>OY979713.1:22833963-24033963 GCA_963855925.1 Inga laurina
AAACAACTCTAAATAAACACTAAATTGAACTATGTTGATTTACAAGTTCCTTCAACCACTAAAAGGGAGGAAAAGTAGCAATAGATAAGAGTTTCTCATATTGGATTCTATGCTTTTTGTATATACTCTCTCTAGTGTTAAATATAAGAATTAGATAAGATGTTTATTTCAATTCTAAATATAATACCTTAATCCACTTTACCTCTTGAATTTATAGATTTTCTCTAAAGTATCCTTATAATTAATCGCACATATTAAAAAGTTTTCAGGGAAATCATCACATATATGTTATAAATAACCAATTTAATTAATTTTCTTACTTATTTACCTCCTATGTTAAGAATTGGAGGGAGCACATATTAAGGGATTTTCATCAAGGGGTATTATAAGGAAATCAGTACACATTTGTTACAAATAATAAACTTAACTAATTTCTTTAATATTCTCAAATTAGTTATCTAGGTCTCCTTTGTTAAGGATTGGAGGGAGCACATATTAAGGGAGTTTCATTAAGGGGATAGTTCCAATGCTACATACGATTCACAAGGGTATTTAGAAAATTCAACACACATTTGTTATAAATAAAAAGTTTAACTAAGTTTTTAAATATCTATAAGTTAGTTATTTAACTCTTATAAGAACTCTTGTAATAAGGATATGATGAATTACATAGACACACACAATATATAAACGATGATTAGGTTGAATGGAGAAGATTTCATATTTTGCAAAGGGATAGTAATAAAATATTTGTTCCTTCAAGTTTATTTCAATTATCAATTATCCCTGAAGTTTAATTTTTATCATTAAGCCCCTATGGTTTCATATTCAATTTTACATTCTTATTTCATCTCATCATACCAACAAATTTTTCTATGTTGCATGAAGAGGTTGACACCTTTTAAGTTAATAAAGATGATATGTTTTCAAACTATAAGGACTAGCTAATTGTTTATGATTAAGAAATTTAAGAACTTCAGGGATAAAAATCGAACTTCAAATTAAAGACCGAATTGATAATTGAGGCAAACTTTTTTTTGGGGGGGGGGGAGCAAAAGGTTCATTTTTCCTTTTATAAATAAGCAAGTTAAGGACTTTAACCTCATGAATAAAGAAAATCACGTTGTAATTTAGTTTATATATAGTGAAAAAAGTTATCCTAACACCTTAATTACGTTGGTGTAACTGGTAGAGATTTTTATCGCTTAAGTAACAAATCTAGTTGGGAGGAGTTTAACTTTTGCTTTTTATGCCATAATGGAGACTAGTACATTTTGTTAGCAAAAGATATTTCTAGTCCTACAAATTTTTTATATTATCATCTGGTTTGATATTCGTGGCTGTCCCTTTCAATATAAGTGTCTTTTTTGGGATTTAAACTCGAGATCCAGAGGGATCTAACGGAATTTTAAACTGCTAGACCAATTCTATGATGGTAGTCTTATAATTTTCTTCCTTTCATTGAAAGGAAAAAATTTAAGGGCCTATTTGATTGGAGGGGAGGGGATGAGGGGAATGAAAAATGAGCCCCTCCCCTTATTTGGTATGCAAAATTGGAGGGGAGGGGCTCAAAAAAAGAGGATCAAATTCTCCCTCCCATCCCCTCAAATTGGTTCCCTCCAAATTGGGGGGTTTTGGAGGGAGTTAAAAATTTAGGACTAATTTATCCCCATGATTTTTTCATATTCTCAATTATACCCGGAGTAAAAAATGAAAACATTACATTGTTCTTCAATAACCAGCGTTTCCCGTAGATCCCAATAACCAGCGTTCTCCAATAATCAGTTGAGAGTAGAAAGACATTAGAAATATCTTCTGCTATGGTGTCTTATTGTTGGCTTGTTCTCTCTTTTCATTTAATACTAGAAATTGCTTGCTGTGGTGTTAACAAATTCAAGATATATATATATATATATATTGCCTCTGGTGATTTAGATACACAGCGAGAGATATTAATTCTTGATGACCTAAAGTTGTTTTTCTTAATTAAACATTGCCACTTAGAAACAGTTTTTTAAAGTTTTTCTACCATTTTTTTTTCAGGTCCTCTACATTTTTTTTTTCAATAGAAGGAATTTTTCATTTAATTTAACATGATAATTGCTGGAATATTCATATAACAAGAAATTAAGTTGGGGGGAATTGAAAACTATTTCCATTTTATATCTTCGTCTTTTTTTTAATAAATTATATAATTTATATTGAGGTGTAAACTAATTTAAATCATTTATATAAGGAAAAATATATAAACTAATATTTAAGGGTAAAATGGTAAATTAGATATTATCTCCCCTCCCCTTCCCTCTTAAACCAAACAAATGATCATTAAAAAACCTTTTTCTTCCTCCTCCTCCAACCAAACCAAACAAGGTGATCCTCCATCCCCTCTCTTTAAACCAAACAAGCCCTAAGGGTATGTTTGGTTTGAGGGGAGGGTAGGGGCGGGAGGGGAGGAGAGGGTGGAGAAATTAGAATTTTGGATAAAAGAAATCCAAAATTTACCCTCTCATTTTTTTAGATTTTGAGTTACCCCCTAAAATTTATTTTCTCATTCTTTTTAAATTTTAGATTTCCGCCCAAAATTTAAATTCTTTCAACCCAAAAAGGTAATTTACCCACCCTCCCATTTCCTCTCATCCCTCTCCTCCCCTCAAACCAAACACACTAACAATTAAGATGCATGTAGCACTCTGAAATTTTTTTAGTAGTACCCAATATTCTAAAATAATTTTTATTGCATTCGATATTCTAAAATATTTTTTCAATAACACCTAGTATCCTAAAATAATTTTTGGTGCAACTTTACCCTTACAATATTTTTCTAAGTAGTAATGAGTACTCTAGATTTTAGGGTTGGATACATCAGATATTACTTTAGGATATTAAATGCTACTACAAAATCATTTTAGAGTGATATACCAAAAGTTTGTTTAGGATACTTAGTGTTACTAAAAATAATACTTCGGCGGTTAGGGGCAATTTGATCATTAATCTGTTTAATTGCTACAAAGATTTGTTCCGGTGAAAAGAACTCGATACCGTAAGCCCTCCAAACCTTATGAATAAAAATAAAATTACTTGTGAGAGCTACTTTCAATTGAATATGAAAATATTGAAATGCGAGACTAGTAAAAATTATTAATAATTTACTTTAATATATTAGCCTGTTACATGAGGTTGCCTTAAATTTGGTAAAAAAATAAAGGTTAGCTAGAGTGGTAAAAATGAGATGACAAGGACAAGGTTATCAAACTCGCGAGTTTAAACAAACTCGTTAAAGTAACGTAAATTTGTATCGTAAACTCGAATCAAAAACTAGTAAGAGTTTACTTTTATCATTAAATATGTATTAATAGCGTATGATTAAATAATTAAAATATAAAAAATGGCAACAATTTAATGTAAATATATTTTAAATCCAAATAATTGAAATTAAATCTATCAATATTCATAATGTATCATATTTAATAAAGAAATTTTTATAAAATTCATATACAAAGACACTAAGTATGATCAAATCAAAAAAGGCAACACAAATTTAAGAGTGAGTTAAAGTAGTTTTCTAATCTAGAAACGTAAAAAAGTAAACTTGGTATATAAATTTGTGAGTTTAATTGAGTTCACAACTGACGTGAGTTTATCAATGATTCAACTTAATTTTGTAAGTTAGAAATATAAAAACAGTAAACTCAGAGAGTTAACTCATGAGTTTGAAAATAATGGAGAAGAGAATAATTAGAGTTCTTACTTTCCTAACATACAGCAAACATATAAAAACTTTAGCAATACCATTGAAAAAATAAATTAATAAAGAAGACAAAGAACATTGGATACTTGAGACATTTTAGGGATATAAGGTAGACATAATTAATAAATCAAAATGCTTACCTTCTTGTATGTGATCTACTAAACAAATCAAAATTCCCCGTTATTACTTAACATGAAAGATTACCAATATTTTTTAGTTGGAAGTTGGAATTGATCTGTAAGCCTTATATGAAGTATATAAGACAAGCCCTTAAAATCTTGTTCAATTATATATGGGGTTCAATATTTAAGTGATTTGAAAAGTGTGATTAGAATTTTTTATTTGAAATTTGCCATGTGGTAGATCCTGTTTATACAAGAAATTTGTGCATCATAAAATGTTTTGTCGAGTTTTGAAATATATTTTTTCCACCACTAAGAGCTCGTTTGGTTCGACCACATTGCATGCCTGCAATGGCAATCATGATTGCATTACCTAGAGAAGAGTGTTTGGTTGCTCTTTGGCATGGCAATAGGGTTTACCATGGTAATCCACATTCATACCTCCCCCCTATGAATCCTCATTACCATCCTATTGCATGGTCTAAAAAGTCTAATTTACCCTTTAGTTTTTCTTATCTTTATTTCACTTATCTTATTTCACTTGCCGTATCACGTCACAACTGCCACCGCCACAACCTCTTCCTCTTCCACCGCCGTCACCTCCACCTTCTGCCGCCACCACTACCTCTTCCACCGTCGTCACCTCCACCTGCCGCCACCCCCGTCCCAGCCACCGGCCCACCGCCACCGTGGCCACCTCCCCCTCCGTCGCCGCCCTCACCCCCGCTGCCCGTCGCCGCCGCCACCACCACCACCTCCTCCTCCACGGCCATCGGCCTACCGCCTACCACCACCTCTTCCACCCCCGCCGCACACTGCCACCGCCACCACCTCCTTCGTTGCCACCCTCACCCCCGCTGCCGCCGCCGCCACCACCACCACCTCCTCTACCCCCGTCGCCTACCGCCACCTCCACCTCCTCCTCCATCGCCACCGGCCCACCGCCCACCCCTACCACCGCCACCACCTCCTCCACCACCCTCACTGCTACCACCACCACCACCTCTTCAGCCGCCGTCGGCGGCGGCCCACCACCCATTGCACCACCACCACCCCCTCCTCCACCCCCGCCGCCCACTGCCACCACTACCACCTCCTCCTCCCCTGCCACCCCATCATTGCCACCACCACTACCTCCTCCTCCTCTATCCCCTCCATCATCGTCTTGTAACTATTTTTTCTATAAAGATTATATTAAGGGGTAAAATGGACTTTGTGTAATATATTAATTTTAAATAATTGTTAAAATATTAACTCATTGCATGTTGCTTAAAAATCAAACCAAACACTACCCTTGTAATTAATATTACATTGCATTACCATTGCATCGCATTGCACTGCATCGCAGGGTGTAATGGAATCGAACCAAACGGGCCCTAAGTGATTCTTTGGATACCATACAATGTTTGAGGTGTCAAATTAAAGTCCTTACATTTTAACATGTTTGGTTTTTTTTTTTGAATTTGAAAAGTACATTTGAAGAAATAAAAATTTCCTACTTCCATAAAATGGCTTTTCCTTTTAGCAAACTAATTTTTGTAACAAAAAGTCTTTTTGAAAACCAAACATGTTTTAAATCTTCTGGCAAAGACACATACTCCTCTGGTCCTATTTATATGGAATTTTTAGCATTTTTCATATAGATAAAAAAACCCTTAAACTTTATTAACTATGCCATAAAATTCAATAATTTTCCAACTTTATCTCTATCTAATATAGTACATTATACTCCATGAGAATAAAGTCAACCCTAATAATATGAAGGGAAAAGTGTATGTTCATATGAAAAATTTAATGAGATGTTGTATGAATAAGACAAAAAGGGAAAAATAATAGGAAAAAAGCTTTAAAATTGTAAAATTCAAATCAGGTTTGTTACCAAGAATCAATAAGATAATGACGAGATTAGATAAGTAATTCACAACTCATTTTATGGAAAATACCTGATTTAGGATTTTGCAATTTCCAAGTTCTTTTTCTATCATTTTCCCAAAAAAAAATTCTTCTCTCTCTATCCTATAAATAGGACCAAAGGAATGCTTATATTAGTTATGTGTGTATGTGTATAAACAATAATTAATTTTTTCTTTGAATGTTAAATTAATTAAAATTGATTAAAGACAAGAGCAACTTGATCTCTTAATGGAGAAAATGAAATAATTCAAATATATATATATATATATATATTAATTAATACTATAGTTGATTAGATTTGACAAAGCCAAGTGGTTAATTAAATTACTAGTTTAGAGAGAAATAAAGTATTTTCAGACATCATGTTTAATTACTATTGACCCGAAAAGACAATTCAATTGACACATGAATGTAATGAGTGCTTTTAATGCGGAGCACAAATTTGAACTCCTGAGCATAAAAAAAAGAAGTCACTTTTAAAATTTAATTTGCATCCCTATTAGGAAACTTGATTTGATTTTTACATCCATATCAGGCAAGTTGAAATTCGATCATCATTATTGGTCTTTTGCCATCAATATTATTATTGGTTTATATAACTAGTTGAAAAGTCTTATTTTAACATGTTATTTGAAGGGTTTCATATATGAAAAAATTAATTTATGCTTGTTTGAACATGAATTCAGTCTTTTTAATATTTAGCAAGTTTTAATTTCATTTCTTTAATTAATTATGACTTATAAAATACACACACACACACACACACACAAGTTGAAATTGAGCTGTACTTCTGTGTTTAATCGTTGTCAATCGATTATAAACATTAAGTTAATGAGTTCTACAAAAATGCTATGGATTTGGGAATTGCAAATTTATGAAACTTGCAATAATATTGAGTTGATTTGTTTTTTTATCATTAATATTATATGAAGAATTTTTTTGACCTGGATATTATATGAAAACTTGAATCATCATTATTTAACAGGCATCTCATTCTATTCTTATCAGTTAAGTTAACTTTAAGATGCGTTGAGGGATACGCTGATTCATTTATTTGTCAAAAATAAGTGAGTTTTGTGCACAATATAGTATCTGAAAAATAAGTTGTCATTTTAATAATTGACAGAGAATGTAGCTTATTAGAATTTTTATAATATATATGTTTTCTTGTATCAAATAACACTACAAAAAAAAAAAAATTCCGACAGAATTTGCCTCAGAATCTGCCTTTCTGGCGGAATGTATTTTCGATGGAATCCGTTTTGTCGTTAATAAGTGCTTTACAAATGAATTTACGACATAATTTCAATTTCGTCGGAAATTCCGACCGAAAAAATTCCGTAGCAATTTTTTTTTAAAATTTCCAAAATAATTTTTTAAAATTTTCAAATGCCACGTGTTTGCTCCTGAGTGTGCCACATGCCCCTCTCCAATGGCTGCCACGTGTATCCTCCTGGTGCTTCCACGTGTCCGTGTCTCATAATCCCTAAAAATACCTCTCCTCCCATGTGAACCCGCGACCTCAAGTTGTCAACACCTTCACACGTGAGTCTTTGCCAGTTACGCCAAAATGAACTTACGTCATATTATTACATATTATTATATATATATAAATAATATTATCATATATGTGTATATATATATATATATAAATATACATATAATTAATTAATTATATACATATATTAATTATTAATTAAATATAATATTATTAAAAATAGTGAAAAATTTAATAAAAACTTTAAAAAAATATTTATATATTTAATTAAACAATTTTTTAATTAAAATTACTTAATAAATAATATTTTAATATTATAAATATTATTTTTAATATAAAATTATAAATAATATAATATTAATAACATATAATTTTTTTAAATCAAATAAAATAATAACTAATATAATAATAATATCGTAAATATTATTTTAGTATAAAATTTTAAATATAATATTAACAAATAATAATATAATTTTAATAATTAAGGTTAAATAGAATTATTTAATAATTAATATTTTAATTTTATAAATATTATTTTTAAAAAAATTAATAAATTTTAATTTATTCCGATAGAATTTGTGACGGAAAAGTTCCATGGCAATTTGTCACAAAAATTTCTATCAGAATTTGCCTTCGGAAAACTTTTTGACGGAATTTCCGTAAGAATTTGCCATAGACAATTCCGTCGAAATTTATCAAGGAAAAAATTCCATGACAACTTCTTTCAGAAATCGGGTGTTTTTTTATAGTATAATCTTCTTAAAATTTATTCTTGACTAAGCATCTATTGTACGAGAAACAAAAAATTTGTTGAAAGCTTGTCTACAAGTAATTTACAGATACAAGTATGCAAATTAGGGTCCTTCAGATAGTAGTAAACAATAATTAATAATAAAAAATATATTTTGTTTATCCACACATGCTACATAGTCCTCTAATTCTATTTATAAGTCACTTTTAACATATTCATTAAAACGATAATAACTTTAAACATCATTAATTCTGTATTAAGGTTTGACAACTTTCTAACCCTATCCCTATTTAATATATACTATACCCATGAGAACAAAGCTTGCATAATAATAAATAAATAATAAAATTGCATGAAAGGTTTAGTTTTTTTTTTTTTTTTTTGCCCAGAGCATGAAAGGTTTAGTACATGTTTGGATTGGCATCACAATAGCTTATAAGCTACTTTTTATGTAAATCGAGATAAAACTTCTCTTACATACTAATCTCGTGTACCATAAATCATAATTGAAAAACTGCTTTTAAGCATTATACACACTTAATTGCGTGACTTATAGATTGGAAAAAAAAATCCACAAGATGACTATGTTTCATAAGAGCAAAGATGCAAATGCATAGCAAGTACTTGCTGGTAAGTGAGAAATTGATAGACGACAACACATGCCCATTTTTTATCCTTCAGGTGACACCGATTTAATAAATAATAACATCAATCCATATATGTGTACCTCTCTCTCTCTCTCTCTCTGTTTTTTTTATCGGCAATATATGTGTATCAAATCTTGCAAACTTGCCCTAGTTTTTTATAATTCATAATTATGTGCGTATGTATCAAATTCTGTGCCTTAGGCTGTGTCTACCTAATTATAAGTTAAGGGTTACTTTTACTCCGAAAGTTTTAACCGGGAGTATTGAGTACTTGAAATTTTTTTTTTGGAACAAAATTATTCCATAAGCTAACAAAACGTATCAATTTTGCTTTGATCTTATAAAATGTCAATTTTGACTATTATTTTTTACTGGAGCATCCATGTGGCGCTATTATGTGGCATTCAATATCCTACTCATTGCCACCTCACCGTCTTCATCCCTTCCCCCTCTCTCATCTTTCGTCATTTCCGCAGACTATCTTCTCAAACCTATTCATCTCCTCTAATAATTCCGCAGACCCTTTCTTCTCCTTCCTCTTTCACAGTCCCTTTCTTCTCTCCTTCTTTCACTCTTCTGCTATCTTCTCATACAACCTTATCATAAGTTGAGCCCAACCCAATTGCCTCGGCACCAAGTCGGATCTCTCTTTACACGGGATACCCGCAATCAGAGTCCACATCACAAACACAAATATCGTGTTCATTACATAGATTGGACGACATGGCTTGGATTTCTTTGGCGGCAGACCAATTCTTTGCCATGCTGCACGATAGAGGTCGGAATTGCCCCGACACACGCTCTTTGTTCACCGTAGCGTTGCTAGCACCTCTCCTTCCAAAAGACTAGGCCCTCTCAGTCGAATTGGCGGAGCTGCCTTCCTTATCCTCCGCCGTCATCGCTGTGATTAGGGATTGTAATGCCTTCTTCACACGTGAACCTGGCCATCACCAATCAGCTTTTGTTCCAGAGCAGAGACGGCAATCTCAGCGAGTTTCTGAACATTCTGTACGGACTCGACGTTGAGACAGAGTGCATTACAAATATCGAGAGCTTTGACAACCCGATCGAGCAGCTCGGGAACGAGACGGTCGAGAGGAGGCTTGGAGATATGAGTAGGGTCACGGCCCATTATGAGAACGGCCTTGAATTCGGCTTCACAGCAGAGAAAAGTGTCGAGAAGCTTTCGTAGCCAAGCGAGGGAAAGGAAGGCGTTGGCGAGAGCCAAGAAGAGATAGACGAATCGGTCACTGATGTGTTTCTGGAAGGAAGACGGTGAGGTGGGGATAGGAAGGGGAGAAACTTCCGGGTAACCGGTACTCCTCATAAAACTTTCAGATAAAAATGAACCTGAACTATTATAATATTTATTAGTAATATTACAATTATATTTTATTTCACCAACTCATTAGTTGAATAAAAAAAATGTGTACTTTATTGTGTAAATAAGTGGTAAGACTATATGTAAATTCTCTAAGATCTATAATATATCTTACTATCTATCTGTATATATAATGATCTTAGTTATGGGCATCGAATCAAAAAAATTAAACTCCCAAAACAAATCAATCATATAGCCTGGCTGCTATTACAATTAACTTTTTAAAGGAATGTGTAATATTTATTATTATTTATAATACTTTTCTGATTCTATTTATATACCACTTCTAGGGATGGAAATAGGCCAGGCCCCCTAACAGGGGCCTACGGCCTAGCCTACATAAAGCCTATCCTAGCCTATTTAGTAAATAGGTCAGGTTCAGGCTCAGGCATATTGCTAGGCCTATTTACATAAACAGGTCAGGCATATTTTTATAAGGCCTAGCCTACAAGCCTACAGGCCTGGCCTATTTAATTTTTTATTTTAAAAAATATATTATTATATAAGTATATATAATATCATCTAAATAATTTTATAAATTTACCAACTTAATCTTAATTCTAAGTTTCATATTTCATCGTCATTATACTCATCCCTTATTTTCGCATAAATCATTCACCTCTACATTTCTTCTCTTCGATCGCTCGAGATGGCAATATTAACTCACTCTCTTCCCTAATTTGTGCCCTCCACTAAAGCATAAAAAATGGTATGAGTTTATTTTAGTGTCAAATGAAATATTATAATCTTAACAAGAGGAGTTTGTCCCAATTTACGTGGAAAGAATAAAATAGGTAAAGTCTAGTTTTACAAGTTATTTGTTATGCTTAGTCGATTTTAAAAAATATATCTCATTAGTCAACAGTTGATTAGTTTTTCTTATTCCTATTTGCTCGAACAAGTGTTGTCACTAGACATTATTCTCTTTTCCTTACTAAGCCTTAATATTACTATAAGAATAGATGTTAGGCTTTTAAGAGATAATGTAGGATTGTATATAAGCATAAAGGGTTATATATGAATTTGGCAGCATAGGCTTTAAAGGCTATTTAAAGTCCTACATTTTAAGTAGGCTTTTAAACAGGCTTCAGGCCTTGTCAGGCCTTCTGAAGGCCCAGGCTCAGACCTAAAAAAAAGCCTACATATAGGCTCAGGCCCAGGCTCAGGCTTTGAATCTTTGTTACAGGCCTAGGCCTATTTAGGCAAAGCCTAGCCTAGCCTAGTCTATTTCCACCCCTAACCACTTCTAACATGTTTCATCAGTCAGATTAAGAAAAACCCTAAATCTTATTATTCTGCCTTAAAATTCAATAATTTTTTAATTTTACCTCTATTTAATATATCATATATAATAAATTAATAAAATAATAAATTAACGGTATAATTGTAAGTTCATATAAAAAATTTAATAATGAAACTTATAAATATGACTAAAATAAATATTTTCCCTCAGCTCTATAAATAACATCAAAAGAGTGTTAACTACATTTTTTTTTTCAAAATTGTTCCTATATAAAGTGTTTGTCTCGTTCACGTAGAGATTTTAATTTGCTTTATGTTCATAGACAATGTAATTCCGTGGCTGCCTAGCTAGCAAAATCCGGTTGCAAGGGAGATGCCGCCTTTTGGATGGAACATTAATTCCCTCGTTCCCCTCTTATGGGTCTGTTTAGTGTGAGGGATTTGGAGGGGAAGAGCGGGGTTGGAAAATTTTTATGAGTTAAATTTTAAAAGATTCAAAAAGTGGGGTAATAAAATTTTAATAAAGAGAATATAAAAGATAAAAGAATAAGAAAAATTAATTAAAATTTTTTAAACCCACTTCTCTGATTTTTTTAAATTCAACTCAAAAATTTTTTCCCTCCGCCCACTTTCCCTCTCCTCCCCTCAAACCAAACAAGCCCTTAATGTTTTACTTGCCAAGGATATTTCTGCTTGTAAAGACGTACAGTATTGGCTGATCTAGCCTGATTATGAATGCATATGTATTTCTGTATAAAAATAAAAGTAGTTTAATGCATTTTTTCACCCACAAAATGTATTCCAAATTCATGATCTAAGTTAGGGTAAACTTAAAAATTTTTTATTTTTAAATAAATTTAATGACTTAACCACTTCTTTTGATAATTATAGTGAAATAGTTGGAGGTAACGATGGTTTTTATGAGTAAAATAAATAAATAGAAATTCTTGAAAATTTATAATTATAATAATTGCTATGTTCAGTGTACCCCATCCACTCATTTCATCTTTAATTTGGACAATTAAAAAATGGACAATGGACACTGCCTTTCTTGTCTCCACTTATTCCAATAAGAAAGATTGAAACAAAAGTATAAAGCTTTCTTTGACTTCTCAATTGGTTTATTTGTCGCCACCCTGTGGAGCTTTGCAACTTTCCCATCATCCACAGAAATGGATTGTTGAATCACTGGTAATTTTGTGATGTAATTGTAAGCTAAGTTGTGTGTGTCTATATATATACACACTTCTCATATTTTTAATATAAGATGTATTTGAGGAGTTGATCTTAGTTATAAATATAAAATATAATTTTTATATTTGTCAACTTTTTTTTTTTTAATTTATGCTTATTGATACTCCCTTAACAATAATCAAGAAGAAGAGGGAATGAGAGAATTAAGGGAGATGACTAGAGTATTTCAGGAAATACACGTCATATTAACTAACTCAACTAATTTCCTTAATCTAATCAAATTAGATAAATATATCTTATATTAAGGATTGAAGGAGTATATAAATTATAGCTGGGAATACGGACCAGCTCACAGGTTGCGGGCTGGCTCGCACCAACCCGCGGCCCGCAGTGTGCGGGCCTGTGCATCCTGCACTTCTGCGGGCTGGCAAAATATCAACCCTAACCCGCAATGTGAGGGTTGCAGGCTAGCCTGCGAGCCCTCATTTTTTTTTTTTAAAAATTCATATATTTTAAAGAGGATTAAAAATATAAGACACATATATATGAGTAATTAAATTTACCCTCATAGTATCAATCATTTCTCTTATAAAAATTTAAAAACATAATCTACAATTTAAGAGATAAAGTTATTAAATTTGTTAAAGTTTATAAACAAAACATAAATTCATCCTCAAACAACCAATATATAATAATTTTGTTTAAAGAAGAAGGTAAGAAGCTAAAATTTTTTCTCTTTGGATTGGGAGGTGCCAAGATAGAAGTGGAAAACTTATAAGCTTTTGTAAAATTATTATATGTAAATAAAAAATAAAAAATTTTGCGGGCCAACCCGCGGGCTGGCCTGCATCAACCCGTGGGTTATGCGGTGCGGGCCTGTGCGGCCTGCATTTTTGCGGGTTAGGATTTTCCCAACCATAACCTGTCAAAACCCGCGGGCTCACGGGTTGAACCCGTGGGTTGGGCTCATATTATCGGCTCTAATATAAATATAAAGTGCCAAAACGCGGACCCTACACTTGTGACTTAGAGAGAAAAAATCTTATTCTCTCCGGTCATAATTATAAGATAAAGTTGACTTTTTTGAAGAAATTAAGGAAGCTAATTAAATTACTTTAGAGTATTTTTATTTTTATTTTTTTCTCCAAAATAATTATTTTGAATAATAAACTAATATATAATATAAGGATACATAATTTCACACCTTTATCTTAATTTCACCTTTACCAGAGTATTTGTGGAAAACGATATGCGGTTCGGTGGGCAACACAGGAATAATGTAAATATACTGATAAAAAGTGCTCAATTACAAAAATTCCCCATAGGGATTTGTGTATAATAATTACCATCAATGTAGTCGCACAGGGCTACCAGGGTGTTTAAACCCGTCCGAGTGAAACAGAGACATCTTCCCATCTTCATTTCACCACCGCAATCCTCTCATACGGTTCTTTTCTTTGTTCTCAGCGTATCTTTTATCTCCTCATGTCTAAATTGTTGGTAGGGGAGGGTGAGATTCGAGAGAATTTCAGTAGGAAAACAGTACCAATATGCATACAAGATAAGTGCTTAATGCAATACATGCTTGCATTACATAAACTCATGCTAACACAATGATATATCTACGTGCTCAATGTTTCGTGCAACAAAACTATGGCCACAGTATAAACAGAAATAGAGCTTCAATAATTTATATATGTTTCACATAATCAAGAAAAGCAATAACATGTATCAATACACCATCACAATATCAATGCATGTAGGAGAGGTAAGTTCCCTACCTCCAGTCTTTTCTCCTTGATTTGTGTGCCAAAAACTCGAGCTCTCAACTCGGTCCTACAATTCCAAATGTACCATTTACACACTTCCATAGTGTTTCTAGGGGTTCTATGAGTCTATATTGAAAAATTACTAAAATACCCCTGGGGACCTAGCCCGACCCACCATACTCAGCCCGGTTGTACTTTTCCCGAAATTCTATCATGGGCTATCCTAACATATTTTAGCCCAAGGAATCCATTTCCAGATTAAGAATTACCAAATTCACTGCCAAAAGACGAAATTGCCCTTAGCAGCCCTTATTTTAGTGTTTCAGGGGTGTTTTCGTAATTATGCTTTTTCGGCCTTTTTCGAAAAAGTGACCAACTGAACCCCACCTAATTTTCCCTTATGAATACAATGGAACTATCAAATCATTGAAAATACAACTCTAAGGCCCTCTAACAGCCTTGACCGAAATGTACAGGTTCTCTAGGAAAAATTGGGGTTTTTCGATTTCGGCTTCATAAACACGTTCCTTTCTACTCCTAACCACTTTATTAACTATTGTAACATCCCAAATTTTATTCACCAAGAATATATTGTAATTATTATATATATTCAATGAAATGGTGAATATTTAAGGCCAAAATAATTAAATATTGAAAATTGAAGGTTGAATAGTGTTTTCAGTGAAATCGCCTGCGAGGCAGTGATATTGTCATATAGTTTTTGAAGACCAAATGATGACCAAAAATTATGAAATTTTATAGGGTGAAAGTAGACATCATAAGCTTTAATTTGATAGGTCATATGACTCAATTGAAGCTATGTACAAAAAGATATGAATTTTTGAAGTTGATCCAGAAAATCTGGAAATTTTCTGGAGCAGCGATCAAAGATTGAAAATCTGGGAATAATATGATCCTATTAAGTAAAATCCCATATTTTTCCTAAGAATTAGACTCAATAAGGGTTCCATAGGCTTTGGAATCACATTAAAATGATGTTTACAAAATTAGTTATGATTTTTCAAAGTTAAGGCAGAAATATGCCAGAATTGGCATTATTCCGAAAATTTAAGAAATAAAGTAATCTTCCTTTTTCTCTTAATTATTTTAGAAATTAAGGGATGAAGGAGGAGAAGACAAGTGTCAAAATCCAATAAGACCAAGTGTCAACACCACATGAAAGATGATGGAGATAATTGTTGTGTCATAAGTCCTTACTTATGTCATAAGGTTAGGTAGCCAACTTTTGCACCAATTGACTTGAGTAAATGGAAGGAACACTTGATTTAGTTAGAGCATAAGAGGGAGCACGTTTTTGGCTAACCAAGGGAGAAGGAAATGATAATTAAGGTTGAGTGTACACAAAAGGGAAGCATGGCAAGGTTGAGTGCACACAAAAGGGAAGTATGGTGCAAGCATGGAGGCAAGTATGGTGATTGACATGTGTCACCATAACAACCTTAGATGAGATCAATGGTTGGGAATCAAGGGAGCATTTTTATGAAGGCTTTATCTTCCCTTCCCTTCATGCATTTTCGTCCAACATAGAGAGGGAGAGAGTTTGGAGAAACTTTGAAGAGTTAGAGGGAAGAGGAAGAAGAAATCTTAAGGTAAGAGTTGATTCTTAAGCTTTCCTTGTAACATTTCCCCTAGATCCTTCTCTAAACCATGTTTCTTCATGAATCTATGATCTTGAAGACTCATTCTTAGCTCAAGGAGAAGAGAGAGAGGACGTCCTAGAGAGAGAAACATTAAGGATTAAGAGGTAATCTCCAAAATTTCAACTTCTTTGTGTATTGAAGTTGTTGTTGGTGATTGTTGTTTGGTTTATGTGATTTTTGGTTAAGTTGTAAATTGGAAAAGCCATAGTCCTAAGGGGTTATGCTGCCTAAAATCCTTTAAATCATGATTATGAAGTGTTTAAATGAATTAATCTAGGATTAGAAGTGGAAAAGTACAAGTTTTAGAAGCTAAAACACAAAACTCCATTTTTTGACCAATATTTTGGCCAGCACAGATATGAGGGAAGGAGTTGGATTTTCATAAAATAAATGATTCCATTGGATTCAGTGGGAAAAAAATAGGTGGGGTTACAGTTGGGCACTTTTTCGGTAGAGGCCGAAAAAGCATAATTACGAAAACGCCACTAAAATCCCTAAATAGGGGCTGTCAAGGGTATTTTCATAATTTGACAGTGAATTTGGTGATTTCAAGCCCGGAAATGAATTCCTTGGGCGAAAATAAGTCAGAATAGCCTTAGTCAAAATTTTGGAGAAATGTGCCATCGGGCCGGGTACGGCGGGGCCGGGCCGGGTTCCCGGGGGCATTTTTGTAAATTTTCACCATAGACTAATATAACCACAATAAAAACTATGGAGATACTTGGATAGGTTATGACCTATTTCTAGTACATTTAATATTTTAGGACCGAGTCGGACGCCGGGACAGCACGCTTTACGAGACACTATTAAATAAGGGATATTAAAGCTTTGAGGTAGGGACATTATCCTTCATACACTATGCCATAAGTTATGTGATTGTGTGGATGCCATTGTTTTGTAAATGCACTTTATTAATAACATGATTTGCTTAGAGAGAGGCTGTTAGTGCCAGAGGTGCACTTACACTGGGAGTTGGCAGAAGCCCAACCGGTGTAGATTGTGGGGCTGAGCCCTACTCATGTATACATGACGATGATGTGTTTATATCGTTCATTAATTTGTGCATACCTTGGTGCATGACATATTTACTTTTCGCATTTTCTATGGACGATATTATGTCTCTACGGGGATTCTTCGGAATCTCACCCTATTTTTAAATAAACACCTCAGCGGGTACCAGTGGGCCAAAGGGAAAAGATGTAAATGCCGGAGAGTGAGCGGCACGTGTCTCGAGGCGTAGACAAGATCGTGGTCATAATTAGTCTATTTTGTGATATTTTGGTGAAATTTGTAAATATTAAAACTTCCGCTGTAAACGAATGACGTTGGGATCGTAAACGAATATTTTTATCAGTATAATTGTACTTTTCTGTATGCCCATTGAATTCCGTCTTTATTACTCTTCGATTATCGAAATGGAAACGGGTGTTGACAACTATTCTATTAGGTTACAACTACCATTTAGTACCAATTTGGGCAACATAACAGCCCCCATAACCCATTTTCCATTTTTACGCACAAAGACAATCCGGCGAAATTTCACCGATTAAATTGTCCACAACAGCCAAAATAGTCAATATACAAGAGTTTGGAAGTTACCTCAAGCTCTCACTAACCTTTCCTCAATATGACTGAAAACCCTAACTCCTTCACACCAAAATATGAGCTTCACAACCTTCAAGAATACCGAATAGAAGCTTAGGAGCGGAGTTATACGTGTTAGGTACGAATTCACCGAGGAAATCGATCTACCTCGTGAGATTTCTCTTCCTTCTCTCACTAAAAATCTTTCTCTCTCTTTCTCCATGGTGCTTCACGGTTTTGGCTGATGGAGGAAGAGGATGATGTTTTTATAACATTTAGCTTATGTCATCTTTAATTATGATGATGTCATAATTCCCATTTTTGGATTTTTTGGCAGTTTTTCTGCCCAAAATTTGAAAAATCATAACTAATTATAGAAAAATCAAATTGAGGTGATTCTAAAGCCTATAAAACCCTTATTGGGTATAGTTTAAAGAACAAATATAGAATTTTGCTAGCTGGAATCACAATATTCCCAGATTTTCAATATTTGCATGTTGTTCCAGAAACTAATCAATTTTGATGGGCAAACTTCAAAATTTCATAACTCCCATGTCACAAAACAAAAATGACATGAATTATATATCTATTTTGAAGCTTGGCATGTGAAATTTAAGACTGGAAAGTTTCATAATTTTTAAACACCATTTGCCTATTCAAAACATCCATACAAACCGACTGCCCTGTATAGAGTTTCAATGGATAGAATTTCCAACTTTTGCATAATTGTTCCCAATGGTTCCAATTTCACAAAAAACACTCTCCCTATACAAATTTTTACAAGGAAGCCATTGGAATCACTAAAACAACCAAATTCTCATCAAATCCACACATATTCAGTTTTGAACCACAATACACACAACCACCAAATTGCCGAACTTTCCATTTCACCATAATATGCGCCCTTCCTCTATTCCATTTCAATTTAGATGTTAATCCACAATTGAACTTAAATACAGGGTTTAGGCACTGCTCATAACACATTCAAATCACAATTCACATCGTATTTTGTAACCCCCTGCTTTTAAACATGTAATTATAATTCGATAATGCATATTTAATTCAGATTAGAGACCATTGGATGCTTTATCCTCGCTTTAACCTCGTTTAAAACTTTCAGTCTCACAGTAAAATTTTCGCCAAAACTTTCAAAACTCTTTTTCCCATCCTGGTCTCAATTTCAACATTCAAATATAATTACCTGTGCAGTTAATATACATTCAATCATATCAGAGTGTATAACCAAATCCCCGGCAACTCCCGGGTTCTATACATATAATCTGAGGTTTATAAGTATCCGCTAGGGGATTACACAATCAAAACTAAAGGTAATATTCCTAATTCAAAATATACAGTAATCCCGAGTTCAAAATAGATAACCAACATCTCAAAAATCCCTAGTATCATTAAAGATCCTAAGTGCTTCGGGTTGGCCGCTTCTCCTTTGAGCCACATGCCCTATCTGAAATGATAGTCATAGGAAAGAATGAGATTCGAGCGAATCTTAGTAGTAACAAACCACTCACACAATGCATAACACAAAGCATGTATATAAATCACAAACAACAACAGCAACAGCAATCTCAAAGATACATGGTTTTCACCACAAACGACATCACTCACGGCTGTATGCACAATATGACAGCTCTCGCTGTAATAATAATCACGACAGCTTACGCTGTATTCACAATAACGACAGCTTACGCTGTAACCACAATAACGACAGCTTACGCTGTAAACGACAGCTTGCGCTGTAAACGACAGCTTGCGCTGTAAACGACAGCTATCACCAGCTGTAATCGCATCAGCATCAAAGATTCATCACAGAACAGTGATAACACACACATACAGAGCATTATACATAGTATAAGAGAGAGAGTCACTACCTGATCCTTTCCCGACGTTTCTTGGCACTGCGGGCTCACGAGGACGGAAAATATCAAATCCTGTAAACCAAATTAGGGACAACCCGTCAATCTCTTTTCCAAGTTCTTTTCTCTATAATACTTTAAGTTGGTTATCATTTGAACTCTTTAGGTGACTATTTTAGGCCTAAACATATGCCTAAAGGGTTGGGAAAGGCTATACCAAAAACCACCTTTAAAAGTGCAAAACACAGATTTTTGGGGGTAGGCCGCGGCCCAAAACTGCCCAGAAACATTTGGGCTGTGGCCCAAGGCTGTCCAGAGACGCACAGAAACATTTGGGCTGCGGCCCAAGAAAATCCAGTTTCTGGCTGAACTTCCAAAAATCATAACTAATTCAGGAAAAATCGAAATGGGGTGATTTCAAAGCCAAATGAAAGCTATTTAAGTCTTATTTCAAGGAAAAATATTGGCCATAACTAGAAATCACCAAAAAAGTCCAGATTTACCAAAAACCTAACATTGTACCAAAACAGGGTCCAGCTTTGATGCCAAACTTTGGATAGTTCAAACTCCCAGCTCAAAAAGCGAAATGACACAAAATTTATGTCCATTTTGAAGATTGAGATGTGAACTTTAAGACTGAAAAGTTTCATAATTTTTCAATATCATTTGCCCAGTCAAAACGTCCACACCATCTGACTGCCCAGAACAGACTTACATTGGACAGATTTTCCAGATTTTGCCAATTGGTTTCCAATGGTCCCTAATTTCAAATCACATACTATTTTCACACAATTTGGCTCAAGGAACACATTGGAGCCATCAAAATGACCATATTCACTATCCATGAGCATGTTCTACCACAATCACCACATGTCATCTTAACATCTCCAATCAACACACACATTGCAATCCATTCCAACCCAAAATTCCAAGCCAATTCCAAATACACAAAGACACTCTATGACAATAATTTCCACACTAAACACTAACCAAATCATGCTTTTCGAAATTTATCAAAAATCAGGGCAAATTCCAAAGTCCTCAAGACTCAACCAATGATCAAAACAACTATACCAAAATGCTTCTAATTCTTACCTCTTCTTCTTCCTAGAGCCAATTCTTCAACTCTTCAACTTCCAAATTTCCACAAGTTCTCAAACTTCACCAACCAAAATTCTGAAACCATAGGAATATAGCCCTCAACCTCATGAACAACATTAATGAAAGTAAATTGAGCATTCATGGACAACTTCTCACCTTTCTTTAAGCCTTCTTCTTTCTCTTTCTTGCTTAACTTCAGCGAAAATGGAGAGAATGGAGAGAGATGAGAGATATTGATCAATGACTCATAGTTCAATGCTTACACACACACACAGCCGACTTGAGAGGGAGAGAGATAGAGTTTGAAAATTTTGACTCATCCAATGGCTCTCATTTGGACACATGGCAACATCTCATCCTTCCTCCTATGAGTGCATATGAACTCATCCACACAAGATTCCACCCCTTGTTCTTTCAATCCCAGCCATTGATCATGATTACCAAGGGGTTTCCTCTCCAGTAACTTACCAGTCGATCGGTAAATTTACCGTTTTACCCCTGATTAGCACAATGCACGATATATACTTCAAAAGTGCTTAATTAATATTAATTACATTACTGTGAAGTTGCTAATCCTTGGTCACAATCCAGGATATTACATATTCTCCAAAAGTGTTTATTTATCAATAATCACATCCACTTTTGAAGTCATTAACTCTTAGTCACTTTTTGGGATATTACACATAACATATGATATGATTAAGTAACTTATTTAGCTTCCTTAATCTCTCCAAAAAAAGTTAACTTTGTCTTATATTTACGACTGGAGGTAGTACTTTATTTCTGAATGAATTGAGGTAATGATACATCTGTTGGGCTCATACTAGTGGAAAAATCACTTTTAAGACCGGTTAAAGACGACATTTTAGATCGATTTTGGATACGGTCTTGATACAGCCGGTCTTAAAAATCTGTTATTTTTTAGACCGGTCTTAAAAATCACCTTTTTAGACCGGTTGCTCGAAGGCCAGGACTAAAAAGTCCAGACTTTTTAGACCGGTTATTTAAAAACCGATCTAAAAACTGTTTTTCCAAGACTTTTAAGACCGGCTATTAAAATAACCGGTCTTAGAAGTACTTTTAAGACTGGTTATTTTAATAACGGTCTTAAAAGTGATATTTTTTTAAAAAAATAGATATGGACTTTTTTTTGTAGTCAAACGTACAGATGAGTAGAAGGGGTTATAGTGAAAAATCGATTGCAGATACTTCCAAGCAAATTACCACCATCAGATTTCACAAAAACACCTTCTCTGTGAATCCCGCTGCTAAAATTTCTGAAAACTTGAATTCCTGTATCGTTCACTAAGAACATTAAATAACGTAGAAAGATAATGAACAGCTCTTGTAACAAAATTCAGGCACACCCTTAAGTTTAACTTTGTATTCATATTCAGTTTCTTAGTTGAAACTATGAAACTATTTTGGCACAACCATAAGGAAGAAGAAAACCAGAGATGAAATTAAAAAAAGCAAACAGAGCAATTTCGCAGATAGGATCCCCCAGAGACCGACCATACACTCAACTCAATATATATCAGTATGTATACCATTTACACCTACAATAAAACCCTTAAAAAACAAAAATCCAAATAGGATCTCTCTTCTCTTTGTGACCCTTGTTCCTCTTGTAAAGAAAGTAGACAGGGAACTATTTGAAGCGAGGCACTTCGCTCTGCACCTTCTTCTTCCTCTTTCATCTATCGCCACCTTATAGTAGATACTCAAAAATTAGTTTACAAATTAATTAAGCGTTTAAAAGGAAAGTTTATTCAAACCTCATAACATCAGTTGCATCTTCTTCACACATCTCTGGGTCAAAGCAAAGGAGCAAGCAGCTCATGGCAGCAAAGAAGTGAGGCTGCCAAGGTAGGTTGTGATGAAGGATGGATGTCACGGGGAAAGAGAAAAGTCACGACGAAGGAGATCAGAGCAAGAGAGATTGTGGCGGCGACAAACTCATTTAGGCGAGGGTGAGAGCACTACAGCAACAAACATGAGAATGAGATCGAGCGAAGATGACTGAGCTCACAGAGTAATCACACCAAGAAGAGAGGTTTCAAATTTAGAGATCGAAATTTAGGCGCGACAAAGAAGAGATTCAAAAATTTAGGGTCAAATTTTTAGACCGGGTATATATAAAATCGGTCTTAAAAGGGTGAAAAAAATAATTTTTAAATTTTTTCATATTTAAGACCGGTCTTAAATGTTTGATATTTAAGACTGGTTATTATTAATAACCGGTCTTAAAAGTTTAAATTTTTTTTAAAAAATATTTTGATATTTTTAGATCGGTTTTATTTATAACTGGCCTAAATAATTTTTTTAAGACCTGTTTTTTTGAAAACCGGTCTTAGAAGTTCTATATAATTACAAAAATGCTACCGGTCAAATTTTTTAGACCTTATCCGCTATAACCGGTCTAAATATGACGGTCTAAAAAGGAAATTTTGTACTAGTGCCAAGTGCTCAACCCTTATACATAGAAGAATGACGGAAAGACCCATCTCAAGCTAACTAACAATTACAATATAACTATTTAAAAACTACAATCACTACTAGAAAAAATGCTTTTAACGTCTAAAAACATGGGGACGTTTATTTGAGGGACATAGAAAAAAATGTCAATAACATCTGTAAAACAGGGGATGCTGATGGGCAGGATTTTAGACGTCTCCACTTCAGACTGGGGATGTCTAAAGTCTGAGGGGCACTTTAGATGTCCCCAGTCCAAATTGGGGACGTCTAAAGTCACTTTAGACTTCCCTAGTTTTGACTGGGGACATCTAAACTAACGAGTAAATTGTTTCTATGTTCCTTTTTATTTTAAGGATGTTAAAAGGTTTTTTTAAATGGCCTTTTTTATATATATAATCACTGTCTGGAAAATTTAAACTGCAGAAATAGGATGGAAACAACAGAATGAAACAACAACAGTTTAGCATAATGGAAACAACAATCTATATGCTGCTGTTATGTAATAAAAACAATCTATATGTACAATATAGAGAAGACATAGTTGCCATGACAAACTCTTTTGCCTCTATTTTGCTTATGGAAACAATGACTAGGGATTTAGAAGAGGTGAAGTTAAAAAGCACAAATTTGTCTAGCTATGTTACACAGCTAGCAGATAACAAGAGTAGCACACAAGCTCAGACCGGAGGAGTAATACCTTGAAACATAGTGATCAACCCCAAGGCTCTACATGCAATAACTTTATGGAGTAGCAAACTAATTCTCTAACAAACTACACACACTACACAACAATCTATATCCAACAACAACAATGCTAATTATATGTACAATATATAGAACCACAACAAAAGTATGTCTTACACAAACTACTAAAGACTTTACTCTGGTATACGTTGAAGAAGATGCCTAGCCAAAAAGTCTCCGATCAAATTTATGTCTTCATATAAGTAGGCATCTTCATTGTCAAAAATCTGCAAATTAGAAAAATAAGCTTAGATGAAATAATAAATCAAGTGAATGAATTAATTTGCCATTGAATTACAACAACAAAAACATTATCCTTTGAGAATGAAGAAGCGATTACTTGTTCAAAATCTGTCGTAATGCCACTCTGAATGGTGTTATACATATAAAGTAAGACATAGTATCCACATTCCCAGCCGTCAGGTTGTTGAGGGCACTATAAATCAAAAGAAAATGGTTAAAATCAATAAAGGCATATCTAAAACTACCGTCAATCAAAAGAACTTGATTTGAAACTACGTACCTTTGGAAACAACCATTTCGGGTCTTTGCCACCTTTATGATCGTGTGGCCCGCCAAGCACTCGATATGTCTGGCATGCCCTATCATTAAAATGAAAATCAACATAAATTAGAATAACTCATTTAAGTCAAGAATCAAGAAGCAATGAAATACAAAAAAATAACTTACGTGTGGAAGACGTTTTTTATTTCTTTGTCTGGTTTTTTACTCAAGGAATCAAACCAGTAAACTATGTGGGACCGATGATAGAGAACACACAAACTCCAATGATAACTATAATAACATATACAGATTAAAATGAAGTTAGATGTCAAGGCAATTATTTATTAAAAATCTCAAATACACAAAATTAAAATGCATACCCTTGAACAATCGGTGCTAGATAACAACGATAGTTGTTCTCTCCCATTGTGAAGCTCGCATAGTGAGTCCTAATTTTGCATTGTGTTCTTATTCCTTGTCGTATTTATAGGACACAAGAATCCATATAAATCAACTCTTTGCAAGTCAATGTATATACGACGGAAAGAGCTATCAAATGCACCATTATATCAAAAAATGGAGGAAAGTGCATATCTAATTGGGACAATATAATATAACCCTCAGCTTGTTGTACATCCAGATTTTCAGTATCAATGACTTTATTATAGATAGCATTAAAGAAAGCACACAATCTTGTTACAGTGGTTCAAACTTCATCTTTCATAATGCCTCTAATAGATACTAGTAATAGTTGTTGCATCAACACATGATAATCATAGGACTTCATTCCCACTAACTTCAAATCGTCCATTGACATGCACCTTCTCACATTCGAAGAATACCCTTGTAGCACCTTAATTTCATGCAAACACCCACACAAACTTCTTTTCTTTGCTTTTGATAGTGTATGTGCTGCTGGCTCCATATATGCCCTCCTACCATCATCTCTTAGCTGTGGGTGTAACCGTTCTCTTATTCCCATATTATCAAGGTCTAGTCTCGTATTAATCCCATCCTTAGTCTTCTCTGATATGTGCAAAAGTATACTGACAAGGCTATAACAAATATTTTTCTCCACATGCATCACATCAATACTGTGTCTCACATCAGTACTACACCAATATGGAAGATCAAAGAAAATTGATCTCTTCTTCAATATGTTCTTCTTACCCACAGTCTTCAGATTCTTACCGAATAAGACATTGATATGTTCGACTCGACTGTAAACTTCTTCTCCAGTTAATGCCTTTGAAGCCATTCTATGCTCTGGCAAGCCTTTAAAATGCTTTCTTAACCTACGATATGGGTGGAACCTAGGAAGGAATCTCCTGTGACCAAGGTAGACCGTTTTTCTTCCATGTTTAAGTTGGTGGAAGTGAGTGTCTACTTCACAGATCAGACATGCTTTATGCCCCTTCACATTGTACCCTGATAGGTTTCCGTACGCAAGGAAGCCATTTATCATGGTGAAAATCATTGCACGTAGCTTGAAGGACTCATTCTTATATGCATCAAACACATCTATGCCTTCCTCCTATAATTCTTTAAGTCCTCAATCAAAGGTGCCAGGTAGACATTGATATCATTTCCTGGCTGTTTTGGTCCAAAAATCATCATAGAAAGCATCACATACTTACGTTTCATACAAAGCTAGAGAGGCAAGTTGTATATTACAAGGAGTACTGGCCAAGCACTGTGTGCTATTAAGAGTTCCATACGGATTGATGCCATCTATACAAAGCCCAAACTGAAGGTGTCTCGGCTCGCTGCCAGGTGCCTCAGATATTTTCTGTCAGATATTCTATCATCCGAATGCCATCTTAAATTCTTCGCTTTTTTGCAGTCCCAAACAAATGCTTAAAGCTTGGTATTATTGGAAGATACTATAAAACCTTTAAAGGTTGCCTTTTAGTTGTCCTATTGCCACAATCACCATCTTTCTTCATTTTGTATTGTGCAGTTTGACACTTAGGGCACTCACTCAGACCTTCATACTCCTTTCTATACAGTATGCATTCATTAGAGCAAGCGTGTATTTGTTTATACTCCATACCCATCGTATATAGGATTTTCTTGGCCTCATACATATGATTTAGAAGTACATTATATTATCGTTTGGAAACATATCACACAGCAGTTCAAGCAGCAATATGAAACTACTATTAGTCTACCCACAAGTTGCTTTTAAGTTAACCAAATGTAATGTTCTTGTCAGTCGTGTGCACTTACTCCCAGGGAACAACAGTGTCTCTGCATCACTCCGTAGGCTGTCATATTCATGCGATTGCTTAAAGGATTCTACCTCAACATCATGAATCATACTCTCCATTCTATCTTTATTTATGACATCCTCAGCTTCCTTTTTGTGCGACGGACAATCAGTTACTTCCTAACCATGCCATATCCACCTTCTGTATCAAAGATTTATTCCATCATAAAGTAGGTGATCCCTTATAACTTCAACATCCCATTTTCTTCATTTAAACAATTGACACAAGGACAACAATACATCCCATTTTTGGCTAGATTGTTCCTTCTAGCAAATTCAATAAACTCTTCAACCCCATTCTTATATTCTTCACTTGTTCTCAAAGCATTCGTCTAACTATAATCCATTTTATTACCACCTACACCATTCCCATTAACACTCAAGTTTAGAATAATTGTCAACACTGGGAATTGCCTTTTACGATTTTATTTTTCAAAATTTTGGTAGCATTTCCCCTTAAAAGTGAGACATCCCAAAATCAAAATAACAATCCATCTTAGCTTAATTTAAATGAAACTAAACTAATTAAGGCAATTTATATTTAGGACAATGTCAGTACATCAAATCCAACAATTTCAGTTGCAACACCACTCATTCATGCATTCAAATCACGCAAATTCACAAGTAATGCCATGAAAGCTCACACTCCATAAGCATACGTTCAATCAAGAAATTGTATATATGCCTATGGCACATTGTCAAGCAATGATTCCAGTAAAATATGTAAGCAAATTCAGTGCATGCTCATGGCAAACTCAATGTCTAACTATATTAAACCAACAAATTCAAATAACATGGATGGAAATAGTTGCTACCTTGGATTTTCTAAGCTTTACAACCTTCTGTGCTCACTTGATTCCAGTGGAACTTTGCATATATAAATCATAGTTCACATGCACCATAACTAAACTTATTCCAAGGTAAAAAAGGGATAAAAGTAGAAATACAAGGACACTTTTGTCTCTATATTCTACTCTTTTTTTTGTTAAAACCTGTGTATGTAATTTATATATCCAAACAATAAAATTAGACTGCAAATATACTTATGGAAACATCCCAACAAATAAATAGGTAAAAAAAAAGAAAGTGTATATAATTTCCCAACCAAAGTTTGAGCCAGAATTGCAGCAATACAAGTCAGCAACGATGATCATTTATTTGCAAAGAGTAGATGGCAAAGAAAAATTATTTGCTCAAAAAATTTAAGCACTGCATCTGTGGAAATTTAAAATTCAAAAAATTTAAACAAAGGTGTGGTTGGAACTTGGAAGCAAACCTGAAGAGGATGCTTTACGGGGAGACAACCCACGGTGGTGAGAGGAGGACAACAGTGGCCACAATGTCAGCAAACTGACGGTGCAATCCCCGCAGCAGTGACGGTGATGAGTTGAGGCAGAGAAGAGAGAAGAATAGAGGACCAAGAATAGAGAACACGCAGAGGAGTAAGAAGAGAGGAGGTGAAAGTTGAGGAAGATTGATCGAGGGTGCTTTGTTGTCTTCACAAGACTCACTCACAAGACTCTTAGCTTGCTGCTTACAAGACTCGCTTGATGGGTTCTGAACTGATGACTCTTAGCTTGCTGCTCACAAGACTCATTCAATGCTGGGTTCTGAACTGATGATTAGGTGCTACTCTGTTTTGAAGAACTTTAGGCATCCCCACTAAAAATGGGGATGCCTAAACCGTGTATATGCATCCCCATTTTGACTGGGGACGCCTAAAGTATCACTTTAGGCATCCCCAGTCAAATTGGGGACCCCTAAAAGGCATTTAGCTGGAACTAACATGGGAGATAGACTCACAATACACAATCGCAACAAATTGGAGCCATGCATCTTAATAATTTCACCATCAACACCACAAATTCTTTTCATATACTGGGATCCTTCTAGACCCCTTTTCACAAAATAATTTAGACTTCGAAGTTTTACTTCCTGAAGCCATCACTAACACATTGCACTTTTTGCATACTTGAGCTTTTGATCAACACAATTCTTAAACATATCACACTTACTGCCTCGAGCTTATGCTCAGTGCAGTTCTCAAACACATCACATTACCACGCTTCCACTACACACTCTGAGGTCTTTCTCCTCATCTATGCTTTCACAATGTCAGGGTGATTTAATAGGAGTCCCATAGGAATGTCCCATTACACCTGACTACACTCACAATTTGTGTTAAATCTTGGCCTAATTTAACTCGAATCATTCAGAGCCATAACCAACACATCGTTGAGAGCCCATACTCCCAACGTCCTTATAGTTATACTCTACGATTCAACATCACGGCGACTGCTCTCTACGGTTTGTTATCACGGCGGCTGCACACTAGGGTTTATCATCACTACGGCTTTCACAAAGTCACATAGTCAATCCCCCGTAAATTACCACCCCAAAGGAATGGTCTTCCGCCATGGGAACCCCCCATGCGGCCGCAGGTGAGAGACACACACAAATAGCCCCTCCGATCATATATCACTATAGGTAGCCCTCTCCAATCAAAACACCTCGTAGGTAGTATTCTCCGATCCGAATCCTCCGTAGAGAACTTTCTCCCTGTGCTAGATTAACAACTAGCAACCTCAGGATACCTGATACACAATTCAATTCAAATCTAGTACTATACTCTGGTACCACAAACCATCCAGGTCATTTCGAATTCCTAAGAATCAGCCTAGCTATTGAGTCTGATCTTAGGATCACAACTCATCTATCCAAACCTCAACCTCAATTGAACCAGGAAATCACTTCCCTCATTTCCACAAAACATTATCAACTCCAACATAAGTTTAAATATCTCGGCCAACCTAAACCACACCGGTCCCCTATGTGTAACACCCTGCCTTTAATCACGTAATTATAATTCGATAATGCACATTTAATTCGGATTAGAGACCATCGGATAACTTAAACTCATTTCAATCTCCTACTTTGTAGTAGGGTTTTCACAAAACATTCAAAATCTCTTCCTGTTCCTGGTCTCCATTTCAAAATTCGAATATAATTACCTGTACAGTTTATCTACATTCATGTATAACAGAGTGTATAACCAAATCCCCGGCAACTCCCGGGTTCTATACATATATATAATCTAGAGGTTACAAGTATCCATTAGGGGATTACACAACCAAAATCGAATATAAAATTCCTAATTCAAAATATCCAGTAATCCCGAGTTTAAAGTAGATAACCAACATCTCAAAAATCCTTAGTATCACTAAAGATCCTAAGTGCTTCGGGTTGGCCGCTTCTCCTTTGAGCCACATGCCCTGTCTGAAATGTTAGTCATAGGAAAGAATGAGATTCGAGCGAATCCCAGTAGTAACAAACCACTCACACAATGCATAACACAAAGCATGTATATAAATCACAACCAGCAACAGCAGCAGCAATCTCAAAGATACATGGTTTTCACCACAAACGACAGCACTCACGGCTGTATGCACAATACGACAGCTCTCGCTGTAATAATAATCACGACAGCTTACGCTGTAATCACAATAACGACAGCTTGCGCTGTAAACGACAGCTTGCGCTGTAAACGACAGCTTGCGCTGTAAACGACAGCTATCACCAGCTGTAATCGCAGCAGCATCAAAGAATCATCACATAACAATGATAACACACACATACAGAGCATTATACATAGTATAAGAGAGAGAAAGTCACTACCTGATCCTTTCCCGACGTTTCTTGGCACTGCGGGCTCCCGAGGGCGGCAAATATCGAATCCTACAATTCCAAATGCACCATTTAGACACTTCCATAGTGTTACTTGGGGTTATATGAGTCTATAATGAAAATTTACAAAACTACCCCGGGGACCCGGCCCGGGCCCGCCGTACCCGGTCCGGTTGCACTTTTCCCGAAATTCTAATCTGGGCTATCCTAACATATTTCCGCCCAAGGAATCCATTTCCGGACTCGGAATTATCAAATTCAATGTCAAATTACGAAATTGCCCTTGGCAACCCTACTTTTAGGGTTTTAGGGGTGTTTCTGTAATTATGCTTTCTCGGCCTTTTTTGAAAAAGTTTCCAACTGTAACCCCACCTATTTTCGCCCACTGAATCCAATGGAATCATCAAATCATTGAAAATCCAACTCTAAGACCCATTTACAGCCTTGGCCGAAATATACATGTTCTCCGGGAAAAATTGGGGTTTTACGATTTCGGCTCCGTAAACGCGTTCCTTTCTACTCCTAACCATTTTATTAACCATTACATTAGGTTACAACTAACATTAAGACCCAATTTGGGCAGCATAACCCCTAGGCCACATCATTTCCAAACTTTAAAACCAATGGCAATCCGGCGAAATTTCACCGATTAAATTGCCCACAGCAACCAGAATAAGCAATATACGAAAGTTTGGAAGTTACCTCAAGCTCCTTCTAGCTTTTCTCAAGAGTGGCTGAACCCTAGCCTCTTTGAAACACCAAATTTTGAGCTTCACAACCTTAAAGAATAAAGAGGAGTAGCTTAGAGTCGGAGTTATACGCGTTAGGAGCTAAATCGTCGGAGAAATCGGCTTACCTTGCGAGATTTCTCCTCTTTCTCTCTCTAAGAGCTCTCAACTTTCTCTCACTATCTTCAGCTGGAAATGGCGTGAAATGGCTGAAGAAGATGAGCAATTTGATTAATAATCCATGCTGACATCATCTTTTAATGAGATGATGTCATAATTCCCATTTTCGGATTTTCTGGCAGATTTTCTGCCCAAACTTTGAAAAATCATAACTAATTCTAGAAAAATCGAAATGAGGTGATTCCAAAGCCAAATGAAAGATATTTAAGTCCTCTTCATAGGAAAAATATTGGCCATTACTGAAAATCACCACAAAATTCCCAGAATTTCAATCTTTTCATACTGTTCCAGAAAATAATTAATTTCGCTGGGCAAACTTCAAAAATCCAAAACTCTTAGGTCACAAATCAAAATGATACAAATTATATGTTCATTTTGAAGCTTGACATGTGAAATTTAATACTGGAAAATTTCAGAATTTTTAGACACCAGTTGTCTATTTAAAACGTCCATACAAATTGGCTGCCCTGTACAGAGTTTCAATGGATAGAGTTTTCAACTTTAGCACGATTGTTCCCAATGGTTCCAATTTCACAATAAACACTCTCCCCACATGAATTTTCACAAGGAAGCCATTGGAATCATTAAAATATCCAAATTCCCATCACACATTCTCCAAAAGTATTTATTCAACAATAATTATATCCACTTTTAAAGTCATTAGCCCTTAATCACTTTTTGGGATATTACATTTCTCCCCCCGAAAATTAAATTTCGTCCTCGAAATTGCTACACAACTTGAGCCATAAACTCCGGATAACGTCTTCGCATATCTGCTTCCGCTTCCCAAGTTGCTTCTCTTTCTGTCATTCCCTTCCAGATCACTTTCACAAATGGAATGCTTCGGTGTCTGAGCCGTCGCTCTTCTCGATCAATGATCTGCTCTGGCTCTACCGTATATGTGAAGTTGTCTTGTAATTCGACTTCTTCATATTCAACTATATGAGATGGATCCGGTTGGTACTTCTTCAGTTGGGAAACATGAAACACGTCATGGAGCCTGCTCAAGTTCGGGGGTAGGGCTACTCGATAGGCTACAGGCCCAATTCTTGCAAGAATCTCAAAAGGACCTATGTACCTCGGGCTCAACTTCTTCCGCTTGATAGCTCTCCCGATGCCCGTAATTGGTGATACTCTCAGAAAAACATGATCACCAACCTCAAACTCTAGAGGCCTTCTCCTCTTATCAGCGTAGCTTTTCTGTCTACTTTGCGCTGCAAGGAGCCTCTTACGAATGATCCGAATCTGTGCTGAGGTTTGATCAACCAAATCTGGCCCATAAAGCTTCCTTTCGGATAATTCATTCCAGCATATAGGTGATTGACACCGTCTTCCATACAACGCTTCATACGGAGCCATTTGGATGCTCGCATGATAGCTATTGTTGTAAGCGAACTCAGCCAATGGAAGGAAACAATCCCAACTTCCTTTAAAGTCGAGAACACAAGCTCGCAACATATCTTCCAGCATCTGAATTGTTCTCTCAGATTGTCCATCCGTTTGAGGATGATAAGCCGTACTGAATCTCAGTTGAGTACCTAAGGCTTCATGCAGTGCTTTCCAAAACTTTGAAGTAAATCGTGGATCTCGATCGGAAATGATGTTTTTCGGAACACCATGAAGTTTGACAATCTCTCGGATATAAATCTCCGCTAGTTTATCAGGAGAATAACCAGCATTGATTGGTATGAAGTGGGCTGACTTCGTTAACCGATCCACAATTACCCAGATCGCATCATAGTTTCTAATCCTGGGTAATCCCATAACCAAATCCATGGTCACGCTTTCCCATTTCCATTCCAGAATCTCAGGACTCTGAAGTAAACCAGGCGGTCTCTGGTGCTCGATTTTCACTTTCTGACAAGTGAGACACCTTGCAACATATTTGGTCACGTCACTCTTCAAACCCGGCCACCAATACACCGATTTCAGATTCTGATACATCTTGGTCATACCAGGATGAAGAGTATATCGGCTCTTGTGTGCCTCATCCAGAATCTTCTGCCTCAACTCTGCCTTAAGTGGAACGCAGACTCTTTTCTGGTAACGAACCAATCCACGAGGCGATATGTCGTAGCCTGGAACTTCTCCCTGTTCGATTCGAGTCAGATTGTGCTGTATCCAGTCATCTTGACTCTGAGCTTCTTCAATTTCCACCCTTAGATCACTCTCCTCTTGAGAAACAGTGTAATTGGCACAGATGATCTGATTTGTCAAATTTAAATCACGGAAATCTTCAATCAATTTCCTTTCTTGTATCATCATAGCTGCAACGAGCACAGTCTTTCGGCTAAGAGCATCAGCGACTACATTTGCCTTACCCGGGTGATATTTTATCTCCAGGTCGTAGTCCTTAAGCAATTCCATCCAGCGGCGCTGTCTCATATTCAGTTCTTTTTGATCATACAGATATTTGAGACTTTTGTGGTCGCAGTACAGTTCCACAGTCACACCATACAGGTAATGACGCCAAATCTTTAAAGCAAATACAATGGCCGCAAGCTCCAGATCATGAGTGGGATAATTCAATTCATGAGGTCTGAGCTGTCGAGAGGCGTAGGCCACCACACGTCCCTGCTGCATAAGGACACACCCTAATCCCTGCCCACTGGCATCAGAATACACAACATATGTCACACTGGGATCGGGTAAAATCAATACAGGTGCCGACGTCAACCTCTCCTTCAGCTCCACAAAGCAGTTTTCACATTTCTCGTCCCACACAAACGGCTGATCTTTTCTCGTGAGCTTGGTCATCGGCAACGCAATACGGGAGAAATTTTGGATAAATCTCCGATAATAACCAGCAAGACCCAGAAAACTGCGTATTTCCGCCACAGATTCTGGCCTCTTCCAGTTCAGTACTGCTTCCACTTTGCTGGGATCCACAGAGACCCCTTCTTGCGAGATAACATGGCCTAAGAATTTCACTTCTGATAGCCACAACTCGCACTTGCTCAATTTAGCATATAATTGCTTCTCGCACAAGATATTCAATACGATTCTCAAATGATGCTCATGCTCATCCTTATTCTTGGAATATATCAAAATGTCATCGATAAACACAACAACAAACTGATCCAGATATTGCCGAAAGATACGGTTCATGTAATCCATGAAAACCGCAGGCGCATTGGTTAGCCCAAATGGCATCACCAAGAACTCATAATGACCATATCGGGTCCTGAAAGCAGTCTTTGGAATATCTTCTGCTTTCACTCGCAGCTGATGATACCCTGACCTTAGATCAATCTTTGAAAACACATACGAACCAGAGAGTTGATCTAATAGGTCATCAATTCGGGGAAGAGGGTACTTGTTTTTTATAGTAACTTTATTCAGCTCTCTGTAATCGATACACAAGCGAAGACTCCCATCTTTCTTCTTTACAAACAACACTGGAGCTCCCCAAGGCGACACACTGGGTCTAATAAACCCTTTCTCAAGCAAATCTTCTATTTGTTTCTTTAACTCTGCCATTTCGTTTGGGGCCATGCGGTATGGGGCCTTGGATATAGAACCAGCTCCAGGTACAATGTCAATTGGGAACTGAACTTCCCTTTCTGGAGGTAATCCGCTCAGATCGTCCGGAAACACCTCAGGGAATTCATTTACCACGGGTATATTATTCAAGGTTTCGCCATTTTCCCCTTGCACAGAGAAAAACACTACATACCCCTGGCAACCCTTTTCAAGATACTTTTCAGCTTTGGCTGCCGAAAGAAAATTCATACTAGCATCCACATCTTCAACCCTCTGAGATACAGGATATACTATCCTCTTGTTTCCACAATCAAGCAATATATTATTTGCCATTAACCAATCAAAACCCAAAATGACTTCTAATTGACTAAGAGGCAAACATATCAAATCTACAATAGATTGATGCCCTTCCACAGTTATGACACAACTCAAACAAGCTTCTGTGGTCAAGACCTTAATACCCATTGGAGTTGACACTACTAATTCAAATGGCAGTTTGTGCACATGCAATCCCAGGCGCTTCACGCAATCATAGGCAATGAAGGAGTGACTTGCACCCGAGTCAAATAAAACTTGCAACAGATGGCCATGAAGTAGAAGTTTACCTTGTATTAGCTCAGGAGATTTGCGGGCCTCCTCATGGGTCATAGTGAATACTCGGCCCTGTGTCCTCGGTCTCTGGTCTGGTCGTGGCTCTTTGCATTCAGCAGAAGTATGCCCCACACGCTTACAATTGAAGCATATTATTTTGCCATCACAAGTTTTGCCTTGATGTGGTTGGTTACACCGACGACAAATCCATGGTCCAGAATATGTTCTTTGCTGGTCACGGCTCCCAGACTGGTAGGGCTTCTTACCACTTCCAGACGAAGATCCTTGCCCCTTTCGCTTTTGTGAGGTAGCACCCTTATTAGGTTCATTGCGGTAGATAGTAGCTCTGGCAGGATACAAATCTCTCAAGTTGTTCTCTGTAATCCTGCACTGTTCAACCGCCTTGTTGAACTTGGTAAATTGATGAGTAGCTAAGCGCTTCCTCAACTCTCGCCTCAAACCGCGAATGAGCATATCAGAACTCCATTCTTCATCATCCTTGAACCGGAGATAGGAGGAGTATCGAGCCAATCGGACAAAACGGGACAAGTAATCATCGAAGCTTTCCGTGTCCCCTTGCCTGATATTCAGGAATTCTGTCTCCTTCTCGAGCCTCACTGATTTGGGAAAATACTTCTCGTTGAATTCTTGTTGAAACAATTCCCAAGTCAATGGCATCTTGTTGCTCTTCAAGGTTAGGGCGATATTCCGCCACCAACGGTCTGCATCCCCTTCGAGTTTGTAAACGGCCAGTCGTGGCTTCACCTCATCCGGACAATTAAGCACCTCAAATATTTTCTCCAGTCTGTTCATCCAATCTTCGGCTGCTTGAGGGTCAAACCTCCCTCTGAACGCAGGAGGCAGATGCTTACAGAACCTGGTGACCCAAAACTGAAGGTCTCTTTCCTCTCTAAGCGGCATCCCATGTGATTCTTGATTTGGGACAATGTGAGGTGGGGACTCCAGGGGTCGTGCTGACCCTTCAGCAGTGTCTTCATGACGGGTTTCTCCTTGAGTTTCCTCCGGAGTGGACTGAACTGGACCTTCCTTGTTCTTCGCCTTCTCTGCTCTGAGCTCTTCTCTCAACTCAGTTATCATATCTCTTTGATCCCGGATTAGACCCATCAGCTCTTGCATAGGATCTGGTGGATTATCATTGACGACCTCCACCTCTGGGTCTACACGCGGAATATTGGGGCGTCCTCTAGTTTTCTTCATTCTACAAACAACTTGCCCCATTAATTTAGCAGAGATAGTATGCACATATAGTCACAAAACTCATATATATATCCATGTCAATAAAACATACATGTGCATACACAACAATCATTCACAGATAATCTTCTATCCCTACTACTATCTAAGGGATCTATCCTAGCAACCTCTACCCTTGCCAGGAACTACAGCTCTGATACCAAAATGTAACACCCTGCCTTTAATCACGTAATTATAATTCGATAATGCACATTTAATTCGGATTAGAGACCATCGGATAACTTAAACTCATTTCAATCTCCTACTTTGTAGTAGGGTTTTCACAAAACATTCAAAATCTCTTCCTGTTCCTGGTCTCCATTTCAAAATTCGAATATAATTACCTGTACAGTTTATCTACATTCATGTATAACAGAGTGTATAACCAAATCCCCGGCAACTCCCGGGTTCTATACATATATATAATCTAGAGGTTACAAGTATCCACTAGGGGATTACACAACCAAAATCGAATATAAAATTCCTAATTCAAAATATCCAGTAATCCCGAGTTTAAAGTAGATAACCAACATCTCAAAAATCCTTAGTATCACTAAAGATCCTAAGTGCTTCGGGTTGGCCGCTTCTCCTTTGAGCCACATGCCCTGTCTGAAATGTTAGTCATAGGAAAGAATGAGATTCGAGCGAATCCCAGTAGTAACAAACCACTCACACAATGCATAACACAAAGCATGTATATAAATCACAACCAGCAACAGCAGCAGCAATCTCAAAGATACATGGTTTTCACCACAAACGACAGCACTCACGGCTGTATGCACAATACGACAGCTCTCGCTGTAATAATAATCACGACAGCTTACGCTGTAATCACAATAACGACAGCTTGCGCTGTAAACGACAGCTTGCGCTGTAAACGACAGCTATCACCAGCTGTAATCGCAGCAGCATCAAAGAATCATCACATAACAATGATAACACACACATACAGAGCATTATACATAGTATAAGAGAGAGAAAGTCACTACCTGATCCTTTCCCGACGTTTCTTGGCACTGCGGGCTCCCGAGGGCGGCAAATATCGAATCCTACAATTCCAAATGCACCATTTAGACACTTCCATAGTGTTACTTGGGGTTATATGAGTCTATAATGAAAATTTACAAAACTACCCCCGGGGACCCGGCCCGGGCCCGCCGTACCCGGTCCGGTTGCACTTTTCCCGAAATTCTAATCTGGGCTATCCTAACATATTTCCGCCCAAGGAATCCATTTCCGGACTCGGAATTATCAAATTCAATGTCAAATTACGAAATTGCCCTTGGCAACCCTACTTTTAGGGTTTTAGGGGTGTTTCTGTAATTATGCTTTCTCGGCCTTTTTTGAAAAAGTTTCCAACTGTAACCCCACCTATTTTCGCCCACTGAATCCAATGGAATCATCAAATCATTGAAAATCCAACTCTAAGACCCATTTACAGCCTTGGCCGAAATATACATGTTCTCCGGGAAAAATTGGGGTTTTACGATTTCGGCTCCGTAAACGCGTTCCTTTCTACTCCTAACCACTTTATTAACCATTACATTAGGTTACAACTAACATTAAGACCCAATTTGGGCAGCATAACCCCTAGGCCACATCATTTCCAAACTTTAAAACCAATGGCAATCCGGCGAAATTTCACCGATTAAATTGCCCACAGCAGCCAGAATAAGCAATATACGAAAGTTTGGAAGTTACCTCAAGCTCCTTCTAGCTTTTCTCAAGAGTGGCTGAACCCTAGCCTCTTTGAAACACCAAATTTTGAGCTTCACAACCTTAAAGAATAAAGAGGAGTAGCTTAGAGTCGGAGTTATACGCGTTAGGAGCTAAATCGTCGGAGAAATCGGCTTACCTTGCGAGATTTCTCCTCTTTCTCTCTCTAAGAGCTCTCAACTTTCTCTCACTATCTTCAGCTGGAAATGGCGTGAAATGGCTGAAGAAGATGAGCAATTTGATTAATAATCCATGCTGACATCATCTTTTAATGAGATGATGTCATAATTCCCATTTTCGGATTTTCTGGCAGATTTTCTGCCCAAACTTTGAAAAATCATAACTAATTCTAGAAAAATCGAAATGAGGTGATTCCAAAGCCAAATGAAAGATATTTAAGTCCTCTTCATAGGAAAAATATTGGCCATTACTGAAAATCACCACAAAATTCCCAGAATTTCAATCTTTTCATACTGTTCCAGAAAATAATTAATTTCGCTGGGCAAACTTCAAAAATCCAAAACTCTTAGGTCACAAATCAAAATGATACAAATTATATGTTCATTTTGAAGCTTGACATGTGAACTTTAATACTGGAAAATTTCAGAATTTTTAGACACCAGTTGTCTATTTAAAACGTCCATACAAATTGGCTGCCCTGTACAGAGTTTCAATGGACAGAGTTTTCAACTTTAGCACGATTGTTCCCAATGGTTCCAATTTCACAATAAACACTCTCCCCACATGAATTTTCACAAGGAAGCCATTGGAATCATTAAAATATCCAAATTCCCATCACACATTCTCCAAAAGTATTTATTCAACAATAATTATATCCACTTTTAAAGTCATTAGCCCTTAATCACTTTTTGGGATATTACACTATGTCTTAGGGCCCTTAAACACATAAGTCCAGTACAACATCACTGGTAGGTAATATCATACCGACTAGGGTTTTTAATCCAACATCTAGGTTTAACATGAAACATAGAATCATACTATCACATCCCTTGGAAATCATTTCCTCCGTTATCTAATCATACCTATCTTTCCCTCACACAGGATCCGATGGATTGCCATTCATTACCTCCACCTCTAGGTCTACACATCAAATTCTCGGACAAACTACTCTATCTTTCGATTCCACAATGATTCACCACTCCAAAATAACCAAACAGTGCATACACATAATCCACAAATAGCAGGGACCTTAATGTGTATACCACAAACAATACAAGTCATTCTCTATGACCTAAGGCAACAACTACTACCACTATCCTAGAAAATTCTATCCTTGCCAGGAATTGTAGCTCTGATACAAAAAATGTAACCCCCTTTTGTAATTATATCCAAAACACGCGATTAAAATGAAATAGAGACCAGTAAGAAACAAAACTTATTTAAAATCCCATCTTCACAATAGGGTTTTCACAAATAACTTTCGAAATCTAATTTACCTGGTCTCATATTCAATTTCGAATACAATCACATCACGCAGAATATCACATTTATACAAATATCAGAGTATATAACAATATCATCCTAGCAACTCCCAGGTTCATATCTTTACATAGAATTCATAGGGCACATTCGCCCTTTACAATTTCTTAAACTGGGATTACACAAATCTCATCTCTATACATAATCAAATATACATCCATATCGAATACAAATATTCCAGCTACAATGATAACCAATAACCAAAACTCAAATAACCCAAAAAGGAGTCCTTGTCGCCCCTGGCTGCTTGCTCCAACCCTGATCCACCTACCCTGTCTAAAATGTTGGTAGGGGAGGGTGAGATTCTAGAGAATCTCAGTAGGAAACAAATACCAGTATGCATGCAAGATAAGTGTTTAATGTATGACATGCTTGCAATACATAACTCATGCTCACATAATGACATATCTGCGTGCTGAATGTTTCAACAACATACTCATGGCCATAACATAACTAGAAATAGAGCTACAATCATTCATACATGTTTCACATAATCAATCAAAGCAATACATGCATCAATATAAAAACACAAATATCAAAGCATGCAAGAGAGGTAAGTTCCTTACCCTTGTCTTCCACGTATGCTCCAGCACCAGCTACTCATGATCAAAGCGAATATTGAACCCTATAACCAAAGCAAGGACATAGGGTTATTCTCTATTCCAAATCCTTACTTCCACAATACTTAAAGTTGGTTATCATTCATGACCTTTAGGTGGCTAATCAAAGCCTAAACACATGCCTAAAGGGTTGGGAAACACTTGACCAAAGATCACCTTTTAAAAGTCCAAAATGCTGATTTTGGGGGGTTGGCCGTGGCCCACAAATCCACTGGCCATGGCCAAAAATAGGTCAGAAACATTTAGGCCACGGCCCAATAATTCACTACTCGCGGCCAAGAAAATCCTGTTTCTTGGCTGAACTTCCGAAAATCATAACTAATTCCAAAAAATTTGAAATGAGGTGATTTCAAAGTCAAATGAAAGATATTTAAGTTCTCTTTACTATAAAAATATTGGCCATTACTAGAAATCACCACACAATTCCAGAGTTACACAAATTTCATCACCGCCCCAAAACAGAGTCCATTTTCAACCTCAAATTTTGGACAGTCATATCTCTTAGTTCCCTAAATGAAATGGCACAAATTAATGCCCATTTTAAATCTTGGGATGTGAAATTTAAGACTGGAAAGTTTCATAATTTTTTGACATCATTTGCACAGTCAAAACATCCACACAACCACACTGCCCAAAACAGACTTTTAATGGACAACATTTTAGTTTCGGTTCATTTGCTTCCAATGGTCCAATTTTCACATCAAACATCATTCTCACATAAATTTGCACAAGGAATCCATAGGAAACACCAAATCAATCAAATTCACATTATATTGACATGTTTCCACAACATGTCACACAATTCATCACACAAAACACACATTGCACCACTTTCCATTTCACATTCTCAAATCACTTCCAATGACACCAAAACACACTATGGCATCAATTTAACCACAATTCACCATTCAAATCATCCAATTCAAAAATCAAACAAAATTAGGACAAATATCACAATTCTCAAAACTCCACCAAAAACCACAATCAATAGATCAAAAGGGAGAGAACACTCACCTCTTTCTCTTTCTCAAACTAATTCCTTGATTCTTCATCTTCCCCAATTTCGACAAGCTCTAAAATACCTCCTTTCAAAAATCTAAAACCATAGAGATTAAGCTCTCATCAACATGATTAAGATTAGTGAAGAGGATTTAGCCATTAGAGGACCAAAAACAAGCCAAATACTTACCTCTTGCTTTCTCTTTCCTCCAAGGTTTGGATGAAAATGGACGTTTTGGAGAGAGAGAGATGAGAAATAAGGATGATGATATGATTTTGGCCAAAAGAGGCCCCTTGGATGTCCAAATAGAGAGGATAAAAGAAAAGGAATATGTTAAACTTTTGACTAAGATCCAAGGGTTCAAATTGTGCCAAGTGTCACACCCTTGCTCCATCTTCTTGAGCTCACATAGGCATACACACACATGATTCCACCCTTTGATCTCTTTCAAAAATCAATTCTAACCATTGATCTTGAAGTTACCAATGAGTTTCCTCTTCGGTAACCGATCAATTGGTCGGTAACTTTACTATTTTGACCTTGATTATGGCAATTCACACTGAATCACCACTAAACCTATCTTATCTTTCCATGTCACCATATTATGTGGCCTCCCTATATTTTAAGTCAATTTAGAGGTTAATCCATAATTGAACTTAAATATAGGGTTTCAGCGCTACTTACAACACACATGAATCATATTTGAATCCCAAATCACATCATATTCTCTAAAAGGGTTTATCTATCAATAATCACCTCTACTTTTGGAGTCATTAACCCTAATCACAATTTGAGATCTTGCTAAACCAAGGCTTAGCAGTTCACTAATCTCAGTCTTATTCTCTATCCTCAAGTCTTAAAATTCGGGGTATTACACTCAACTTGTTCAACGGCTTCATTTGAATCTCCTTTTCCACATGTTTAGTCAATAAGTCTACTTCTTGGTCTTCAGACCGTACATGCTTTAAGTCACTGATCTTCTTCTTTAACTTCTTCCAAAAAAAAGTGACAATCAACCTAAATATGTTTGGTCCTTTTGTGAAATATAGGATTACTTGCTATATGGATTGTTGCTATATTGTTACAGTGAACCTTCACAGGATTTTTGATGACTTATGTGAAGATCTCTTATCATTCTTAGTGTCCATACAACTTCGGACAAAGCCATGCTCAAGGCTTAGTATTTTGCCTCTGCTGAAGAGTTTGACACCATTCCTTATTTCTTTGTCTACCACAGTACTAGAGACCCTCCAAACTTTAATAGATAGCTACTAACGGACCATCTAGTTGTGGAGTATGCAGCCCAAACAGAATCACAACAACGTTCCTTTTCTAGAGCTCCCTCTGAACTTAACAATACCCCAAGTCCCAGGGTCCCTTTCAAGTATCTCAGAATGTTCAGTGTGGCTACCATGTGCTCTTTTATTGTCATATGCATGAACTGGCTCAAGGTCTGCACATAAAATGATATGTTAGGATGCATCAAAGTCAAGTAAATTAACTTACCAATTAGCTTCATGTAGCATTTTGGATTTGGCAGCAACTCATCTTTCTTGTTCCTTCCTTCTTCGAACGCTATTAGCTTCTGATTTTGCACCAAAGGAACTCCAAGTGGTTTATAGCCACTCATCCTTGTTTCAGCAAGAATAACCAAAAAATACTTCCTTTGATATAATACAATCCCTTTATGTGATCTAGCAACCTTTATCCCTAAGAAATATTTCATGAAACCAAGATGTTTAATTTTCAATGTATTATGTGGAAAAAACTTTGTCTGATTTATTCCCTTTGCACTACTCTCGGTTACAAGAAAATCATTACTACAAAAAAGGATAGTTGTGGCACTTCTTCAATAGAAGCTTAAAGTTCCTGTAGTGCTTCCTCAAGAAAGCGCCATAGGAAGTGATATTTTTTTAAATTTTTCTTCATGTGGCGTTTCCTTAGGGAATGGCTATAGGAAGTTTAGACTTCTTGTGGCGCTTACTCAAGAAAGTGCCACAGGAAGTGATATTTTTTTGAAAAAAGTTTTGCTTCTTGTGGCACTTTTTCAAGGAAGCGCCACAAGAAGTATTTTTTTTTTAAAATAATTTTTTCATATTTTTAATTCAGTACCCTATAATTACAGTCAACAACAAAATTTAAACACAAATTTCTATATCTACAATAAAATGAAGAAAATCAAACCACAATGAAATAACTCCAAAATGATACAAACAAATAACTAATTAACAAAATCACTACTAAATATTCTTACACCAATTGTGAATGAAATACAACGAATTCTACTTAAATAAACAACACAACAATAGTTAAGAAACAACCTAGCTACTTAAATAGTAGCTAGCTAGAGTATTGCCTGAACACATATTCACACCATTCCTTAATGACTTCGTTGACTTGATGGTTAGTCAAACCGTCACAACGTTGATCTTCATAATACTACATATATACAATCATGCACACAACGAATTAAAATCACTAAAAATTAATTATAAGACACTACTCAATTAAATTTTAAACATAATATTATTGCAACTAAAATGACTTACTTTTGGAGGAACAAAAGGCTGATCATGAGTAATTACATCCTTTATGAATTTCATGATGTAATACTTGCAATCATTGTTATTGGGTTGGAAAAGGCACTACAATATTATAATAAAATATCTAACTCAGTTTTTGAATAAAAATGGAAGATGAAAATGGCGTGTTAAATGTGAAGGAGAGGATGACTATATATAGGGAAGAATGGAGTAGGGTAGATGAAGTGGTAGATGAAATGTGGTAGATGAAAAAGAGGATGAAGTGGTAGATAGAATGTGGTAGATGAAGTAGTAGGTGAAAAGGAAGATAAAGTGGTAGATGAAAAGGAAGATGAAGTGGTAGATGAAATATAGTAGATAGAATGGTAGATGATTCCCGCTCTCAACTTCCAAGCAAAATTTGAAACTCTTGGAAATAGAATTGGGTTTTGGCCTCAACATAAAAGTTGTAGAGCTCTTTTTTAGCTTTTTATCCAAATAAAGAATGTCCCAATCCGACATCTAGAGCTATGATATTGCCTGAAGACTGAAAGAGGGTCTAATTTAGTATTTTTTCAAGAAATTCTATTTCATGCCAAAATCGTTATTTATTTATTAGTTACACCCAAATTCATTAAATTGAGCTCAAATATTATCCACAAAATCATCATATAAGGGAAAATAAATATGCAAATATTTTATTTATCAATAAAGCCACTCGAGTATTGGGTAGAGATTACTCGAGTTACCACTCCAGTGAACAAGTCAAAAGTCAATGACTAACTCTCTACCAAGTTTTTCTATATATTACTAGAGTTGCCACTTGAGTAATGTATGATGATCACTCGAGTAGCCACTTGAGTAATGTAGTACAAAGAGTATGATTTTAATATGTTGTTAATTGATTTGCTATCCATATGATTAATCTTTTATTGTATTATTTTCTTAAGTGTATTTGTTGAAAACAATGAAGAGATCATGCTTTAAGAGAAAAGTCAAACATATCATATGCAACATTCGAAATGCTCACCTATCACAAATGGCTAGTTTTCAAATTTGAAGAATAGTCAAATGAAGTTGCATGACTCTAACGGACATGTTGAAATAGTTCTAATGACTATTACAATTCATCTATATATGTGGAATATTTCAATGAAGGAAAACAACTGAGAACACGTAAACTTACATCGATAATATATTCTTAGTGCTTTGTTTTCTTATACACACTCTTTATACTTCAATGATTATCTATTTACTCTGTGAGAGGGATTTTCATTACAAACTCAATATATGTTATTAAGACAACTTAAGGTTGTGGAACCTTGAGTTGGGGATTTGATTACAACATGTAAGGGGGAGCGAGTGTCCAGTGAAGGAACTTGTAGTGTACTGAGGTTCCAAGAACCCACTGAATCTTAGAAGATATAGTGAAACTCTAATAAAAGCTCTGAAGACTGGACATAGGTGTAACCCCCTCACCGTAATTACATCCAGATTACAAAAATTTAAGTGAAATAGAGACCAATAAGAAGGTTTAACAATTTATAATCCCACATCCAAGAGATGGGGTATTCAAAAATTGATTTCCAAAGCACATTTCACCCTGGTCTCACATTCACCACGAATATAATTACTTGAGACATAAATTACATAAAGAATATCAGAATGCGGAAGCTAAAATCCCGGCTAAACCCCGGGTTAAATATATATATCATATGGGTTTAAGGTTCCCAAAATGGGGATTACACAATCAAAATAATCATTTACATTCTCATGTACACTTGGCAATCCCAAATCCCAAAATGATGATAACCAACTATCCCAAAACACTAAATGTCCCTAGGAGATCCTATCCGCTCCGGGTTGGTCGCTTCTCCTTCGAGCCACTTGCCCTGTCTGAAAAGGTTAGTCATATGGAAAGAGTGAGATTCTTGAGAATCCCAGAGCAACAACTCACTCATACAATATATAAACATAAAGCATGTATGTTCATCATATTCAACAGCATCACAATGATCTCAGGCTCACGCCACAAACGACAGAACTCACGGCTGTATTCACAATGCACTACGCCCACTTTCGTGGTGAACACTATGCCAGCTTTCGCTGTAATCACTATGCACAACGCCCGCTTTCGCGGTGAACACTATGTAGCAGCAACACGAAGCACAAAGCACCACAAAGCATCTCAAAGCACGATGTATCACTATGCCCCACAAAGTATCTCAATGCACAAGGTATCACAAAGCAGTAGCAGCAGCATCCACACAATGAATGACAGGCAAACATACAATACATTTACACAAAGTATAAGAGAGAAGTCGCTACCTGAAGCTTTCCTGACAATCTTTGGCACAGTAGGCTCACGCGGATGACAGATGTCAAATCCTACTCAAATTAGGGACAATTGATCAATCTCTTTTCCAATGTATATTTCAATAATTCTCTAAGTTGGTTATCATTTAGGACTCATTAGGTGACTAAAATAGGCCTAAACATATGCCTAAAGGGTTGGAAGAACCTACCCAAAAGACCCCTTACTCGAAGGCAAAACACTGATTTTTGACAGCCTCACTCGAGCACAAATGCTCTCACTCGAGCTCAAGTACGAACATCACTCGAGCACAGATGCTCTCACTCGAGCATTGGTACGGACAGCACCCGAGCACAAGAGAAAGTGAGACTGCGAGTGAGCACCCGAGAGCAGAAAGGAACTTCCAGGAGCTGGCTCACTCGAGCACGCTAACCTCACTCGAGCACAAGGCCAAAAGCCTCAATCGAGCACCTGCGAGCACAGCACCCCCGTGTGACAACCCGAGAGCACCACTCTCACTTGAGACACAGGCTCACTCGAGCACAGCCATATGTGCTCGAGCACACACCCTATACTCGCGAGTGAGAAAACACACTCGTGCATCTTGCCCGCGAGTATCCACCCGAGAGTAACCCTCTACTCTGGGCTTACACCTTCACTCGAGCAGAACCATGCTCACTCGAGCATGTTCTTCGCTCACTCGAGCACAAAGCGATGTGCTCGAGCATTGCTCACAAAACCCAGGTAATACTCGAAGCACAACAGGGAAAACTTGCATATCACTCGAGCACGTTCTTCCTCTGCTCGAGTGATGTGCATCAGAGACCCAAAAGTGCAGAAAACCAGAAAACGCCAGATGGTCAAAATCACTTCCAAATGGTTCCCAAACTCTTCCCAATGCTCATACACTCTAGGCACTAACTAGGGAACACAATGGCAACACCAAAAACACCCCACAAACCATTTTGACCACAATTAAACACTAAGGTCTCTAAGATACACAATGTCCAAATTCCCTTAACACCTTTTTATCATTCCAAATCACATCAAATAATCATATATCTCCAAACTAAATCATTTTCAATCATAAATCATAACAAACTTCACATTTCCAAAAATAGGCATATCTAGGGCAAAATTCCAGATTTGACTATACTTAGCCAAAAATCATACATTATACTTCAAAATGCTCTAAATGCCTACCTCTTCACTTTGCTCAATCTAGAATCTTGATTCCTCAACCTTCCAATTTCGACCCACACCCAAATCACCACTTCTCAAGATTCTACAACCACCACCACAAAGCTCTCATTGATATGAACAATATCAGAGAAGGGGATTGGAGCAAAGGAGAATCACAACTCACCAAAATCAAAGCTTTCTTCTTCTCTTCCAAGCTCAAACCAGCGCCAGAAATGGAGGAAGGAGAGAGAAAGTGAGAGGTAAGGAGAGATGATGATGATGAAGAAGTCAACTCCTTCTCCCTACACACACACAACCGCACAAGAGAGAGAGAGAGAGAAGAGAAAAAGTGATTTTTGTCTCCTAGTGCCACATCCAATGGCTCACCCAATGCCACATGTCATCATCTTAATCACTCTCTTATGAGCTCACATAAACCCAAAGCATAGGGTTCCGACCCATTATCAATGAATCTCAACCCTTGATCTTAAATACCACATGTATTTATTCTAAAAATTCATATTACATTAATCATTATAGTGCTTAATTACACTGATTACAATGATTTTCATAATCATTAGCCCTAATCACAAATCGGGATATTACAATAGGTCAAAGTGGTTATGGCCGAACCAGTATATCTCCCAGTGTACACTTCGGTGATATTTCTCCTAGATCTTAACTGCTTTAAATTCCCAGTCAATTTGTATATACAAAATGACTTTTCTGTAACCACCCAATTCACCCCTTCTTGGGTGAACGTTTGCACTAATATTTGGTATCAGAGCCAGGTTTTCTTGTTAAGTTATAACAACATAAGAAGGATCCAATGACAAGCATGGGTGAAGGAATACTTTCTGATGGAGCCTCTATCACTAGACCACCAGGTTTTAGCGGCAAACACTTCTTTTTCTGAAAGGTGAAGTTTAGAATATTCTAATGGCTACAAAATATGGATTATGGGACATAATTGAGAGTAGAAACCATCAACTTATGAAAATTGTAGATTCATAAAAGATTCTTAAGATGCCAGCAGAATTTGATGAGAATGACAAGAACTCATCACACTATAGTAAGGGAATTTTAATGATTCAAAGTGTCTTGAGTCAAAATGAGTGCTTCATGATCTAGACACTTTCAATGGTTAAAGAAATATGGGAAGCTTTGGAAATAGCTCACGAAGGAGTGTTGGGAATAAAGGAAAATCGGATTAATACTCTAGTTACTGAATTTGATTTACTTCGAATTAAATCAGGTTAGTCAATAGCTGAATTCAAACTTAGATATACTCATCTTGTTAATAAACTTATAGCACTTGGGAAAGCTATGATCAATATACCTAAGTAAGAAAGATACTGAACATACTTTCAAAAGAATGGGAGGCTAAAGTCACTGCGATAGAGGAAGCAAAAGGCAAATCAATGCGATCAGTCGCTTCTCTATTTGAAAGTCTCTCTAAATATGAAAGCAAATTAAAGTTCAAACGAGAACTAGAAGACATTGGAGAAAAGAAGAAGAAAGGTCTTGCACTAAAAGCGAAAGAAGAAACCCCAAGAAGATGATAAAGATTTAATGATGAAGAAATGGGTCTGATAATAAAAAGATTTAGAAAATTTTACAAGAAAGGCCAAGGATTCAAAAATTCACAAAAAGAAGGAACAAGCAGTAAATAACACATAATCTACTATGAATGTGGAAAGCCAGGATATATCAAGTTAGAAAGTCCAGAGCTGATTCAAAAAAACAAAGAAAAAAGGAAAGGCAAGTTCTTCAACAAAAAGAAAGCTTTTGTATCCGCTATATGGGGAGATAGTTCCTCTGACGAAGATAGCGATAAGAAGTAGCCAATATCTGTCTAGTTGCTCAAGAAGAAACAGAAGAAGAGGTAACTAATTGTGATCCTACCTATGATGAATTACTTTCTAAATATAATGCTTTACATTCTGAATTCATCAAAGTAGTTAAAGAACTAGTTGTTTTCCAAAAGGAAAAAGAAGTTCTTGAAGAAGAACTTAAAGAGAATTTAGAAAAAGTTTGTGAAAATTGCTCTTCTTTGAAAAAGAAAAATATTGATCTCACTAAGACTCTTGAAAAATTTACTAAAGGTAGTGAGATGTTAAATGTTATCATAAAAGCTCAACGATTTGTAAATAGTTGATTTGGTATTGGATATAATCCAAAATAGACAGAAAGAAAACAGGAGGTAAAATATATTTGATTCATTTTCAACATTTTGTTCATTTACCACATCCTTTTGCATATTGCAATTACTGTAATAGAAAGGGTCATTATACTTCATCATACATTCATAATAAAAAGGGAAAATAGAAACCTATAAGTGGGTACCTAAAGGCTCTTTTGTTCATAAAATGATCTGTACTAACCCAAAAAGACCTAAAAAGATGTGGGTACCTAAGACTTAATTGTATTTAAATGCATATATGTCTTAAAGCATCCAAAGGAAACAAATGGTATATAGATAGTGGATGCTCCAGACATATGACCAGTGATTTTGAAAGTTGTACCATGCTACAACCTAAGGATGGTGGAAAGGTAAAATTTAGAGGAAATCAATATGGAAAGATAGTAGGAATTGGTGAAATAAAAAATGAAAAAGGTATACAAGTCAAAGATGTATATTACGTTGAAGGATTGTGTCTCAACTTGCAAAGCATGAGTCAAAGTGCAGATAAGGACAACTGGGTAATTTTGACTTAGAGGAATGTCTAATTGTAAACAAGAAAAACTTACAATTAGATAAGAAGAATCTAAAAAAAACTCAGAGCAAAAAGGAAAGGTAACTGCTATACTTTTGATATAAGTAGAAATATTTCTGAAAACTGGTTTCTAAATAACGCCGATGAAAGTTGGTTATGGCATAAGATACTAGCTCATGTCAATATGCACCAACTAGGCAAGTTACTCAAAAAGGATTTAGTACTTGGTCTACCTAAAGTAAATTTCAAAAACAATTTGATTTGTGACGCATGCCAAAAGGTTATACAAACTAAATCATCTTTCAAACCAAAAATTAAGATCACAACCAACAGACCACTTCAATTGTTGTATATGGATTTATTTGGACTAGCAAGAGTTAAAAGTCTTGGTGGCAACTTATATTCATTGGTCATTATTGATGATTTCTCTAGATTTACATAGACTATTTTCTTATCATCGAAGGATGAAACCTTTAGTGAATTTATTATTTTTGCTAAGAAAATGCAAAATGAGAAAGGAATGTTTATTGCAAGTATCTAGATAGATCATGGTGGAGAATTTGAGAATCAAGCCTTTAAAGATTACTATGACACTAATGGCATTGATCACAACTTCTCCGCTCCAAGGACTCCTCAACAAAATGGAGTTGTAGAATGAAAGAACAAGTACTCACTGAAATGGCTAGAGTAATGCTGAATGAAAAGAATGTGTCTCAAGTTTTTTGGGCTGATGCAATGAGCACAACATGCTACATTTCAAACAGAGTCTACATCAAAACAAAACTCGGAAAGCCACCGTTCGAATTATACCAAGGAAGGAAACCAAATCTTGTTCATCTGCACACTTCGGTTGTAAGTGTTTTATTCATAATAATGGTAAAGATAACCTAGGAAAATTTGATTCTAAAATAGATAAAGGAATATTTCTAGGTTATTTTAACCAAAGCAAAGCATACAGAGTTTTCAATAAACAAACATGTGTTGTTGAAGAATTAGTTCATGTTGTATTTGATGAATTTGAATCCTCTAACAAAATTATTGATGATAAGCAGGAAATTGTTTTAAATCAAGAGGATGGTCAATCTAATTCTAAACCTTTCATTTTAGGGTTTGACCATACCAAGGAAGAAGAACAATCACTAGAACAACCTAGAGCCAGGAAATATAACAAGAGTCATCCCCTAGAACAAGTCATAGGAGATGTGAGTGAAGTTGTGAAAACCAAAAACAAAATTTTTAATGAAGTTAGTTTTCTGCATTCATTTTTGAGATTGAACCTTCTAACGTTGATGAAGCCCAATCAAATAATGATTGGGTAATAGCAATGCAAGAAGAATTAAATCAATTTGAAAGAAATCAATTTTGGGATTTAGTACCCCAGCCTACAGATCATCCGATCATTGGTATAAAATGGGTATTCAAGAACAAACTAGATAAATCCGCAATTATTATCAGAAACAAGGCAAGATTGGTGGCCAAAGGCTATAATTAGGAAGAAGGAATTGATTATGAGGAAACGTATGCTCCAATGGCAGGATTGGAAGCTATACGAGTTCTTTTGGCCTTTGTATGCATCAAGGGATTCAAACTATATCAAATGGATATAAAGAGTGTATTCCTAAATAGCTACATCATAGAAGAAGTGTATGTAGATCAACCTCCAGGTTTTGAAGATGTGACTAAGCCTGATCATGTTATGAAACTCAGAAAAGCTTTATACAGTTTAAAACAAGCCTCGAGAGAATTCTATGAAAGACTTAGTAAATTTCTCATTGATCAAGGTTTTGTACGAGGAAACGTTGATACAACACTTTTTACAATACAAAAACAAAATGATATTTTAATAGTTCAAATATATGTTGATGATATTGTTTTTGATGCTACTAATGAAACTTTGTGCAAGTAATTCTTTGAGATAATGCAGGGGGAGTTTGAGATGTCAATGATGGGAGAATTGAAATTCTTTCTCAATTTGCAAATCAGATAGAGAAAGAATGGAATTTTCATATCTCAAACAAAATATTTGAAAGAGCTATTAAAGAAATATGGAATAGATGAAGCAAATGGTATGGACATGCCTATGAGTTCAACCACGTTGCTTGATGCCAATGTCAAGGGAAAAGATTATAACATCACAAAATATAGAGGAATAATTGGATCATTACTCTATCTTATAGCAAACAGGCCTTACATCCAATTTAGTGTTGGTATGTGTGCAAGATATCAATCAATACCAAAGGAATCACATGCTAAAACCGTCAAATGTATCTTTAGATATCTTGCCGACATAGTAGAATTAGGTCTTTGGAATCCTAAAAGAAGAAATGAATATCTAGTTTCATACTCAGACTCTGATCACAGAGGATACAAGACTAATTGAAAGAGTACCAATGGGCAATGCCAGTATCTAGGAGGCTTACTTGTATCTTGGTTTAGCAAGAAACAAAATACAGTGTCATTCTCATCAACAGAATCTGAGTATGTTGTAGCGTCAAGTTGTTGTGCATTAGTGTTATGGCGAAAACAACAACTACAAAACTGTGACAACACTAGTACGATAAGCCTGGCAAAGAATCCAGTTCAATACTTTAGAACCAAGCATATTGATGTTAGACATTATTTCATCATAGATCATGTCCAAAAGAAAGATGTCAAAGTAATATTCATTCCAATTCATCTTCAACTAGCCAACATTTTTATGAAACCTCTCGTGAAAGATCAATTCCTATTCATTAGAAGAGAATTGAGAATAGTAAATCCCAATGAATTGTAAGTTTGTTTTATGCTAGAAATTATAATTTAATTATGTTTTGATGATTACTAACTTAAGCTTCAGAGTATCTAGCAATTTTTTTGCAAGACTTGATACTTTGTTATAGGGTATGAAAAGAAGAGGTTAACAGAGTACTATATCACTCAAGGGACAACTTCAAGTAACCTACGTTACCTGAGTGATAACTAGAAGTGATGATAAGAATCACTCGAGTGACAACTCGAGTGATAACCTTGAAAATGAGGCAGTGAAGGATGAATTTAAAGGGAAATGGCATAATGGTTGAAAATAAATAGTCAGATGGTAAAAAGACTGATCACTCGAGTAATGTCTCAGAGTTACTCGAGTGATCATGATTGCAGATCACAAACCAACCTTGTTTTAACTCAAATCTGGCTTAAAAATGTCATCAAATCACCAAAGGAATATATATGAGTAATTACAATATTACTTATGCCAGGTACACATTTAAATTTGCTTTATTTTTGAATTTTTGGTATGATCACTCGAGTAGCCCCTCGAGTGATGTCGGGCGTTAGGGCTTTATCTGTTGAAACTTAGTCATTTTTCTCAAAATCTTTTCGAGTAATTCTCCTAGTTCTCTCCAAAATTTTTTTTCCACAAACACTTTCTAACCTCATTTTCGTCAAAACCTATTGATTTGTGCCTTCACAAACCTCTCAAATTTCTCAAAATCTATTGCCTTAAAAATCATGACTGTCGGTACTACTTTTCTAGAAATCCTCTTTTCTTTTTAAACATAATGGTTAGAACTAAATCTCTTAATCCTAATAATCCTTATGATTCTTTTGAACCACAACAGTTGTCTGAATCTCCTCTTTTTTCTCCAGCCAAGAAACAGAAATTGAATCTGAAGCCTAAAACTGAACCCAAAGTGAAAGGAGTTGTGATTAAAGAACCCATTACCACAAGGGCTCAAATAAAGCAGGTGTTAACCTCATGAAATTCTCTTCAAAATTGCATATTTCCTCTTATTTCTTCCATATTTTGGGTGTACTAATGGGCATTTAGGAGTACTAAAGTAGAGGAAATGTGTTCTATATATACTTGGCATAGAAAGAGTATAAATATGGGGGAAATATGTGAATATCTGTTATGATTACCAAATTGTGATCTTTTATGAGTTCTTTATGTTGAAAGGATAGAAATTCAGTAAAAGCTAGAGCTAGAGAAAGCCAAAGTCAATGAAAAGAAGATGAAATGGAGTAAAAGCCATAAACCATGCTATAGAAATACAAGAAGGGATGAGAACATATCTTGTTAAGGGACAAATTTGCACTGTAAGGTTTTTGGCCGCGGTCCACAGGTGGTCAGAAACATATTAGCTGTGGCCAAGTATTTTTGGGCCGCGGCCAATAAGTGGTTAGTAACTCACTGGCCATGACCAACATAATCATTGACCACGACCCATATTTCCTTTGGTCACGGCTAACTCCTGATATAGCTGCTATGCGTTTTGACATTCAGAGTGTATAAAAGCTGAAACTAGAGACTGGAATGAGGGCTCCTGATCTGGAAATACTTAGAGAGGTGGCTGTGACACTCCTCTGGGCCTGGGTTTGCCATAAAGTAAGGGAAGTCAAGTGGGGTTTAAAGATTTTCATAAATTTGAGCTGGTTTTCCTTGGTTATACTGATTTCTTGCCCCTTCTTCTTCATTTTGCTGATATGGCAGTTCATGCTATATATTTTTGTATCCATTTCTTGAACATGAGCAGCTAAACTTTCATTCTGGGATTGTTTATGAACCTTTGTATGGATTAGACTTGATTTCTTCTCTCGTTAAGTATCTAATGGCATATGCATGTTGATTTTACCTTGTTTTCATTGCTATTTGTGACTGGCCATCACTATGGACGATTTGTTCAATTAAGTTAAGCTTGAGAGAGTTAAATTAATTGTAGAAATTTGGTAAAATTATGCTAGACTTGAAGTTTAGGAGCTAAATGGATGGTTTGTTAGTAACATAGAGATATATTTACTAGCCTAGCATTGTCATCTTAAGGTTGATGCCTAATGAGTATTTTCTCTTAACGGTAGTAAGAGATTGTACAGGTTAATTGAAGATACGGAGTTGGTTATGACTTGAGAGAGCTTAATCAAACGATTGTGAACCTTAGACTAACATATATATATATATATATATATATATATATATATATATATATATATCCCATGGAAAGATTCTTGGAGAGGAAATAAATCAAGTTTTTGAAATACAAAGGGGATGAACAATCCTAGGTTTATTACACTGTTGAAATCACAAGGATCAAGTTTTGGTTCAGTAATTCTTAGTTTTTACAAGAATATATCTTTTGAAACTTTATTATCTATACCAACAACATGTTTTGGCTCAACTTAATTGAATTCACCAAGCCTTTATCCTGACTAATTTGTTACTCAAATCCTCGAGGGAACGATCTTACTTATTACTTTATTACTTGATGCGATCCGTGCACTTGTAGTTGTGAACAAGTTTTTGGCGCTGTTGCCGGGATAATGACTCTAAAAGTGGATGTGGTTAGTGATGAATAAACCCTTTTGGAGATTATGGTGTGATTTGGCACCCGATGTGATTCGTATGTGTTGTGAGCAGCGTCGAAACCCTGTATTTAAGTTCAATTATGGATTAACATCTAAATTGACTTAAAATAGAGGGGATGGTGCATTGTGGAAGAAAAGGAATGATATGGTGTGTTTGGTGGTGATTCAAGAGGAATTACCATAATCAGGGGCAAAATGGTAAAGTTACCGACCAATAGATCGGTTACCGAAGAGGAAACTCATTGGTAACTTCAAGATCAATTGTTAGGATTGATTTGTGTAAAGATTGAAGGGTGGAATCAAGTGTATGTGTGTGTATGTGAGCTCATGGAAGATGGAATAAGATGTTGACACTTGGCAAGTTTTGGACCCTTTGATCTTGGTCAAATTGTCAACACATTCCCTCTCTCCTCTCCTCTCTATTTGGACGTTTTTGGGCTCTCTAAAATCTGCATTCACTTCATCTCTCTCTCTCTCTTGTTCTCCATTTTTGCTTAGCTCAAAGTGGAAAGAGAAATAAGAAATTCAAGGTATCGTGCTCTAAATGGCCTCTAATGCTTAAACACCTTTCTTTAATGTTGTTCATAGTGATGAGAGCTTCATCTCTATGGTTTTATATTCTTGATTGGAGGTGTTTGATGGCTTGAGGAAATTTATAAAGATGAAGAATCAAAGAATTGGTTTGGGAAAGAGGAAGAGGTGAGTATTTGAAGCCTTTTGATCTAAGTTTTGTGATTTGTGGATGAGTTTTGTGAATTGTGAATTTTGCCCTGATTTTGGTAGAATTGTGAAATGCATGAATTGTCATGTGTTTTGTGTTGAAAATGGTGAATTGTGGTTAAATTAATGCCATAGTGTGTTTTGGTGTCATTGGAATTGGTTGAGAACTTGGAATGAAAAGAATGGCAATGTGGTGTTTGTGTTGTGATTTGTGATGATTTGTTGTGCTTGTTGGTAAAACATGTCAATGTGATGTGAATTTGGTTGATTTGGTATTTCCAATGGATTCCTTGTGAAATTTTGTGTGAGAATGATGTTTGATATGAAAATTGGACCATTGGAAGCCAATTGTGCAAATTTGGAATTCTGTCTTTTGAAACTCTATTCTGGACAGTCTTCTTGTGTTGCCGTTTTGAATGGGCAAATGATGTCAGAAAATTCTGAAACTTTCTAGTCTTGAAGTTCACATCCGAAGCTTCAAAAAGGACATATAAATTATGTCATTTCGTTTTTTGAACTGGTATTTATGTTTGCCAAAGTTTTGAGGTCGAAACTGGGTTTGATTCTGGAGCAGTATGGATATTTTTGTAATTCTGTATTTTTATGGTGATTTCCAGTAATGATCCATATTTTTCCTATGAAGAGGACTTGAGTAGATTTTATTTGGCTTTAGAATCACCTCATTTTGATTTTTTTGGAATTAGTTATGAATTTTTGAAGTTGCCTTGGCTGCAGTAGAAACTCTTGGCTGCAGCGCAAAAGTTTCTGTGCACGTTTTGGCCACAACCAGAAATTCTTGGCTGCAGCCAAAAACCTTTTGTGCGTGTTCTGGCTGCAGCCAGAGAATTCTTGGCTGCAGCCAACCCCCATTTTCAGCATTTTGAGATTTTGAAAGGTGATTTCCAATCTAGTACGTCCCAATCCTTTAAGCTTTTGTTGAGCTTATTTTAGCCACCTAAAGGGTGTGAATGGTAACCAACCTTAAGTGATATGAAAGTAAAGATTTTGAATAGAAAATAACCCAATGTACTTGATTTGGTTATAGGGTTGGATATTTGCTTTGATCGTATGTAGCCTGTGCTGGAGCATACGTGGAAAGAACAAGAGTAGGGAACTTACCTCTTTTGCATGCTTTGATATTTGTGTTTGTGTTTTGATGCATGTATTGCTTTGCTTGATTATGTGAAACATGTATGAATGATTGTAGCTCTGTTTCTAGTTATGCTATGGCCATGAGTATGTTGTTGAAACATTGAGCACGCAGATATGTCATTGTGTGAGCATGAGTTATGTATTGCAAGCATGTCATGCATTAAACACATATCATACATGCATATAGGTATTTGTTTCCTACTGAGATTCTCTCGAATCTCACCCTCCCCTACCAACATTTTAGACAGGGTAGGTGGATCGAGGTTGGAGCAAACAGGCAGAGGCGACGAGGACTACTTCGGGTTATAGATTTTGGTAGTTGGTTATCATAGTTGGGATGTATATTTGGATATTCGTATTTGGATTTGGATGTGTATATATGGATGTATATTTGATTATGTATAGATATGAGACTTCCGTTTGAGGAATGGTAAAGGGCGAATGTGCCCTATGAATTTTATGTAAAGGAATGAACCCGGAAGTTGCCGGGATGATATTGTTGTACACTCTGATATTTGTATAAATGTGATATTCTGCGTGATGTAATTTGTAACCCCCTTCCGTAATTATATCCAAAATACGCGAATAAACTGAAATAGAGACCAATAAGAAACAAAACTTATTTAAAATCCCATCTTCACGATAGGGTTTTCACGAATGACTTCCGAAGTCTAATTTACTTGGTCTCATATTCAATTTCGGATACAGTTACATCACGCGGAATATCAAATTTATACAAATATCGAAGTGTACAAAAATATCTTCCTGGCAACTCCCGGGTTCATATCTTTACTAAATATACACAGGGCACAATTGCCCATTACAATTTCAACATGGGGATTACACAAATCCTCTCAAATACATCTATAAATATCATATCCAAACATATTCCAACCCGTACATATCCAAATCTAAATCCAAATATACATAATACTCCCAACTATGATAACCAACTACCAAAATCTATAACCTGAAGGAGTCCTCGTCGCCTTTGCCTGTTTGCTCCAACCTCGATCCACCTACTCTGTCTAAAATGTTGGTAGGGGAGGGTGAGATTCGAGAGAATCTCAGTAGGGAAACATATACCAATATGCATACAAGATAAGTGTTTAATGCATGACATGCTTGCATCACAATAACACATGCTCACACAATGACATATCTGCGTGCTCAATGTTTCAACAACATACTCATGGCCATAGCATAAATAGAAACAGAGCTACAATCATTCATACATGTTTCACATAATCAAGCAAAGCAATACATGCATCAATACACAAACACAAATATCAAAGCATGCAAGAGAGGTAAGTTCCCTACACTTTTTCCACGTATCCTCCAGCCCCGCTTACTCACGATCAGAACGAATATCAAACCACGTTCAGGGCGGACATCAACCCTATAATCAAAGCAAGGACATAGGGTTATTTTCTATTCCAAACTCTTACTTTCATATCACTTAAGGTTGGTTGCCATTCACACCCTTTAGGTGGCTAAAATAAGCTCAATGAAAGCTTAAAGGATTGGGACGTACTAGGTTGGAAATCACCTTTCAAAATCACAAATTTCTGAAAATAGGGGTTGGCTGCAGCCAAAACACGCACAGAAGGTTTTTGGCTGCAGCCAAGAATTTCTGGCTGCGGCCAAAACATGCACAGAAGGTTTCTGGCTACAGCCAAGAATTTCTGGCTGCGGCCAAAACATGCATAGATACTTTTGCGCTGTAGCCAGGATTTTCTGCTGCAGCCAAGGCAACTTCAAAAAATTCATAACTAATTCCACAAAAAATGAAATGAGGTGATACTAAAGCCAAATGAAATATTTTTAAGTCTTCTTCATAGGAAAAATATGGCTCATTACCAGAAATCACCACACAAATCCAGATTTATACAAAATTCAACATTGCTCCAAAACAGAATCCAGTTTCGTCCTCAAACTTTGGACAAACATAATCCCAATTCACAAAACAAAATGACACATATTATATGTCAATTTTGAAGCTTAAGATGTGAACTTCAAGACTGGAAAGTTTCAAAATTTTTAGAGACCATTTGCCCATTCAAAAAGCTCACACAAACTGACTGCCCAGAACAGAACTTCAAAAGATAGAATTCCAGTTTTTGCAATTTGGCTTCCAATGGTTCCATTTTCATATCAAACATCATTCTCACACAAAATTTCATAAGGAATCCATTGGAAACACCAAATCAACCAAATTCACATTATATTGACATGTTTTTCCAACAATCACAACATGTCATCACTCAACCATAACACAATTCATAACATTGTAACTCTTCATTCCAAGTTCTCAAACCAATTCCAATGACACCAAAACACATTATGGCATCAATTTAACCACAATTCACTATTCAAATCATCCAATTCGAAAATCACACAAAATCAGGGCAAAATTCAAAATTCACAAAACTCATCCACAAATCACAAAACTTAGATCAAAAGGCTTCAAATACTCTCCTCTTCCTCTTTCCCAAACCAAATCCTTGATTCTTCATCTTTCCCCTTTTGCTCAAACAGCAAAAAACCTCCTCTCACAAATCTAAAACCATAGAGATGAAACTCTCATCACTATGAATAAGATTATAGAAGGATATTAAAGCATTAGAGGACAAGAAACAAGCCAAATCTCACTTTATTCTTTTCTCTTTCCTCCTAGCTTTGGGACGCCATAGAGAAACAAGAGAGAGAGATGAGATGATGAAATGAATATGATGAAAAAGGGAGCAGATTTTTAGGGCCCAAAACCGTCCAAATAAGGGAAGAGAGGAGAGAGGGAAGAGTTGACAAATTGACCAAGATCCAAGGGTCCAAATCTTGCCACTTGTCATGATCTTGATCCATCTTCATGAGCTCACATAGGCACTTGCACACATGATTCCACCTTTTAATCTGTACACAAATCAATCTCAACCATTGATCTTGAAGTTACTAATGAGTTTCCTCTTCGGTAACTGACCAATTAGTCGGTAACTTTATCGTTTTGCCCCTGATTACGGTAATTCTCATTGAATCACCACCAACACTTCACATCTTTTCATTTAGCCACAATATGTGCCTTCCCTCTATTTTAAGTCAATTTAGATGTTAATCCATAATTGAGCTTAAATACAGGGTTTCGGCATTGCTCACAACGCATACGAATCACAGTTCACGTCATATTCTCCAAAAGGGTTCATTTATCACTAATGACATCCACTTTTAGAGTCATTAATCCTTAATCACAATTTGGGATTTGGCTAAACCGGGGCTTAGCAGTCCACTAATCTCAGGCTTATTCTCTAGCCTCAAGTCTCAAAATTCGGGGTATTACATAATTGTATTCGAAATTGAATATGAGACCAGGTTAATTAGATTTCAAAAGTTATTTGTGAAAACCCTAATATGAAGATAATATTTTAAATAAGTTTTGTTTCTTATTGGTCTCTATTTCATTTTAATCCTGTATTTCGGATATAATTACGGAAGGGGGTTACAAAAACCCTATTTTAAGATAGGGAATTAAAATAAGTTTTAAATTATCCGCTGGTCTTTAATCCATTTTACTATATGTGATTGAATCATAATTACGGTTAATTAGGTAGGGGGTTACACTGGTCATGATTACAATGCTTCAAATGTATGGGTTGTACCTGGACTCTACAATGAAGATGCCAACAAGCACTTGATGTACTTTTTGGAGGTGTGTGATTCCTGCAAGAAAAATGGAGTGCCTATCCAGTATTCAGAGGTAGTCAATAATAATCCACCAGATCCAATGTGGGAATTAATGGGTCTAATAAAAGATTAGCAGGACATGATCACTGAGCTGAGAGAAGAGCTTATAATTGAAAGAGGCAAAAATAGAGCCGATCAGGGTCCATCTACTGAGGAGGAGACCCAAGAAGAGACTCGTCACGAGGAAACTACTGAAGGGTTAGCAAGACCACTAGAATCCCCACCTCGTGCCACCGAATCAAGAGCAACATGGGGTTCCAGGTAGAGAGGAAATGAATCTTCAGTTCTGGGCCTCAAGATTCTGTAAACATTTGCCTCCAGTATTCAGAGGTAGATTTGATCTCCAGGCAGCTGAAGACTGGTTGAATCGGCTGGAGAAGATATTTGAAGTTCTTGAGTGCTCTTCTGAGGTAAAAGCTCTATTGGCGGTGTATAAGTTAGAAGGCGATGCAGACCGCTGCTAGAGAAACATTTCTATAACACTACAGAGAGAAACGTGCCACTGACCTGGGAGGTGTTTCAACAGTAGTTCAATGAGAAGTATTTTTCCAAGTCCATGCGGTCAGAGAAGGAAACTGAATTCCTCAATATAAAGCAAGGAGACATAGAGACTTTTGATGAATATTTTTCCCATTTTGTTCGGTTGTCTAGATACTCCTTTTATCTTCAGAAAATGGATGACGAGGAGTGGAGTTCTGATATGATCATCCGTGGTTTGAGACTGGAGATGGAGAAGTGGCTAGCTACCCACTAGTTCATTGTATTTAACAAGGCGGTTGAACAGTGCAGAATCACTGAGAAGAACTTGAAGGATTTGTATCTGGCCAAAGGTGCTAGTAGCCGCAGTGAACCTAATAACGGTAATGTTTCTTATAAATGGAAAGGCCAAGGATCCTCTTCATTTAAGGGCAATGGTAAGAAGACTTACCAGCCCAGAGGTCGTGACCTTAGAGATTTGTGACTGAGTGGAAATGTCCTTATTGTAACCAATCGTATTGTGGCAAGAATTGTCGGGGTGAAATGATCTGTTTTAACTGTAAGCAATCGGGACATCTTTCTAAAGACTGTCAGTGACTGTGAACTGAGTAGAGGCCAAGGACTCAGGGCAGGGTATTTGCAATTACTCACGAGGAAGCTCGGAAGTCCCCCGATCTCATTCAAGGTAATATTCTTCTTAATGGTAATGCATTACAAGCATTGTTTGACTCAGGTGCCAGTCATTCCTTTATTGCATATGATTGTGTGTAACGCCTGGGTATGCATATGCATAAATTGCCGTTTGATTTGGTTGTGTCAACACCAATGGGTGTCAAAGCTATAACTACCGAAGCTTGCCTGAATTGTATAGTTACTGTAGAGGGACATGAATCTGTTATTGATTTGATTTGCTTGCTACTTTACTAATTGGAAGTCATTATGGGTTTTGATTGGTTAACGACAAACAATATACTACTTGATTGTGGGAACAAGAGGATTGTGTACTCTGTATCTCAGAATTTTGAGAGTGTGAACACTAGATTGAACTTCCTTTCAACAGTTGAAGCTAAGAAGTGTCTGAAGAAGGGTTGTCAGGGGTATATGGTGTTCTTCTCTGTGCAAGGGGAGATAAGTGAAACTTTAAATAATGTACCTGTGGTAAGAGAATTTCCTGAGGTATTTCCAGATGACTTAAGTGGATTACCTCCAGAAAGGGACGTTCAATTTCCAATTGAGATTTTGCCTGGAGTTGGTTCTATATCTAAGGCCCCATATCGTATGGCCCTAAACGAAATGGCGAAGTTAAAGAAGCAAATTAAAGATTTACTCAAAAAAGGGTTCATCAGACCCAGTATGTCACCTTGGGGAGCTCCAGTTCTGTTTGTTAAGAAGAAAGACGGGAGTCTTCAGTTGTTTATTGACTACAGAGAATTGAATAAGAGTACTGTCAAGAACAAGTACCCTCTTCCTAGAATTGATGACCTTTTAGATTAACTATTTGGTTCTTGTGTATTTTCAAAGATTAATCTAAGGTCGGGGTATCATCAGCTGTGAGTAAAGGCAGAAGATGTTCCGAAGACTGCCTTTCGCACTAGGTATGGTCACTATGAGTTCTTGGTGATGCCATTTGGGGTAACCAATACACCTGCGGTATTTATGGATTACATGAATTGTATCTTTCGACAATATTTGGATCATTTTGTTGTTGTGTTTATCGACGACATTATGATATATTCTAAGAGTAGGGGAGAACATGAGCATCATTTGAGAATTATGGTGAATATATTACTGGAGAAGCAACTCTATGCCAAATTGAGTAAATATGAGTTCTGGCTTTTAGAGGTGAAATTCTTGGGCCATGTTATCTCATAAGAAGAGGTCTTTGTGGATCCCAGTAAAGTGAAAGCAGTACTGGACTGGAAGAAGCCAGAAACTATTGCTGAGATACACAGTTTTTTGGGTCTTGTTGTTACTACCGGAGATTTATTAAGAATTTCTCCCTTATTGCTTTGCCAATGACCAAGCTCACGAGGAAGGGTCAGCTATTTGTGTGGGATGAGAAATGTGAAAATTGCTTTATGGAGTTGAAAGAGAGTTTAACTACGGCACCTGCGTTGATTATACCTGATCCCAGCTTGACTTATGCTATGTACAGTGATGCGAGTAAGCGGGGATTAGGGTGTGTCCTGATGCAGTAGGGACGTGTGGTGGCCTATGCCTCTCTACAGCTCAAACCTCATGAAATGAATTATCCTACACATGATCTGGAGCTTGTGGCCATTGTGTTTGCTCTAAAGATTTGGCGGCATTATCTGTATGGTGTGATAGTAGAATTGTACTGTGACCACAAGAGTTTCAAGTATCTGTATGATCAGAAAGAATTGAATATGAGACAAGGTCATTGGATAGAGTTGTTGAAGGACTACAACCTAGAAATCAAATATCATCTGGGTAAGGCAAACATAGTCGCAAATGCTCTTAGTCGAAAGACAGTAATTGTGGCAGCAATGATGATACATGAAGGGAAAATGATTACAGATTTTTGAGATTTGACTTTATCAAACCAAATCATCTGTGCCAACTACACTGTTTCTGGCTAGAGTTGAACATGGAGAAGCTCAGGGCTACGACCTATCACCTAGTGGACTAGTTCGTTATCAATAGAGGATTTGTATTCCACTTAAGGTGGAGTTGAGATAAAAGATTCTAGATAAAGTGCACAAGAGCCGATATACTCTTCATCCTGGTATGACCAAAATATAGCATAATCTGAAGTCTATGTATTGGTGGTCAGGTTTGAAGAGTGATGTGATAAAGTATGTAGCGAGGTGTCTCACTTGCTAGAATGTAAATATGGAGCACCGGAGACCGCCTGGTTTGCTTTAGAGTCTTGAGATTCTGAAATGGAAATGGGAAAGTGTGACCATAGATCTTGTGGTGGGATTGCCCAGGATCAGGAACTATGATGCAATCTGGATAATTGTGGACCGTTTAACGAAGTAGCGTACTTCATACCAATCAATGCTGGTTACTCTCCGGATAAGCTAGCAGAGATTTATATCTGGGAGATTGTGAAGCTCCATGGTATACCAAAGAACATCATTTCCGACTGAGATCCCTGGTTTACTTCTTGATTTTGGAGGGCATTGCTTGAAGCTCTTGGAACTCAACTAAGATTCAGCACGGCTTATCATCCTCAGATAGACGGACAATTTGATAGGACTAGTCAGACATTGGAGGATATGGTTTGAGCTTGTGTCCTCAACTTCAAAGGAAATTGGGATCACTTTCTCCCACTTGTTGAGTTCGCCTACAACAATAGTTATCATGTGAGCCTCCAGATGGCGCCGTATGAAGCGTTGTATGGAAGGAAGTGTCAATCGCCTTTGTATTGGAATGAGTTATCCAAAAGGAAGCTTTATGGGCCAGAGCTTATTGATCAAACCTCAGTGCAAATTTGTATTATTTGTAAGAGGCTTCTTGCAAGACAGAGTCGACAGAAAAGCTATGCTGACAAGAGGAGAAGATCTCTAGAATTTGAGGTTGGTGAGCATGTCTTTTTGAGGGTATCACCAATTACTGGCATCGGGAGAGCTATCAAGCGAAAGAAACTGAGCTCGAGGTATATAGGTCCTTTTGAAATCCTTGAGAGGATTGGGCCTATCGCATATCGAGTAGCCCTACCCCCGAACTTGAGCAAACTCCATAATGTGTTTCACATTTTCCAATTAAAGAAGTACCAACCAGATCTATCTCATATCCTGGAATATGAAGAAGTAGAGTTGCAAGATAACTTCACATATATGGTGGAGCCAGAGCAAATAATTGACCGTGATAATTGATAACTCAGACACCAAAGTATTCCTTATGTGAAGGTGATATGGAGGGGAATGACCTAAAGAGAAGCGACTTGGGAAGTGGAAGAGGATATGCGAAGAAGATATTCTGAGTTTATGGCTCAAGTGGTTTGACAAATTTTGAGGTCTAAATTTATTTTTTGGGGGGAGAATTGTAATAACCCAATTTGGGATTTAGGGCTAATTGTGTTAGTATCGATGTAATTATTGTTGAATTCATTGTGAATATGTTTTAATTAATGCCTAAGCCCTATATTTAAGCTTATAAGTGGATCAATGTTTATATGGGTTGAAATATAGGGGAAGGCGCATGATGATGTTAGTGAATGATAAAAATGAGTTTGGAAATGAATTGAGAGAATTGCCATAATCAGGGACAAAATGGTAAATTCACTGACCAATTGGACAGTTACTGAAGGGGAAACTCATAGGTAATTGAGACCAATGGCTAGGATGGAATAAGCAATGGGTGGAATCCCATGTATAGGAATGTATGTGAGTTCATAGAAGAGAGAATAGGATCTTGACACTTGGCAAAAAGAGAACCATAGGATTTGGTCAATTTGTCAAATATTTTTCTTCCTTCTCTCCTCCCTCTTTAAGTCGGCCTATTAGGCCTTTTCATGTTCCAAAAATCTGTTCCCATCATCATCAACTTCATCTCATCTTTTCTCTCTCCCAAACTCCATTTTTATCCCACTAAGGAAGGAAAGAGAAAGAAGAAGTTTAAAGTTTTGGTAAGAGTTTGTTCTTGAGAGCTCAAATCACCTTCATTAATGTTACTCATGGGGTGGACAAGTGGGTAGTAATCTATATCTTATGTACTCACCTTAATCCTCAATCTAAAGCGATGGTTGACTCTATGACTAATGGAGGTTATCGGAATGTTCCTGTCAATGAGGTGTTTAGGCCTTTGGATCAACTATCTACAAACAACACTCAAGGCAATGATTGAAGGATTACCCCAGCCATGCCTACTACAAAAGAAGACTCTTCATCACAAATTGCCACAATCTTATCCGCTTTGAACAAGCGTTTCGATGTGCTAGAATCTCAAATACAAGAGTACTTCTCATGGCGTGCATTCTATTCATGCTACACTTATTATATGTGAGCAATGCAATGATGTCCACATGCCTGACCATTGCCCTCTCTACATGGGTATTGAATCTGTCAACTATATGGGCAAATTTGAACCTCCTTAAGGTAACCCATATTCACAAACTTACAACCGTGCCTGGAGAGCTCATCCAAAATTTTATTGGAGTCAAGGTAACACCTTGAACCCACCATATGAGTCTACTTCTGGCACTGAGCATGTTCCTCTACCGGGTTTTCAAATGCAATCAAGGCAAGTTCTTATAAAAGAAGAGGAATCTAAGACAGACAAGATGCTAGCCCAGATTTTATCAGAGGTAGAATCTTCAAGGGTTGAGAGTAAGACTACCTTTTCTCTTCATGAAACTGTAATTAAGAACCTTGAAGTGCAAGTAGGACAATTAGCAATACAAGTAAATGCTATGGCACGAAATGGTCTCCCAAGGGATACCATCCCTAATCCATAGCGGGGTAGAAAAGAGGGATGCAAGGCCATTAATTTGAGAAGTGACAAAGTGATATTGGATGTGCCTAGCTCAAGTAAGACTAACCCGAAGCAAGATGAGCAAGTGGATTTTGAGATTGGTGATGAAGAAGCCATGACTCAAGAAAATGTAGTGGAAGAGGATGACACTAGAAAGAGAAAGCAAACTGAAGGAGGTTTGGATAATGTTGCCAAGAGCAAGAAGGGGGAACAAGAGATGAATAATGAGAAGAGAAAGCCACCACCCCCGCTATCATGCCACCTCTACGCTTCCCTTAATGATTTAAGAAGAAAGAGGAATATGGCCATTTTAAAAAGTTTGTAAACATGTTCAAGCAACTCCATGTGAACATTTCGTTTGCCGAAGCTTTGGAGGGCATGCCTAAATATGCTAAGTTCCTCAAGGATGTGCTGTCCAAGAAGTGGCGATTCAATGAATTTGAAACTGTGGCATTGACCGAAGAATGTAATGCGGTTATTCAATGGAAGTTACCTACTAAGTTTAAGGATCTAGAAAGCTTCTACATTCCTTGCAATATTGGGACTAACTTCAATGGTAAGGCTCTATGTGACTTGGGTGCTAGTATTAACTTGATGCCTTTAGCTGCTTTCAAACAATTGGGGTTGGGAGAGCCAAGGCCCACCACTGTAACCCTTCTCTTTACTGATCGAAGTATTTCTAAGCCTAGGGGAGTCATTAAAGACATCCTAGTTAAAGTAGACAAGGTCATCTTTCCAGCGGACTTTATTGTGCTTGATTGTGAAGTTGACTAGAAAATCCCTATCATTCTTGGCCGTCCATTCTTAGCCATAGCAAGAACTCTCATTGATGTGGAAAAGGGTAAGATCACTTTGAGGGTTGATGATGAAAAAGTGATATTTAATATGCTAAAAGCTTTGAAGTTTCATGATGATTCAGCCTAATGCTCTTTTTTTGATATATTAGATTCAATCATTCCTCAAGAATCATATGCTTCTATGATAAAATACCCTTTAGAATCATTCTTAATTGGTGAAAAGAGCTTGGAGGACTTTGATGATGAGGTTATTGAAAATCTCTTTTGAATGGAAACATTCCCTCACTCAAGACTGATGACATTTAAGCCACTTGAAGTGTCTGATGCTTTGAGTACCCCTTTGAAGCCTTCTATTGAAGTCCTACTGATTTTAGAGTTGAAGCCTTTACCTTCTCATCTCAAGTATGCTTACATAGGGAATTCTAATACTTTACCGGTTATTGTTTCTTCCATTCTCTCTGATTTGCAAGAAGAGAAGCTCTTACGAGTTTAGAGAGAGCACAAGAGTGCTATTGGGTGGACTATAGCCGATATCAAGGGAATAAGCCCTTCTATTTGTATGCACAAGATTCTATTAGAGGATGATCACAAAACTTCTGTTGAGCATTAGAGGCGCTTTCCCCGACCTGGTTATCGATTGAAGTTTAGGTTTAGCTGTACTTTGGCAAGGATTATTTCTGGTCTTCATCCAACCAAAATTGCCTCACTAGGGACCAAGCCCACCTTATTTACCTTCTGATGAACAAGGAACCAGTCAATCTCGGTGCTGTGGTTGATAAGTCTCTGAGAGACCACATTCACGATCACACTGGTGGCTTGATGTTGCCCCACCTTATCTCTGTTTTTTATTCCTCTGTGGGTGTCCCAGCCTTACCCACTGATGTCTTGTTCAAACCAATCAAGAAATTTCAATATTAGAGCATCAAGCCCAGGGAAAATGAACAGGTTCCACTAGTCCAGCAATCAGCTTCTGCTCCTGTATTTGAACAGGGTAGACCCTCTCAGGCTTATCTGGAACATGGTGAACCATCAGGTGCCCCTGCCTCCTCTTAGCTTCCTACAACCCTATATGTGATCTTAGCCACCATCCAGTGCACTGAGGAGTTAGATTAACCCGATTAGAGGAGTTGTTGGATGCACATGCCCCTGGTGCTGCTCATGCTGGTGATAATGATGATGGGGAGGACGAAGATGATAATGATGCTGATTTGAGTGATGATGGTGGCAAGGATTAGTATTTCTTTTCTTTGTTGTGAGGATTTTCTTTTTGTTTTTATTGCTTTGGATATTGGTCATACTATATTCAATGGATATTATTGGAATTTTTCTGGTTAATGGCCGATTTTGGATATAGCTTAATGATTGTTCCTCTCAAATATACCTGTCATTATTATGTCTATGGATTGCTGTGTTATCTATTCCATTACAGGCAATATGTGTGCATTTTGTACCTTGTGATAATGCGGACATTGTCTGTTTCAAGTTTAGGGGTATTTGATGCATGTTTTTGATTATTGACAAGAATTTTAAATTTGGAAATGTGTCTTGTGCCCTGTCCTGTGAGTCATAAGTTGAGTTAGATTTGATTAATTATATCTTAAGTGGAATGCATGATCCGATGATAGAAATTGATATTTGGATTTTATGTTTTCAAGGAAAACAATAATAAATATTCATAAATGCTTGGTTCATATTTTAAAAACTTAATTCCTAATGCTTTCTGGAATAAACATTGCACACAAGGGTTGGAAATAATTTGAATGCTTTTGTTTGGAGATTTTATAGCAAATTGATGTGTATAAGCTGTTTTCATGGAAGGTCTTTTGAATTCGCATTTGAATTTCTTGAAATGAATTAACATTTCACACAATTTTAGAACATGATTTGCACTCTCTGAGTTAAAATTTTTTTTTGAGAATTGCTTATGCTCTTGGATGATTTTTAAGGAATTGATTTGTTATTGTTCTTAGAGTTAGCATTCGGATTAGTTGAGTTAATGCATTTTGATTAGGATAATGTTCAATTAATCTTTACGAATGTGCATCTGAGAAGAAAACCTTTGTTGGAAGGATTTCGAGCCTAATTTTCATTCATTAATGTGTGTTTGCAACATATTCTAGTGTACCTCTAGAACTTGTTTAAATTCTTATTCAAAATCATAGTTGCATGTAGATTAATGAATATGATAGGGGCGTTCATTTCTAAACCCATTTACCTAAACACAAACCCTATATACTAATCCATTGTTAACCCCTTTGAGCCCTTCACATTTCAAAACTTTCATTTAACAACAAGCACTATGTATGCTTCTCATTTACATTAGATTGGCACTTAAATATCATTGAATTGTCAATAATATTGTTGGTTTGAATAAATGTAATTTTCATGCAAGAAGAAGAAGAAGAAGAAGAAAAGAAATGGATGCCACTGTATAATTTTGCGTGTGCATAGTTCTTGTTTCATTTTCCATCCCATGAAACCATTTCCATCATTACAACCCTTTTTAAAAGTCCCCTTGATTCATGAGTCTCGGTGCTACAAAGTGGTGGAGAGAGTAGAGTTTCTACAAGCATATGGCAGGACCTAGTCTAGGTGGTATTGAGCAAAATTTCCTATACTTGTGAGAGTTAAGCACTTCAATCTTTAAGTGTTCTCTTATGTACATTTCTTTGATTAATTGGCATTAATCTAGTCCATCTATATTACCTCATGCTAAAACTTATGTTAGCTTCAGTAGTGATAATGATTAATCCAACAAAAAATTGGAGTACATGGAGAAACTTGAGATAAGTTTGGGGGAGGAGATAAGCTGCATGAAAAATATTGTCATTTATCTCAAGAACTTTGAATTTTCTATTTTCTTGAAAGTAACCTTTGAAAACATTACAAGCCCTTAAAGTTCTATTGATTTTAAAAGTGTGTGGAATGATCTATAAGTGAATATAAAGGAGAATGCAGAAGGATTAAGTTCGGATATTGAGGTTGTTTATACATATTAAAGTGTTGCATTTGATCTTACTAACAGTAGGGAGATTGTTATTCAACTCGCATCACACACACACACATTCTGAAAAAATGTTGGGAAGTTTGTTCCTAAACTATGAACTTGGCATCCCTTTATATTTTGTTGTTTTTCCTCTTGAGCATTACATCATGAGTAGCCAATAAGGAAAATTATCATGCATGAGCACTCCGTCTGGGATTAATTTAATCTAGCTCTTGCTACTTAACTGATTTTTACTTGAGGACGAGCAAAAGTTTAGGTTTGAGGGTGTGTTAACCTCATGAAATTCTTGTCAGAATTGCACATTTCCTCCTATTTCTTCCACATTTGGGGTGTACTAATGGGCATTTGGGAGTACTGAAGTAGAGGAAATGTGTTCTATATATACTTGGCATAAAAAGAGTATAAATATGGGGTGAAATATGTGAATATCTATTATGTTTACCAAATGTGATCTTTTATGAGTTCTTTGTGTTGAAAGGATAGGAATTCAGTTACAGCTGGAGCCAAAGAAAGCCAAAGTCAAAGAAAATAAGATGAAATGAAATTAAAGCCATAACCGTTCTAGGAAAATGCAAGAAGGGATAAGAACAGATCTTGGCAAGGGACAAATTTGCACTACAGGGTTTCTGGCAGCGGCTAACATATTCACTTGCCACGGTCCACAGGTCGTCAGAAACATACTGGCCGCGGCTATAAGTGGTTAGTAACTTACTGGTTGCGACCAATGGAAGTTTATAAGGTCACTGGCCGCGGCCCATATTTCCTCTTACTGCGGCCAACTCCCGATACAACTACTATGCGTTTTGACATTCAGAGCGTATAAAAGCTGAAACCAAAGATTGAAATGAGGGTTCCTGATCCAGAAATACCTAGAGAGGCAGCTGTGACACTCCTCTGAGCCTGTGTTTGCCATAAAGCAAGGGAAGTCAAGTGGGGATTAAAGATTTGCATAGATTTAAGCTAGTTTCCCTTGGTTATACTGATTTCTTGCCCCTACTTCTTCATTTTGTTGATATGGCAGTTCATGCTCTGTATTTTTGTATCTATTTCTTGAACATGAGTAGTTAAACTTTCATTCTGGGATTTTTTATGAACCTTTGTATGGATTAGACTTGATTTCTTCTCTCGTTAAGTATCTAATGGCATATGCTTAGTGATTTTACCTTGTTTTCATTGCTATTCATGACTGGCCATCACTATGGATGATTTGTTCAATTAAGTTAAGCTTGAGAGAGTTAACTTAATTGTAGAACTTTGGTAAAATTATGCTAGACTTGAATTTTAGGAGCTAAATGGATGGTTTGTTAGTAACATAGAGATATAGTTACTAACCTAGCATTGTCATATTAAGGTTGATGCCTAATGAGTATTTTCTCTTAACGGTAGCAAGAGATTGTACATGTTAATTGAAGATACGGAGTTGGTTATGACTTGAGAGAGCTTAATCAAATGATTGTGAACCTTAGACTAACATATATATATCCCATGGAAAGATTCATGGAGAGGAAATAAATCAAGTTTATGAAATACAAAGGGGATGAACAATCCTAGGTTTATTACAACTGTTGAAATCACAAGGATCAAGTTTTTGTTCAATAATTCTTAGTTTTTACAAGAATATATCTTTTGAAACTTTATTATCTATACCAACAACATGTTTTGGCTCAACTTAATCGAATTCACCAAGCCTTTATTTTGACTAATTTGTTACTCAAAGGCCATTCCTCCTAGCAGAGGCAAGGGAACCAAAGCACCATCTCCTCCTTCTTTAAATTCATCTAACACTCCTTCTTTGTTTGGGAAACCTTATAAAGGAACCAAGTATGACATAAACTTGCCCAAGTAATGGCAAGTATACTAGATGAGGCTTCCAAATCTAGAGGAAGGAAGTAAGGTCAATCTTCAAAGGAACCAGATGAGAGGGAGGAAGAAATCATATTTCCTCCAAAGGAATTCAATGTAAAGTAAATTGAGGAGTCACAAAAATACATAGATTACTTTTCAAGGAGAAAAGTGTGTAAGATGCACTTGATTGACCTCAATCTTCTTCAAGAGGTATTGAAATTTGACCTCAAACCTTATCTAAAGTCCTATATGCCTTGGCTATCAATTAAACTTCCTTTTTGCACAAAAATAGTCAGGAATTTCTATTGCAATTTAGAACCTGTCAATGATGCCCTTAGAGATTTTCTGGAAGAAGAAATGGTCTCTAAGATTAGGGGACAAAAAATCCTAATCTTACCCTCCAACATAAACACATGGTTAGGGATAGAGGACGCCTTGAAGATATTTAACCCTTGACTCAAGCTAGTTGTTTTCAATTTTAAGGCTTGGTGAGATAATGGGACCTCTTAATTTTAACCCTAGTGATATGTGTGATCTTTATCGAGTTATATGGTATGTCTATTCTAGAGCCATAGTAAATAAATCTAACAAGTTAAGTTATTTCATTAAGAGGGATTTCAGAAAACTTGCCTCCATTCTTCTCTTAGAGAAAAAGGACTTGGGTGAATTCATATTTGTTGAGATTAAGAGATATAGGTTTGAAGGAAAAATAACCTCTCCAATGTCTTATTCCTAGCTTATATCTTTATTCTTGAAAAAGAATAAGATTTAGTACTTGGAGAAGAATGAACCAATTGAGAGACTAATACTAGTGGGACGAAATCAAATTGGGAAATATAACATTGACATTCCCCTGAAGAAGCCACTTGAGTCTAGCTCCAAGAAGAAGAAGACTGAGAGTGAGACTAGTTGGATGGATGATACACAGTCTTTTCCCCCTACCTCTACTGCTTCTCCTTCTTTCTTTGGAACCATATTGCAGACATTTATGGAAAATATTTTGAAAGGATTTCTTGTTGATGTCGCCAACACCAATATGGAGCTCATCACTCACATCACCAACAAGATGGGAGAGCTGACAGAGATTATAGATAAGAGGCATGAGGAGATGTTAGCTGACCAACGAACCCAGGGTGAGCTTTTGAGATCATTTCATGCTAGGCATGATGCTATGGCACTTGATCTATCTACTCCTGGTCCATCAATGCCTCCTACTACACCTGAGCCAGTACTGGCTTCTGAGCCTAGACTTTTTATTATCCTTCTTTCTATCTTACCTATCACCATCCCCAGAAACTTTCTATTCTCTATTCCTAACCTTAACCTAGACATATCCGAACCTATTCATATCACTATTGATGACTCAATCACTCTAGCCCAGCCAGTTTAGCCTGAGCCAGTGCCCACACCTATTCTTCACTTACAGGCACTAAGGAGGTGATTGTTTCTTCATGTGATCATTAGTCACCTACTGGGACAGAGGAGGTGGAGGTTACTTCTCTAATCCCATCACCACAGAACCCTCTAGAGGATCCTCTTCAGATACCTCTAGTGAATCTTCTTGAACCTGAACCATCATCTTCGGATACTTCTAGTTCAAGTGATTCACATAGATCCAGATTTTCACCTTTTCTTGTCACTCCAATTTCTGTAGCCTAGCCATCTAGTCCTAGTCCTCCTCTCAATTGATTTCCACCTTTGTGATGAAGACAAAAATGGGGAGAAAACTAGAAGTAATTTTTTTGAGAATTGACATTGATGCTGCACATATATAGCATAGGCTTATGGGTATATTGGGATTTAGGGAGCTTTTGGTTAGCTATGTAATGAATTTCATGAATACATTCTGTAGTTAAAGTTGTTATGCTGTTTATTATGAACTAATGAATTCTTATTTGTGTATGAAAGGTGATTACAAGCTCTAAACTACTTTCATATTAGACTTTTGAAAATCATTGAACTTGAATTCAAAATGATTTCAAAATATTAAGAGTTTTATAATCGTTGAATTTGAAATAATAGGAATTTCAAAGTTGTTGATTGCAATATAAGTTCAAACAGAAGATTCAAAAACATAGATTTGAACTTAAAACCATTTTCAAGTAACTACAGGTAGATAAGTACGATGCCTTGCTTAACCGGTGCCAACTCTTCTCTTATTTGCAAGTTTACCAAGTCCAACCTCACATTGACACTATCCTTACTTTTTTATTGTATATTGAGCAACGTGACAATTAGATTATCATAGGTATTTTTTACTATGTGCATCACATCAAGAAAATGCCTTATATATAAGAACTTCCAATATGGAAGTTCAAGAAAATATACTTTTTCTTCTAACCATTTGTCCCAATTTCTTTTGCAAAAGGCTTGCCAAAATTGTTATCCAAGTTTCTCACCTTTTCAAAAACCTGAGAACCAGTCCACATCTTCGGTGGGCTACCTTCTTCTGAATCACTATTGAAAGCCATTTTGCACTTCCTCCAATGATGTTTTGATGGTAATAATCTTTGATGTCCCGTGTAGACATTTCTCTTACAATGACCTTGTCGCACTGAATGAGTGTCATCTTCATATATAGGGTGCACACAATATCCTTTGATGCTGTATCCGGACAAATTACCATATACTACTATAGACAATGATTTTAATGTCCGCTTTTTAGCCCTTTTAACATCTAAAAATAAGGGGACAACTATGCTAGGGACGTAGTAAAGTTAGGATACAGTGTGTTTTAAAAAGGGGACACCATAACTGACTTACGATGTCCTTATTTTCAAAAAGGGATGCCATAAATGTTCTTTTGTTTAAAAAAATTGTTTACATTTTTCACTGTCTAGCAATTAAAACCTATAGAAAAAGGGTAGAACATTTCTTCATAAACTAAAATGTCTTTACAAATTGTAAGAGAACATTCAGCACTAGCTAATTAAAGTGTTAAATCCTACTAATACAATGTACAATAATTTCCACAAAGTGTCAACAAGTTATCTACATAACTACTAACTAATAAAAATAAAATTTACTTATCTATGTGTTGAAGAAGATGTCCAGCTAAAAGGCTAAGATCAAATTAATGTCTTCGAGTAAGTAGGCGCCTTTATCATAAAAAATCTGCAAATTGGAAAATAAGCTTAGATAAAATCAATCACGTGATATTTCTAGTACTTGAATTTGGTTTTACTAGGAAAGAGTTATTTTAAATGAAAGCATACAGTAAGAGAGGGAGGAGGCTGATGGAGCTATAGCACAATGAGAGAGGGAGGAAGTCCGACGGTAGGAGAAGGAGGTCAGGAGGAAGGACCAACGACGTAAAAGATCGAAGAGGAAGGAGGTAACCACTCAATAGTGGAGAAGGAGAGAGGAGGATGATAGAGTATGGTGGTGAGAGGGAGTGACTATGAAAAAGAGAGTGAGGGATGATGAGAGAAGGACGGTGAGGGAGAGAAATAAAGAAAGTGAGGTACGGCGAGAGATGGATGGTGAGGGAAAGATAGAGTGAGGGACGGTGAGGGTAACACCCCACTTTTTATTCATTAATATTCCCTATATATTTCTGACATTAAAAGGAATAAAATGATGAATTTTGGAATACTTGAAATGATAAAAATACCCTTAGTTGAGGTTACACAAAAATTGGGCTAAAACAAGACATAAGGTGCAATTTTTGTCTTCCAAAAAGCCCATTATTGAAGCCCAACATAATGGATGAAAGAAAACAAGTCTTGGGCCCAACTAATTGTGATTTTTGCCCAAGAAGAGGAAAAATAAGCATTTTTCACTAAAGAAAAATTGAGTGGAAAAGTTAAAAATTGTAGGCAAATTAAAGGTCAAATTTTTGCAAAATAAATAAATATGTGTGAAAGGAAATTAAGTTAATTGAGGAACAAATATTACTGCCTCTCAATATGCATTTTCGGCCAAATATTGGCCAAGGAAAAAAAAAGATGATGGAAAAATAAATGGTCACATGAAAATTGTATTAAAATAAGTTATTGCAAGGAGATATTTTAAGACTTCAAACTCCTTCTTGAGCTCCCATTTTCGCGCAACTAAAATAAAATAGAGAGAGAGAGAGAGAGAGAGAGAGAGAGAGAAAACTCAAGGATATTTGAAGAAGCCCAAAAAGTGCCCTAGGGTTCCAAGTGCAAAACTCAAAGGTAAGAACTTGAAATTCAAGTGATTTTGCCTTCCAAACTCCTTGAAACTTCCTCTAACCTCTTCTTTTCTTTGAAATCCATGGATAGCAAGCCAAATCAAGAGTGTAGAGAGAGTTTAGAGGCATTTTTAGAGAGAGAAAGTGGTGAAATCAAGAGATAATCTCATAAACTTAATTCTCTTGTGCTATAAGTTGTTGTTGTTGGTTTTGACTTGGTTTTGATTGTTTTTTAAATTTGGGTTGATGAAAACCCTAGGGGAAATGCTACCAAAATTTCCTCAAATGTTCATTTAGTATTTAAGTAGTAAATCATGTAATTAGAAGTGGAAAGGAGGTGGTTTAAGCAAGAGAAATAAACAAAACACATTTTCCCTCATAAGAACCCTAATTTCTTCCAAGTACAGAATAGGGGGAAGGAATTGTTTTAATTCTGATAGTTCCATTGGATTTAAAAGGAAAACTTGTATGGGAATATAGGTGTTCATGATTTTTGAAAATTTTTATACAAATATGGAATTTATTGAAGTTGAAAGTGCATGTTCTTTAATTGTCTCACTGGAGGCATTGGTATGGTGCAATGAACTTCATTTGTCAAACATAGTCCAAAAATTATGAAACTTGATAGGATTAAAGTAGACATATAGATATTTAATTTGATAATTATTTTGTAATTTTTGGACAAGTACATTAAAAGATATGAATTTTCAAATCTATACCCTGTTTCTAGAAGGAAATATGGAACATTGTAGGTTTTACGAATTTTTGTGAATAATGTGATTGCAGTGGTCATAGTTGGGTATTTTTCCATGAAAATAAATTTAAAGAGCTTCATTTAGGCTTTGGAATAAATTAATTTGAAATTTCCTAGAAATAATTATGATTTTTCAAAGTTGACTGAAAATCTACCAGTTTTTTGGATATAGTGAAACTGCATTGTGCAGAATTGTATTGTGCAGAAACTGTTATAACTACATTAAAGAACCAACAAAATTTGATTTAAAGGCAGTAATAGTTTAAGTAAAAACTAGTTACTTGTAACTTTAATTTATAGGAATTTGCAATAGCCTAAGCCAGAACTAAAGGTTAGGATAAACCAAGGAACCGAAAAAGGAGTCAGGTAGTAACTTTTTCTTGCATATACTATGTGATTATTATATGTTTGAGTATGCCATTCTCTATAACATGAGCATAGTGTCTTGGACACACACATTAGCCTGGTTGAGTTATGGGATCCAACTGAGGCGCAGAGTTCAGCTAGGGTTGCAAACAATCGTTTAGCCTTGGACAGTCAGTGTCCACAAAGCATCTATCATGAACAATAGTTTATCATCTTACATGACTTGGTGTATTACATATTTATTTTCTCATATTATATGTCTAAAAAGTATGTTGATACTAAGAATCGCTCGAATCGCATCCCTTTTCAAACTATAAAACATTATCGCTGAGGTTAGTGGCTCAAAAAACAAGGCGATGGCTACCGATGAGTAGAGTCCTGGTGCATTCTAGAGCTGCATTTGGTTATCTACATTTGTACTTTTGCTCTCTTTTGAACTCTATATACATTTTTGTATATTTTTTAAACCTTGCGGGGATTCTTCTGTATTGTAAACAAGTACCTAATGTTAGTATGTTTTCGTTGTTTCTGTATGCCTTAGGAAATTGTGTGCTTAATATTCTACGAATATCGAAATGTTGAGGGGTTTGATAGTCAGACTTAAGAAGGTAAGGGACAGTGAGACTTGAGAGAGTGAGAGAAAAAGTGAAAAAGAGAGAAGGAATGTTGAAAAGAAGGGCCTTTTGGCATCCCAAGTTTGAATTTGAGACACCTAATGTAATACCCCGAATTTAGAGACTCGAAGCTAGAGAATAAGCTTGAAATAAGTGGATTGCTAAACCTCGGTTTAGCAAGATCCCAAATTGTGATTAAGGGTTAATGAATCTAAAAGTGGAGGTGGTTGTTGATAGATAAACCCTTTTGGAGAGTATGATGTGATTTGGCACTCGAATGTGATTCGTATGTGTTGTGAGCAGCATCGAAACTCTGTATTTAAACTCAATTATTGATTAACATCTAAATTGACTTAAAATAGAGGGGAGGGCACATTATGGAAGAAAAGGAATGATATGATGTGTAACCCCCTGCTGTAACTATATCCGAAATATGTGATTAAAGTAAACTAGAGACCAAAAAATATCAAAACTCAATTTCAATCCCATCTATCAGACGGGGTTTTCACAAATACCCTTCAAAATCATTTATAACTTGGCCTCACATTCATATTCCGAATACAATTACTACACAAAGATAAATCACATTTAAGTATATCAGAGTACGCAATGTAATAATCCCGACAATCCCGGGTTCCATATATTAATCAAAGCCTTACATGGCCTATTCGCCCATATACAATTTCCCAAATAGGGGATTACACAAAGGTATTTCAAAATACTAAATATCTAATACTGCCAACTATGATAACCAACAACCATAATGACAACCCGAAGGAGTCCATATCGCCCTTGGCTGCTTGCTCCATCCTCGATCTACTACCCTGTCTGAAAGGTTAGTAGGGGAGGGTGAGATTCAAGAGAATCTCAATAGGAAAATAATACCAATATGTATGTATGATAAATGTTTAATGGATGATATGCTTGCATCACATAACTCATGCTCACATAATGACAAATTTGTAAGCTCAATGCTTCAAACAACATACTGATGGCCATAGCATAAATTGAAACATAGCTTCAAATTACACATAATCATTCAAAGCAAAGACATGCACCAACACACTAACACAAATATCAAATACATGCAGGAGATGTATGTTCCCTACACTGGTCCTTCCATGTAAGCTCCAGCTCCGGCTGGTCACGATCAGGGCGAACATCAAACCCTATAAACAAAATCAAGGACATAGGGAAAATCCCTTTTCCAATTCCTTAACTTTCACACACTTAAGTTGATTATCATTTAAGACCTTTAAGTGGCTTCTTAAAACCTAAACGCATGCCTAAAGGGTTGGGAGAAACTTAACCAAAGATCTCTTTCAAAACCTCATAATCTTATTTTTAGCTTCATCACTCGAGTGATAGATTAATCATACCTGAGTGAGAATGGCTCACTCGTGCGAGTGCTTGACCCAAAAGCACAGACTGAAACCAGAATTTCTCATTCCACTTGAGCTCGGCCCTCAACACTTGAGTGATAGCCCCAAGTTCACCCGAGTCCTCCAAAGAGTGGCACATAAAGTGACTACCTGAGAGCAACAAAGAACCCAGAGCTAGAAGTGCACTCGAGCACTAGCTCTGGCACTCGAGTGAGGCCACAACACTTGCGAGTGCTAGCTCACACTCTTGCCCAACCAGCTGCGGGTGACAACACGAGAAGCGGCTCTTAGTGTAGAAGCACATGATCATTCGAGTGAGACCACCTTCACTCGAGTATAACCCAAATCACTCGCAGGTGAAGAAGTGCAATCTTGCTTTTTCCACATACAAGTACAACCAAAACCGAAGGGGAAAGGGAAAATATGATGTTGCACTAGAGTGAGGCCCCTATTCACTCGAGTGAGGCTCTATCAGAAGCTAAAACGTAGCAGATATCAGAATTTTCCCTAACTTAACCAATATGTTTCCAATGGCTCCAAAACTCTAACACAAGGATATTTCCACATAATTTCACACAAGGAACCCATTGGAAACCTCAAAACAACCAAAATCATATCACATTGACATTTTCCCCACATTGGTCACACTCTTCACACACATTACCCAATTCCACCACTTTTACTTCCAATTTTCCAAACCAATCCTAATGGCATTAAATCACACTGACACCATTTTAACCACAATACTCATTCAAATAATTCATTTCACAGTTATACCAAAATCATGGAAAATTCCACAATTTACAAGGATCAACCAAAACTTACAAAACTTAGATCAAAAGGGTATAAATACTCACCTCTTCCTCTTTCCCAAGCCAAATCCTTGATTCTTCATCTTTCAACTTTCCTCAAGCTCTCAAAACACCTTCTTTCACAAATCTAAAACCATAGCAATGAAGCTCTCATCACTATGAACAACTTTATAGAAGAGTGTTTGAGCTAAAGAGGACATTACCCAAGCTAAATCTCACCTTTTCCATTTCTCTTTCCTCCCTTAAAATCAACAAATATGGAGATAGAGAGAGAAGATGAAGATGATGAAGAAGGTCAGATTTTTGCCCCCAAAAGCACACCAACCGACTTAGAAAGGAGAGGAGAGAGGGAATAGTTATTTGAAACATTGACTAATCCAATAGTCCATATTGTGCCAAGTGTCAAGATCATGTGCTATCTCACATGAGCTCACATAGGCGCACACACACACATGATTCCATCCTTTGATCTCTAAACAAATCAATCACAACCATTGATCTTCAAGTTACCAATGAGTTTCCTCTTCAACAACTGATCAATTAGTCGGTAATTTTACCGTTTTGCCCCTGATTATGGCAATTCCTTTGGAATCACCACCAAATACATTTTCTCATTCATTTACACCATACATACGCCCTCCCTCTTATTTTCATTCAATTTAGATGTTAACCCATAATTAAAATCAAATACAGGGTTTGGGCACAGCTCACAACATATACGAATCACATTCGAATCCCAAATCACAACATATTCTCCAAAAGGGTTATTTATCAATAATCATCTCCACCTTTGGAGTCCTTAACCCTTAATCAAAATTAGGGATCCTGCTAAACTGGGATTATCAACCCATATATCTCAGGCTTATTTTCTAACCTCAAATCTCAAAATTAGGGGTATTACATGATGTGTTTAGTGGTGATTCAAGAGGAATTGCCATATTCAGGGGCAAAATGGTAAAGTTACTAACCAATTGGTCAGTTACCGAAGAGGAAACTCATTGGTAACTTGTAGATCATTGGTTAGGGTTTATTTGTTGTGAGATTAAGTGGGTGGAATCCCATGTGTGTGAGTTCATGTGAGTTCATTGGAGATGGAACAAGATCATGACACTTGGCAAGTTTTGGACCTTTGGATCTTGGTCAATTTGTCAACACTCATCCTCTCTCCTCTTTTCCTTTTTGGTCAGCCTATTGAGGCTTTTAGTTCCTAAAAAATGACCCTCCTTCATCATCATCTCATCTTTCTCTCTCATTAGTTTCCATGGGCGCCCTAATTGGAGGAGGTAAGAGAAAGAATCAAGATGAGATTTAGTCTTGTATATGTCCTCTAATGCTCTAATACCCTTCTTTAATATTGTTCATAGTGATGAGAGCTTTATTGCTATGGTTTTAGATTTGTGAAAGAAGGTGTTTGAGAGCTTGAGGAAAAGTGGAAAGATGAAGAATCAAAGAATTGGCTTGCGAAAGAGGAAGAGGTGAGTATTTGATGCCTTTTGATCTAAGTTTTGTGACTTGTGGTTGAATTTTGAGAAATTTGGAATTTTGCCCTAATTTTTGTGTGGCATGTAATTGGGAGAATTGTATGTTGATTTGTGTTGAAAGTGGTGATTTGTTGTGTAATTGAGCTATTGGAATTGATTTGGGAACTTGGATTGGAAAGTGTTGCAATATTGTGATTTATGTTGTGACATTGTGAGACATGTTGTGGTTGTTGTGTAACATGCCAATGTGAGTTGAATTTTATTGGTTTGGTGTTTCCAATAGATTCATTGTGAAAATTTGTGTGGGAATGAGGTTTGATGTGAAAATTGGATCATTGGAAGCAAGTGTGCAAAATCTGGAATTATGTCTTTTGAAACTCTATTCTAGACAGTCAGTTTGTGTGAAGTTTTTGAATTGACAAATGGCAACTAAAAATTATGAAAATTTCCAATAATAAAGTTCACATCCCAAGCTTCAAAATGGACACATAAATTGTGTCATTTAGTTTTGTGAGCTAGGAGTTATGGTTTTCCAAAATTTGACATTAAAATTGGGGCAAATGTGGAACAGCAAGGGAATTTTGTGTAATTTTGGAATTGTGTGGTGATTTTTGGTAATGGCTCATATTTTTCCTATGAAGACGACTTAAAGAGATTTTAATAGGCTTCGTGATCACCTCATTTTGATTTTTCTGGAATTAGTTAGGGTTAAGGTGCAAAAATACACATGTGATTGTCCTCGAAGTGCACCTAACACCAAATGCTTTTTTTAGGTGCAACAGTGACTATGTGGTTACAAAATAGGTATAAAAATACCCTTTGACCATTAGTTTGACTGTTTATCAACAAAGCTTATTACAGGCAGTTTCACTCTTTAATTTCCTGCATATCTTCCTCTATTAGAAATTCTCCATACCTTCAAAGCACCATTCCCTATCTTCTTCATGGCCCCAGACAGTATTCTATTTTTCATTTTCCCCCTTGTACTTTCGGCAACCATTGATCAGTGGACACCTTAATCTTCATTCCTTCTCCAACATTCGAACAAAGATCCCTCATCAAAAATTCTCTTCCTTCTAATATGCTAGCCTATCCCTAAAAAGCTTTGCTTCCTTTCTTAGCCTTAAAAAAATCACCATTCAGATAGTAGAGACCCTTCATATTCTTGCATCACAAATCATTAGGATTTTGGATAATTCTCCATGCAATCATAGCTAGTAAAGCTTTGTTGAAGGGCTTCAGCTCCTTATAGCCCATTCCCCCTTACCTTTATCTTTACTCATCCCCTTCCATGCCTTCTAATGAATCTTGCCCTCTTTCTCCTTTTGCCCCTACCAAAAGTTAGATATGATACTATCTAACTTACATACCTTCTTGGGGAATTTAAAGCATGACATAGAATAAATGGGGATTGCATTTACCATTGCTTTAATTAACACTTTGCAAATGTGAGAAGTTTTTGTTTCCAGCCCTGCAATTTCAATACAATTCTTCTACTTTTGACTTACCCTATGCCATTGGAAGGCCAAAATAGTTATTAGAATCCTCTTCGCATTAATCCTAGCACCAATCCTAGCACCTCACATACATCATTTTCCTTCTTCTCCCTAGCATTCTTAGAGAAAAAAACACATGATTTCTTAAAGCTAACTACCTGTCCAAAAGCTCTGCAATAATTATCTAGTATCCATTTTAACATTAAACAGTTATATTTTCTCACATTTATGAAAAATAGTTCATTGTCCATGAAAATACAATAGGACAGAATTGGGCATCCATTTGCTAATTTGATTCCCTTAATCTTCCACCTTCTATATACCCTTTAATCATTAGTGATAAGACATCCGCTGCCATAATTAAGAAGTACAGGGACAAAGGGTCCCTTTGCCTTATACCTCTTCTGATCCCAATGTCAACAATCTTCTTCCCTCCTACTACCATGTTTAGGCTAGTCAATGTGACACGTTTCATAATATCCATCTCCCCAAAAATCATTCTTCTCATTACTTGCTCAATGAAGCACCACTCAAGCCTATCATAGGCTTTATTCATATCTACTTTTACTGTCATTTCAACCTTCCTTCCCTTCTTTGTATTCTTCAAATTGTAAAATGCTTCATGTGCTATAAGTAACGATATTGGATCAAATGTCCTACCACAAATGCCCTTTGATTTTGGGAAAATCTTACTCAAGTCCAAGGACTAAAAAGAATATTAAAAAATTCCTAGTGTAAATTCCTCTATAAAAAAAGCCCTAATGTAGCATCCTCTATCAAAAAAGTCCCTATAGACCTTAGTGACAGAGATGAGCTTGTCGATAACCACTTTATGACTTGTCAATATAATCGCATACGCTTGTCCACAAAAGTTATTAGTTAACATAGATAGACTTATCAGTGGCTACTCTATGACTTGTCAATATAGTGACATATACTTGTCAACGGGAGCTAGTTTAGTTAAGACAGATGGGCTTGTTAATGGCCACTCTATGACTTATCAATATAGTCACATACACTTGTAAACGAGAGCTGCTTTAGTTAACATATATAAGGTTGTCAATGGCCACTTATGACTTGTCAATAGAGTCACAAACACTTGTTAATAAGGTGAATTCACATTTAAAATCTATCTCACTGAGGTCCCTAAGGAATTTTTTATAGAGGATTCTACACTGGGACTTTTTTTGATATTTTTTCTAGTCCTGGGGACCTGAGTAAGATTTCCCTTTAACTTTCAATAGTCACTCTCATCAATAACAGCTTTAGCCTATCGGATAAGATTTTTGATGAATTTTGTACCCAAATTTACATAATCTAGTAGGTTTAAAATGTCCTACATTTTCAGCCTTTTCTACTTTCGGGATCAATACAATGTTCATTCAATTAAGATGCACAAGGCTAGCATTTTTAAAAAGAAATCTTGCACCATCTCTATTACTTCTCTACTTACTTCTCCCTAAGCTGCATGATAAAATAAGCCCGAATACGTATTACTCCAGGTGCCTTGGATCCATTCAACTAAAATATGACTGTCTTTATCTCTGTTATTATTACATTTTCCTCCAATCTTGCGACATCCATCTCTATTACACCTTTCTCGACAACCTACAAAACCTCCTCCTTGTCCCTTTCCCCTCCTGATACAAAAATATTATTATAGAATTTTGCAAATGCCTCATTAATGTCTTCTTCTGTCTCCATCCACTCCCACTTCCCCTTTTAGTTTGACCACCTTATTCCTTACCCTCCTCTAAATTGTATTGGAATGGAAGAACATAGTATTCCTATCTCCATACTGCAACCAACTCACTCAGGATCTTTGCCACTAATACTTCTCCTCCCTATCCTATGCCCGTTCAATTTCTTGAGCGATCCCTTCAATTTTAACTCGTTTTTCTTTGTTCATGATACGCTTTCGACATTCCTCTAACTTTAGAGTTAGAGCCTCCACTATTTTCCTAGCATTCAAACATACCTTTCTCCCCTACTTAATCAATACAACTATCAGTTTATTCAACCTCTCTGCTACATTATTCACCTTTATTCCTCCCTCTTCATATCCCCTACACCATCCTTTTCTTACAACCTCATAGAAATCCTCATGTTTTACCCACACAGATTCAAACTTGAACATCTTTCGTACCTCACCTTCCAATATTCATAATCCACTATAAGTAGGTGATGGTCCAATCCTAAAGGCTCAATGTGGAATACCATAGCCTATTGAAATACTTCCCTAAAGCCACAGTTTATTACATCCCTGTCCAATCTTTTCTTCACATGCTTATTCCCCAACCTTCTGTTACTCCAAGTGAATTTAGTTCCTCAGTATCCCAATTATAATAACTGGCAATCTGCTAGCATACTTTGAGAGTTCAATACCCTCATAATGTCTACTGGTAGCTTTCCAAGTTTTTCATCAGCCCTTGTTACATCATTATAACGTCCCAAACAAAACTAACTTCCCTAAATATTTCTTGTTATACTTCGAAATTTGTTCCAGACCACCATTTTCCTTGCCTCAGTCGGCACCCCATATACAAAGGTGATGTACCTTGGAATTTTAATTACTGTTGACTCTATGTTAGTATGTATAATATTTTAGAATTGTACCAAATATCAATTCTTACCTCACTCTTCCACCAATATGCCATACCTCCTCCCCTTCCTCTTGGATCTCGGTAATATTCTTCATTTAATCCATATAAGTGTCAAGGTCCCCTTTCATATGTGTCTCCAACAAAAATACTACTGAGGGATAGTTCCATGATAGCAGCTTCATGTGTAATACCCTGAATTTTGAGATTTAAGGCTCTAGAATAAGCTTGAAATAAGTGGACTACTAAGCCCCCGATTTAGCAGAAGCCCAAATTTATTCCTTAATGACTCTTATATCTTTGGGGTATTAAAGAAAGTAAAATGGTGAATTTTTGAGAATACGATGTGAATTGGGATTTGTATGTGTTGTGAGCAGCGCCAAAACCCTGTATTTAAGTTCAATTATGGATTAACATCCAAATTGACTTAAAATAGAGAGACGGCGCATAATGTGGTGTGATGAAAAAATATGATATGTTTGGTGGTGATTCAGTAAGAATTACCATAATCAGGGGCAAAATGGTAAAGTTACCGATCAATTGGTCAATTACCGAAGAGGGAACTCATTGGTAACTTAAAGATCTATGGTTAGGATTGATTTGTGTAAGAGATTAAAAGGGTGGAATCTCATGTGTTTGTGTTCATGTGAGCTCATAAGGATGAAACAAGATTGTGACAAGTGGCAATAAGTGAGCCCTTGGATTGGGTCAAAGTGTCAAATATTGCCTTTTCTCTTCCCTATTCCATTTAGGTCGGCCAAGAGGCCTTTGGCACCCCAAAAATGTTATCTCTCCTTCATCATCTTCATTCTCTCTCCCTCCTCCATATTCGTCCAAGCCAAGGTGGAAAGAGAAAAGGAAAAGGTGAGATTTGGCTTGCTTAATGTCTTCTTTAGTTCAAATACTATTCTAAAATATTGCTCATAGTGATGAGAGCTTCATTGCTATGGTTTTAGATTTATGAAATAAGGTGTTTTAAGAGCTTGAGGAAACTTAAAGTTGGAGGAATCAAGAAATTGGCTTGAGAAAAAGGAAGAGGTGAGTATTTGATACATTTTGAACTAAGTTTTGTGGTTATTAGTTGAGTATTGAGACCCTGATTTTGGTGTAATTATGAAATGGAAGATTTGGTTTGTGTATTGTGGTAAAAATGGTGTCATATTATGTTTTAATGCCATTGGAATTAGTCTAAAACTTTGATTGGAAAGGAATTGCAATGTATAGTTTGGTATTGTGATATTGTATGACATGTTGTGGTTATGGTGTAACATGTCAATATGATGTGAATTTGGTTGATTTGGGGTTTCCAATGGATTACTTGTGAAATTTTGTGAGAATGATGTTTGATGTGAAAATTGGACCATTAGAAGCAATTGAGTCAAAACTGAAATTCTGTCTAGTGTGAATTCTGTTCTAGGCAGTCTGTTTGTATTGACATTTTGAATGGAAAATGATGTCTAAAAATTATGAAACTTTTCAATCTTAAATTTCACATCCCAATCTTGAAAATGGACAAATAATTGATGTCATTTTGTTTTGTGTGCTGGAATTTATGATTGTCCAACGTTTGGGATTAAAACTGGAATCTGTTTTGGAGCAGTATGGACTTTTGTGCAATTCCATATTTTTGTGGTTATAGACAGCCTTGATTAATATTTTTGCTATGTAGAGGACTTCAATATCTTTTATTAGGCTTTAGGATCAACTCATTTCAATTTTTTGGAATTAATTATGAAATTTCAAAGTTTCCTTGGCTGCAGCCAGAAATCTTGGCCGCAGCCCAAAACTTTCTGTATAGGTCTTGGCCGCAGTCAGAAAATCTTGGCTGCAGCCAAAAACCTTCTGTGCTATTTTTGGCTGTAGCTAGAGAATTCTTGGCTGCAGCGAACCCTTGTTTTCAACACTTTGTGATCTTAAAAAGTTGTTTCTAACCTAGTACTACCCAATCCCTTTAGGCATGTGTTTAGGCTTTGAGTAGCCTCCTAAAGGTCGTGAATGATAACCAACTTTAAGTTATATGAAAGTGAAAAATTAGAATAGAGAATAACCCTATGTCCTTGATTTGGTTAATAGGGTTTGATATTCATCCTGATTGTGGTTCGATATTCACCCCGTTTATGAGCAGCTGGTGCCGGAGCACACGTGGAAAGAATAAGTGTAAGGAACTTACCACTCCTACATGTATTTGATATTTGTTTTGGTGTATTGATGCATGTTATTGCTTTGCTTGGTTATGTGAAACATATATGAATAATTGAAGCTCTGCTTCAGTTTATGCAATGACCATAAATATTTTGTTCAAAAAGTTGAGCTTGCAGATTTGTCATTGTGTGAGCAAGAGTTATATAATGTAAGCATGTCATGCATTAAACATTTATCTTGCATGCATATTGGTGTCTGTTTCCTACTAAGATTCTCTCAAAACTCACCCTTCCCTACTAACAATTTAGATAAGGCAAGTGAATCAAGGAGGGAGCAAGCAACCAAGGGCGGCGAGGACTCCCTAGGGATATTTGATTTGGTAGTTGGTTATCAATATGAGTTGGGATGGCTGTATATGGTTTGGATGTATATTTGGAATGAGATTTTGTGTAATCCCTGTATGAGAACTTGTATATGGGCAAATGTGCCCTGTGAACTTTTTAGTCAAGACATGGAACTCGGGGTTTGTTGGGATTATTATTATGCACTCTGATGTTTATAATAAATGTGATTTATCTTTGCAAAGTAATTGTATTCGAAATATGAATATGAGACCAGGTGAATTGGATTTTAAAGATATTTGAGAAAATCCTATCAGGAAGATGGGATTATAAATGAGTTTTAATTACTATTAGTCTCTATTTCATTTTAATTACATATTTTGAATCATAATTACGAAAGGGGTTACATCATGGAATATTGGTGGCGGTTTGAGGCTAGCCACCATGACCAGCAGTTATTGAAAATACTGAATTCACCTGCAATATGTCCACATTCTCACTGCCATCCTTTTCTTCACTTCTATCCTCTCCAATCTTCACACCACCTTCTCTACCCCCTGGCATATTTATCTCTGAATTGCTCCCACACTCTTCTTTCCTATCTCCTTCTGAACATCATTCTTCTATGATTCATAAGTTTCATTCAAATCACTGAAGCACAAATTCCTTCTCTTTCCTCTACTCTCCTCTTCAGTCATCTCCAAACCACTTTTTAGCCTTACTCTTCCCATCCCTTTTGTCACCTCTGTCATAGGTGACATTTGTCTGTAGACAACAATGGCTTTTGATACATCAATTTTGTTTTCCCTTACAACTTCAACTCTATTTTCTAGATCCACTCCCTCATCATTCACTTCTATAATTTTGACAGCACTCTTTTTCTCCCTTCATTCCCTGACTTCCTCTACCTCCTTACCTGCTTCCTCTCTCTCCTCCTTCTTATTCCTCCTAATTTCTATTGAAATATCTTTGTTACCCATAGCCTTTTCTTCAACCCTTATCTTACTAAGGCCATGTATTTTTTTTTTTCAGCATTCTTCCTTTGACTACTCTCTCCTCTAGTAGACTTAGTCTTTTGCACTCCTTCTTCTCCCTCATACCCCTCTCAACCCTCCTTACAAACCTCTATTCTATCTTCTAAATTTCTAGCACTTGGAATACCCAACCAACTACCAACATTAATCCTGTCATTGCTCTCTACTTCATTCTTATAAGGACACAGCCTCTGATCATACCCTATCCAGCTATAACGATAGAAAAAATTTTGTAATTTCTCGTACCTTACCCTAATCCACAATGGATCATTGTTAGGTATCCACATACTAGAAACAAGTGATTTCCTCATATCTTCAATCATTGTGGCTCTTAAAATGCTCTTTATTTGTAGACCCTCCTTTTGTGGATTTTTTTTCTATTGCGACCTCTCCTATCACTTCTCCCAAGATCTTTGCATTATCAACATCCATAATTGCTTGCGGAAGATCCTAAAATTGGATCCATGATGAACAATTATTAAAATCAACCTCTTTGTAGGTCATGTACTTATGCCATGGCTGCATATTAAGCAAAACTCCTTAGATCAACGAAGGTCTCCCACTCAGGATCTGATTATGTTCCTCCTTACTTCAAAATTTGAAGATAACAGCATTTCGATCCACATCAATTATTTCTATATCTTCCTTTTCCGGAAAACTCCATCTCTTTCAAATCATTTACACAACTGTCCAACTATTCATATCTTCTTGGTGATCAATTTCCCAACCAATGCACCACCGTATAACTTTCAATGCTCCTTCTTCCAAACCAGATCTACTTTTAAGCCTCCCTCCTTCCTACATACTCCTATGTCCAATCCTTCCTCCATCGCACTCTAAAAGACCTCACCGACTGATTTATCACTGTGAACTATAACTCAAGACACTTATTTTACTAAGTCACAATGGGCAGCAGAGATCCCAATTTGTCCACAACCTCTGAGTGGCAAGATTGCCGTAACAAACTCTCATAAATAGAGAGAGAAAACCCTTATGTATAGAGAGAAACTTTTTATTATTTTTATTATATATATATATATTCTTATTTTTATATTTATATAATCCATTTGTAGTTGAATGATATGTGACGAGAATTCTCAGAATGAACTGATACGTGATATATGGACAATCTACAACAAGTAGACGCATACAAGAACATTATGGAAGTTTTTATTAGTTGATTTTCTTTTAGAATTCAAAACATTACAAGATAATATTTTATTGTGAGAGTGTTCAAGTTATTAATTTCTTTTAGATTGTATGATGTTTATTTATAATGTATTGAATTTTGAATCCTATAAATATAAGTTTTTATTTAATATTATTATCTTGTTATTATCAATGATTATATTGTGTGTTATATAATAAATATTAATAGTAAAATTAAATGAAAACAAATAATAAAAATAACTATGCATAATAAAAAAAAATAAAGCCATTACATTATAGTTATTAACAAAGAACCATTATATATGCCCTTAATATATTACGGTTTGGAACTATTATTTCTCTATGCGGAATATATATATCACCATCATATATTGTCAATAATAATGGTCATAAAACGCTTTTGCTGTAGTAGTGTTAAAATGTAATATCCCAAATTTTAGGACTAGAGACTTAAGAATAAGCCTGAATCAAGTGTATTGGCAAGCCCTGGTTAAGCAAGTGACCCAAGAGGGCATAATGATATTCCCTAATATTCTGTATATCTTGTGGCATTTAAGAGAATAAAATTATGAATTAAAGAGCATAGAAAATGATAAAATAAGGCAATTGGTGGTCACACACAATATTAGTATGTTTAGAACATAGATTGTAAACATTTGAAATTGCGCCAATGAGTTCCCCTGAGTGGCAGTCTTGTTTTGTGACATTTTTAAATAGGAAAATGATGTTCAATGCCTATGATATTTTTCAATAAGAAAGTAGACTTATCAAGCTTTAATTTGATATGTCATATATGTCATTTGGAGCTATACACAAAGAGTTATGTATTTTTGAAGTTTACTCAGTGAAACTAGCTACTTTCTGAAATAGCTCCAAAAGATTAAAATTCTGAGAATTTTAATCTTCTAGTTGGCTAAAGGCTATATTTTTCCTTAAAACTAAACTCAATAAGGGTTAAGAAGCCTTTGGAAGCACCTCAATTGAAGGTCTACAAAAAACAATATAAATTTTCAAAGTTAGGTGAAAATACTGCCAGTTTTGGGCAAAAATCATAAAATGTATGGGCAAAATGGTAATTTGCCATATTAAGCCAAAGAAAATTATTTTCTTTAGCACACACACTCATTTTCATCCAAATGGACTGGAAATGAAGCGAAAAATATATCTTTGATATTTATAAAGCAATTATGACCAAGTAATTGAACTTTGAAAAGTTAAAAAGGTGGAATTTCCAAAAAATAATATATCTTGTGCAATTAGTTGGGATAAATGGTGAAAGCCAAATTTAGTTCATGGAGGACCAAGAGTGGTGTATTTGGGGCCAAGAAGGGAGGAGGAAAAAGGGAAACAAAGTCAATTGGATTTATGACAAGAATTAAGAATAGATAAGGTTGAAAAGGAAATTGTGTCCTAAACCAGTTTAATTAATATATTTTAAAAGAAACTTAGAGAGAAGGAGAGAGAGAGAGAGAGAAGAGCATGAGAAACTTAGAGAGAAGGAGAGCTTATCAAGAGGCAAAAATACAAGGTAAGCTTTGAGATTTCAAGAGCTAGTGCCTTCTAACTTGTGTAATTCCTCTTCTAAGTTCTTGTTCTCCATGAAAAAACATGTGTAGCAAGAAAATCTTCAAGGTTGAGGAGAGAGGAAGTTGAAAGAGGCAAGCTTCACCCAAGAAGGGGTGAATTGGGTGATGTGATAAATTTTTTGTTTGATGTGGTGATATGACAATAGTTGTAGATAGAGTAGAGTTAAGAGAATTAGTACATAGAGAGTTATACTGGTTCGGCCCAAAACCCAGGCCTACGTCTAGTCCTCAGAGATCAAGACCTATTGAGATTTTCACTATGCTTCCAAGATTCAATGGGCTCTCAGAATTCCACAAAACAACAATCGTCCTCGAATGGACTACGAGCAGAAATATTCTAACACTCAGAAATTTCTCTCCCCTTACGACAAGTCTTACGTGCAGAAAAACAACCTATGACCTTTCTCTCTTGCTTACGTATACAAGTCTTATGAGCAGTAACGTTCTCTCTTGCTTACACCACTGCAAGTCTTACGAGCATCAACGTTCTCTACTGCTTGTATCTTGTAAGTCTTATGAGTAGAAAGTTTTACTAGGAATTTTCTCAACTGCTTCTCTCTTAAGGATATCTACCCTCTCAAGGTCCAAATACCTTGAGATCAAATACAAATAGAATTTGAAGTGTATATAGACTCTCTTACAGATCAAATATGATACACACTGAAGAACAATATGAATACAGAGAAAATGTGAATAACAGAGACTCATGAATTTGCTTATGTGAATTCTTGCACTTCGTTGTTATTGATGATCTTTAGAACTCTGTATTTATAGATGTTCGATTTTGCCTGTTTGAATAATGATCATTGTGGAGCGGGGCATGTTACTGTGGAACAGCATGCGTACGTTTGAAATCTTTGAACGCGGTAGGTACGTGCTTGGATGGTCGTAATGATGCTATCTGCCGTTGTTTGACTTCCTCAGTGTGTTTCTAATTCAAACGTTCAAACTCTAATATCACACTTATAATACATTTTAAATGATGTTATATAATAATAAGTGAAAATATAATGAATAAATATCATTAAACCATATTCGGATTGAACGCTGCAAGATTGGTGCATTTTGGCTTCTGGCAGAGTCTCACTTGAGCACTGAGGGGGCTCACTCGAGTGCAACACCATATTGCTTCAGTTTTACACTTGCACTTCCACATGATTTGAGAGAGTGCATTTTCACACTTGCGAGTGATGTGGGTCCTCACTCGAGCACAACTCCTCCTGCTCGAGTGTCCTTGTATTTTACACTAAAAGCCACGTCTTTGGACAACACTCGCATACCATTTTAGCAAGAGTGTGACTTTGCATTCGCAGGTGATGTGGGCCTTCACTCTAGCATACATACTTCTACTCGAGTGAGAAGAATATTCTTCTGTAATATACTCTTATATTCAGCACTTGCATCAAAATTGAGAGAGTTAGATTTCTCACTCGCGAGTGCTGATGTATCACTCGGGCATATGAACTCTCACTCAGGCATGCTTGTGCTTCTCTGTTCTGCATGACTCTCGGCCAAACACTGGCAGTCCCTCACTCACTATTACTCGAGTGCAAGCTTGTGCTTCTCTATTCTGTATGACTCTCGGCCAAACACTCGCAGTCCTTCACTCGCTAGTGCTCAAGTGCAAAATAGCTTCATGCTTTAGTATTGGTTATAGTGCTCGAGTGCATCAGTAGAATTGACAGTAATTGCTCTTGGCCAAACACTTCTTATCCAACACTTGCATGTGCTCGAGTGTAAAAGAGGTTTATGCTCTAGTGCCAGCTCTGTTGCTCTAGTGTATCAGCAAAAACTGACAGCAGAGATTACAAGACTTTGCCATATGTATTTGGTAACTTTGTAATCATTCTTTAGACTTGTAAAAACATACTTTGCATACAATTACCTTTTGTTATGAGCAAAACTTGGAATCTAACATTCTCCCCTTTTTTGATGATGACAAAACCTTTGTGATGAGTTTTAATCAAAGTCTTGATTAGAGTGAAAATTTTTAAAAACATCATCAACGTTTCCAAATGCATATCTTCACCAAAGTTTGATTCAATTTCAGCTTTTTGCACTTATCCTCATATGTTTCCTGTAATACTTCCAATGGACACTTAACAACCAAGATAAGTCACAATATCACAGAAACCATTAAAACTGAACAGAAAACTTAATAAACTTGAAAATAACCATTAGTGAACTTGAAAAGTACAATATTAAGTTTGAATTATCACCTACCCATAAAACCCCATATACAACCATGTCAGCAGATATAAACCCTAAAATAACAATAATCCTACCCCAATACACAAAACTACCCAATACGCCCCTTATAAGCTCAGAAACCATCACAAATCCTTCTCCCCCATTTTGTCAACATCAGAAGGAGGCTGAGGAAAAGTGAGATCGGATGGTGGGACAAAGGGCAGCATGGCAATAGAAGGGTCTATTGGCACCGGCTCAAAGAGTGGAGATGATGACTGAGGAACAAAGGCTGAGGGTGGTGGTGAAGGCAACCGATCATAAGTGACATCAACATTAGAATCCAGATCGGTGAACAGAACATGTGTCTGTGGAGTCAAGGCAGGAGTGGTCTCTGGTGGCACCTCAGAAGACGTAGCTGGAAAGTGAGAGTTTAAGAAGATCTCCATATCAATGATTCTTCTAGACATATCATCTTGAGTCTTAAACATCAAGTCAAAGTTGGTATTTGCCTTGTCCACCAACTTTAAGACTTGTAACTCCATTTTGTCCACCAACTTTTCATACTCAGTCATCAATTCTTTCTTCAAACTAGACACTGCTTGATTGATCAGTTCAGTCAAATGAGTGGAAAGTGAAGCATTCAGGAAAGATGGAGGGGGAACCTGACCTTGAGCAGACGACTGAGCTTCATCACCCCTTGATGGAGCGGCTTCTCTCTGAGATGTAGCCTTGGTTCGACTCACTGGAAGATTGATACTCATGTGTGTCAGTTGAGTCTTGCCAAACCTTGGAATGATTACCCTCTTAGTTCCTTCCATGTACCATATTTTGTTTTTCATGAGGATGAGGGACAAAAGTTGAGGATATGGTATAGTTGCGGATTTTGATGAAGAAAATCGAAATCTTCTCATCTCACTAAAAATAATCTCCCCCACATTTCTTTGTTGTCTGGCTAGGAAGGAGGCCAGCAAATAGTAATCTCTCTGAGCAAAATGGGTATAATTCTTGGACTTGTTAACCATGCTACGAGAGGACCTCAATGAGAATCAGGCATGTCAATAGGCTTAAAGTTAGGAGGACCTATTGGGTCATTTGGTCTTAAAAGCCAGAAGGCTTCATTGGCTGAAAGAGTGGGTGGATCTGGAGGTGATGCAACATACCCAAGTAAATCATTAATGATACTAGCAGATATCATAATGAATTGATCTCTAACAGTGGTAGATACTGCTTCCTCAATCAATTCTCCAGTCCTAGATTGTATGTTGTGGGTTTTCATGTTGCAATAAAAATTTTTCACAACAGAGGGTGAATAAGGAATATGAACATTCAGCCAGGGAGCATAAAATCCAAGATAAGGATATAAATCCAAATGACAATTCTTCTTCAGATAATCTAAGTCCACATAAACTATAGGGCAAAAATGTCTATGTGCAAACTCAGTATCATATACCTTCTGTTTTAGTGGCTTCAGTTCCTTAACATTGAAGCCTTCAGGAGGACTTGTGACTTGTTCTTCCTTTGGAGCCTGTGATGTAGAAGGTACCCCTGAAGCAGCCGCACTGGACTGACCAACATGGTGTGAACTTGAGGCACCGGCTTGAGAGGCAATTTTGCCAACCAATGCGTCAAGTTTTGACCTCTCCATTACTTCCCGGAGTTGCATATTGAAAGTGTCATCGTAGGAAGAAGAAGATTGTTGTGGTTGCTTAGTGTCCTTCTTCTTTCCTCTTCCTTTGACTTCTTTGGATTGAGATTGAGTAATCATTGGTTCTTTGAAAACCACACCCTTTGGTTTCTTTTACGGAGGTTGATCCTTCTTAGCCATTTGAGGCTTAGGATGAGAGTTCTCTTTTTGGTTTTGGGTTTAGGAGGAGGTGTTGGTGTAGAAGACAATGTAGGAGATGAAGGTGTTGCTACTTGAGTTCCTGAAGAACTAGCAGCAGAATGAGTGGGAGAGGGTGAATGAGATCTTTGGGAGACAACAGGAATCTTAGTTCTAGCCATTTAGAAACGAAATGAGAACAACAAGGATCACAGATTTACTGAAGATTGAATGAGAAAGTTTCAGAGAGTTAGGGCACGAAATGAGAAACTTTGAGGATAAATCTCACCTTATAAAGAAGATTGAAGAGTTGTAACGGTGATTTGAAGAAAAAAGAGATGTTCAATCGATGGGTAACGGTTGGAGGTGAAGAGAGACGACCTTCGAGTGACACAATGCTTTGAGTGAGAAGAGGAAGTGCGACTGTCTGAGCTATCGCATAACTGATATAAGTCCCAACGCTCGAGCAATAACCCTAGTGCTCGAGTGCTATTCATACTGTGCTCGAGTGTGATCATGCTGTGCTCAGTGATATTCAAACAAATTTGATAAGATATGTAAAAGCGTACCTGATTTAAATATATCTTGTTATATTTTTCATCTTTGTACTCAAATCCTCCAAAATCATTTGAGTAACTATGCTTTGAATAAGTATTTGTATAAATTCCTTCCTTCTGCTCGGGTTCTCTTGCTTCACTCTAGGTATGTTTATACCATGCTCGAGTGAGAATCTCTCTCACCCGAGTGAGAACAATTATAACTGTTGCACTTTAGATAACCTCTTGGTATGTTTATCTCCTCTGTTAACCCCTGTTTTACATGCTTAGAAACAGAGTATATTTAATGGTTTTGTAATCGAGCAGGGTTGACTGACTCGAGTGAGTATGAGCTTGTCACTCGAGTGAAACTTCCTGTGCTCGAGTGATAGACTTGCAAAAAGAATTTCTAATACTCAGATGCTAAAGTCAGTATGGTTATAATCAAAAACTCATTTAAACACAATAATTAACAAGAAAACTTACAGCTCATTAGGATTAACCATTCCCAATTCTCTTCGAATATATAGAAATTGATCTTTAGCTATAGGCTTTGTGAATATGTCAGCAAGTTGAAGGAGTGTTGGTATGAATTCTACTTTGACATCCTTCTTTTGCACGTGATCTCGAATGAAATGATGTCGGATATCTATGTGTTTGGTCCTTGAATGTTGCACAGGATTCTTGGCCAAGCTTATAGTGCTAGTGTTGTCACAATAAATTGGAATCTTATTTAAGTATATCCCCAAATCTTGAAGTTGTTGCTTCAACCATAGTACTTGAGAACAACAACTTGCTACAGCTATATATTTAGCTTCAGTTGAGGATAATGACACTGTGTTCTGCTTCTTGCTGAACCATGATACCAGAGAGCCTCCAAGGAATTGACATTGACCACTAGTACTTTTCCTGTCAGTTTTATATCCTCCATGATCTAAATCTGAATATGCCATTAAATATTTTTTTCCTCTATTTGGATACCATAAGCCAAGTTCTAAAGTGTCTCCTAGGTATTTGAAGATTCTTTTCGCTATCTCTGCATGTGATACCTTAGGAGCATATTGATACCTTACACATATTCCAATGCTGAACTGAATATCTGGCCTGGTTGCTATAAGATAGAGTAATGAACCAATCATTCCTCTATATTTAGTGATGTTGTAACTAAGACCTTTTACATCAGCATCCAACAACATTGTAGAACTCATTGGAGTATCAGCTCTATTAGCATTATCCAATCCATACTTCTTCAACAACTCTTTCAAATACTTTGTTTTAGACACAAATATCCCATTCTTCTTTTGCTTGATTTGAAGTCCAAGAAAGAAGTTTAATTCTCCCATCATGGACATCTCAAACCCTCCCTGCATAATCTTAGAAAATTCTTGACACATAGATTCGTTAGTAGAATATTATCAACATAAATTTGAACAATTAGAATATCATCTTTGTCATGTTTGATGAAAAGAGTTGTATCCACTTTTCCTCTGACAAAGTTTTGATCAAGAAGAAACTTGCTTAGTTTTTCATACCAAGCTCTAGGTGCTTGTTTCAAACCATATAAAGCTTTCTTAAGTTTGAAAACATGATCAGGCTTTGTTTCATCTTCAAAACCAAGAGGTTGTTCTACATATACTTCCTCCATAATATAAATATTTAGAAAAGAAATTTTCACATCCATTTGATAAAGTTTAAAACCTTTAATGCAAGCAAAGGCTAAGAGTACTCGTATTGCCTCCAATCTTGCCACTGGAGCATATGTTTCCTCATAGTCAATACCTTCTTCTTGACTATAGCCTTTGGCCACAAATCTTACTTTGTTTCTCACAATGATTGCTGATTCGTCAAGTTTGTTTTTGAAAACCTATTTGGTCCCTATAAGCGTATGATCTTTAGGTCGAGGAACCAAATCCCAAACTTGATTTCTTTGGAATTGATTTAATTCTTCTTGCATAGCAATCACCCAATCATTGTCGGATAAAGCTTCTTCCATATTAGAAGGTTCAATTTCAGAAATAAAGGCAAAGAAAGTTACCTCATTGAGAATTCTATTTCTGGTTTTGACACCTTCGTGAATATCTCCAATTGCTTGATCAATTGTATGATCTTTAATATGTCTCCATCCTTTTGGTTGAGCATGATCACCGACATCTTCTATATTTTGAAAATCATTTGTTTCAAAATCATTCTGTTTTGAAATAGTTTTGTTTTTCTTTATCAAATCCATTTTTTCTTCATCAACATGTTTTGTTTGAGAGTCAAGTTCATCAAACACAACATGAATAGATTCTTCAACTGTACATGTTCTTTTATTAAAAAATTTATATGCTTTACTTCTATTAGAATATCCTAGAAATAAACCTTTGTCAGACTTTGAATTAAATTTACCCAAGTTTTCTTTACCATTATTGTGAATGAAGCACTTGCATCCGAAGATATGTAGATGAGCAAGATTTGGTTTTCTTCCTTTGTAGAGTTCATATGGTGTCTTTCTAAGTGACTTACGAATATATGCTCAATTTGAAATGTAGCATGCAGTACTCATTGCATCTGCCCAGAACACTTGTGACATTTCTTTTTCATTAAGTATTGCTCTTGCTATTTCTGTGAGGACTCTATTCTTCCTTTCTGCTACTCCATTTTGCTGGGGTGTTCTAGGTGCAGAAAAGTTGTGATCTATTCCTTCATTGTTGCAATAGTCTTCAAAGAGTTGATTATCAAATCCTCCTCCATGGTCTGTCCTAATAGAAACAATAGAAATACCTTTCTCATTTTGGACCTTCTTAGCAAACGTAATAAATTCGACAAATGTTTCATCTTTTGAAGCAATAAATATAGTCCATGTAAATCTCATAAAATCATCGATGATTACTAAAGTATATATATTTCCTCCAAAATTTTTTACTCTTGTTAGACCTACCAAATCCATATGAAGTAATTGTAAAGGTTTGGAAGTAGAAATCTCATACTTTGTTTTGAATGATGATTTAGTTTGTTTACCTTTTTGACAAGCTTCACAAATCATGTTATCTTTGAATTTTAGTTTAGGAAGACCAATAACTAAATCTTTTCTAATCAGTTTGTCAAGTTGATTCATATTAACATGAGCTAGACGCTTATGCCATAACCAACTTTCCTCTGATCTGCTAAGAAAATAATTTTCCAAAGAATTTGAATTTAAATCAATAGTATAACAGTTACCGTCCCTTTGAGCTCTGATCTTTGCCTTGATGGAATCTTTATTAAGCGGCAGATCTTTCTTGTTTACTATCAAGCATTCTTTTGAATCAAAGATCACCCAATTATCTTTGTCAGTGCTTTGACTTACACTCAAGAAGTTGTGGCATAATCCTTCAACGTAATATACATCGTTGATTTGAACACCAACAGATTTTCCCACTTCACCAATTCCAGCAACATGTCCAGATTGATTACCTCCAAACGTTACCTTTCCTCCTTCGCTGTTTTCATGAAGAATAATAAGAATATTTCTTACCTGGGAATTTTGGTCAAAAGATTTTCCAAGTGTAGATAGTTGATTAACAAGATGAGTGTACCTGAGTTCTTCTGATATTCCTTCTCTAGGTTTCATACAAAATAGATCATACTCTGTAATTAGAGTATTCCAGATGTACCTTCGTGAGCGATTTCAAGAGCATCCCACATATCTTTAGCTATTGGTAGAGTGCAGATTCAGAAATATTCCTTCTGACTGAGAGCCCTTTGTATCATTAAAATAGCTTTACTATTTAATATTACTGACCTTTTGTCATCTTTGTCAAACTCCTCTGAGCTCTTCTTAATGACTCTATCTTCGATTTTCTTCAATAGAACACAGTCACCATCTTGTATGACATTCAATAAACCGTACTCGTTAGCCATCACGAACACTCTGAACTTAGCTTTCCAAAACAAAAAATGTTCTCCAGCAAATCCAGGAGGTCTAGTGATTGAAGCTCCGTCTGGAAGAATGTTTTCACCCATTATTTCCATCTATTAGATCCTTCTCAAGCTGTTAGGCTCTTTGAAGAAGACCTTGCTCTGATACCAAATGAAATAGGCAAGCTTTACCTGAGAGGGGGTGAATTGGGTGATGTGATAAATTTTTCGTTTAATGTGGTGATATGACAATAGTTGTAGATAGAGTAGAGTTAAGAGAATTAGTACACAGAGAGTTATACTGGTTCGGCCCAAAAACCAGGCCTACGTCTAGTCCTCAGAGATCAAAACCTACTGAGATTTTTACTATGCTTCCAAGATTCAATGGGCTCTCAGAATGCCATAAAACAACAATCGTCCTCGAATGGACCACGAGCAGAAATATTCTAACACTCAGAAATTTCTCTCCCCTTATGACAAGTCTTACGTGCAGAAAAAAAACCTATGAGCTTTCTCTCTTGCTTACATCTACAAGTCTTATGAGCAGCAATGTTCTCTCCTTATACCACTGTAAGTCTTACGAGCAGCAATATTCTCTACTGCTTGTATCTTGTAAGTCTTATGAGTAGAAAGTTTTACTAGGAATTTTCTCAACTGCTTCTCTCATAAGGATATCTACCCTCTCAAGGTCCAAATACCTTGAGATCAAATGCAAATAGAATTTGAAGTGTATACAGGCTCTCTTACAGAGCAAATATAATAAACACTGAAGAACGATATGAATACAGAGAAAATGTGAATAATAGAGACTCGTGAATTTGCTTATGTGAATTCTTGCTTTTCGTTGTTATTGATGATCTCTGGAACTCTGTATTTATAGACATTTGATTTTGCCCGTTTGAATAATGATTATTGTGGAGTGGGGCATGTTATTGTGGAACGGCATGCGTACGTTTGAAATCTTTGAACGCGGTAGGTACATGCTTGGATGGTCGTAATGATGCTATCTGCCGTTGTTTGACTTTTTCAGTGTGTTTCTAATTCAAATGTTCAAACTCCTGTATCACACTTATAATGTCAACACCCGTTTCCATTTCGATATTCACAGAGTAATAGAGACCAAGTCCTACAGGCATATAGAAAAGTACATATATACTGATAAAAGTATTTGTTTCCAATCCAAAGTTAAGATACAAAAGGTGACAATATTTACAACATAAGCTATCTATAACCACAGACTTTAACTTCGCCTCAAGACACATGCCAATCACTTTCCTTTATCCACGTCCTTGCCTTTTGATCCGCTAGCACCTGCTGAGATGTTTGGTTTAGAAAAAGGGGTGAGATTCTGAAGAATCCAAGTAGAAACATGCTATCGTTCATAGAAAATGTGAAAATTAAATATGATATATGCCATGTATGCACCAATTAATGAACAATATAAACATATAATCTGTATGTATACATGAGTAGGGCCCAGCCCCATTAATCTGCACTGGTTGGTCTCCCGCCAACTCTAGTGTAAGTGCCTCTAGCACTACTGGCCCCTCTCTGGGCAAAACATGTTGATTAATAAAGTGCATTTACAAACAATGGCATCCACACAATCATAAAACTATGGCATGATGTATGAAGGATAATGTCCCTACCTCAAAGTTCTATCGACCTCTTTTTGAGTGCCTCGTGAAATGTGTCGACTTTAGGCTCTCGATTCATTTCTAAAATATTAAATATACAAGAAATAGGTCATAACATATCCAAGTATCATTTTAGACTCTTCCATAGTGTTTCTTCTGGTTATATTTGCCTATGGTGAAAATTTACCAAAATGCCCCCGAGACCCCGGCCCAGCCCCACCGTATCCAGCCCGATGGCATTTTTTTCAAAATTTTAATTAGGGCTCTCTTGACATGTTTTCATCCAAGGAATCCATTTCCAGGCTTAAAATTATCAAATTCAATGTCAAATTACGAAATTGCCCTTGGCAGCCCTACTTTTAGGGTTTTAGGGGCGTTTCCGTAATTATGCTTTCTCGGCCTTTTCCGAAAAAGTGCCCAACTGTAACCACACCTATTTTTGGCCACTGAATCCAATGGAATCATAAAATAATTGAAAATCCAACTCTAAATCCCTCAAACATCCCTGGCTGAAATAATGGAGTCCTCTGGGCAAAATCGATGTTTTGTGATTTCGGCTCTGTAAACGCGTTCTTTTCTACTCCTAATCACTTTATTAACCATCTAATTGTGTTATAACAACCATTTGAACTAAAATTGGGCAGCATAATGCTTAGGCACACACTTTTTCAAAATTTAAAACCAATGGCAATCCGGCGAAGTTTCACCGATTAAATTGCCCATAGTAGCCAGCATAGTTAATATACGAAGGTTTGGAAGTTACCTCAAGCTCCCACAAGCTTTTCCCAAAAATGGCTGAAACCCTAACCTTTAGAACACCAAATTTGAGCTTTCCAAACCTTGAATAACATAGTAGAGTAGCTTAGGAACGGAATTATACGTATTAGGAACCAATTTACCGAAGAAATCACTTACCTTTACAAGTTTTTCTTCTTTTTCTCTCTCTAGAATTTCACCCTTTCTCTCACTAGTTCAGATCTGGTTGGGCACGAAAATGAGCTGAGGAAGATGATGGTAAAGTGTTTTTATTATATTATATGATTTTGTTTTAATGATTTATGGAATTTCCAAAAATTCCAAAATCAATTTTATGTACATAAACCCTATGTACATGTAACTAAGCTCATTATGCCTAACCAATATTTCCTTCCTCTTGCAATGTGTAGGAGACACCTAGGGGTCCCTCCCTATGGTCTCAATTAGCTTCACAACTTGTTCCGGTTACGTATACACGTAAAGTCTCAATTTTGGTCAAAATTGCACTTTTTGCTCAAATTTTCCATAAACTCATATTAAATTGACCAAAATTTTCTAAATATATTTTTAAACTTTATTTTCCTTAATTAATTGAAATTAACTTCAATTAATTGGAAAATAATTTATTTTGTGCTATTTTGGCAAAATTACGATTTTGCCATTATCTTTCTAATCTAATTTCTTCTCTTATTTTTCTTTGGCCAATTTCCATCTATTTTTGGACCAAATATTTTCTCTAATATTCATTCATTTTTGGACTTTAATATTGGGCTTTTTAAATTACCCAAGTTAATTCCTTAATTATTTTTGCCCAATTTCTCATGAAATTGAACATTTATAAATTCGTAAATTCCAAATTCATGAATATTCACCATTTTATTGAATTTCTCAAATATTTACAATAATTTTGGTGAATATTAATTTTGAGGTGTTACATATAATACATGTTAAATGATGTTATATAATAATAAGTGAAAATATGATGAATAAATATAATTAAATCATATTCGATTGAACGCTGTAAGACTGGTGCGTTTTGGCGTCTGGCAGAGTCTCACTCAAGCACTGAGGGGGCTCACTCGAGTGCAACACCATATTGCTTCAGTTTTACGCTTGCACTTCCACATGATTTGAGAGAGTGCATTTTCACACTTACAAGTGATGTGGGTGCTCACTCGAGCACAACTCCTCCTGCTCGAGTGTCCTTGTATTTTACACTAAGAGCCGCGTCTCAGGACAACACTCGCATACCATTTTAGCAAGAGTGTGATTTTACACTCGCAGGTGATGTGGGTCTTCACTCGAGCATACATACTCCTACTCGAGTGAGAAGAATATTCTTCTGTAATATACTCTTGTCTTCAGCACTTGCATCAAAATTGAGAGTTAGATTTCTCACGCGCGAGTGTTGATGCATCACTCGGGCATGCTTGTGCTTCCCTGTTCAGCATGACTCTCAGCTAAACACTCGTTGTCCCTCACTCGCTAGTGCTCAAGTGCAAGCTTGTACTTCTCTGTTCTGCATGACTCTCATCCAAACACTCACAGTCCCTCACTCGCTAGTGCTCGGGTGCAAAACAGCTTCATGCTTGAGTGTTGGTTATAGTGCTTGAGTGCATAGTAGAATTGACAGTAATTGCTCTCGGCCAAACACTTCTTGTCCAACACTTACATGTGCTCGAGTGTAAAAGAGGTTTATGCTCGAGTGCCAGCTCTGTTGCTCGAGTGCATCAGCAAAAACTGACAGTAGAGATTACAAGACTTTGCCATATGCATTTGGTAACTTTGTAATCATTCTTTAGACTTGTAAAAACATACTTTGCATACAATTACCTTTTGTTATCATCAAAAATTGAAATCTAATAGAAGTAGGATGGTTCTAGAGAGAGAAAGAGGAAAACAAAAGGTAAATCATGAAACCTTGCCTAACATGTTGATTGATGTTTGTTATTAGTGGTTTTGTTAGTTATTGGCTTGGTTTTTATGACCTTGTAAATTTGGGATGATGAAAACCCTAAGGGTTATACTAACCAAATTTCCTCAAATCATAATTAATTAGTGTTTAAGAGGTTTAATAAGTGATTAGGAGTGAAAAAGGAGCAAACTTTAAGGGCTAAAACACAAAATCACACATTTTCCGTTTTTTAATACCTAAGTTTTGACTAGGGCTGGAAATAGGGGTAGGAGCTGGAAATAGGGGTAGGAGCTGGAATTTCATTAATATGATGGTTCTATTGTGTTCAAGAGGGAAAATTGTGTAGGGTTAATGTTGATCATTTTGTGAGAAAAAAGCCTTAGAAGTAAAATGGCGAAAATACCCTTAAAACCTTAACTAGGGGCTGTCAAGGGCAAAACTGTCATTTGGCAGTGATTTTACAAAAACTGAGGTCAAAAATGGATTCTACATGCAAAACTATGTAGGAATAGCCCAAGTTAAAATTTTTAGAAAAGTACAGTCGGACCAGATACAAAGGGACTCCCTAGAGGTATTTTCGTAATCTTGTGGTTTTAGACAAAGATAACAAACACAATGAGTTTAGAATGAATTGTGAGTGACTAATAACTCATTTATCCTAAATTTGGAATTTTAGGATATATCAGTAGCTCGAGCCGAACACAGAGTATTGGATTGAACAACAGGCAAGGGAAGGGTGATCCAGGTAGCACTGGTGGAAAAACAACTTTTTAGATCGGTTATGGATGAGGTCTTGATACAGCCGGTCTAAAAATTCTATTACTTTTTAGACCAGTTAAGCAACCGGTCTTAAAAATCACTTTTTTAGATCGGTTTCGAGAAGACCAGGTTTAAAAAGTCCAAACGTTTTAGACCGATTGTTTAAAAATCGGTCTAAAAACATTTTTTTCAAGACTTTTAAGATCGGTTATTATAATAGCCAATCTTTAAGACTGGTTATTCTAATAATCAGTCTTAAAAGTACTTTTAAGACCTGTTATTATAAAAACGGGTCTAAAAAGAACTTTTTATACCTGATATCCCCCACAACCGATCTAAAAAGTGACATTTTTTAAATAAATAAATAAATAGGGTTTTTTTTATTGGAAGGATTTTAAAATCATCCCAATCCAAAAAAAGGTGCCCTATTTTTTTTACTATCATATAATTTTAAGTAAGCTATTACAACTGTAACTAAATCATAGAAATAAAAACTCATAAGATAAAAAATTGACAATAATTAATAAAAATATCTCAATCTTGCAATTAAAGTGTGAACAAATTTAATAAAACAACTATTCATCATACAAAGGTTCATGAACTACGTACATGAATAAAGGTGAGCCAAAATACATGTAAATGAAAATGAAATAAATAGCATCATGTATCTTAACAACTACATATTTCTAAGAATTGGTAGAATTTGTGAAAGAACTCATTTCCAAAAATTTGTGAAAGGACCCCTTTCCAAAGGAGAACGAACTCTTTACTATTGCCTGTAAGTTGAAATAAAAAGGAAAATAATTCCTTTTTTTTTGTAACATAAAGAAGACAATAAAATACCTAACTAGTTTGATCTATTTCTCTCTATAGCTCTAGGGCTAGCACATGCGTACACTATCCAACTGATGTGGCAACTCATTAAGATTTCCACATCATCCAACAAACATTCTTAGAATCCACATCAATACATTTTTCTCAGAGGGAGACAGTTTGGTTTGGGGTTGATCAACTTAATGGCTCCAGTCTTCCTTAATCATTATTCCATAAAGTACTTTTGCTTTACATTGGTCGACACATTATCATTCTCTTCTCCTGCTTCTGCTTCATCTATAGTGGAAACAATAATCAACAACAATATTATGTGCTTCAATATACAATACATGTATATATCCCCTACTAGCTATATATATATATATATATATTTGCCAATAAACAAATTCTGATGGAAAAGACATTTGATTAGTCTGATAATCAATTGTTGAAGTTGCTTTCGTCTCACTGTTTTGTGAGAGTTAATTGCAAGAGAAAATGAAATGCATGTTTCAGGATAATGCAGAGAATTCCCCCTACTAGCTATAGTGTAATGACCCAATTTAGAATTAAGGGCTAATGACTCTGATGTTGATTGTAATTAGTGTAATTAAACACTTTTGGATAAATGCAATGTGAATTTTATATAAATGTTCATAGTGATGATTTAATAAGCATAGTGAAAACCAGGGGCAAAATGATAAAATTGCAAATTTACCGACCAATTCGTCAGTTACCAAAGAGGAAACTCTTTGGTGATTAAAGATCAAGGGTTGAGATCTATTGTCTATGGGTCAGAATCCAATGCTATGCATGTATATGAGCTCATGGTGGAAGTGAGAAAGATGTTGCCAAGTGGCATTGCATAGACCATAGGATTATGCTAAAAGACAAAAACCCACTTTTTCTCTCTCTTCTCTCTCCTATTCGGTTGGGAGCTTTAGGAAGGGAAAAGTTACACACATCATCATCTTCTTCATCATATCTCACCATCTCTCTCTAACCTCCATTTTCGGTGACTTTGAGAAGGAAAGAGGAAAAGAAAAGCTTGATCTTTGGTGAGTAACGGTTTTCCTTTGCTCAAACACTCGTCACAAATCTTGTTCATATGTAAAGAACTCCATTTTGGTGGTTTCAGAATTCTGAAAAGTGGTGATTTGGGTATTGGAGCAAATTTGGAAGTTGGAGAATCAAGCATTTAACTTTGGCAAAGTGAAGAGGTGAGCATTTTGTGCTTTATGATATATTTGTTGTGATTTTGGATAAGTTTGATAAAATCTGGAATTTTCCCTGGTTTTGTGTAAGTTTTGAATATATGAATTTCATAATTGATGATGTTGGAATTAGTTCATTAGGAAGTGATTTAAGTGTTGAATGTGGTTTTGAGTTTTTGAAGTATGTTGATTGGAATTGAGTATTGTGTGTGAATTAGAGACCCAAGAGTTAAATTATGGTTAGAATGGTTTTTGGGTGTTTGGAGGTTACCAATGTGTTCCTTAGGCAATTTTAAGTGGGAATGAGCTTTGTGTAGAGGTTGGAAACCATTGGGAGCAATTTTAACCAATCTGAGAATTTCTGTCAATTCCTGCGATCTGGGCAATCTGATAGCATCACTTGAGTGAGGGGGGATCTCACTCAAGTGCTGCCGTGTGTTTTTCCTTTCTGCTTTGTGTTTTGCCTGAGTTTTCATGAAGGAAGCTCGAGTGCACATCTTAACCCGTGAGTAATGTTGGTGATCACTCGAGTGATGATGTGAGTTCATGGTTAGGGTTGCTCTCGGGTCGTCACTTGCTGGTCGTTGTTCAAGAGTATGTTCCGACACTCACAAGTGAAGCCTTCTCACCCGAGTGCCATGGGTTGTGCTCGAGTGAGATTTTCCCTTCGAAGTTGTCTGTGCTCTCATGTCGTCACTTTCTGTGTTGCACTTTTGGAGACTTGAGTGGATTTGGAGTCATCACCTGAGTGCAAAGCCTTATGCTCAAGTGTTGTTAGCACTTTCTAGCAGAGGTAGTTGCTCATTATCAAACACTCATGAGTGAGAGCTATTCTCACTCAAGTGAAAGTCTCTTATCACTCGAGTAAGGTCATCTTTACTCGAGTGAGTCAGCCAAAAATCAATGTTCTGCCTTCGAAAAAGGGGTCTTCAGGGTAGTTTCTTCCAACCCTTTTAGCATGTGCTTAGGCCTCTAATGGTCATCCTAAAAAGTTTAAATGATAACCAACTTAGAGTATTATGGAAATAAGTAATTGGAAAAGAGATTGATTGGTTGTCCGTAATTTAGCTATAGGATTTGACATTTGCTGGACACATGAGCCCACTGTGCCGAGGAACATCAGGAAAGTCCAAGGTAGTTACTCATCTCTTATACTTTGTGTAATTGTATTGTATGTATGCCTATCATGCATTGTGTTGTTGCTGCTACTACTTTGTGATGCATTGAGACGCTTTGTGGAGCTTTGTGCTTTGTGATACTGCTGCATAGTGTTTATAGTGAAAGCTGGCATTAAGATTGCAGCGAAAGCTGGCATAGTGATTACCGCAAAAGCGGGCATAGTGCATTGTGATACAGCCGTGAGTGCTGTCAGTTGTGGCGTGAGCCATGACTCATAGTATTGCTGCTGAACATGATGAACTTACATGCTTTGTGTTTATATATTGTATGAGTGATTTGTTACTACTGGGATTCTTTAGAATCTCATTCTTTCCAATGACTAACATTTCAGACAGGGCGAGTGGCTCAAAAGGGAAGCAGACAACCCAAAGTGGTTAGTATCTCTTAGAGACATTTAGTTGGGGTTGATTATCTGTTTTTGGTTTGGGGTTACCGTTTGTATATGAGATGTAAATAATAATTTTGGATATGTAATCCCTATTTTGGGAAGCCTTAAATTTATTTTATATATATACAAGTAATCCAGGGTTGCTGGGATTTTAGTTACGCACTCTGATATTTATGAATGTGATATAACTGCACATGTAATTGTATCCGATAGTGAATGTGGGACCAAATGAATTATGTTTTTGAACTATTTTTCAGGATACCCCATCTTGATGATGAGGGATTATAAAAGTTGTTTCTGTCTTATTAGTCCCTATTTCACTTAAATTTTCCTAATCCGGGTATAATTACAATGAGAGGGTTATATATAGGGTATAGTGAATTGAACCAGAAGAGACCTAAAGATATATGTAAGGTTGATAGGAAATTTCCAAAAGCCATTATTCTAGTACGGTAAATAAGCATGATTGTGTTGTGTGCACAACATGATCATGATCACAGGACGACACTGTTGTGAGTTGTAACTATGTGTGTAAAGAGAATAATATCCTAAATGTGTATGCTCTATAGTTCACATGGTATGTTATATCTTTAGAAAGCGAGAAGAAGCAAGTTAAATTAGCCCCATCCATTATTCTTTCTACTACTTCTCCTCTATCTCCAGTCTTCACCACCATTTTCTATCACCCTACGTGTCACCACTATGTATTGTTAGAAGTTCATCTCTCACATATATAAAAGATTTTCCAAAAGCAAATAATGATCGATTATAGTGTTTGGGGTTATCATTTGGAGATGACAATAAACTTGTTCCACTTAAATTAATTAGCCATTGACTAGATAATATTTAATTTTTTATGGAGAGATCTATTGAATCACTCCACTATATGCAACTAACGTATTGTATCAAATTAATAGCTACAAAAAGAAGAGAAGTATGACATCCTAAGGTCAATGTATCAATAGAAAACATACCAGTTTCACAGTAAAATACACCTCCCTGCATAAGGAAAGCTGCTATCACATAGCCTTGATGCCACATTGCAAAGAAAAAGGTTTTGGACAATCAAAAAGCCTAAGATGGACAACTTAGTAAGTATGAGCTTAAAACTATATCAATACATACCTTCACGTAGGAACTGTAACACCCCAAATTTTATATTCACCAAATATATTGTAATTATTTGGGGAAACTCAATAAAATGGTGAATATTCATGAATTTGGAATTTATAAATTTTATAAATGTTCAATTTCACGGGAAATTGGGCAAAAATGAATATGGAATTAATTTGGGTGATTTAAAAAGCCTAATATTAAAGTCCAAAAATGAAAAAATATTAGAGAAAATATTTGGTCCAAAAATAGATAGAAATTCGCGAAAGAAAAATAAGAGAAGAAATTGGATTAAAAAGGTAATGGCAAAATCGTAATTTTGCCAAATTATCACAAAATTAATTATTTTTCCGATTAATTGAAGATAATTTCAATTAATTAAGGAAAATAAAAGGAAAAATATATTTAGAATATTTTGGTCAATTTAATATGAATTTATGGAAAATTTGAGCAAAAATGCAATTTTGACCAAAATTGAGACTTTATGTGTATATGTAACCGAAACAAGTTGTGAAGCCAATTGAGACCTTAGGGAGAGACCCCTAGGTGTCTCCTACATGTGGCATAAATAAGGAAATATTGGTTGGACATGATGGCATGATTACATGAATGTAGGAAGTTATGTAATAAAAATTAGTTTTGGAATTGTTGGAAAATTCCATAAATCATTAAAATTATATATGATATTATAATATATCATTCTCATCTTCTTCATTCAGCATTTCACGCACAAAACAACAGCTGAAAGTGAGAGAGAACGTTCAGAATTTTAGAGAGAGAAAGGAGAAGAAATCTCATAAGGTAAGCCGATTTCTCCGACAATTTAGCTCATAACGCATATAACTCCGACCCTAAGCTACTCCTCTTTGTTCTTTAAGGTTTGGAAGCTCAAAATCTGCTGCGGAACACATAGGGTTTTCATCCATATTTGGGAAAAACTTGTGAGAGCTTGAGGTAACTTCCAAACCTTCGTATATTAACTATTCTGGCTGCTGTAGGCAATTTAATCGGTGAAATTTCGCCGGATTGCCGTTGGTTTTAAATTTTGGGAATTGAGTTGCCTAAGGGTTATGCTGCCCAATTTTGGTTCAAATGATAGTTATAACCTAATTTAATAGTTAATTAAGTGGTTAGGAGTAGAAAGGAACGCGTTTACGGAGCCAAAATCGTAAAACCCCGATTTTTCCCGGAGAACTCATAAATTTCGGCCAGCTCTAGAAATGGGTCTTAGAGTTGGATTTTCAATGATTTGATGGTTCCATTGAATTCAGGAGCAAAAATTAGGTGGGTTTACAGTTGGTCACTTTTTCGGAAAAGTCCGAAAAAGCATAATTATGAAAACGCCCCTAAAACCCTTAAAGTGGGGCTGCCAAGTGTAAATTTGTAATTTAACATTGAATTTGCTAATTCCAAATCTGAAAATGGATTCCTTGGGTGGTAATATGCTAGAATAGCCCCTGGTAGAATTTTGGGAAAGATGCAGCCGGACCGGGTATGGCGGGCCCGGGCCGGGTCCCCGAGGGCATTTTTGTAAATTTTCATTATAGACTCATATAACCCCAAGAAACACTATGGAAGTGTCTAAATGGTGCATTTGAAATTGTAGGATTCGATATTTGCCCTGTTCGTGATCCACCTGCGCTAGAGCATAATCGGAAAGAACAAGGTAATGACTCCTCTCTTATACTTTGTGTGAAACATTGTACGTATGTTTGTCGTGCATTGAGAATACATTGTGACATTGTGATGCTTTGTGATCGCAGTGAAAGCTGACACCTAGTGAATACTTTGTGAATACATTGAGATCGCAGCGAAAGCTGACGCTTAGAGTTTACAGCCATGAGTGTTGTCGTTTGTGGTGTGAACCACGTTACATTGTGATGCTGCTAACATGACCTTATATGCTTTGTGTTTATGCACTGTATGAGTGATTTGTTACTACTGGGATTCTCTTGAATCTCATTCTTTCCAATGACTTACATTTCAGACAGGGCTAGTGGCGCTGAAGAGAAGCGGGCAACCCGGAGTGATTAGAATCCCTTCAGGGTATATTTGATTGTAGGGTGTTGGTTATCTTCTTTTGAACTTGGGATTACTGTATATTTTGGAGATGTAAATATTACTATTGATGTTGGTTATGTAATCCCTTAGTGGAGACTTTTAAACCCTCATATTATATATGTATAGAACCCGAGAGTTGCCGGGGATTTGGTTATATACTCTGATGTGTGTGAATGTAAACTAACTGCGCAGGTAATTATATTCGAATTTTGAAATTGAGACCAGGATAGAGAAGAGTTTTTGAAAGTTTTTGGTGAAAATCCTACTATAGTGTAGGAATTTGAAATGAGTTTAAGCTATCCGACGGTCTCTAAACCAATTTAATTATGTGATATCGAATTATAATTATGTGGTTAAAGGCAGGGGGTTACAGGAACAACCTTTCCTAAGATAAAAGAAATGACCTTTGAACCACAGAAGCCACATAGTTTTGGGACTCAGTCCCTTTTCTCCTGAACAAAGAGAAGATTAAATGAACAAGGGGGAAGTCATATGTGCACGTCCAAGGAAGTCATAAACCATAAAATCAAAATAAATTACCATGTCCAGGGGCTTGTTCAATAGTGAGACTATAATTGTAGTACAGTAGAAATTAGCAAGGTTAACAAATGACTGAGTAAGAAATCAACATGATAGACTTATTTATTTAAAATACATACAGAGAGAAGAAAGTAGGAGTTAGTTTCCCATTTCCCCACCACAGCCCCTGTTACAAATTCTTGAGTTCTAAAATTGCTTTTGAAGGGGGAAAATAATTGTTACATGGAAATTAGTGGATTGTCAGAATTAGCATCTTGTTTCAGTTCATAATTAATGAATTTAGTTAGTAGTCAACAAGTAAGGTAGCAATGAGTAACTATCAAACCAGTGCTATTACATTGTAAGCAACTACTTTTTCTCTCCATTGCCACTATATCCTTTTGTTCAATCTTCTATGGTGCAAAATGCTCTATCACCGTACTCTTGTTCTATTTTCTAATTCCTGAGAAATGCATAACTTAACAGATGAAGGAAACATAAAATGGAAAATGTCAAGGCAGTTTCACAAAACATAATGTATTATGCCATTGCCTGTTTTGAGATTATGATGGTACCGTCAAAATAAAATTAGGTGAAAGAATTGTTTACTTTGTCCCAAATCATCTAAAAAAGTATGCCAACAAAAAAATAAGAGTAAAATAAAAACCTAAATGCATCATCTATCATTCGATTCACTGTCTTAGCAATTAAATTGACCCCAATTGGCTCAAGAATCAAGAAAAACCTAATTTTATTTTTATTCTTCTTTTAACTTCCAATCATTCATTTACAGACAAACACAAGACAACAACAAATTTTAGCAAAGCCAATCATAAATAAGAACTACCTGCTTATTCTCTGTAAAAGTTAACGATTGATGGGGATCAAGCTCTGCAGTACTATCGTGGGATTTTGATTTCGATACTATTATAGCTTCGTCTCGTTTAGCCTTGGTGCCCAACCTTTTACTGATCAAGAATTTGTAAGAGCTTCAGCAGCAACAATGGCCACCATGCCAAGAACAAATCCAAAAAGAATCAAACCTAAAACTAAACCCATTTCACTTCTAAGAACTTCAACCCTACAAGCTCTTTGTGTCTTCACCGCCAATGAGACAATCGAGAGAGTACCACAAAATTAGAGTGATACTGGTGTGGTCGTGAGCGAGAGGAAGAAGAGAACAAGTAGACAAGAAAAGGAAATTTATGAATTCGAATCAGGTCCTCGTAACGCCCCCCTCACTTGGTTCATTGTAAAGGACACAATACCCCAAAGAAAGATGAATAAAGAAGAAAGCGTGTGGAGGTTTTTTTTTAAACTTTAAACTAACATCGGGAGTGTAATCGGAGCAAGCCAATGTAGACATTCGAGGGCGATCAATGAGTGACATGGGACGGAGACAGAGGATCGAGCCACGACGAAGGAGATAAGAAGAAGCTTACTACCATAGTTAATAGAGGGATATTTTTAGATCGGTTATCTTGTGCATCAGGTCTAAAAAATATATTTTTTTAGATTGGTTATCTCAAACATCAGATCTTAAAGGGGGGAAAATATTATTTTTTAAATTCCGCATCTTTTAGACCGATTATAAGAAATAACTGATCTGAAATGTTTCATCTTTTAGACCGGTTGTCACTAATAACCGGTCTAATTAGTTTCAAAACTTTTTAATTTTAATTATTTCTATCTTTTTAGTCCGATTGTTTGGATAACCGATCTAAATAATATTTTTTAGACCACATATTTTAGGAACCGGTCTCAAAAGTTCTTTGTAATTATAAAATTGCCACTGGTCATACTTTGTAGACCTTATCCACAATAACCAGTCTAAATGTTATGGTCTAAAAGGGCTATTTTGTACTAGTGTAATGAACTTACCTCTCCTACATGTATTTGATATTTGTGCTTGTGTATTTGGTACATGTGATTACTTTGCTTGGTTATGTGAAATATATATAAATAATTGAAGTTTTGTTTCTATTTGTGCTATGGCCATAAGTATGTTGTTTGAAATATTGAGCATGTAGATATGTCATTGTGTTAGCATGAGTTTATATAAAGCAAACATGTCATGCATTAAGCACTTATCTTGTATGCATATTAGTACTGTTTGCTACTGAGATTCCCCCGAATCTCACCATTTTCATAAACTATAAAAAATTTTCAGCAGCAGACAACAGCTCCAAGGGCAAAATCGTAATTACTGGCAACGAAAGGTTTTGGACCAGGACAAAAGGAGACGTTGGTTATCTGAAGACCTTTTATTATTTTTAAGGTTTGTAATTTATTGTGCAATACCTTGTATGGGCATTTTATATACAATCAAGTGTATTGTATCAATAATATCAGTATATTTATCTATTTCTGTTATGCCCACCGAACCACACATTAATATTCTGCTTCAAGTGAAAAATAAGTGAGGGTATTACATAAAACATACTCTACAAGGGCATAGTTCGAAACTTAAAACGCAATTTAGGTGAGTATAAAATTTGTTGTTTGAAACTTTATTATTTTTAAGACATTAATGAAAAGGAAACTGCATAGAATGTGTCATTCGTTGAATATAAGGAAAAAGAAAAAAAAATGATGCTCTTCTTTCTAATACTAATTTATGAGTTGGTAAAATGATTATCACATGATGAAACTCACTAATTAATTAAATTATCTTGATTGGACCTTAGCACTAACCATCTCAATTTCCTGTTTTGAGGACAAATAAGTTTTGGTGTTGGAAGAGTAACAGGCTACAACTCCTTGAAAAAAATCAACTTAAAAGTGGCATCGTTAAATCAATCCTTATTTAGTTTTATTGGAGGGAAGCAAGGTGAGGGGTTTTTAATGATCCCTTGTTAATTAAGATAGGAGAGGAGGGGGTACAACAATATACCATTCTATTATGACATATTAGTTTATGTTTTTTATTTATATTTTATATAAATCAATTTACACCTTAATTCTAATTATGCAATAATATTTTTCTTAACCATTAATATAATAATTTATTTTAAAAATGAATTAATATTTTTATTTGTAATAAAATATTTTATTTTAAATTAATTTCATAATAATATATTTTTATTTAAATTTTATTTATAATAATATTTTTATTTAAATTTTATTTTATAATAATATATTTTTTATTATAATATTATTATTTCATTAATAACCATATATATATATATATTTATATCAAAAAATTTAATTTTATAAAATTAATGAAATATATCACAAAATATGAGAGCAAAATGGCCCAAAAGTTTAACTGCCCTTCAAATACTCCTATCCAAAATTATTAAGCAAACGTTTTTAGTATGATATTATATTTTTATCCCTATTAATTATTGGTTAGTCATAATGTATCAAATTAACTATTTGTTTATGCTCTCTCACACACTTATTCTCTCCTCATAAACTGGGATATTTTTGAAAAATAAGTTATACGTTTTTATATATTTATTACTTTTAACTAATTTTGACTAAATATTTATCTATATAATTTAATTATTTGTATATTATAAAAAAAGCAATGAAGGTAGTATGATCCATATTTAGATGTGAATCATCGGAATCATTATTGGAAATCACTCTATATTTGAGCTAGGTTTTGATGTTGGGACTTATGGGTTATGTAATATCCTGAATTTTGGGACTTGAGGCTTGAGAATAAGCCTAAATTAAATGGACTGCTAAGCATCGGTTTAGTAGATGTCCCAAATCTATTATCCAATGTTTCTTATATCTTTGGGGTATTAAAGAAAATAAATGGTGAATTTTGAAGGAAGTGATTATGCTTCCAGTGAAATTTCATGCGAGGTAGTGATATTGTCTTGGGATTTTGGATGAACAAATTATGTCCACAAATTATGATATTTTACAGGGTGAAATTAAACATCCTAAGCTTTAAATTGATAGGTCATATGACTCATTTGAAGTTATATACAAAGATTTATAAAGTTTTGAAATTTGCCCTACGAAATTAATTATTTTCTGGAGCAGCGGTCAAATAAATTAAATCTAAGAATGATACGCTTCCAACTGGCTAAATTCCATTTTTTTTTTTGAAACTAAACTCAATAAGGGTTCCATAGCTTTTGGAATCACTCCAAAACGATATCTACAAATTTAGTTATGATTTTTCAAAGTTAGGATAGAAAATCTACCAAGAAGGCCAACTATTCCGAAATTTGAAAAATAAAATGTATTAGCAATTGTGTAAATTGTGGAATAAGGAAACAAGAGGGGAAAATAATTATTTGGCTCATAAACATACCAAGTGGCATCATCTTGAGCCAAGAGAAATATATAATAATTGTTGAAGTTGGGCACATGTTTAATTAAGATTAAAATAATATATACTTGTGCATTTGGTTAGACAAATTGGATGAAGCCCAAATGGGATTATGAAGGACCTTTAGATGTTTTGGGCTAAGGGAAGAGGGAAGGAAATTTGGTTGGAATGTAATGGAAGAGTTATGTCATACTTAGAAGGAGATAGGGCCAAAGTATAAGTGATGTCATAAATCCAATATGCCGCCATTTATTAATTAAGAGGAAAAGGTGGGATATTTTTATGAAGCCATGCTTCATCTTTTCCCTTCCACTTTCACATCATTCTCCACCAAGAATAGAGAGAGAAGATAGCTTGAGACATTGATAAGCAAGAGAACACAAGAGGCTAAAATCTAAGGTAAGGAGAACACAAGAGGCAAAAATCTAAGGTAAACCTTGTGATTTCAAGTGTTCTTGCCTTCTAGTTTGTATAATACCTCTTCTAATCTCCTCTCTTCCATGAATATCATGGTTAGCAAACAAGATTCTAAGGGAAGAAGGAGAGAGAGGATGGTTTTAAAGAGAGAAAATGGAGAAACCAAAGGTAACTTCAAGAATCCTATTTCCTTTGGTGTATGGTTGTTGGTGTTGGTGTTTTTGTCTTGATTTGTGGTATGGTTGTGGATTTTGTAAATTTGGGATGTTGAAACCCTAAGGGAAGGTGCTGCCCAAATTTAGTCTAATCATGTTTAGAATGTGATTAAGTAGTTAAACAAGTGATTAAAGGTGATAAGAAAGTGTTTTATGGATTGAAATCATAAAACTTCATTTTCTTCAATTTTTATAGAATTTCGTCCACATCTGTTTTGGGCTGTGTTTGGATTGGATTTTAGTGTTTTTGATGATTCCACTGTGTTTAGAATGAAAAATTGTGTAGGGTTCATGTTGGGTGCGAAAGTGAGAAAGCCCTAGATTGTGACATGACAAAAATAGCCACAAAACCCTCACATAAGGGTTGTCAGGGTTAAATTTGTAAATGGGACTAGAATTCAAGAAAATAGATGTCAAAATTGGATTCCTTAGGAGAAAATATATCAGAATAGCCTGGGTCAAAATTTCAGGAAAAGTACGATCGGACAGAGTAAGGCGTGGCCGGGCTGGGGTCATGAGGGCATTTTGGTCATTATTTAATATAGACTCATATAACCCCCAAAAACACTATAGAAGTGTCTAAATTAGACATTTGACTTTTTAAGATTGAGTTGAGAGCCAGTCAGTGGCACGCATTACAAGGCATGCTATTCGAGGATCAAGGAAGGCGATTAAGGTAGGGAACTTACCTCTCCTGCATGTATTTGATATTTGTTCTGGTGTATTGATACATATTATTGCTTTGCTTAGTTATATGAAACATATATGAATGATTGAAGCTCTGTTTCTATTTATGCTATGACCATAAGTATGTTGTTTGAAACATTGAGCATGCAGATATGTCATTGTGTGAGTATGAGTTACGCAATGCAAGTATGTCATGCATTCAACACTTATCTTGCATGCATATTGGTATTATTTTTCTACTGAAATTCCCCTGAATCTCACCTTGCCTTACTAACAATTTAGACAGGAGAAGACAAAATATATGTTGAGAACAAAGAAGAGAATCATATGAGGGGATTGCAGTGGTGGAACGAAGACAAGAAGATATCTTTGTTTTAATAGGATGGGTTTAAATACCCAAATTGTAACACCCCAAATTTTATTCACCAAAAATTATATTGTAATTATTTGAATAATTCAATAAAATGATGAATATTCATGGATTTGGATATTGTGAGTTGTGAAATATTCATATTCATAAGGAAATGGGCAAATTAATTCGAAAATTAAATTAAAATACAAAAGGGATAGCAAAATCATATTTTTGTCAATTTAGCCCAAGATTAATTATTTTCCAATTAATTGATCAAATCAATGGATAGGAAGATGGAAGATCAAAATAATAAAACATACTCCTTCCTCTTTTCAAGTCACCATTCGGCCAAGACATAGAAAAAAAAGAGAGAAGAGAGAGCTTGAGAAATAGAGAGAAGAGGAGAGCTCAAGGAAGAAGAAGCTAAGTTAAGTGTTGTCTTTTAAACATTTTCCTTGTGATCTTCCATGAAATCCTTCTCTAAATTCTTGTTTCTCATGAATCTATGGTGGTGAAGAGACACTTTGAGATCAAGAAGAAAGGGAGGAGGAGCCTAGATTAAGAGAAAACCAAGAAGCCAAAGAGGGTAACTTCATAAACTTGTCTTCTTGAGTTGTTGTTTATAATTATTGTTTGGTTTTTATGATTTTTGAGTTGAGTTGTAAAATTAGAAAATCCATAACCCTAAGGGTTTATACTGCCCAAAATCCTTTAAATCATGTTTAAGAAGTGTTTAAATAAGTTAATCAAGGATTAGAAGTGAAAAAGTACAAGTTTTGGGAGCTAAAACACAAAGCCTCATTTTTTTTTTCCATTTTTTCCCTAATATTTCGGTCAGGACCAGAACTCATAGTAGGATTTGGATTTTTATGAAATAAATGGTTCCATTGGACTCAGTGGGCAAAAATAGGTGGGGTTACAGTTGGGCACTTTTTCGGTAAAGGCCCAAAAAGCATAATTACGAAAACGCCACTGAAATCACCAAATAGGGGCTGTCAAGGGTATTTTCGTAATTTGACAGTGACTTTGATAATTTTGAGCCCAGAAATGGATTCCTTGGGCAAAAATAAGTCAGAATAGCTTTAATCAAAATTTTGGAAAAACGTGCCATCGGGCCGGGTTCCTCGGGGCATTTTTGTAAATTTTCACCATAGACTAATATAACTACAATAAACACTATGGAAGAGTCTAAAATGATACTTGGATAGGTTATGACCTATTTCTGGTACATTTAATATACTAGGACCAATTTGGAGGCCGGGTACGACACGTTCTTCGAGGCACATATAAAAAGGGGATTTAAAGCTTTGAGGTAGGGACATTATCCTTCATACATTATGCCACAGTTAAATGATTGTGTGGATGCCAATGTTTGTAAATGCGCTTTATTAATCAACACGATTTGTCCAGAGAGGGGCCAGAAGTGTCAGAGGCACTTACACTGGAGTTGGTGAAAATCCAACCGGTGCAGAATAGTGGGGCTGGGCCCTACTCATGTATACATACAGATGATATGTTTATAATGTTCATTAATTGGTGCATACATGGCATATATCATATTTACTTTTCGCATTTTCTATAAACGATATCATGTTTCCACTGGGGTTCTCCGGAGTCTCACCCTATTTTTTAAATAAACACCTCAACGGGTACCAGTGGGGCAAAGGGAAAAGACATAGACGCTAAAAAGTGAATGGCACATGTTTCGAGACAATGACAAGAGCGTGGTCATAATTGTCTATTTTGTGATATTTTGGTAAAAATTGTAAATATTAAAACTTCCGCTGTATTTTCTGTTTTCGTCGATGAACGATATCAGAATTGTAAACGAATATTATTATCAGTATAATTGTACTTTTCTGTATGCCATTGAATTCCGTCTTTATTACTCTTCGATTATCGAAATGGAAACGAGTGTTGATACAAATAGCCCTGCTTGGCTACCCTGATTGTAATTATTATGTATGAACCCCAATGGAAAATGTCTATAATCATGCACATATTATCAATATATGTATATTATTCATGTGTTGCCCATCGAACTGCGTAACATTTTCCACAAAGACTCTGAAAAACGTGAAAGATAAGAGAAGGGTGTGACAGTTTGGTATTAGAGCTTGGTTTCGATTCAGGGACCTGTAGCACACTTGGTTACCAAGGATCACATAAGGTTTGTACTTGACCCTCAGGTCAAGCCTTCGATCCTTGGGGAAGCAACTCTTTGGGGGAAAATTTGGAGTACCTTAAAGAGGAAAATCCCTAAGCCTGCGTGGCAGAAAGGGGACAAATCTTGTTGGGTATTGTGTGTAGTCTTCACCAGCCGTGGATGCTGTATGTGGTCCCAGATTGTTACAGGTTATGAGTCCACCACATCACTTTCATTGCGCCACTCTAATTTGTTGGCATAAAACGCAATACAATTTATAAAATATGTAATCTGCCTATTTTTTCTTCTTTCACCATGATACTCATCACTATAGAGTAATTCATCATGTTCAAAATATAAGTTTCAAATAACCGATTTGAATTTGTTAATAAATCATTTAAAATCAATTAAAGGCAATAAATAAGTAAGAAATGTACATTTTTTTAAAAATATATCTTTATTTATAAAAGAAAAAAATAAGTGAAATAGACGGTGAATAAAAATAAAAAGGTGAACGAGAATAAATGAGAAAAAGGTAATTAGAGAAAATGTGGCAAAATTGGGAAAAAAAATAAATGATCAAATAAAATTCAAATTGTAACTTATAAAAAAAACAATTACCTTTATAAATTTGAAGCTTATATTTTAGTGGGTGAGATTATAAAATAGAGATCAAGGAATCCTAACCCAAATGTGTTTGTAACAATATATATATATATAGAGTGGGACCCATCTTCACGTGGATTCACGTGTCATAGTCTCTAATCCTTAATTATTATATTAAATTACAAACAAAAGATGTGATCAACTTGGAAACAACATTCCAAAGCTACAATTGAAACAGTGATAATGGACCACTTCTAAAGCCAATAATTACCCGGACGCTCTATAATAAAATGCCTCCCCATGTACGGCTAATATTAAATTAACAATATATTATCCTTTTCTTTAATTATTTAATAATCAATTGATTAATTAATGGGAAACCCACTCAGCTTGCATTAATGAAATGTCCACCACCCATTATCTATAACAACTTTTTCTACGGAAAGTGAGTGAAAAATTGAATTAATGTTTGAGTAATAAGTGTGTTTATATATGAAAATATGGACTAATATGTACTTATTAATCTGATCTTAAATATAAGTCACTTTTAATTAATTTATTTATATAAATAAAAATAGTTAAAAGTATTGAATTTATCATATAACTCAAGTGTTCCTATATATATATACATTAATCTTATCAACTACACTAAACTTTAATATGATATTAGTAATTTTTACTATCTCTCACTATATTCTATTAAATATGGGCATATATCAAAAAAATAGTTAAAATTCTTGGAAACTAACAAATGCGTTAAAAGGAGTGAAAAATAAAGTGATTACCTATCCACCAGTTAATGAAATATGGTATATTCAACCTAAATGTTTTCCAACATTAGTATCATAACAAGAAAATTTGATTTGCTTATGTTCAGTTTCTCCCTCTGACTTAGCTCAACCTAAGCTAATTTTGATGCAATGCATATATGGGGTTGTAAATAAACTTCGATAATATAGTACAGTATTATAGTTTTATACATAAATTTTCATAACCAAAAATACCTTTGAGCAAATTAATTGCTGATTGCTGCCAAATGTGTAAGCGATCTTCCATGTGTGCAAGCGATCTTCCGTTTTGTGTAAGCCATATTCCATGTGTGCAAAAATCTTCCATATAAATGTGCAAACAATCTTCCGTTGTGTGAAAAATATTTTCCGTTATGTGTAACAGATCTTCCATTGTAGCATTCAGCAATTAATTTGCCAAAAAGGTATTTATCAGCAATTCTCCCAAGATAAAATTGTGACATATTCTTAACTTACCCTCTTATCCTATATATAAGATATAAATGACTAAACTACATAGGTTAAAAATTTTATTACAATTGTTAAAGGTAAAAAATATGTAACATATGTGTTTTTTATTTCAAAAAACACCTTTATTTATGTAGAAAAAAATGTGAATGAGGGAGAGAATAAATAGGGTATGGCAGATAATTAATACATTGATATAATACTACCAAAAAAACTGTCATTTAGTATTGGTTAAAATAGTGTCTTTGTAGCGGTTTTATCGGCTACAAACAACAGTAGTAGTGGTTGCAAAAACTGCTACAAAAGACATTGTTGCAAAGGGTTTTTTAGTAGTTCAAGAAAACTGCTACTCATATAATAAAATCGCTATTGACTTTGTAATGATTCATTCTCACCAATACAAGATGCACATATAGATAGCACATTATCTGAAAAGATTGTAGTGGTTAAACAATTGCTACAGATGTTGGTGGCACAATTTCATATGACGGGAAATGAGAAATGAAAATTTTGCTCTAATTTTGTAGCTATTTGAAAACCGCAACTAAGTAAATGTAAGAATTTTAAAAAGTTGGCGTCAAAACCTTTGTAGTGGTCATCAAACCACTACTAATGAAGGATTAAATTTCAAAAGTAGCACCAAAAATTTAATCCAATTTTGATTTTAACTTTATAGCGGTTTTATAATGTTGGAAAAAAATTTTAAAAAAATAATACAATAATTTGAGTCCATTGTTATAATATTGTGTTGAATAATTTAATATTTAAGTAACTTAACTTATAGTAGTTAATATTTGAGAAGAGTGATTAAATTAAGTTAAATAAGTATAAACTTTATATAGGTAATATTGAGAATGTGTAGCTAATAAAGACTTATTATGTTGTCTACTAGATGTTGATCATTATGGAAGGAATATTGAAAATGTTGAGTAAAAGTCCTTAAATTTCTGGACAAGAAGAAAAAATAATTAGTATCAGTATTATAAGAAGGGGAAAATGTTGAAATCAAATATTTAAAAAAAAACTTTACCATATTTGATCACTTTGCTTAGCTCTTCGGCTCTTTAAAACATATTCCTAGATGAGAGAAAATGAGAGAGAAGAGGGATGGAAAGAAATGGAAGAATGTTTAAAATGAGGTGTGGTGGGGGGTATTTTTAGGGATATACATAATACTTGTAGCAGTTAATGTGACTGTTTTTATAGCAGTTGATATTTGTAGCGGTTTAGGTGACATTCTTTGTAGCATTTTCACATATTGGTCTGAATTTTTTTAAAAAAATTTATAAATTTAGGTTTATAAGAATAAAAGCATAAATTGTTTAATCATTTTTTGTCATCATCCCTATAAAAATTGTGTGGAGAAAATGTTAGTTTGGTATTATTTTGTACAAAAATTAAATTAAAATGATGTGATAATGCAGCGTAACTTATCAAAATGCACCAAACTATAGGTAAATTGTCATCGCCTTCAAGGAAGAATTTTTTGAAATTTTCGGGCTAGAATGGCTTACTCTCATAGTCAATGTTATCACCATCACAAGGCTTTAAGTAAACCACCATATTCCAATCCCTATGCCTCTCATCCTTGACATAATAAACCTGGTGTGCCTTTGAGATAAGAATATATGGCTCATCATCTTCAAATTGACCAGTATGATTGGCTAGGAGAAATTTACTAATGCAATGTATAAATTGTCAGTTATGAGTCCCCATGAAGTTTTCGTATTTGCCCACAAACATTTGAACAATGTCACGATGAAATGGCTTTGATAATTTAGTTCAATGACATCAAGAAGCCTTCCATAGTGAGGGACGCCTTCGAACTGCATGTTGTCGTCATTGCTGCTCGCATAACTTCTTGTCTCAAAGGTACCATAAACACCCGAATTTTGAGTTGCGATCCTTGATCTTGTGAAACCATGCAAAACTTGAAACCATTGACATTGTACGCTGTAAACCTTTTTGCATGGTCAAGAGGGCCAATTGCAAGAGCTCTAAAATCTGGTGAGTGTGAGTTGTGGTCATTTAATATTCAGGTCACAAACCAACTTGGGAATTCTCTGTGGACCTCTTTGTCAACTTCGAAGGATGTTTGTGTATCGATCCTGAGTTGACGATTCACATGACTTTTGAATTCCTTGCAATTAATCATGGGAAGGTGATCATGAAATGTAAGTAAACAATGTACGAAGAAAAGCACGAAGAAAAGGTCATCTCAAAATGACAAAGCATAAGAATGATTTTGTGGTGCAGCTGATCGAGCTCCTCAACTATTAAAACCTTGAAACACAACTTTCGAATGCAAGAACACAACTCTACTAAAATGGTGGACACATCGGGAGGCAATACAATTTTTATAGCCAGCGGAAGTAATTGTTGTATAAGAACATGTGAGTTACGACTCTTTAGCCCAGCAATCTTTTAAGCTTGGATGTCAATACATCATGAAATATTGCTTGAATACCCATTAGGAACTTTTATTTTCTTCAACGTCATGAGGAAAACTTCTTTGTTTAGTTTTGTGAGGGTGAATTTTGCTAGTTGAAACTTGTCATGCTCATCTGGTCATGCGTCTTCACAAACTTCCATGGCCTGTAAATCTTTCCTCCCTTGGAGAAGATCATTGGACTTATTGGGTTTGTTAAGCGGTGTGTATAGCACATTGGTGCATACATTTTTTTTCAATGTCCATGACATTAAGATTGTGCCAAAGTAAATTAGATTTTCAATATGGAAAAGTAAAGAAAATGCTTATCTTTCACCATTGCTGAGATGCAGAAGCAGAAGTCCTGTTAGTCTTTCACCCTGCTTTTACTACATCATCACTTTTTTCAAACTTGAATTCAACATGCTGAAGTTGTAGTAAGATATCACCACTGGATAAAGTCTAAGAAGGTCCTCATTTTTCTGGTTTCCTATTGAAACGATTCTATTGCAATCTAAACTTGTGCTTACCATTGAGAAACCTTTGACGACCTATGAACCACACCCCTTTTGATTGTGGGGAAGGTACACTGAGTTGGGGTCAAGATTGCAAGTTGGACACGCGGTCCCAGTATGTACATTCCACTCAGATAATGTTCCAAGCCCAGAAAAGTCACATATTGTCCACATCAAGGTTGCACGCAACTTGAACAGTGTCTTCTTGTTACGTTATATGTCTTAATGCTGACATTTCACAAGTCCAGTAATTCCACAATAAGCGGTTGGATATACAAATCGATGTCATTACCTAGTGCCTTTTTGCCTGGAATGATCATAAACAAAATGAAGGAGATTTATTTCATACATATCTAAGGGGCAAGTTGTAGGGAATTAAGACTACTGGCCAAATGCTGTAACTTGTGCTAAGATTCCCAAATGGATTAAAGCCGTTGGTTGCCAAAGCAAGCCGAACATTTCTAGGGTTAGCCGTAAAAGATGGAAAGTCTGAGTTGAATGCTTTCTAGGCTTCTGCATCCCGTGGATATCTTAATTTACCATCTTCATTCTAATCAACTTTATGCCACCTTATGTGCTTAACTATTTTGGATGATATTAACAATATTTGTAATTGCGGTTTCAAAGGAAAGTACCTAAGAATATTTACAGGCTTCTTCTTTTGCTTTTTCCCCTTCCAAATTGTCTTGTACCTCGATGTGTGACATTATTTATAAGTCTCCCTGCTAGCATCATCTCCCCAATACAACATACAAATGTTGGGGCATGCATCAATTTTTTTGTAATTCAATCCCAACCAGTTAATAACCTTTTTGGCTTCAAAGAATATTTTGGGAATCTCTGCGTCGGGGAACACATGTTGTAATAAACCCAGCAACGTTGACATTCCCTTATCTGTGACTTTACACAAGCACTTGACATGATACAATTTGATCAAGAAAGATAATTTTGAGTATTTTCGACAACCTTGATATAAAGGATGATATGCTTCATCCATTAGGTTAAAAAAAAATCCCAAGTTGCTTCATATCTCAAGAACATAAAGTTTGAACCCTACACTTCTTCATTGAAGTTGTCATCTTGAAAACCAAATGCATCACATATAGCATCATTAATAGGATTATCTTGATCTACTTGAACTCCTACTTGTGAACTTCGAGGAAGAGCATCATCATATCACATATCGGCCTTCTCACCATAAACTCCCTAGAATGTATAGTCTTCTGGGAAAAGTTTCACAAGCAAATGTTCCTTAACAACTTGTCGAGTATGCTACTTATTAAACTTGTATCTCTGACACAGACACACGATCTTACCATTACAGCTAACATGAGAGTATGCGAAATCCAAGAAATTATTTAACCAGTATAAATATGCTGGAGAATTACATGACAACTTGATTCATGACTTATCCATAGCTAGTGGAAAAAAAATTAGCAAAGAAGATGAGTGAAGAGAGAATGACGCGTGCCTGGACATTTAAATTCAAATTCTCCAACGTTCACCAATTTGTAGCAGTTAACAAACCGCTACCATGACCGCTACTAAGTGTCCGTTTGTAGTGGTTTTTGTAGCAGAAACTGCTACAAAGTTTCATGACCGTTGGCTGGATTTGACATATTCAAATTTCAAAATGTCACACTTTGTAGCAGTTATGTGGAAGAAACCGCTATATAGTTTCATGACTGTTAGTGGAATTTGACATATTCAAATTTTAGAAGTGTCACACTTTGTAGCAGTTATGTGGAAGAAACTGCTATAAGTTTTCATGAACATTGGCTGAATTTGACATATTCAAATTTCAAAAGTGTCACACTTTGCAACGATTATTTGGAAGAAACCGCTATAAAGTTTCATGATCGTTGGCGGGATTTGACATATTCAACTTTCAAAATGTCACATTTTATGGCAATTATATGGAAGAAACCGCTACAAAGTGTCATGTCACTTTGTAGCGGTTTCTACCATATAACCTCTACAAAGATTCATCACATTTTGTAGCAGTTATATGGGAAAAACCGCTACAAAGTCTAATACACACTTTGTAACGGTTCATAAATAAAAACCGCTACAAAGTGCAGTTGTTTATTTATTTATTTTTTGAAATTTGTTTGATAAGGCCTAATCGAAACAAGAAATTACATAAATGAAAATACAAATGTCTAAATTTTTTTACAACTTTAGAAATCAAAATATAATTGTCCTAAATCATGAATAAAGCTAACTAAGATATATAACTAACTATCTGGAGGCTTATAATTAGGTCCTCTCTCAGGGGGCAGGATCACAGGGCTGACCAGTGTGAATAGCACCATCATCATCAGTAGGAGGAGGCGGTTGGACGATAAACCTATTGATTGGGGGGGACCTATGGATGCTTCTCGTTAGGAAACAATTGACTCCATAACCTAGAAAGCATAGAGTACGTAATATCCCGCTACTAGGTTTGTTGACCGTAAAAGAAGTTGGCATGCACCTGAATCTGCCTGGAAACCTCCTCAAGAATGTCTTGAACAATCTCCTCCACCAGCCTTCTGACGCCGGAGGTCCTTGCTTGAGAGGTGCTATCCTCAAAGGCACCGCTCCTACCGTTGACCATGCTAGGTCTAGTGCCTAAACTCATTCCCCTCAAGCGTCTAGGGTGCTCAACTGGGCCCAGACTAGCTATCAATGGCACAGTGGGATCAACAGACCCCTGTGACTCTTAGGTTTGGGTCTCTTGCAGCTCAGCCTGTAACGATTGAATCCGCTCCTGCCATTTTATAAAACAATAAATTATTATTATTATTACAATAAATTAATTTTATAAATAATAAATTATTATTATTATAAAACAATATATTATCATATAATGGCCTTCTTTGCCTGTTAAAAGGTCGGATTCTTGTCCCAATATCTATGGGTGATGGTAAATAACTCCCTGTAGTCCATCTGGTAGTTCTCTTGCTACACCTTCCTCTCTTAAAAGAATTAGAACATTAAATTAGTATTGTAAAAAAAATAAAACAATAAATTTATAATATAAAACTAAAATTAATTGACATTGTAAAAAATTACTAGTTCGTTGTATGTGACGATAAATGTCTTCGATCCTGCCATATAATGGATCCTCTGCTACCCTCAGCACCTATTGTTTCTCTAAGAAAGAGTCTGCATAAAAAAACAACATTAAAATTATTAAAAAAATATAAAAAATTATAATTATAAATAAATTATCTGTCCCTTTGGGCTCCTCCTGTACTGAACAAAACTTGCCAAGTCATGAAGTGGGATGCCGTCAGGCAAGTTCTCGATCAGCTACTACAGAGGTATCGTCTCATCCTTATTCATGTTGTGGTAGATACGATTCATCTTGTTCCTCCGGCCACCCCACTTTATCAGCATGCATCTCTTCCCATTGTCTCGGACGACAAACCTATCCTGTAACACAATTGAATAAATAATAATTAAATACAATTAATTACAAATGATACAATTAATAAAAAATAATTAATTGCAATTAATTACAAAAAATATATACTATAATGAAATACAATCAATTACCTTCACAGTGTCGTCCTACGCTAGATCTTTCAGCACCCGGGGAACATTTTTCCACATCTTGAAGTGGATGGGGAACCCCATCCAATTCGATCCCAACTCGTTCAAATAACGGTTGAATAGGTGACCACCATTCTCCATCGACTGGTCCATGGCCTCATTCCACAGAACTGTCACACGTAGTGTCTGGTTCAGGCTTTTGAGACCGGCCATGTCCAGCCTCTTGGTGGAAATGTTCCCCTGCTCATTTGTAAAATTTACCACATACGTTAATTAAATTTAAATCCACATTTAAACTATAGAATTTCAATATTAAAGTTATTAAAACAATAATTAAATTTACCTTGAACTTGCTCTTCAAACCCGATCAATTGTGAAGACGACCATCCAGGGTTATTCTGGTACATGGCCTCTTCCTCATCTAGGAACTACTGCATGTCACTGAGAATGGGAATGTTAAAGTCAAATTCCTCATTCTTGACGCAATCGCTCCACTGAGGTCACCCCTTCTGGCTGAATAGGTAGCTTTGGGGGGGTCACCTCCTGTGGGGCCATCTGTTGTGGCTGCTGTGAGGGCATCTACTGTGGGGGTGTCTGTTGTGGCGAGGTCACCTCCTACGATAGCATGGGGTCATATTTACCTCTGCGCTGCCCTCTATTGCCCCTCCTACTACCCCCTCTACTACTGCTCCCCCGTAGAATAAGTCTGGGGGAAGCTTAGCCTCCTTCCCTTCCCCTTGTCTTTTTCAGAAGTCATAATAATTGCAAAATTAAAAAAATAGCAATAATTATAACAAAATTATAGAATAATAGGGAAAAAACGAAATAAAAGACTTAACTTTACTAATCTCAAGTGCCAAACTCTATAAATGCCTGAGCAAAACCTCATGTCTTAAGCAAAACGTTTTAGAGGGCACATGAGAAACGAAATTGGTGAAAGTGGTAAAATAAGGGGTAAAGGTGCTTTTATAGCATTGCATTTTGTAGCAGTTTTTACAAAAGAGCTACCTAAACCGCTACAAAGCAAGAAACCCTACCTTGGGTATCGTCAATATTTGTAGCGGTTAAATATAAATGCTATAAAACTGCGGACCCTTTGCATTTTGCAACGCTATACATAGAAATCACTACAAATATACGTTAAACTTTGTATCGATTCTTCAGAATGGCTACAAATAGGATGCTCTTTGCATTCCGTAGTGGTTCCTGTCACAAAAAACCACTGCAAAGTAACCACCACAATAGTCGTGCCATCTTTATACATTTATGGTGGCTCAGATACTAAACCGCTACAAATTTGGCGCCAAACTTTGTAGCGGTTGCTTCGTGTAAACCGCTACAAATGACGTTCACTAACCAGCACGCCACATGGCGCGAGCCATGCCAATGCACATTTGTAGTGGCTTTCCTTTAAATTGCTACAAATCTTGATATTTGTAGCTGTTTATTATAACCACTACAAATGCACCGCTACGAATGATCATTTTTTTATAGTGTAACCTATAATTAATCAGGGCAAAAATGAAAAAAAAAATTAACAAAATTTCAAACATACTTAAAATATGTCTTATAAATAGGACCTTAAATGCTAATATGAAAAAATGTATCTTATATATCAAATAGGGAGAGTAATTAACTACTTCCTCTAGTCCTTTCTATAGAGAACATTTTTGTAAATAGGTCTATTAATTAATTTATAACTTACACTTTGAGAATGTCAAAAAATTTAATCCACCTTTTCCTTTTTATCCCTAACTAATTATATATCTCTTCATTAATTATAATAGTTGGCCATTTTTTTTGTTTTGGTAATAATAGTTGGCCACTTTGGGGATGTCTAAATTATATTTTTAAAAACTCACAATTATGTGTTAGGGAAAATTATTTAGAGTATATTTATATTAACATTGGTAAAAGTGATTTATTTCAATTGATTTTTGCAAATTGAAGTTGGTATGTGTTATGCTTTCCTTTTTTTTTTTTTTTTGTCTCATTCGATAAAAATAAGTACTTTTTTTTTTAAAAAAAACTCACATTTATTTTTTTAATTTAGTATCAGTAATCTCAATTAATTTATTTTTTTAAACTAAAAATCATTTTTCCAGCAAACTAAAAATTATTTAATTGATATCAATGATAATGTTATTGCCACTTGTTACACTTTCATTTTTTTTTTTTTTTGGCTTGAATTATTCTTGAAGATCCTTTTAGGGAACAAAATATTCTTTTTTATTATGAAAATCATATTTTATTATATATCAATGTTGATATATAGAACAATTAAGTTATAGAGCAATAAAAAACTCCATTAACAGGGGAGAAAAGAAAGAAGATTGTATTAAAGTCATTTTATCGACATTTTAAAATTTTAAATTGAGTAAATGACTTAATTAAAGATTTATTGAATTCACCATTCTTATTTAAAATTTTTCTATTTTAAGTAATTTTAAATGGGATTTTCCGTTACTAATTTTTAGTGACTTCTTAATCTTCATAATTTGGGTTTCATATTTAATTTCATCGTTTTCTTTTCTCGCGAGAACTCATGATCCATAATTCCATATTATCTATCATTGCCTTCTCCTCCTTTTCATTGCGTATTAACTTTCTCCCCATTTTCTCATGTGATTTTTTTTGGATGGCGTTTAATTTAATTTTTAGGACTATAGTAATTGAAGGAGTGAATTAGTCAAGTCAAGAAAGCAAAAGAGATCTAGAAAAGGTTAATACTCAGGTAGGGTTAAGCCATTTTGCTTTTCCTTTTCCTTTTGGCTAAACATATATGGCGTTTTGTTTGTTCTGTTGTTTGTAAGGTATTAAAACTCGGACCGGTCATTGAACCGGTCGGGGTACTGGGTTAAGGGTCAGTGGGTCAAATCGGGACCAAACCGGAGCTAAACCGGTGAGAAATTGAAAATTTTAGACTTATAGTATGAAATTCTAAAGAAAAAATTTAAAAAATTTTTTTTTTAAAATACCAACCCAAACCGAACCGGAAACCGGACCGGTTTACCGGCCGGTTCGCCAGTTCCCGAGCTGGACCGGCCGGTCCGGTCCGGGTTTAATAAGCCTGGTTGTTTGTTGTCTATATTCAAATTAAACAATCTCAACATGTCTTTCTCTTTATGATAAGATGAAATAAAATGTACTTCCTCCCTTTCTATATTAAGAGCTAGATAATTAATTATTTATAAAGATTAAAAAAATTAGTTAATTTAATAATTTATAAAAAATTTGTGTTATTTTTTTAAATAATATATTTTTTGATCATTTACATTAGATATTACTCCCTTGGTGAAAAAGGTACCATTTTAATGTATCTAATTAATATAGAGAATTTAAAGGGAAAAATTATAAATTTGAGAAATAAAATAGATTGATTGTTGATTTATATTTATCATCAAAACAAATATTCCTATTAACTCCTGCGTCTAGAATGAGAGAGTAAGAATTATAATATCATGAGAATAAAATATGAAACGCATTGAAAAAATAACTTCACACAAGTTAACACACACTTATCTCTCATTTGACATGAATATTATGTATCAAAATAAGCAAATCATAATCGACCGACAAAGTTTACTGGCAAATGTCAATAAGATATAGTAATAGAATATATGTGTTTTGTTGAAAATATGGACTTTGTTAGGCATATATAAAATAAATGAAGTCAACAAGAGGCTGCTCTCAAATGTGGCCCTCTGATCTGCTGTATTTTTAATAAGTACATATGCCCTTTGGGAGCAATCTTATTCGGATCCAACTTCTCTCTATTACTTTTACAATCCGCTGCCACCCTTCTTCCCAAAATAATGAATGAGAGCGGTGAGCACTTTTTTTTTTAAAAAAAATAAAAAGAAAGAGTATCTAGCATTTTGAAGTGTTATTTTAATAATATTAAGTATCTTAAATTATTTTTTAGTGCACTCAACACCCTAAAATATTTTTCTAATAGAACTCAACAATCTGAATTGTTTTTTATTAGCACTCAGTATCTCTTAAAGTAATTTTTAGTGCAATTCTATCCTAAAAGTATTTTTCTTAGTCATTGAAAAAAATCTATTTTAAGGTGCTAGATACATTAAAAATTCCTCCCCCAATCCTTCATATATAGGACCTAATTGTGGAATTGATATTAGTTCTAAATGTAAGACATATTTCCTATATTTATCAATCTTTTCCCAATTTACCTTATTAATACTCCCTCAATCATAATCAAGTAAGAAAAAGATGAAAGGAATTAAGGAAGATGATGAAGGTGTTTTAGAAAAAAAAACATATTATATTAACTATCTTAACCAATTTTTTTTAATCTAATCAAAGTAAGTAAATAATTCTTACATATTAAGGAATGTATAGAGTACTTTAGGATACAATATGCAACCGAAAAAATATTTCAAGGTATTGTGTGCTACTAAAAAATATTTTAAGGGCTAAGAATATTAAAATTAATTTAAGATACTATAAGGTACTAAAAAAAATATTTGAGAGTTCTGAGTGCTTTAAAAAAAAAAAAAAAAAAAAAAAAAAAGCTCACCCTCACTTATTTTCAGAGTTTTGAAATCAAGACCGAACTGCCCAGGAACCGGTGAACCAGCCAGGAAATCGGTCTGGTTTGGGGTTCGGTCCGGGTCAGCATTTAAAAAATATTGATTTTTTTAATTTTTTTTCTTCAGAATTTCAAATTAATAAGCCTAAAATATTTAATTTCTCACCGAATTAGCTCCGGTTTGACTCCGATCAGACCCACTGACTTTTAACCTAATACCCCCAACCGATTTAGTGACCGATCCGAATTTTAAAACCTTGTTTATTTTAATCCAAAACGCGGCATAATTTTAGGACAAAACATAGGAGTAGACATTTAAGAGTAAAGAAGAAAAGCCACATCCACCTTGTTTGATGTACAGTAACACACCATATGTGGCAAAGACTTTTTCATTGGGCTCCCTCCTCCCTCCTCCCTCCTCATGTATGTGTGTTGTAACTAATATTTGATAGTACTCATTATTTTAAAATATTTAAGTATTATTGAGCGCCTAAATGCAACTCTTTTAGGACTTGTTTGATACGAGGGGAGCAGAGGGAAAATGAGCGAAGAAAAAAAATTTTGAGTTGGATTTAAAAAAAAAAAAACAGAAAGAAGTGTGGTTAAAATTTTTTAATTAATTTTCTTGACTCTTTTATCTTACATATTTTTTTTATTGGAATTTTGTAATCTCACTTCTTCAATTTTCTTAAATTCAGCTCATAAAAAATTTTCCTCTATCCCCCTCCTTGCCAAATTCCTCATACCAAACACATCCTTAATATTTTAAGAAAAAAATTTAACTTACAAGGTTTAAACTATAAACCTTGGTGATCAAGAAATAGTATGAAACTGCATGGAGTAGCTAAAATGAGTGAGATGATGTGTGGTTAGAAACTATAATACTTCAAAACTCTCGATTCAGACAAACTATTACTATTTCATATAAATAGCAACATCTTATCGTATAAAAGTTCTTCAATTAAATATTTTAGAGATAAGTAGAAATCATAATTATTTAAATTTTATCTTAATTTTCGATAAAAAGATGAACTGGCGTTTATATGTTATTACAATATTATTTAATTTGTAAAAATAAGAAAATAGTCTTCATGCATAATCAGAGGACAAAGGCACAAATGTTGCAATTCTGTAAAGCCACATTGGATCCCTAAAACTAAATGAGTCAAGACATTGAAACTATAAAACTAAATAGTCACAGGTTAAATTCATTTGATCGTGATTATATGAAAAGCAACGGACGGTGGTGATTTGCTAGGTAGCATTGAAGTTAAGTCACTAGTTTACATATAGATAGTAGCAGATTCGCCCAACAACGAAAATATGGGGCCCCAAATCAAAATGCAAAATAGCAAAAATTAAAACCGTAAAGGGGGAAGAAACGCACAACTCAAGCCGGGAATCGAAGGCGGTCCGGTACCGTGGCAGCAGGGTACTATTCTACCACTAGACCACTAGCGCTGTTCACGTCTTCTAGAGAAATTAATATTAAACTTTGGTAAGTTAACAAAGTAAAACTCTTCTATTTCAATGGAATGATCCTTTAAAATAAAAAAAATTGTCAATATGATTGTAAACATAACCCTTCTTGTTTTTATTGGATTAGGGGGCAACTTTGCCTTGGTTCCATTATCCCAGTTAATTTTGATCATTAGTTAATTAAATATGCAAAGCTGACAGTTCACATATCATCTACGTTATTATGTTAAGGTGCAAATTTTACCCTGAAGTCCATGTGTCATATACTTCAATTTTTTTAAAGGTTAGATTTAAGATTTTTGGGGTAAATTTGTATCTTAATAAAAATAACGTAAATAACATGTAGACTGTTAGCTTAACATATTTAGTTAACTAAATGTTAGAATTAATTGGGATAACAATCAAGGCAAAATTGCTCAATTTCTGACATTTCTGGAGCAAAATTGCCCTAAAAAAACTTCCATGTAAAAGTGCCCCTTAATCCTTTTCTATTTTTGAACATCTCTCAAAATAATCCGAGTGGAGTCAAACTAGATCACATGATGTAAAAGTGATCGTAACAATAATTTTCCTTATATATTTATAGATATGTGTGTGTGTGTGTGTAAAACTTGTATTCAAGCTCTTATATTTTAATAGAACAACTGCTTAACAAGCACTGAAGAACTTGATTGCCATATTTATTTGTAAAAGTAATCGAAGTGAAACACATTTTAAAACTGAAATCCCAGATCTCAGTGATTTCAAATCATCATAAAGGAACAAAATAAAATATTAAAACACAAACAAACACACGTTTGAAATGCTAAGGAAAAAAAAACTTAGCAAAGTATTCATCCAATCCTTAGTATAACATATATTTAGAGAGTTCATCTTATTCCTAAATATAGGACATAGCTTTCATATTTGTCAATATTTTCATAATTTACCCATATTGATGCTCATTTAACTATAATCAAAGAGGAGAGGGAATTAAAGAATATGACTATGGTATTTTAAAAAATACATGTCATATTAACAAACTAAACTAACTTCTTTAATCTAATTAGGTAAATATGTATTATATTAAAGAATAGAGAGGGTAACTAACAATTGATCCAAACTAGTTAGAATTTAATATAGTTTTCAGAGATTGGGATATACAAGTGTCATACTGTCAGACACCTAATTAGTCTAATAATCAATTACATATTAATTATTTCATGATAATTAAAGCTGAATTTACTTATCTAATTCGTTCAAAGATGATCATTTTGGTCCTGCTCACAATCTTGGTTTGAAAGCAATGAACTTAGTGAAAATTTTCATACTTTTTTTTTTGCCAAGAAAATTTTCATACATGGTGTGTGTCAAAACGTCATTAATTGCATTTAAATAGTATCAAGACCAACACTTGTCTAGTTCATTAAATAAATAAATAAATAACCGTCATAACTAATCCATAAATAATGGTTTAATTACTTTGACCTTGCAATCATTTAAAAAATAAAATTTTACAATGTTATTTGCGATCACTGAATTCAAGCTGAGTGATATAAATCGAGAAAAGCTACTAGAGTTATTTGCAAACGGAAAATACCTCATAAGATAAAAGGGAAGTTCTATTACACTACTATAAGACCAGCAATGCTATATGGTAGTGAGTATTGGACTTTAAATAGATAACATGAACATAAAATGGGAATAGCTGAGATGAGCATGCTGAGATGAATGTGTGATCATACAAAAAAAGACAAGATTCATAATACTCATATACGTGAACGAGTTGAAGTTGTAACACCCCAAATTTTATTCACCAATATATATGGTAATTGTTGGAAATAGTCAATGAAATAAAATTGTGAATTTTGTAGAATGTGAACCATGTTGTTAGTGAGATTTCCTGTGAGACAGTGAGTTTATTAAGTAGTTTTGGATGACCAAATGAAAGTCAAAAATTATGAAATTAAATAAGAAGAAAGTAAACATCCTAAACTTTAATTTGATTGGTAATGGATAATTTCTGGGGTTGTATACAAAATGTTATGAATTTTTGAATTTAGTTAAGAAAAAATGTTGATTTTTTTGTAATAGCATCCAAAGAATTTAATTATGGGAATTTCGTTCTTCCAATTGGTAAAAGGCTATATTTTTCCATGAAACTAGACTCAATAAGGGTTCTATAGCCTTTGGAATCACTCCAATACGATGTCTAAAAATTTAGGGATGATTTTTCAAATTTTAGGCAGAAAATATGCCAGAATTTCCAATAAATCCGAAAATGGAAAATAGTTTGTATTAAATGGATATCAGCCCATTTTGGCACTAATTTGGACCCTAAACGTGAGTGAGAATAAATATGAAAATGGAAAATATTTTGTATTAAATGGATATTTGCTCATTTTGGAACTAATTTGGACCCTAGACGTGATTGAGAGTTGACTAAAGAAGAGCGAAATATTAGTTGCATGTTAAATGGGCTTGGGACAACATTACGTGTGCATAAAGTTTATGTACATAAAAGATAACATTTTGATTTTTGGAAATTAGGAAATTATGACATAAAGCAACATGAGATAAAATCACATTTCCTTCATCTTCCCTAGCAAAAAAACTAACGCCTTGAGTGTTAGAGAGAGAGAGGAAGTGAGCTTTGGTGATCTAGTGAGAGAATGAGCAAAAACTTCAAGGTGAGTTCGATTCCTTTGGTGTTTTAGCTCCTAACTTGTATAATCCTTCCTGTAAGCTTGTCCTCTACATGATTTAAGGTGTTCTTGAAGCAAAATTTCTATGTTAATGGAGTTAGGGTTTCAGCCACAAGAGGAAAAGTTAGAAGGAAGAAGAGGTAACTTCCTAAACTTCACATATTGGTTGTTCTAGCTTCTGCGAGTAATTTAATCATTGGATTTACTCTGATTGTAAATTTGGGAAAAGTTGTTTCCAAAACATTATATTACCCAAATTGAGTCTAAATGGTGGTTATAAGTAATTAAATAGATAATAAAGTGGTTAGGAGTAGAAAGGAGCAAATCTGCGAAGTCAGAATTGGAAAACCCCAATTTTTCCCGGAGAATTGGGAATTTTGGCCAATGTTAGTTTAAGGGATTGGAGTTTAATTTTTGATGATGTGATGATTCCATTGAGTTCAAGAGGGAAAATTAAGTGTGGTTATAGTTGATCACTTTTCCAGAAAAGCCTTAAAAAGCATAATTACCAAAACACTTCTGAAACCCTGAAATAGGGGATGCCAAGGGCATTTTGGTCTTTTGCCAGTGAATTCAGTAATTATGAGTCCAGAAATGGATTCCTTGAGTGAAAATATGTTAGAATAGCCCACGTCAAAATTCGGGTAAAGTACGGTCGGACTAGGTAAGGCGGGGCCGGGCTGGGTCCCCGGTGACATTTTGGTAAATTTTCATAATAGACTCATATAACCATTAAGAACATATTGGAAGTGCCTAAAATAGTACATGAATAGGTTGTAACCTAATTCTTGTATATTTGACATTTTAGGATCAAGTTGAGAGCCCAGTCGTTGGCACGTTTTATGAGGCGCACATTACAAAACAAGAAAGGGTTAAGGTAGTAACTAATCGCTCATACACTATGTGATTGTTGATATGATGTATGCTACTGTATTTTGTGATATGGACACGGTGCCTGAGATATGCTACCTAGCTGTGGTTAGGTACCTAGCTGGGGTACGCCTGGGGTATATTACCTAGTTGTGTTTAGCGGCCCAACTGAAGTACATGTAGGGGATCCAAACAGTGAATTGGCCCTTAGCTTTATGTACACACACGTATTGTTATGAATTTTCATTGTACATTATGTGGTACATTGCATATTTAATTCTCATATTTTATAGATTTGGTTATATGTTACTATTGTGATTCCTCAAAATTTCATTCCTTTTCAAAAATGATAATTTGCCAACGAGAGCCAGTGGATCCAAAGGCAAGTTGGTAGACATGGAGAAATGATGCTGTGGATTCCAAGGCAAAGATAGTGGTTATAAATGTAGTCTTATTTTGGGCATTTATTATACATTATCAAACCTTACAGGAAAAACCCATGTTGTAATCAAGTACCTTGTATCAATATATTAGTATAATTATGCAATTCCTATGCAGCTCACTGAACTGCGTGCAAGCACTCTAAAAATGGTAAAAAATAAGCTACATATTCCCTAACGTTTCTTATATCTTTGAGGTATTAAATGGAATAAAATGGTAAATTAAAGAGTGTGGGAAATTTGTATACAAAAATGGAATTTGTTGGGGTTGCAAGTGCATTTTGTTTCATTGCTTTCAGTGAGGAAATGTTGTTGTGTAATGCATTCATTAAATCAATGATGATAAAAAATTATGAGATTTTATAGGATGAAAGTAGACATCCTAAGCTTTAATTTGATAGGTCATATGGCTCAATTAGAGCTATATACAAAAAGTTATGGATTTTTGAAGTTAGCCCAGAAAAACTAGAAAGTTTCTAGAACAGCAGGCAAAGATTAAAATTCTGGGATTTTTGTGCTTCGAACTAGTAAAAGACTATATTTTTTCTCTCAAAACTAGACTTAATATGGGTTCTATAGCCTTTGGAATCACTCTGATACGATGTTTACAAAATTAATTATGATTTTTCAAAGTTTAGGAAGAAAATCTACCAAAATTGACACAAAATCCGAACATGAAGGAAAATAACTTTGAAACTTTGAGATACATGGAAAATTCGATTGGGCTGATGGAAGGACCTTCTAAGACGTCTTTAGCATGGGCCAAGAAGAGGAAATATTATGTACATGTTATTTGGACTTATAACATTAAGTTTATGTACACAAAAAGTCAAACAAATGGAATTTTGGCTAATTTATTTATTATGTCATAAAGTAAGTTTATAAAAATCATTTTCCCATCTTCTTCTTCCCTAAAAACTGAGGCACACAGCCTTCAAGAGAGAGAGGGAGAGAGGGAGCAGCTGAAATTTTAGAGAGAGGTGGAGGAAGAAATCTCTCAAGGTAAGTTGATTTCTTCGGTAAATTGGTTCCTAACCTGCACAATCCTTCTCCTAAGTTATTCTTCTACATGATTTAAGGTTTTGAAGTAAAAAATTCAGTGGTGAAGGGCTATGGTTTTCAACCATAAGAGGAATAACCAAACGGAAGAAGAGGTAACTTCCAAAACTTCAATGGTTTTAAGACGTAACTTCTCGCTGCTGTGAACAATTTAATTGATAAAATTCGTCAGATTGTCTTTGGTTTTAAATTTTGGAAATGTGATGACCTAAGGGTTATGGTGCCAAAATTTAGTCTAAAGGTAGTTGTAACCTAATTAAATAGTTGATAAAGTGATTAGGAGTATAAAGGAACATGTCTGCGGAGTTAGAATTGAAAAACCCCAATTTTTTTTGGAAAACTGAGAATTTTGGCCAAGGCTAGTTTGGAGGTTTTAGAGTTGGATTTTCAATGATTTAATTGTTCCATTGAGTTTAGGAGGGAAAATTATGTGGGGTTATAATTGGTCACTTTTTCGAAAAAGCCTAAAAAAACATAATTACGAAAGCGTCCTTGAAAGCCTTAAAGTGGGGCTGCTAAGGGCAATTTTATCTTTTGCTAGTGAATTTGGTAATTTTGAGTCCGGAAATAGATTCCTTAGACGAAAATATGTCAGGATAGCCCATGTTAGAATTTCGGGAAAAGTGCAGCCGGATTAGGGATGGGCCGGGTCCCCTGGGGCATTTTGGTAAATATTTACAATAGGTTCATATTACCACCAGAAGCATTATGGAAGTGTCTAAATGGTACATTTGGAATTGTAGGACCGAGTGGAGAGCCGAGCTGCAACACAAATTACGAGGCATGAAGTTCGAGGAGCATACTTAAGGATCAAGAAGGGCTAAGGTAGGGGACTTACCTTGATTGCATGGAATTGATATCTTTACTTGTGTAGTGATGTATGTGATTGCTTTTCTTGATTGTGTAGAGCATATTTGAACAAATGAAGCTCTGTTTCTGTTTTACTGTGGCCATAGTTTTGTTACATGAAACATTGAGCATGCAAAAGTGTCATTATGGGGCATGCATCTAGATAAAGCTAACATGTCATACACATAGCATCTATCATGCATGCATATTGGTACTATTTTTCTACTGAGATTCTCTTGAATCTCACCCTCTCATACCAATAATTTAGACAGGAGGAGACAAAAGATATGCTGAGAACAAAGAAGAGAACTATACGAGGGAATTGTAGTAGTAGAACGAATACGAGAAGATGTCTCCGTTTCACTGGGATAGGTTTAGACACCCTAGTAGTCTTGTGCGGCTACCTTAATCATAAGTATCATATACGAACCTCCATAAGGAATTTATGTAATCATACACATGTTATCAGTATATTTATATTATTCCTGTGTTGCCCACAGAACTGCATATCGTTTTCCGCGAATACTCTGAAAAAGCTAAAACTTAGACAAAATTGTGATAGAAAATGTTTTAAGTTTTCTCTATGGTAAGTGATGATCCTTAGTAACATTGTGGTGTTAAAGAGAATGTAGATACAGTATACGGTGCTATATGATGAGTGGTGATCATACCATATAGTGATAATAGAGGATTCGTTCTGATGATACTGAAGGTTGATGATAGGCTTGAATTAGATCTAAGCTGAAATAGTGCTTAGGTTGAAATGTGAATCAGGTTGCACTATGGTTATGTTCCATGAAAGGAGTTTGAACCTGATGAACCTTGTGGATAGTGTTGAACCTTCAATAATGTTTTGAGTATAATACCCAAATACCGTGAAGGTTAGAATAGGCACTATTGATTCTGATTCTCAGCGAACCTATTTGGTGTAATTAAGGAAAATTATTTCTAATCTATATGATATTGAGGTTCTAGATTTCATAAGGAACCTAATAGCTGGGTTAGATACCCTAAGCTGTATGATATTACATGCCAGATATGTTGTAGTGGACCGGAGTGTCTAGAGGCCTAAGACCTAGGGGACTAGTATGTCCTTAGGCTGACAGACGTATTCAGAATTGTGTTGGGCTAGTGATGATCTATGGAATTGAGGAACAAGATTCTTACAGACATGAATCCTTGCAGAAAGGAATTTTGAAAATTTGCTAGCTGTTAAGTCTAGTATAGGGAAAGATTATGATAATGAAATATTCTCTTAGAGGATTGATTGAGGTATTAGCTCTCTAATGAAATAAGAGAAGAGAATGATTTGCCTACTATTCCACTAACTTGAGGCTATAATAGGAGTCGATCGGTGGATGACAATTATGATGATGAAAGGTATGAATAGAAGTGTTACCAAGTAATCTGTAATACAGGAATCAATTGTTAAGCTTTAATTCCACGAGAATTTGAAATGGCCGAGAATGATTTGAGTTGAAACGGCCAGGAACTGGTATAGGGAAACACATATGTCTAGTGCAGTTAGGTGTTATATGAGGTTCTTGTGGGACTCCTACTAAATCACCCTGACATTATAAAAGCTCATGTGAGGAGATAAATCTCAGAGTGCGCAGTGAAAGTCTATGACTCTATATTGATTACAAGAAGGTGAATAAGGTGACTATTGGGATCAAGCACCCACTTCCTAGAATAGATGATTTTCTCGATCAGTTATTTGATTCTTGTGTATTCTCGAAAATTGATTTGTGATCGGGATACCATTAACTCAGGGTAAAAGCAGATGATATGCCGAAAACTGCTTTTAGAACCAGATGTAGCCATTGCAAGTTTCTTATAATGCCATTTGGGCTAACCAATGCACCTGCCATGTTTATGGACTACAGGAATCAAATTTTTTGTCCGTATTTGGACTAATTCGTAGTAGTCTTCATTGGTAATATATGGGTATACTCGTGGAATAGACTAGAACACGAGCAATATTTGAAATATATATTGAACATACTAAAATCTAAGTAACTCCTTGCCAAGCTAAGCGAATGTGAGTTTTGGCTTTCAGAAGTTAGACTTTTGGGCCATATAGTCTCACAACAAGGAGTCATAACAGATCCTTGCAAGGTGGAAGCAGAACTAAAATGGAAAGGCCAGAGACTGTAGTTGTGATACATAGTGTTCTGAGTCTTGTTGATTATTATGAGGGGTATGTAACTTTTCCCCGAAAAACTCAACACTATGCATGGGATGATGAATGTGAAAGGAGCTTTATAGAGCTGAGATGGCAATTTATTATAGCACCAGTGTTGAACATCTCAAAACATAATATGGCCTTGATGGTCAACAGTATTACAGTATGTGTGATGATAGTCTTACACCCTGCGTGGTGTATAGTGTAATGACCTATATGGTTAACAGTCACACAACTCTTGTGGCTTGTAGTGACACATGTGAACTGGAAGTGGGAATGTGTTTTGATGTGAGCCAAGTGGGGCATATGCATCTTGTCAACTGAAGCTTCGAAAATTGAACTATTCCACACATAATCTTGAGTTGATGGTAATAGTGTATATACTGAATCTAGAAACGTTGCCTTGATGGCGAAATTGTGGAGTCGTACTGTGACCACCAAGGTTTGAAATATTTATATGATAAAAAAGAATTGAATGTGAGAAATCAAAACTAGATGGAGCTGCTTAAAGATTTTAACCTGGAGGTAATGTATCATCTAGGAAAGGCTAATGGCATTGCTAACGCGTTGAGCATAAAACAATGCAGGTGGCAGCCATGATGATTTGTGAGTAGAAACTAATCGAGATTTTTGGAGATCATTGTCTATCTAAGTAGATTTTGATCAGTGGTAATAATGTCAATGAGACATATAAGGATCTGAGAGCAGCAATTGAAAAGCTCAGATCAAGGATAGATGAGCGCAATCTATCTTGAACATGTAATTAATATGAAGATATGGATATATGGGATTATTTGATGTACGAAGTCATATCTAACCGAGTCATTTATCGACAGGAGAAATGACTCAGATATAGGAGTATGCCACTCATAAAAGTTGTTTGGAAGGGATTCTCTTCTAGAGGAGCAACATAGGAAATATAGAAAGATATGCTGCAGTGTCACCCAAAGTTTAAAGCTATGTATATATAGCAAATTTTGGAGACAAAATTTATTTAAGTGGGGTAGAAATGTAACACTCCAAATTTTATTCACCAATATGTATGGTAATTGTTGAAAATAGTCAATGAAATAAAATGGTGAATTTCTTAGAATGTGAATAGTGCTGCTAGTGACATTTCCTATGAGGCAGTGAGTTTATCAAGTAGTTTTGGATGACCAAATAATGGTTAAAAATTATGAAATTTTATAGGAAGAAATCAGACACCCTAAGCTTTAATTTGATAGGTAATGGGTAATTTCTGGGGCTATATACAAAAAGTTATGAATTTTTGAAGTTAGCTTAGAAAAACTATTGATTTTCTGTAATAGCATCCAAAGAATTTAATTTTAGGAATTTTGTCCTTTCAATTGGAAAAAGTCTATATTTTTACATGAAACTAGCCTCAATAAGGGTTTTATAGCCTTTGGAATAACTCCAATACGATGTCTATGAATTTAGTGATGATTTTTAATAGTTTAGGAAGAAAATCTGCCAGAATTTCCAATAAATCCGAAAATGGAAAACATTTTGTATTTAATGGATATCAGCCCATTTTGGCACTAATTTGGACCCTATACGTGAGTGAGAGATGACTAAAGAAGAGGGAAATATTAGTTGCATATTAAATAGGCTTGGGACAACATTACATGTACATAAAGTTTATGTACATAAAAGCTAACATTTTGATTTTTGGAAATTAGGAAATTATGACATAAAGCAGCATGAGATAAAATCACATTTCCTTCATCTTCCCAATCAAAAAAACCGATGCCATGAGTGTTAGAGAGAGAGGAAGTGTGCTTTAGTGATCTAGTGAGAGAAGAAGCAAAACCTTCAAGGTGAGTTCGATTCCTTTAGTGTTTTAGCTCCTAATTTGTATAATCCATCCTCTAAGCTTGTTCTCTACATGATTTAAGGTGTTATTCAAGCAAAATTCCTGTGTTAAGGGAGCTAGCATTTCAGCTGTAAGAAGAAAAGCCAGAAGGAAGAAGAGATAACTTCCTAAACTTCAAATATTGGTTGTTCTGGCTTCTGTGAGTAATTTAACCGTTGGATTTTTGTTGGATTTTCTCTGATTGTAAATTTGGGAAAAGTTGTGTTATAAACCTTATGCTGCCCAAATTGAGTCTAAATGGTGGTTATAACATAATTAAATAGTTAACAAAGTGGTTAGGAGTAGAAAAGAGCAAGTCTGCGAAGTCAAAATTGGAAAACCCCCTAATTTTTCTTAGAGAATTAGGAATTTTAGCCAATTCTGGTTTAAGGGGTTAGAGTTGGATTTTTGATGATCTAATAATTCCATTGATTTTAGGAGGAAAAATTAGATAGGGTTACAACTTATCACTTTTTTAGAAAAGCCTTAAAAGCATAATTTCCAAAACACCCTTGAAACCCTGAAATAGGGCTTGCTAAGGGTATTCTAGTCTTTTGGTTGTGAATTTGGTAATTCTGAGTCCGACAATGGATTCCTTGGGCTAAAATATGTTGGATTAGCCCATGTCAAAATTTCAGGTAAAGTACAGTAGGACCGGGTATGGCGGGATCGGCTCGGGTCCCCGGTGGTATTTTGGTAAATTTATATAATATACTCATATAACCACTAAGAACATATTGGAAGTGCCTAAAATAGTACATGAATGGGTTGTAACCTAATTCTTATACATTTGACATTTTAGGATCAAGTTGAGAGCCTAGTCGTTGGCATGCTTTACGAGGCGCACGATATGATACAAGAAAGAGTTAAGTTAGTAACTATAATCTCTTATACAGTATGTGATTGTTGATATATTGTATTCTACTATATTTTGTGATATGAACACGGTGCCTAAGGTATGCTACCTAGCTGTGGTTAAGTACCTAGCTAAGGTACGCTTGGGGTATATTACCTAGCTGTGGATAGGGGCCCAATTAAGGTATATGTAGGGGATCTAAACAGTGAATTGGCCCTGAGCTTTGTGTACACACATGTATTGTTATGAATTTTCGTTTTACATTATATAGTACATTGCATATTTAATTCTCGCATACTATATGTTTGGTTATATGTTACTACTAGAATTCCTCGGAATCTCATTCTTTTTCAAAAATGATAATGTGCTAGCGGGAACTAGCAGATCCAAAGGCAAGTTGGTAGACATGGAGAAATGATATTGCGGATTCTGAGGCACAGAAAGTGGTTATAAATGTAGTCTTATTTTGTGCATTTTGTATACATTTTTGAATATCATCAAACCCTACAGGAAAAACCTGTGTTGTAACCAAGTACCTTGTATCAATATATCAGTATAATTATGTTATTCCTGTGCAGTTCACAGAACTACGTGCAAGCACTCTGAAAATGGTTAAAAATAAGATAAGGGTACGACAGAAGTGGCCTCTATTGAAGGAAAATTGGTAGAAAATCGTTTGAGGTGGTTGGGACATATTCAACGAAAGCCATTGAATGCTCCAGTAAAAAAGGTTGATTAAGCAATATAGAGTCATGTAAAATGAGATCAAGAAAGGCCAAAGTGAACGCTTAATGAGGTTATAGAGAGAGATATTTTAATTAATAATATGCCTAAAGATATGGTTTTCAATAGAGCATAGTAGCGTTGTGCATTCTATGTAGCCGACCCCACCTAATGGAATAAAGACTTTATTATTGTTGTAAAATTTTATGATGTTACTCAAAAAAATGTTTATGCTGTGTGCATGCCATCTTCTTAATAAAATAATATCAAAGATATTGAGTTGTTATTTTGTGTCTATCAGTGAACAAAATTATCTTGTCGGAAAATAAATGGTTCCCTCTTGCAGGTAATAGTTTGAAGATTAATATGGATTGCACAAAGATTACTAATTCTCCCTTTATGGGTGAATGCCTCGCAATGTTGGAGGCAACTAAAAGATGTCCTTTTTGAATCAAATTGTAAAACTCTCTGATTGTTTAAACAAAAGCTCTCCCTCTCTTGAATGAAAATGTGTTATTATCATTGAAAATATTCTTTCTTCGGGAAATTTAATAAGAAACCACTCTTTTATGTGGATTTTCAAGAATGCAAATTTGGTAGCAGGTTGGCTTGCCAAACTTCTTTAAAGAGATCATGCCTTGTGGATTGACTTTAGAGACCTCCATCCCATCTTCTAGAGTTATCAGAGAATGATAAATAATTTAGATTTTGGATAAGTTTGTTTCTGTTTCCTTCTGTCTGTAGTTTTATTGAAAAAGGCTATGTTTTCTATTTACTCAAAAAGGCTATGTTTTCTTCTGGCCAAATGCTTGAGTGACACCAAATGCTTTCTTTAAGGCTTTTTTAAATGTGAGATTGCAAATTTGAACATTTTGATATGTTATATTATTGTGAAATTTGATAAATTTATTTTAGGCATGGAAAAGGAATTCAAACTTCATCATCAATATAAAATATAAAAATTCCAAAAATTAACACCATTCATAACAATAAATTTTCACTCAAAGGGCAAGTACTCTCTCACACACACGTATGTGTAGTGTTCCTATTATATTATCAAATCTAACAATTCTAAATCATTCTAACTGTCTTTGTACCTCACTTTGGTGTGGATTGAATTTTAAATTTACCATCTTTTAAAATAAAACTAAATACCACTATATTTAATCTTTAATATAAGAGTTAGTTGGGCATTGGATTTGGTCCTATATATAAGATTTTAATCCACTTTATCTCCCAAATTTATAATTTTTTCTAAAGTATCTTTATTAACTATACACATTAAAAAGTTTCTATTTAATGATACTCATGATGTAATATAATATTTTATGACAACTAACCTATATTTGTTATAAATAAATAACATAACTGATTTATTTAATCTATCCAAATAAGTCAACTAACCCTTATATTAAAAACCAAAGCTAGTATATGTTTTTCATACATAGGAGAGATAATAAATATACAAAATATATTAAAATAAAGTTAAATTAGAATTTTTTTCCCCAAAATCATGCACATTTCTTTAAAATTTGTGGAAAAGTTTGAGAAAATATTGAAGGAATTTGACAAGAGAAAAGAATATGCACCACCAAACGCTTGGATCAACTGGCTGTGGGTTGTTTTAACTTCACCACTAGTCTCGTATTCAAATCTTGGGTATGCAGTCATGATAATTACTTGGAGGTAGCAAGGTTCCCCCCATCATGGGCCTATATTTCCGCGAATCAGACTTGTTAGTTGCTAGTTGCGTGCGGATACCGATGGATTAACCCAAAAAAAATACTTCCTTCGGTTCTTAATATAAAACACCTAGTCATCTTCCTTAATTTCCTCACACTCTCTCCTCCTTAGTTATTGTTAAAGGAGCATTAATAGGGGTAAATTATGAAAAGATTGACAAATTTAAAAATGCCTTTTATTTCGAATTAAAATCAATTGTCTAAATACTTCTTATTTTAAGGACCAGAAGTAGTAATAATTTCGTGGGCAAAACCAAACTTTTTTTTTTTTTTTTGATAACAGAAACCCTACTATTAAATATTAATAGTTAGTTTGATCCGGTTGTGAACTTGAAAAGAAAGGCCCAAAAGAGAGTATTTTTTTCGAACTCATGGAAGCCCATCATTCATTTTCATGGGTAGCCCAACATGTGAAACCCAGGCCTCAACCTAGTTATTAGTAAGGGAAAATTAATAAATAAAATTAATATAATGGAGCCCGATGTCAAAGATCTTAGATAAATATCAACTTTAAAAATGGATGGATGTTTGTGTAATTGTGTTTAGCACTTGAAACTCCTGTACCTGTAACCTCTAATACATGCTGGAAAAATAAAAGTATAAAAGAAGAAGAAGAAGAAGAAAGATTGGAAGAAAAATATTTTTTTTTTTTAAAAAAAAGCTTATAATGTTTCTGCTTTTCTTCAAGAAATCTAAAAGTAGACATAAAGAAATGTTCATTGTTTGATGTTGCAATATGCAACTACAATCTTTTTTTTTTTTTTTTTTTTTTTTTGAATTAGCACCCAAGGGTGCGGACGCCGGGATCGAACCCGGGATGAGAGGCACATAGGCCTCATGCCTATGCCAAGTGCGCCACTATGCGCTGGCTGCAACTACAATCTTTACTATAAGTCACTTGTAACTCATTCTCGCTTATAAAAAAATATATTAAATAATCTTAAATTGATAAAATTTTCTTTATGATTTTTTTTTCTTTCTACATTTACAAATCATTATTACCTATCTCTCCTTTTTCTTTCTTTCTAGTAGAAATTAAATATTGGGTAAAACTGAAAAGCAGTCATCAATAACCCTCCAAATGAGTTATATTTGGGATTAAACTTTTATCATATTATTAACTAGGACTTTGAGATTTTTTTTTTTAATAACAAAGGCAAGGTAGAAGCTTGAAGATTGTTTGGTTTTGATGGCAGTTTTAATGGTGGTTGTACTTTAATCTCTCAAGTTCATCCTTGCCTTTGTATTAAAATAAAACAAAAGAAATGTGAAAGCACGCCTTTTGTTTTACATGATATTTTAAACATCAATATAAGTTGAAATTTTAAAATTTTTTTATATGGATCGTATTTATTTCTAATTTAAAAATTAGAGAAAATCCCTAATAAAGAACTTTACATATCCTAAAAGACAAAAAGGTGTTTCGAATATTCATAATCCTAAAGAAGTGTTAGTACATGATTTGTTTTTTTTAATTTAAAGGAAATGACACAAATGCCCTCATTAAATCTCATTTTTACTTTCTTTTGTCCTATCTTTCTTCTTCTTCCGGTTTCATGCTGAGAGGACCTAACAATGGTGGCCGAGACAACCTCCTTCAACAAAGACAATGGCGGTTTCGGCCTCCTCTAGCAATGATGAAGGCAATGGCTGCCTCCTCTAGCAACAAAGAAGAAGAAGAAGAAGGGGCATGAAGATTTGGCTGAAGGTGGTACCTTCACTTTTAGAATTCCCTTGGAGGTCTTATGGTAATCCTTAGCTTGACACAATCCCTGAGGAAGATCTGGATTTTCAACAAGGTGATTCTTTTGATTTGTGATCTCACAAATTGCAAATTTTCACAAGATTTGATAAGGTTTTCATAAGTTCTGATAGAGATTTCACAGGTTGAAATAAGGCTTTTGCAAGTTCTCAAAAAAACTTCATGTCAACACCCATTTCCATTTCGATATGTATAGAGTAATAGAGACCATGTTCCAAAGCATACAGAAAAATACAAATATACATATAAAAGTATTTTTTTACAGACTCGAATAGATAGTACAGAATTTGAGAATATTTACAAATATGTACAGAACTTCCCAAAAATATTCCAAACACAGATTAGATATAACCACTGTCTATGTCTCGGGAAATGTGTAATATCCCAATTTTTGATTATGGGTTAATCATGATTATTATGGATAATTATGAATTTAATTGGGATTATTATGTGTTTTATGGCAATATTAAATTAATATGTCATAATTACCGAAAAATTGGAATAATGGAAATATTGGCCATAAGTGGTAATTAATGGAGAAATTAATTACTAACTAAAAGAAAAATGAGAAGTGTGATCAAATGGCTAATGGATGGATTAGAGAGATTAATTGGTGTATATGTGTGTGGTATTAGAGATTAAGGGATGAGATATTGCCAAGTGGCATTATGGTGGACCATAGGATGAGACATAGGAGACAAAAATCACCTTTTTCTCTCTCCTCTCTCTCCTATGCGTTTTTGGAGGCATATGAAGGGGGTGGGGCAGATTTTTCTGCACTTCATCATCATCTCCACCTCTCCTCCTTCTCTCTCTCACGTTCTCTCTCTTCTCTCTCTTGTGCAGCCATTGTTGGCCAAGAAAAAGGAAGAGAAAGCTTGCATTTAAGGTAAGATCTTGACCTCTAATGCCAAAACTCCCTTCATTAAAGTTGATCCTTGAGTTAAGAGCTACATTTCTATGGTCGTAGTTTGTTCATTGGTTGAGGTTTGTGGCCACACGAAATTTTGGGAGGGAGTGAATCAAGAACTCTCTTTGGAAAAGTTGATAAGGTGAGTGAGACCTATCTTTCTATCTAAGTTTCATACCATTTGAAATACTTTGAATTTTCTGGAATTTTGGGGCCATTTTCAAAAATGAAGGCCATTAGGAGTTTGGTATGTGTTTGATATGAAATTGGTATGTTTGGAATGCATCTTGGATAGATAGAATTTATTTGGGTTTGAAATTGTTAAGTTTGGAGAATTTGAGATTTTAGTGTTTAATGTTACCCAAAACCAAAGCATGATAATGGAATAGGATTTTGGTGATTTTGACATTCCCATTGGATTCCTTGAGTGATTTTGTGTGGGAATGAACTTGGTTATTGATTTTGGGTTCATTTGGATCACTTGTGAAAAGTTGGAAAGTTGTTTGGTTTAGGCTCTGTTTTTTGCTGTCAGTTTGAGCGAGCGTTTTGAGTGACCAAATGGTATTGGAAGATTATGAAAATTTCCAGTCTTAAAGTTCACATCCCAAGCTTCAAAATGGACATATATTTAGTGTCATTTCGTTAAGAATTCTGTGAGTTATGCTTGTCCAAAGTTTGGGATTGAAACAGAACTCTGTTTTGGAGTAGTGTGTAGTTTTTGGTGATTCTGTATTTTTGTAGTGATTTCCAGTGAGGGGCTATATTTTTCCTTGAAAGAGGACTCATATACCTTTTATTTGGCTTTGGAATCACCTCGTTTAGATTTTTCTAGAATTAGTTATGGTTTTTCGAAGTCAGCCCAAAGTCAGGAATTTCTGGGCCGCGGCCTAAGAGTGGCGGACCGCGGCCCAAGCCTTTCTGACCTGTTTTGGGCCGCGGCCCAAAAGTGGTGGGCCGCGGCCCAAGACCTTCTGACCATGTTTGGGCCGCAGCCCAACGAATGGTGGGCCGCGGCCCAACCCTGTGTTTTGGCACTTTGTGTTATTGAAAGGGGATCTTTAACCTATTGTTTCCCAACCTTTTAGGGCTTTTATTAGAGGCATTTGGGGCCTCTTAAGAGTCAATTATGATAACCAAAACTAAGTGTTTCAAGTTAATTAAGTCTTGGAATAGAATATAACCCTTCGTCCCTAATCATGAATATAGGATTTGATATTTGCCTTCCTCGGGAGAGACCGGCGCTAGGACACGCACGGAAGGATCAAGGTAGTGACTTTTCTCTCATATCTTGTATGATGTCTTGGCATGCATATCTTATCGTTGAATTTGTGAAATGTGTGCCATGGTCCATTACGGCGTGAGCAGGTTAGCGTGAGCCGTGTAGGGATTGACGGTGGTCATCTCTAGGTCGGCCGTTGAACTGCCGTCGTAATCGACATGGATATTGTGAATCCGACCCGTGGGGCGGCGTTTGTGAATCCAGCCGTGGGCTGTGTGTATTTTGCCTGTATGGCTTGTGTATGATATGCATTATATGAATCCCAGCTGTGGTGAAATGTATTGTGTGGATTGCTGTGATGCAATGCAACGTGAGCAATTCAGCGTGAGCAATCGTAAGGGATGACATGTGTCATACTAACCATTGCCATTGTAATTGCCGTTGTAGTTGCTTGTTGTGGTTAATGATTTGCTTACATGCACTATTATTGTACATTATATGATTGATTTGTTACTACGGGGATTCCTTAGAATCTCACTCTCCCAAAAACCATGTTTTAGATAGGGCAGAAGGATCAAAGGGAAAGCGGGCGACGAAGAGCGGATAGTGCTCCGGTTTAGAAGTATATTTGGTTTTATTGGTTATCATATATGTATATCTTTTGGGGAAATTTTGGAAAACAATTGTGTATATTGGGATTGATAGTATGTTTTGTGTAATCCCCAAGTTAAGGGTATTGAATTGTGGGCTTTGAGCCTTTGTAAATCCCTTATTGAATGAATGGAACCCGAGTGTGTCGGGAATTTCTTTATACTCTGATATTAATGAATGAAATCGACTTGTACAGGCCATTTAGTATTGAAATGTGAATATGAGACCGTCATGAACAGATTTTGTAAAAGTTTTTGTAAGTCATGATTTTGGGAAGTTTGATTTTGTTTAAGTCCCAAAATCATCTAAGGTCTCTAATTCCACATTAATTATGTTTTTATAAAATAAATCTCGGCCTTAATCGTGGAGGGGGTTACAAAATGTGTCTGTCAATTCCCTATCTCAGTATCCTTGCCTTTTGATCAACTGGCACTCGCTGAGACATTTTTGTTTAGAAAAAGGGGTGAAATGAAATTTCAGTAGAAACATATTATTATTCACATAACATGTGATAAGTAAATATGATATACACCATGAATGCACCCATTAATAAACAATATAGCACATCGTCATGTATACATGAGTAAGGCTCCAGCCCTACTACTCGTACACCAGTTGGATTCTCATCCAATCCCTTAGGTGTAAGTGCACTACCGGCACTAACTGCCCTCTTTAGACATACCATGTTAATTAATAAAGGCAGAAACCATGACAACCACACATTCATATAGACTAAGGTATGAAGTATGAAGGATAATGTCCCTACTTCAACCCCTTTTAATCTTAAGATGCTCGCCTCGTGGAATGTGCCAACTCCAGACTCCCAACTCGGTTCTAAAATACCAAATATACAAGAAATATGTTATAACCTATCAATATATCATTTTAGACACTTCCATAGAGTTTATTGTGGTTATATTAACCAACGGTAAAAATGTACTAAAATGCCCCCAGGACCCCGGCCCGGCCCCGTCGTACCCGGTCTATCTGTACTTTTTTCAAAATTTTGACATAGGCTACTCTAATGTATTTTCAGCCATGGAATCCATTTCTAGACTTTGAATTACCAAATTCATTATCAAATTACAAAAATACCCTTGATAATCCCGCTTTAAGGGTTTCAAGGGCGTTTTCGTAATTATGCTTTTTCGGCCTTTTCCGAAAAAGTGCCTAACCGTAACCCCACATAATTTTCCCTCCTAAATCCAATGGAACCATCAAATCATTAAAAATCCAACTCTAAGACCTATTTCAAGAGCTGGCCGAAATTTATGAGTTCTCCAGGAAAAATCGGGGTTTTACGATTTCGGCTCCGCAAACGCATTCTTTTCTACTCCTAGCTACTTAATTAACTATTACATTAGGTTATAACTACCATTTGAACTAAAATTAGGCAGCAAATCCTTATGCAACTCAATTCCCAAAATTTAAAACCAACGGCAATCCGACAAAATTTCATCGATTAAATTGCCTACAGCAGCCAGATAGTTAATATACGAAGATTTGTAAGTTACCTCAAGCTCCTACAAGTTTTTCCCGAATATGGCTGAAAACCCTAGGTGTTCCACAAAAGATTTTGAGCTTCCAAACGTTAAAGAACAAAGAGGAGTAGCTTAGGGTTAGAGTTATACACGTAACCTACATGAATCACAAGATGGGAGAGCTAGTCGAGCATGTGAATTAACAGAATCAGGTTGTATTGGATCAAACCATGCACTTCACGAGCACAATCAGGCCATGTTGGCACAACAGCAAGCCCATATTAGTGCTATACAAGAGATTAGAAATCTTTTGAGATCCCTACATGAGAAGGTGGACGCCCTAACACATTGTACCTCTACTCATGGTCTATCTATCTTAGCCTCAAATTGAGCATCTACCTCTACTCCTGTATTTGATCCACCTCATACCATCCCTCACACCACACTGAGCATTGTCCTTTTTAACATGACCAATCCATTGACATCTGCTCCGATCTAAATCACCCTAGTGAGCAGGCTACTGTCCAGCCTAGCACAGTCCCCATTCCTGCAGCTTCACCCATTGGCACCGAGCCTTTATCTCAGACTCCATCTTATCAGTCCCAGGGGTCAGAGGATACATAGGAGCTAGTGATTTCATCCCAAACTTCTTTACCACCACCTTAGTATCCTCCTCTATATGTGCCTCATCCAAAGGACACACTTCAGATCCCTCCTCTTGATCTTCTAGATCCTATATCATCACCTACCTTTGCTTAGAAAGGAGGAGATACTCTTGATGATGCATCCTCACCCATTTGAGCCATTCCTACACAAACTGAGATCCTACTCACACTAGCTCCAGTTCCAGTATCTATACTTAGGTCACCCCTCATGATGATGTCAAAACGGGGAGAAGAACTGGTGATTTTGGTGGATTGAACCGACTATGTGCCTTCAAATTTAGCTTAGGGTATATGGGTGTATAGCGAATCAGGGTGTTTATCTAGTGCTTTCTGAATTGTTTAATGATTATTAATTATTATATGTTATTGAATTCTAATGAAGTTTAGTGTTTATTATAGGTTGAATTCTGAAGTTTAATTGATGTCATCTGGACTAATGATATTTTGATTTTATATAAAAACATGTCAAGAATTTTGAAAGCATATCATTTTAATTGAAACTTCAATTTTCAAAATATTTTCAAATACCTTATTCAAAAATCACACAGTTTTGTCATCATTAAAAAGGGGGAGAATGTTAGACTCCACACATTTTGATGATAACAAAGATTGGAAAAGAATTTTGATAATAAACAAAAGAATTTTGAACAAAGAAACAAAGCAGTTGGTGTCATATAGAGAATTTACTCGAGTGATAAAGAAGACAACAAGCCACAAAACAAGAGAAGGAACTTCTGGTAGAATTCAAAAGGGATCACTCGAGTGATGACCCTTGACTACTCGAGTGATGAGGTAAGAAATGAACAAGTGATTCTCTACCAAGATTGGGAAGGGATCACTCGAGCGATGTCCCTAAATCACTCAAGTGACCACTCAAGTAATGGAGTCAGAATTACTGCTTCAACTCTGCCAAGTTCTGGAAGGGATCACTCGAGTGATGACCTTGGATCACTCAAGTAACCACTTGTAACCCCCTTCCTTATAAATAGTAATTATGATTCAAAAATGCGTAATTAAAATGAATTAGAGACCAACGAATAGTAAAACCCATTTTCAAACCCATATACTCAATAGGGTTTTCACAAATACTTTTTGAAATCCACATAACCTCGTCTTGTATTCATATTTCGAATATAATTACCCTGCACAGTTCAGTCACATTTATATATATATATATACACACACCTATATATATATATATATATATATATATCAGAGTGCACAATAAAATTCCCAGCCAACCTCGGGTTCCATTCATTAACTCAAGCTTTATAGGGCACATACGCCCATTACAGCTTCTCATACATGGGACTACACAATACGTTTCCACAATTTACATCCCAAATCCGAATACGAATACAAATTATATAATAATCCTAACTATGATAACCAACTACCAACTAATACTCCTTGTTAGGAGCCTAACCCGTCCTCTGTCACTTGTTTCTCTTTCTAACCGTTTGCCCTATCTGAAAGGTTAGTCAATGGAAAGAATGAGATTCAAAAGAATCCCAGTAGTAACAAATGTAACCCCCGCCACTAACAAGGCCGAGATTAGTGTTTAAACACGTTTAATAATTGAATAAGAGATCCGAGATAATTTCAAAATTTTTAAAACACTTGTACAAATAGATCTCCATTCATTCATTTATAAAATCAATAGGCCTATTTGGTTTGTCACATGTATAATATCAGAGTATAAGCACAATTCTAGACGTTCACCCGGGATAATAACATTAATCCAAAAGTTTATACAAGGCATCATTGCCCATCTCAATATCCATACTGGGGATTACACAAAACTATAATGCTATGATCTAATCAATATACATACATTTATATAAAATGATAACCAGTTCAGTATAAAACCAAAATATCTAACTAAGACTACCTCCGGCAGTCCTAATCGCCCTTATGCACTTGCTTGTTCCTAGATCCACTTGCCCTGTCTAAAAATGTTATTTGGAAAGAATGAGATTCTAAAGAATCCCAGTAGCAACAGTCTACGTATATGAGAAGAATACAATGATGATTCTGACCTAATAGAATATGTTGAAGAATATTACTAGTGAAATAGTGCCCGAAATTTGAAAAATATGGGGCCGCCACCAAAATTTTAAAAAATGATAATTTTGGAACCTTTTGAAAAATGGAAACTAGTCTACAAAAACCAGTTAGGATTCGGGAGTCGATTGTGAATGGGGAAGGTGTTAGGCACCCCACAACACCCATTTATAAGAATGGTTACCCTAAGTTAATTATTTAAAAAAAATATGGCCTTTTAAAATTTCATCATAATTACCCAAAAATAAAGTATTTACAAAATGAATAAAAAAAGATTAATTGTTTACATTGTTAGACTTAACCTAGGATGAAAACCTAAGGCCTGCTTACTCTTTAGAGGGATCAAAGCCCACGTAGTTCATTAGGGGTAGAAAGGTGTGGCGCTTGGTTGGTGTCTTTTAGGAAAATTTTATTTAATTGTTTTTAGAAAAATATTTTTTGTTTGGTTTGTGTTTTTTATTTCAAAAAAAAAAAAAGAATTTCCCTTTATTTTATTATTTTACCATTTTTTTGAAAAAGAACGATTTCATTTTATTTATGAAAATTGGGTCTAAGTCAACATCCATTTATTTCAGCAACAAATTCACATGCATGTCAAAAACCTCAAATAAAATGAATCCCATTATTCTCTATAAAAAGGAATCTTCTTGGTGATTTAAAATGTTATTGACAAAGTTTAACCAAAAGATTAGCAGGAGAGCTCATCCACCAAATAAAGAGAAAATGGAGAAGGCATGGTCATCATACTATTTGCAATAGAGTCATTAAGCACACTTATCAATGTGCATGGAGATTTAAGGAAACAATGTTAGACATACATATCTTTCATCATTGTATATGCTTCTGTGGGACATAAAAAGTAGGGGTGTTCAAAGTGTCCCGGTCCCGGTCCCGGTCCTGGACATTTTGATCCCAGGAATTTCCAGTCCCGACCGGGACCGGGACCAGGAAAATCGGGACCGGGACCGGTCACACATGTTGTGATCCCGGTCCCAGTTTTTTTATTTTTTTAAAAATCTTTTTCTTAAAAATTAAGTTATTGTTTTATTTTTGTATTTTTTTTATCCCATAATTTAAGTTACCATTTGATAAAATGTGTATCACATGCTTAGTTGGAGTTAAACTATATATATCGTGATATTAATCCTACTATATAATGTATAAAAATAATAACAAAAATGATGAAGGTGATAATAATAATAATAATAATAATAATAATAATAATAATAAAATGCTATTCTTCAATTCTAGATCAATTTGTGTGATTATTATGGCCTTATTAGATGTTAAATAATTACTTTAAAAACTAGATTATAGAAAATTTAACTAAAATAATAATATTTTTTAAATTTATTTTTTTAAAAAAAAAACCGGGAATTCCCGGTTTGATCCCGGTCCCGCTCGGGATTACCGGGACCGGGACCGGGACCGGGATGCAATTTGCATCCCGGCCAAAAACCGGGACCGGGACGGGGAGTGGTGGATCCCGGTCCCGGATTTAAACACCCCTAATAAAAAGAACCAAGTAGTTACTTTGTCACACAAATTTGACATCACTTAAGCAGAGAAAGTGTAATATAGCAACTTAAGATAAGAACCAAAGCCATACATATTCAAAGCCAAAGCAACAAACTCATACCTTTTAACGTGCCTCTTTTCTCTAAGAAGTCTTCCCAAATTCTTGTCCTTGCTATCCCCATTTTTTTATGTGTCTGGCTTCAACCCTTGCTCATTTATTTATAGTCTCAAGGTTGGGTTTTCTTCAAAAATGCTCCTTCTTTTTTGAATTTTTATTTTTAATTTTGTTTTGTATTTTATGTTAATAAAACTACCTAACTTGACCCAATCACCATTAATAGAAGATTCTTTTTTTTTTTTTGATATTTTCTGTTAAGAAAACTTCCTAACTTGACTTAATCACCATCAATGGAGATTGTTTTAAAAAATTTTCATTTTTAATTATTTTTTTTATTTTCCCCCCAAGTAATTTCCTAATTTAAACCTATAAACATAAATGAGAGATCTTTTTTATTTTTAAATTTTGGTTTATTTATTTTTTTTTTGTTATATTTTTCCTACAAGCAATTTCCTAATTTAAACCTATGAATGAGAGAATTTTTTTTTACATTTTAACTTCTATTTTTTCCTCCACCATTACTTCACACTAAATTTCCTAATCTAAATATCAAATAACATTGATGAGAGGAATTATTTTAAAATTTGTTTCTATTTACTACAAAACTCCAAGTTCAAGACAATCACCATTTATGATTATCATTTTTCAAATTTCAAACAATCCAATCACCATCAATATCATTTGCTTACTAATTTAAATGTGTCAGGATTAAGGAAGATTTTTCTTTTTTTTTCTTTTTTTATTATTTTTCAGTTGGGCCCAGATAAAATAGGGTGTTTACAGTTGCCCCTCTTTGCTTGTTTCATAGCTGAGAAAAGTGATATTCTCGCCTATAAAGCAAGTAAAGATAAGAACATGTATTTTGTCCGGCTAAGAGAACAAATTGCTGCCTTTGGAACCAAAGAGGGTTTAGACAAAATACAGTGTCCATGCCCCTCTTTACTTGGTTTATAGAGGAGAAGAATGCCAATCGAGCTAAATGATTACTTGGAGTGGAAGTAAAGTGCCTAATTACATTGGGCTTTGGTGGGGTGTAAAAGAATTGTGCCACTTGTTACAGGGCTTTGAGAGTGCCTATTGATACAGAGCTTTGCCTGCTGTTACAGGGCATTAAAAGAATTATGCCAGACATTACTGGGCTTAAAGGGTGCCTACTGATATAGGGCTTTGAAAGGGTGCCAGCTGTTACTGGGCTTTGAGGGTACCAGCCAATACAAGGCTTTGAAAAAATAGTGCCTGTCGTCACAGAGCTTTAAATGAATTGTTCCAGCCGTTACTGACTTTGAGGGTGCCTGAAAATATAGGGCTATGAAAGAATAGTGCCTGCCATTACAGGGCTTTAAAAGAAATGTGTCAGCCTTTACTGGGCTTTGAGGGTGTCTGCAGGTACAAGGCTTTAAAAAGAATGCCAGCTATTACTGGGCTTTAAGGGTGCCTACGGGTACATGATTTTGAAAAGGGTGCCAGCCGTTACTGGGCTTTGAGGGTGCATGCTAGTACAGGACTTTGAAAAGGGTGCAAGCCGTTACTGGGCTTTGAGGGTGCCTACCGTTACTGGGCTTTAAAAAGGATGCCAACCATTACTGGGCTTTAAGTGTGCATGCCGATACAGGGCTTTGAAGGGATGACATCTGTTACTGGGCTTTGAGTTTTCATGGCTATACAAGCTTTGAAAAGGGTGCCAACTATTACTAGGCTTTGAGGGTGCCTACTGGTACAAGGCTTTAAAAGGGTACCAGCTGTTACTGGGCTTTGAGGGTGCCAGCCGTTATGGGGCTTTGAGGGTGCCTGCCAGTACAGGGATTTAAAAAGGGTGTCAACCGTTATGGGCTTTGAGAGTGCCTACTGATACAAGGCTTTAAAAAGGGTGCCAGTAGTTACTGGGCTTTCATGGTGCCTGTCAATACAAGGCTCGAAGGGATGCCATGAACATGTGATGCCCCTTGGAACAGTACTTATGATAATGCCAATGAAGATGATGACATTGATAATAAAGATGATAGTGATAAGATGATGATAAAGTATTTATAGTGATGTTATAAATGATGATGACGATAGTCATGATGTGACACTAAGCATGTGATGCCCCATATAATGAGATGATGATGATGATGAAAATATTGATGAAGTGCTAATGAGGAAGTTATAAATGGTGATGACTATGGTGGTGATGACGTGACACTAAGCATGCAGTGATCCAAACATGCAATATGATAATGACACTAATGATGATGAAGATGAAGCCCTAATGGGAAAGTCATAGATGATGATGATAATGGTGGTGGTGATGTGACACTAAGCATGCAGTGCCCTTAAACATGATAATGACACTAATGATGGAGATGATGATGAAGAGGATAGTGATGACCATGACTACGAGGAGATTATGATAATGGTAATGATGATCATGATGAGGGTGATGACACTGATAATAATGATGGTAGTCATGACAACAATGGTGATGAAGGGGATGTTGATAGCCGTGATAACGAGGAGATTATGATAATGGTGAAGTCATGATCAAGGTGATGACATTAATTATGATGATGACAATGATGATGAAAGATAACAACAATGATGATGAAGAGGACAATGATGCCCATGATAACAAGGAGATTATGAAAATGGTGAAGTTATGATGAAGGTGATGACACTGATAATGATGATGACAGTGATGATGAAATCCTAATGAGGATGATGAACACAATGATAATGCTAATAATGATGATGATAATTATGATAAGGATATAATGATAATGATAAGGAAATAATGAAATAAGGATTATGCTGATGATGAAAATGATGAAGTGCTAATAAGGATAAGGATGATGATAAGGACATGAAGATGATCATGATAAAGATGATAATGGAAATTATAAAATGATGATGAGGATGATGAAACTGATGAAAAGCTACCTAACCAATGATGTTGCCCCCACTTTTGCCTCAGTCCTATTCAAAACCCCTTGACTTACTGATTCATGTGGGATGCTATTCTTGTTTAGGCTATTATGACTCTTGTTGAGAAGCTTGTAGGTTTACCCCCAGCATTAGCAAAAGCACATTTCTAGGCAATGCATGGCATAATATTAATAGAAGCCTCTTTAGTTGAAAAATTAATTCTAAATTTGCCCCTTAAAATGGCATACAATACTTGTTAAGTATGGTAAGGGTATAATTAATGCAGTGCCCAATGTAAGAAAGGTTTTCCAAATATGACAAGATATCACAAATTTTCTTTATGCATGACTTAGTGCTAACTCTTGATAAAGGAAATGACTTTTAAGCAGTAAGCCAAATTTTGAATATTCAACTTTCTTTTCTTAGTCTATCTGAATTTGTGAAGCACAAGAATCTTTTTTTTTTGTCTATCTTCATCTTTAATGCTTGCATAGTCAATTTGTTTTTAAAAAACTTCATTTAATAATGTTAATGTTGTCCTAAGAAATTGATAGGGGCAACAGAATTGAGGAGAAGCCCCAAATTCTAATTTAGTTCCCTTTATTGAAAGGAAAATAGAAGGAAGGTAATGCCCCAAATGTGAAGTGATAAAACTAGAAAAGGCTCACATGCCGTAGTTGGAGTAGAAAAGGATTGGAATGGAAGAATTCCTTAGACCTAAATGCTTAAGGAAAGACCTCTGAGCATAACTCAAGAAACCTAGCAAGGTGTTAACATCCGGTCATGAAATCTTAGGAATTAAAACATAGAAGATAACGTTCAAATCATAAGAATAGAGGATCAAGAGATATATCAATGTATCATTATATAAATTATCTCACCCACCTCAAGTTAGCTAATATCAAGGTAAAAGGTTTAACAAGAACACAATGCCCCAATGATTTCCTCATAGGTATAGTGTTTACTCTTACCACTCAGTGTTTTGAGGGTTAGTGGTTGGTCTCTATATCCAAATTATTCAATTCCTGTTCCATAAGCTTGGCAATAATCTAAGTTCTCTATCACTGAAAGAACCATATGCTAACATAAATCACAAGGACTTTTTATATGGGCATGGGGTACAAACAAAGGGTAAAGAGAAGATGAAGAATATCTAATTCTTGTTCTTATGTATCTTTTCATTTCTTTTGATTTTTTTCCTTCTTGTTTTTTTCTTTCTTCTTCTTTTGTTTTTTTTGCTCTAACTTTTGCCTAAGCAACCCTTTCGGGTTTACAACTTAGCGAGCTTTTTGCCTGTTCTTTTTTCTTCTTCTTCTTTTTTCAATTATTTCTTTGATTTTCATTATATTTAGCCAATTGTCAAACTTTAAAATATCCAAAAGAGAGTAACCTTATAACCAGATTACCTTGACGGCCTCAAAAATTGTAGGAATGTGCACATAATTACCTAACTAAGAAGATAGGGTGCTCTTAGAAATAAAAGTACCTTGAGTCAGAGATAAAGGATATCTAAGAACCGAAGTAGGTACTCATGATAACTAAGGGAAATAAGAACCAAACATAAGGTCAAGTAAGTGTACATTATAAATGCCTTAAAGCAAAAGAAGCACTGAAGGAATCTCTTTTCATGTTTCCCTTGGTACTTGCCCATCTTTCTTTTGATTTTTTTTTTCTATTTTCCTTTCTTTTTTATTGCTCTAACTTTTACCTAAGCTGCCCTTTCGGGTTTTCAACTTAGCGAGCTTTTTGCCTTTTCTTTTTTTTTTCCCGTGCTAACTTTTGCCTAAGCTGCTCTTACGGGTTTTCAACTTAGCGAGCTTCTTTTCTTTCCTTTTTTTCTCTTTTTCTTTTTTTAAAATATCCAAAAGAGAGTAGCCTTACAACCAGATTACCTTGATGGCTTCAAAAATTGTAGGAACGTGCACATACTTACCTAACCAAGAATATTTAGTGCTCTTTAGAAAGAAGAAAAAAAGTACCCTGAATAAAAAGTAAGTAGAAGATGAATGGTATCTAAGGACCGCAGTAGATACTCATGATAACCAAATAAATAAGTGTACACTCTAAAGGCCTTAAAACAAAAGAAGAACAAAAGGAAGCTCTTTCCATGTTTTTCTTCGTATTTACCCATCTTTTTTTATTTTTTTCCTATTTTATTTCTTTTTGTTGCTCTAACTTTTGCCTAAGATGCCCTTTCGAGTTTTCAACTTAGCGAGCTTTTGCATTTCCTTTTTTTCCTGCTTTAACTTTTACCTAAGCTGCCTTTTCGGGTTTTCAACTTAACAAGGTTTTTTCCTTTTCTTTTTTTTATTTGCTCTAACTTTTGCCTAAGCTGCTCTTACAGGTTTTCAACTTAGTGAGCTTCTTTTCTTTTCTTTTTCTTTTTTTTTTAAATATCCAGAAAAAAGCAGCCTTACAACCAGATTGTAACCCCCGCCACGATCAAGGCCGAGATTAAGCACTTAAACATGTTTAATAATTGAATGAGAGATCAAGGGTAATTAAAAACATTTTAAAACACTTATACAAATAAATCTCCATTCATTCAGTCATAAAAACAATCAGCCTATTCAGTTTGTCACATGTACAATATCAGAGTATAAGCACAATTCTCGACATTCACCCGGGATAATAATATTAATCCAAAGGTTTATACAAGGCATTATTACGCATCTCAGAATACATACCAGGGATTACACAAAACTCTAATGTTATGATCTATTCAATATATATACATTTATCAAAATGATAACTAGTCCAGTATAAAAACCAAAATATCTAACTAAGACTACCGCCGGTAGTCCTAATCACCCTTATCCACTTGTGTAACCCCCTCCATAATTATATCCGAAATACGCGATTAAAGTGAAATAGAGACCAATAATAATCAAATAATATTTACTAACCCATCACATGATGGGGTTTTCAAAAATAACTTTTGAAATCATTTATAAACTTGGTCTCATATTCACATTTTGAATATAATTACTATGCGAAGATAAATCACATTCATATAAATACCAGAGTGCACAACATAATCATCCCGGCAATCCCGGGTACATACCTTCGCTAAAGATACACGGGGCACAATTGCCCATTACAATTCTTCAAATGGGGATTACACAATCTCATCTCAAATTTATAACCCTATATTCAACCGAATCATATACAGTCTTCATAACTCATTGATAACCAACTACCAACTCTCATCTCGAAGGAGTCCTAGCCGCTCCCTCCATGAGCCACTTTCCCTGTCTAAATTGTTGGTAGGGGAGGGTGAGATTTGAGAGAATCTCAGTAGGAAAACATTATCAATATGCAGGAAAAATAAGTGTTTAATGCATTACATGCTTGCATCACATAACTCATGCACACATACAATGACAAATCTATAAGCTCAATGATTCGAACGATACACATATGGCCATAGCATATATTGAAACATAACTTTAAATCATTCATACATGTTCCACATAATCAAGCAATGCAATAACATGCATCAACACATTAATACAATTATCAGAGCATGCATGAGAGATAAGTTCCCTACCTCCAATTTTTTCTCCTCGATTTACGTGCTAACAACTCGAGGCTTCACATTGATCCTACAATGTCAAATGTACTATTTAGATATTGTCATAGTGTTTCTGGGGGTTATATGAAGCTATATTGAAAAATTACTAAAATACCCTCGGGGACCCGGCCCGGCCCCGACGTACCCGGTTCGGCTGTGCTTTTCTTGAAATTTTGACATGGGCTATTCTGACATATTTTCGCCCAAAGAATCCATTTCTGGACTCAGAATTATCAAATTCAATGTCAATTTACAAATTTACCCTTAGCAGCCCCACTTTAAGGGTTTCAGGGGCGTTTTCGTAATTATGCTTTTTCGGCCTTTTCCGAAAAAGTGACCAACTGTAACCCCACCTAATTTTCGCTCCTGAACTTAATGGAACCATCAAATCATTGAAAATCCAACTCTAAGACCCATTTATAGCCATAACCGAAATATACAAGTACTCCGGGGAAAATTGAGGTTTTTCGGTTTCGGCTCCATAAATGTGTTGCTTTCTACTCCTAACCACTTTATTAACCATTACATTAGGTTACAACTAACATTAAGACCCAATTTGGGCAGCATAACCCCTAGGCCATGTCATTTCCAAACTTTACAAACAAAGACAATCTGGTGAAATTTCACCGATTAAATCAACCACAACAGCCAGAACAATCAAAGATTGAAGTTTCAGAAGTTACCTCAAGCTCCCTCTGGCTTTTACTCAATATGGCTGAACCCTAGCCCCTTTTAAACAGCAAAATTAAGCTTCAAGTACCTTAATCCATGTAGAAGAGAAGCTTAGGAGAAGGATTATACGCGTTAGGTACGAATTCACCGAAGAAATCGACCTACCTCACGAGTTTTCATCCTCTTCTCTCTCTAAAACTCCCTCTCTCTCTTTCTCCATGGTGCTGCACGGTTCAGCATGAAAATGAGAGCTGAAGATGATGAGAAAATGTTTTAATTTCCATGCTCATGTCATCTTTTATTTTGATGATGTCATAATTCCCATTTTCGGATTTTCTGGTAGATTTTCTGCCCAAACTTTGAAAAATCATAACTAATTCTAGAAATATCAAAATGCAGGCAAGATAAGTGTTTAATGCATTACATGCTTGCATCACATAACTCATGCACACATCATGGAAGAAATTAAGAGGAAACGTACGCTCCAGTGGCTAGATTGGAAGCTATACGAGTATTCTTAACCTTTACATGCATCAAAGGATTCAAACTCTATCAAATGGATGTAAAGAGTGCATTTCTAAATGGCTACATCATGGAAGAAGTATATGTAGATCAACCTCCAGGTTTCAAAGATGTAACCAAACTTGATCATATTTTCAAACTCAAAAAGGCTTTGTATGGTTTAAAACAAGCTCCTAGAGCATGGTACGAAAGGCTCAATAAATTTGTTATTGATCAAGGTTTTGTATGAAGAAAAGTTGATACAACACTTTTTACAAAATGAAAACGTGATGATATATTAATTGTACAAATATATGTTGATGATATAGTTTTCGGTGCTACTAACGAAACTATGTGTAAAGAATTTTCTGAGATAATGCAGGGGAAGTTTGAGATGTCAATGATGGGAGAATTGAATTTCTTTCTTGGTTTGCAAATCAAATAAAGAAAGAATGGAATTTTCATGTCTCAAACAAAGTATCTAAAAGAGCTATTGAAGAAGTATGGATTGGATGAAGCAAATGGAATGGACACACCCATCAGCTCAACCACATTGCTTGATGCGGATGTTAAGGGAAAAGATTACAACATCACAAAATATAGAGGAATGATTGGATCATTACTCTATCTCACTGCAAGTAGAACTGATATTCAATTCAGTGTGGGCATGTGTGCAAGATATCAATCAGCACCAAAAGAGTCACATGCTAAAATCGTCAAACGTATCTTTCGATGTCTTGCTGACACGGTAGAATTGGGTCTCTGGTATCCCAAAAAAGGAAGTGAATATCTAGTTGCATACTCAGACTCTGATCATGGAGGATACAAGACAGACAGAAAGAGTACTAGTGGACAAGGCCAGTTTCTTGGAAGCTCACTTGTGTTATGGTTTAGCAAGAAACAAACTACAGTGTCTCTTTTGTCAACGGAAGCTGAGTATGTTGCAGTATCAAGTTGTTGTGCACAAGTAATATGGCTAAAGCAACAACTCATGATCTTGGTATTTATTTGAAAGAGACACTAATATACTGTGACAACACTAGCATGATAAGCTTGGCAAAGAATCCTGTTCAACATTCCAGAACCAAGCATATTGATGTTAGACATCACTTCATCAGAGATCATGTCCAAAAGAAAGATGTCAAAGTGATATTCATTCCAACTTATCTTCAACTAGCTGATATCTTTACAAAACCTCTTGCAAAGGATCAATTTTTGTATATTAGATGAGAATTGGGAATGGTAAATCCTAATGAATTGTAAGTTATTTAGTGTTTACAAAATGTTAGATTATATTATTTATTGATGTATTGATGATTACTAACTTAACCATCAGAGTTTCTAGCAATTTGTTTTGTAGGATCATGATATTCTATTTTGGAGTATGAAAAGTGAGGTTAACAGAGGATAACATTATTGGAGGGACAACTTCAAGTAATGAGCGTTACTGGAGTAACACCTTGAAGTAATGGATGAATGACTCGAGTAGCCACTCGAGTAATGAACTTCGAAATGTACCAGTGAAGCATTAATTTCAAATGAAACGGCACAACGGTTGGAAATAAACGGTCAGAAGGTGAAGAGACAGATTACCCAAGGGAGGCCTCGAGTGAACTTCAACGTTACTCGAGTAAGGCCTTGAGAGAACCTGGGTGCAGAACTCAAATTTACTGAGTTTCAACTCAAATATGTCCTAAAGAGCCATCAAATGATCGAGGGAATATTCATGGGTAATTACAATATTATTCATGCTAGGTATGCACTTGAATTCAATGCATTTTAAAATTTCTGCTATGATCACTCGAGTAGTTACTCGAGTGAAGCTGATGATCACTCGAGTAAGTCCTCGATTGATGTCGGGCTTTAGGTTTATTTCAGTTGACACTCGGTCATTTCTCACAAAATCGCCTCAAGTAATTCTCCTAGTGCTCTAACAAAAACTTTTCACAATCATTTTCCCTTCTCATTTCCATCAAAACCCCTTGGATTTTAACTTCTAAAAACTCCCATATTGCTCAGTAACCTCTGCCCTACATTCACGACTCACGGTCCCTGTTTTTCAGAAATACTCATTTCTCTCAAATCAAAATGGTGAGGACCAAATCTCCTAATCTTAGCACTCCTTCTGAGTCCTTTGAACCATATCAACCCTCTAATTCTCTTTCATCTTCACCTACCAAGAAACGAAAGATTTCTCCTAAACCTAAAACTAAAGCCAAACAGCAAGCTAAGCTAAGGTGAAAGGAGTTGTCATTAAGGAGCCCATTGCCATAGGAGCTCAAACCAAGAAAAGTTCACCTCTAGGAAGAAGTAAAGCAAGAAAAGAGCCATCTCCTCCTTCTTCTGACTCATTCGACACACCCACATTCTCACCAAAACCTTTGAAAAAGCCTAAGATTGATGAGAAGCTTACCAAAGTCATGGTAGGCATGTTTGAGGAAGCTTTTCAATCTAAGAAAGCAAAGAAAGGGCAATCTTCAAGGAAAACATAAGAGAGGGATGAAAAAAATAACATTTCCTCCAAAGGGATTCAATATAGGCAAGCTTGAGGAATCTCAAAAGTATCTAAGTCACTTTGCAAGATGCACTACATTGATTACAAGGTTCTTCAAGAGGTATTAAAATTCAACCTGAGTCCTTATCTTGATTCCTACATGCCCTGGCTATCTGTTAAACTCCTATTTTGCACTAAAATCATGAGACATTTTTACTGTAACCTTGAACCTATAAATGATCCCATTAGCAAGTCTATAGAAGAAGAAATGACTTCTAAGGTTAGAGAACAGAGAATTCTAATCTCACCTTCTAGAATTAATACCTGGTTAGGAATAGAGAACCCTCCTGATGATGATTATCCTAATTATGATTCAAATCATTTGTTTTCTATCCTAAAACCGGGTGAGATAGTGGGACCCCTCAATTTCAATCCGAGTGATATGAGTGATTTTCATCAAGTCCTATGGTATATCTATTCTAGAGCCATGGTGAACAAATCCAATAACTTCACTCATTTCATTGAGAGGGACATCAGAAAATTCACCTCATTGATCCTCAAAGAATAAAAGGACCTGGGAGAATATATCTTTGCTGAGATCAAGAGATATAGGTATGAAGGAATACCTACTACTCCAATGCCTTATCCTCAACTTATTTCCGTGTTCCTCAAGAAGAATAAGATTTGGTACTTGGAGAGGAAGGATCTGATTGAGAGGATAGCACTAGTTGGGAGGAATCAAATTGGAAAATTGAACATTGAGATTCCTCTGAAGACTCCTTTAGAAGCAAGTCCCAAGAAGAAGAAGAAGACTGACACAATAACTAGTCGAATGAATGACACACAGTCTTCTCCTCCAGCCAACACATCTTCTCCATCTTTCTTTGGTGTCGCAATGCAAACATTTATGGAGAACATTCTAAAGAGTTTTCATATCGACATTGCGAATACCAATGCAGAGTTGGTAACCTATATGAATAAGAATATGGGACAACTTGTAGAGAGGATGGATAAGAGGCACGAAGAGTTGCTAGCTGAACAACATGCCCAGGGTGAGCTTCTGAGATCCATTGTTGCCAGACTTGATGCTATGGTATCTGGCTCCTCTATTCCTGGCCCTTCTGTTATTCCTGAGCCCATACCTATTTCTGAACATGGACCCTCTATACCTACTGAGCATAGACCCTCAGAAATTGGACCCAGTAATGTCCTGTTCTCTATGCCTAACCATGACACATCCGAGCCAATCCACATCACTACTGATGATCCACCTCAGCCTATTCAGCCAGAGCCTATATCTACTCTCATTGCCTCACCTCACGCACTGAGGAGGTGTTTGAGTCTTCACTGGTTGCTACAGAGGAAGTAGAAATTACTTCTCTAGTTCTTTACCCATCATCTCCGGTGAATCCTCTAGAGGATCTTCAGACACCCCCAATAAACCTTCCTGACCCTGAACCATCATCTTCAGATCCTTCAAGTTCAGATGGTTCATATGAATCATTGGCATTTCCTGTCACTCCTATCTCAGCAGCCAAGCCACCTACTCGTCCTCATGATTGATTCCATCATTGTGATGAAGACAAAAAGGGGGGAGAAGAGCCTGAGTGATTTTATGAAGAATGGTTGAGTTAATGTATTGGGATTTGGGTGTACAGGGCTTTAGGGCATTCTTAACTTTAAATTCTAAGGTTGATTATGTATTGAATTCTTATTTATGCAATTTTTTTCTTTATGTCATTAAAGTTAAATTTCATTGAAGTTATTTTGCATTAAGGGACTAATGAGTTTTTGATTGTGTATGCAAGGTGAACAAGTAAATAAGAACAAAAACTTTGAAAAGATCTTTAATAAGCTATTTCAAAAGAGTTTTCAAGGTTAAATTGAACAAAAGATTTCATATGAAAAGTATTTAAGAAACATATGTTTGAAAACTCAATTTCAAAAACTTTGCTCAAAATCACCAAGTTTTGTCATCATCAAAAAGGGGGAGAATGTTAGATCCCATATGTTTTGATGATAATAAAGATTGGAATAATGATAAAAGAGGATATGATAACAAATGAATTTGAACAAAGTAAATAAAAGGCAAAGCTTTACTTGAAGTAAGCACTAGAGTAATGAAGAAGATCTGAGAGAAAGAGCAAAGGAAAAACCTCAGTGGCAGTTTTTGTTTATGTTTACTGGAGTGACCACTTTAGTAAGAAATATTGTTACTCGAGTGAGCACTCAAGTAAAGTTGAAAGAAAATTTTTTTGAAAGCACTGCCAAAATTTGGATGATGTTACTCGAGTAGCCACTCGAGTAATCTGCAAACTTATATAAGCCATTACTCGAGTAGCCACTCAAGTAACCAAGGCAAAATTCTTCTAGTAGCTCTTGGCCAAGAAATGCAACAATTTACTCTAGTAGCTACTCGAGTAACCAGGTGAGAAAAATGCATTACTCGAGGGAGCACTCCAGTAATCTCCAGAGTTATTTGAAGCATTACTCGAGGGGTCACTCGAGTAATCAGGTAAACAAAGAACAAGTACTCTCGGCCAAGAATTTGATGCAATTACTCAAGTGACTAATCGAGTAATCTGTAAAGTTATTTGGAATTTACTCGAGGGGTCACTCGAGTAAGGTTTGAGGAAACAACATGGCCACTCGAGTAAAAGGCTTACTGGAGGAAGCACCCAAGTAACTTGTGAAGAAAAGATATGGCCACTCGAGTAGCCACTCGAGTAATCAGGTATTTCCAAGGTTTGTGATGTATTGCACTCCATGTCTTATCCGAGTAATATCTTATGAAAAATGTTGAATTACTCACTGCCATATTTTTGATAGGTTTACTCGAGGGACTACTCGAGTAACAAACATAATCACTCGAGTAGCGACTCGAGTAATAAAATCTAGAAATCATGTTTTCAATCCAATGATTATTAATTTATTATCTATATGATTAACTCTTCATTGCACTAGTATTCTAAGTACATTTGTAGAGAAACAATGAAGAGATCATGCCAGAAGTGAAAAGTCAAATAAAAGTCTGAACGTTCATCTACCGCTACCTACCACAAACGGATAGTTTTCAAATTCGAAGAATAGTCAACCGTTGCTGCGAGACTCTAACATACATATATTAATTGCTTCCAACTGACACTACAAATCATCTATATATATGGAGCATTCAAAGAGCAGAAAACAAGAACTGAGAACACACGAACATACACTGATCAACACACTCTTAGTGCTTTTTTTTCTTACACTCATTCATTGTACTTCAGTGATTATATATTTGCTCTGTTAGAGAGTTTTTCATTACAAACTAAATAGTTGTTATTGAGACAACTTAAGGTTGTGGAACCTTAAGTTGGGGATTTGATTACAACGTGTAAGGGGGAGCGAGTGTCCAGGTGAAGGAACTTGCTCTGTACTGAGGTGCCAAGAACCCACTAAATCTTGGAGAATATAGTGAAACTCTCAGAGACGCTCTGAGGACTGGACGTAAGTCAAAGCGGTTGTGGCCAAACCAGTATAACTCCCAGTGTATACTTCAGTGATATTTCTCTTTGCTCTCAACTGCTTTAAATATTCTATCAATTTCTTTTACACAATGAAATTTCTGGTATCAACCAATTCACCCCCCTTCTTGGGTGACTTGCTTGCACTAACATCCTTAACCCTTAATCGAAATTTGGGATATTATAAATGGCCCAGGCCATCACACGGCTAAGGGTTTTAAAAATGATTATCATGTCTAAAGCTCATATCAAATGAAGATAAATGTCAATGGATGATGCAAGGATGCCTCACGAGACATAAAAGAGTGACTTGTACTTCAAGTTTGATATGGGTAATGGACATTGAGAAAAAGAACTCCACCTCCTCAAGAGATCCATTACCTTATAGGGAAAATGAAGTACCCATTAACATGCGAATAGCCCAAGCCATCACACGGCTAAGGGTTTTAAAAATTATGATTATGTCAAAGGCTCATATCAAATGAAGCTAAATGCTAATCAATGATACAAGGATGCCTCATGAGACATAAAAGAGTGACTTGTACTTCAAGTTTTATATAGGTGATGGACATTGAGAAAAAGAACTCCACCTCCTCAAGAGATCCATTACCTCATAGGAAGAATGAAGTGTCCATTAACCTACGAATAGCCCAAGCCATCACACGGCTAAGGGTTTTAAAAATTATGATTATGTCTAAGGCTCATATCAAAGAAGCTAAATGCTAATCAATGATGTAAGGGTCTTTTTAGGTCAAAAATTGTTATACTAAGTTGGCTATCTAATGCATACACCCTCCTTGTAATGTACCTATATGAGGAGTGATGCTAGATATATGCTCAAGTAAATCAACAATTAGCCACTTGATCTTAGGGGTTTCCTTGATTATGCATAGATCACAAATAATATTGTCAGCAATAAATAAATCCCCTCCAGTGACCTATTTTGGGAATAACCCTAGGTTGGGGGATGTCTACCCTAAGAAAGGCAAGTACTAATTAATTAGGCTAGTCATTAATTTCTACTAATATGTGCCATAGTTTCAAGGTGGTTATAATTCTCACATATAAAGGTCTCCACCCCCATCGTAAAGATGAAGACCCCATTTAACGAAATTAACCTTCAGGGGGTTCTGAAAACGCCACAGGGATCAACCTCACCAAATGAGTAATAGATAGGATGAAGTCTTCATGGTAACCTTAAGGGCTCTAAAACACTATAGGGAGATCACTAGAAACTTCCACTCACCTAAGGAACTCACAGACCCAAGTATAGGCCCCAAAACCTATGGGCTTAGGTTCTACCCAAACCTCATTTGCTAAGCAGATCACAAAAAAGAATAAAGAAATAGATGAATAAAGAATTTAACAAATAAAAACAAATATTCACAAAAAGATAAGAAAAAGGGTAATTAAAATAAAATCAAGGCCATATTATTTTTAAATACTTAACTTGAATGGCCTTGACTCTCAAACTGTCCCCAGTTGAGTCACTAAGTTGTAGCGCCCAAAATTTAAAAAATATGAATATGCCACCAAAATTTTAAAAAAGGATAATTTTAGAACCTTTTGAAAAAATGGAAACTAGTCTACAAAAACCAGTTAGGGTTTGGGAGTTGATTGTGTATGGGGAATGTGTTAGGCACCCCACAACACTCATTCATCGGAATGGTTACCCAAAATTAATTATTTAAAAATAAATATGGCCTTTTAAAATTTCATCATAATTATCCAAAAATAAAGTATTTACAAAATGAAAAAAGTATTAATTATTTACATTGTTAGACTTGACCTAGGATAAAAACATAGGGCCTACGTACCCTGTAGAGAGATCAAAGCCCACGTAGTTCGTTAGGGGTAGAAAGGCATGGCATTTAGTTGGTGTCTTTTAGGAAAATTTTATTTAATTGTTTTTAGAAAAATATTTTTTGTTTGGTTTGTGTTTCTTATTTAAAAAAAAAAACATTTTCCTTATTTTATTATTTTACCATTTTTTTAACAAGAACCATTTCATTTTATTTATGAAAATTGGGTCTAAGTTAACATCCCTTTATTTCAGCAACAAATTCACATGCATGTAAAAAACCTCACGTAAAATGAATTCCATTCTTCTCTATAAAAAGGAATCTTCTTGGTGATTTAAAATGTTATTGACAAAGTTAAACCAAAAGATTAACAGGAGAGTTCATCCACCAAATAAAGACAAAATGGAGAAGGCATGGTCATCATACTATTTACAGTAGAGTCATTAATCACACTTATCAATGTGCATGGAGATTTAAGGAAACAATGTCAGACATATATATCTTTCATCATTGTATATGCTTTTATGGGACATAAAAAGAACCAAGTAGTTACTTTGTCACACAAATTAGACATCACGCAAGCAAATAAAGTGTAATCTAGCAACTTAAGATAAGAACCAAAACCATACATATTCAAAGCAAAAGCAACAAACTCATATGTGCCTCTTTTCTCTAAGAATTCTTCCCAAATTCTTGTCCTTGCTCTCCCCATTTTTTATGTGTCTGGCTTCAACCCTTGCTCCCCTATTTATAGTCTCAAGGTAGGGTTTTCTGTTAGATTCCAAGTTTTGATGATAACAAAAGGTAATTGTGTGCAAAGTATGTTTTTACAAGTCTAGACAATGATTGCAAAGTTACCAAATGCATATAGCAAAGTTTAAAGATGTCTGCTGTCAGTTTTTTTTAATGCACTCGAGCAACAGAGTTAACACTCGAGCATCAAGCTCTTTTGCACTCGAGCACATACAAGTATTGGACAGAAAGTGTTTGACAGAGAGTAATTGCTGTCTATTTTACTTATTCACTCAAGCACTATAGCCAATACTCGAGCATGAAGTTGTTTTGTACTTGAGCATATGAAAGTGTTGAATTGAAAGTGTTTGACACAGAGCAAAGTCAGAAACAAGATATCAACACTTCACTCGAGCACAGGTTCTGTACTCGAGTTATGGCCTTATCTGCACCCGAGTTCTAGCGAGTGAGAGACTGCGAGTGTTTGGCCGAGAGTCATGCAGAACAGAGAAGCATAAGCATGTGTTTGGCCGAGAGTCATGCAGAACAAAGAAGCATAAGCATGCCCGAGTGAGAGTTCATGTGCCCGAGTGATACATTAGCACTCGCGAGTGAGAAATCTAACTCTCTCAATTCTGATTCAAGTGATGAAGACAAAGAATATATTATAGAAGAATATTCTTCTCACTCGATTAAGAGTATGTATGCTCGAGTAAGGGCTCACATCACCTACGAGTGTAAAATCACACTCTTGATAAAATAGGGTGCGAGTGTTGTTCAGAGACGTGGCTCATAGTGTAAAATGAAGCAGTACTCGAGTGAGGGGACCAGTGCTCGAGTGAGGACCCACATCACTCACAAGTGTGAAAATGCACTCTCTCAAAATCCGTGGAAGTGCAAGTGTAAAACTGAAGCAAAAAGAGAAAATATAGTATTGCACTCGAGCGAGACATCACAGCACTCGAGTAATACTCTGCCAGAAGCCAAAACGCACCAGTCTTACAGTGTTCAATTCGAATATGGTTTAATGTTATTTATTCATTTCATTTTCACTTATGATTATTATATAACATCATTTAACATGTATTACGAGTGTGATACAGGAGTTTAAACGTTTGAATCAAAAAGACACAGAGGAAGTCAAACAACGGTAGACAGCATCATTACGACTATCCAAGCACGTACCTACCACATTCAAAGATTTCAAACGTACGCATGCCATTCCACAGTAACATGCCCCACTCCACAATGATTATTATTTAAATGGGAAAAAACAAATGTCTATAAATACAGAACTCCAGAGAGCATCAAAAACAACAAAGTGCAAGAATTCACATAAGCAAATTCACGAGTCTCTTTTATTCACATTTTCTCTGTATTCATATCGTTCTCAAGTATTTATCATACTTGCTCTATAAGAGAGTCTGTATACACTTCAAACTCTATTTGATCTCAAGGTATTTGGACCTTGAGAGGGAGATTTCCTTACGAGAGAAGCAGTGAGAGAATTCCTAGTAGGACTTTCTGCTCATAAGACTTACAAGATACAAGCAGAAGAGAACATTGCTGCTCGTAAGACTTACAATGGTGTAAGTAGGAGAGAATGTTGCTGCTCATAAGACTTGTATACGTAAGCAAGAGAGAAAGGTCATAGGTTTGTTTTCTGCACATAAGACTTGTCGTAAGGGGGAGAGAAATTTCTAGTATTTCTACTCGTAGTCCTTTCAAGGACAGTTGTTGTCTTGCGGCGTTCCGAAAGCCCATTGGATCTTGGAAGAATAGTGAAAATCTCAGTAGGTCTTGATCTCTGAGGACTGGATGTAGGCCTGGTCTTTGGCCGAACTAGTATAATTCTCTGTGTGCTTATCTTCTCAATTCTACTCCATCTACAACTATTACTATATCACCATATCAATCGAAAAAATTTATCACATTACCCAATTCACCCCCCCTCTTGGGTGAAGCTTGCCTCTTTCATTTGGTATCAGAGCGAGGTCTTCTCTAAAGAGCCTAACAGCTCGAGAAGGATCCGATAAATGGCAACAATGGGTAAAAACATTCTTCCAGACGGAGCTTCAATCACTAGACCTCCTAGTTTTACTGGAGAACATTTTTCATTCTGGAAAGCTAATTTCAAAGTGTTCGTGATGGCTAACGAATACGGCTTATGGAATGTGATACAAGATGGTGACTATGTTCCAATAAAGAAAATCGAAAATAGAGTCATTAAGAAGAGCCCAGAGGAGTTTGACGAATATGACAAGAGGTTAGTAACATTGAATAGTAAAGCTATTTTAATGATACAGAGTGCTCTTAGTCTGAAGGAATATTTTCGAATCTGCACTCTACCAACAGCTAAAGATATATGGGATGCTCTTGAAATCGCTCACGAAGGTACATCTGGAATCAAAGAAAATAGAGTTAATACTCTAATTATAGAGTATAATCTATTTCCTATGAAACCTAGAGAAGGAATATCAAAATTCGAACTCAAGTACACTCATCTTGTTAATCAACTATCTGCACTTGGGAAATCCTTTGACCAAAATTCCCAGGTAAGAAAGATTCTTAATATTCTTACAAAAGAATGGGAAGCGAAGGTGACAGCTATTGAAGAAGCTAAAGGAGAGTCAATGAGATCCATAGTTGCTCTCTTTGGTAGCCTTTCTGAGTATGAAGGGAAGTTGAGATTCAAGAAGGAACTATAAGAGTTCGATGATAAAAAGAAAAGAGGAGTTACACTTAAAGCTATCAAGGAAGAAGAATCTTCCGAAAACGAAAATGTTCCTAATGATGATGATATGGGAATGATTGTGAGAAAATTCAAGAAGTTATATAGAAGAGGTCAAAAGAACTTCAAAAATTATCAAGGTGGACCAAGCAAGAAAGAAAACAAGGAGCAACAGATAGTATGCTATGAATGTGGGAAGCCTGGACACATCAAATCCAAATGCTTTAGAAACAAAGACAAAAAGAAGCAAAAGAAGAAAGTATACATATCATCTATCCGGGGTGATAGCTCGTCAAATGAAGAAAGCGACGATGAGGAAGTGGCAAATCTATGCTTGGTAGACAAAGAAGAAGAATCGGATTCTGAGGTAAGTGATTCTGAACCTACTTATGATGAGTTATTATCTGAATATAATTCATTGCATACTGAATTCATTAAGGTAGCTAAAGAAACGGTTAGTTACAAGAAGAAACTAAAGGAATTAGAAAATACTGTCATATCATCATGTGAAGTATGTGAAGAAAAAGATAAGAAAATAAGAGATTTAACAAAAACTGTGGAAAAATTTACTAAAGGAAGTGAAACTCTTAAAGTTATTCTAAATTCTCATAAAGTTTTCTTTGATAAATCTGGAATTGGATATAAATCTTATCATGATAAAAATAGAGGAAATAAGAAAAATAATAGTAGAACTTATCTCAAATATTTCAAGAATTCTGTGCATACATCAAATCCATTTGCATCATGTAGCTATTGTAATAGGAAAGGACATTATACTTCATCATGTTATTTTAGAAAAGGACAAGTCATTGGCACATATAAATGGGTTCCGAAAGGGACACATGTACCAAAAGTATTACATACTAACCACAAAGGACCCAAGAAAGTGTGGTTACCTAAAACTTGATCACCTTACTCTAGGTATGTCTCAAAGCATCACGAGCAAACAAGTGGTATATTGATAGTGGATGCTCTTGACACATGACTGGTGACAAAAATAAGTTCACCATGCTGGAAACCAGATAAGGAGGAAAGGTAACATTTAGAGGTAATCAATATGGACGTATTAATGGAATTGGTGAAGTGGGAAAATCTGATGGTGTTCAAATCAACGATGTATATTACGTTGAATATTACTGGATTCAATATCATTGAGACTATGTTCAGACTAGAATGGAGAGGATGTTTCATGTGTAATGACACCTTCATTTGTCGAAGGCTTCTGAGTAATAGTGATTGGAGAAGTATCAATAAATATCATAATTGAATAATTCGGTTCTAAGGTAGCTTCTGATGGGTTTCTTTGATTTAAAAATCCAAAAGCAAAAGGAAAAGTCCAAGCATCAAAGACAACATGTTGAGATACATATATTCGCCTGGTTGAACTTAAACATCGATAACCTTTATGTTGATGAGCTGGATTAAGGTAGACGCATTTTTTACTGTGAAAAGCAAACTTGTGATCATTATATCGATTGAGACATGGAAAACATGCACACCCAAACGGTTGAATTTCTCTATACTTTGGTTCTATTTTATATAGCAGAAACAGAGGTGTTTTGTTCTAAAGAACAGGAGTTGGTAGTCCATTAATTAGGAAAACTACAGTAAGAAATGCTTCAACCTAGTAAATTAATGGCATTCTAGCTTGAACTAACAGGGTCAAGCCCATTTCAACAATATGACGTTTGTAACCCCCTCACCATAATTACATTCGGATTATAAAATTTAAATGAAATAGAGACCAATAAGACAAAGTGATAAATTCCAATCTCTCATCTAAGAGATGGGGTTTTATGAAAAACGGTTCAAAATCATAATTCATCCTAGTCTCACATTCACATTCGAAAATAATTACTTGAGAAACCAAATCACATTAATAAAATCAGAGTGTGTAACTAAAATCCCGGCAAACCCCGGGTTACTTGCATATATATAACGTGGGTTTAAAGTTCCCTAAATGGGGATTACATATCCAAAATTTAATATTTATATCTTATGTACAAATGGTAATCCCAAACCAAAATAGATAACCAACAACCACTAATGTCTCAGAGTAATCCTAAATACTCCTGGTTGTCAACTTCCCTATCGAGCCACTCGCCCTGTTTGAAAAAGTTAGTCATTTGGAAAGAGTGAGATTATAAAGAATCTCAGTAGTAACAAATCACTCATACAATATATAAACACAAGGCATGTATGTATCATGTTCACCAGCATCATCAGCAACACAATGATCCATGGCTCACGCCACAGACGATAGCACTCACGGCTATATCACAATTCACTATGCCCACTTGCGCGGCAATCACAATGACAGCTTTCGCTGCAAACACTATGCCCGCTCACGCTGTAATCTCTATGACAGCAGCATCACAAAGCACAAGGTATCTCAATACACAACGTATCACAAGGCACAATGCTCAACAACGCATAAGGCTCCACAAGGCACAATGCTCCACAATATATCTCAATGCATCTCAAAGCAGCAGCAGCACACAAAGCATGATAGGCAAACATACAATTCATTTACGCAAAGTACAAGAAAGGAGTCATTACCTGAATCTTACCTGACATTCTTTGGTACAGTGGGCTTACGCGTCTGGCAGATATCAAATCCTATACCAAATTAGGGACAACCATTAATCTCTTTCCCAAACACTTATTCCATAATACTCTAAGTTGGTTATTATTTAGGACTCTTTAGGTGGCTAATAGAGGCCTAAACATATACATAAAGGGTTAAGAGAAACTACCCTGAAGACCCCTTTTTCGAAGGTAAAACACATATTTTTGGCTGGCTCACTCGAGTGATGAGACACTTGTGCCCGAGTGAGAATGACTCTCACTCGCGAGTGTTTGACAGTGAGCAACCATCATAGCCAGAAAGTGCTCACCGCACTCGAGCATATAGCTTTGCACTCGGGTGATGACTCCAAACTCACTCGAGTCACCAAAAGTGCAAGACAAGAAATGAGAACCCGAGAGCACAAGCAACATCAGAGGGACAAGCTCACTCGAGCATACCCCCCCAGTGCTCGGGTAAGAGGACTACACTCGTGAGTGTTAGATCATACTCTTGAGCATTGGCCAGCGAGTGACAACCCAAGAGTAAACCCTACTCTGGACTCACACCCTCACTCGAGCAAGCCCTTTCTTACTCGAGTGATCATCAATTTCACTTACGGTGACAGAAGTGTACTCGAGCTCCACTCATAGAATCCAGGCCAAACTCAAAGCAGAAAAGGGAAAAATAGACACAATACTCGAGCATGATCTTTCCCCACTCGAGTGTTGTGTATCAGAGACCAGAAATGCAGCACATGACAAAAAATACCAAATTGGTCAAAATTACTCCCAATGGTTCCCAAACCTCACACAAAGCTCCTTACCACTTAAAATGACCTAAGGAACACATTGGTAACCTCCAAAACACCCCAAAAACCATGTTGACCACAATCAAACACTTAGGTCTCTATGATACACACAATGTTCCAATTCCTCTTAACACATTTCCAATATTCCAAACTAAATCCAATACTTAAATATCTTAACTATGAACTATGGAAGAAAGAGGAGAGAGAGGGAAATGGTGATATGATGAAAATGATGATGATGAAGCAAGCTTTCTCTTTCTTGCCCATACACCCTAAAACACATAGGTGAGAGAGAATGAGGAAAAGTGATGTTTTGTCTCATGTGCCACATCCAATGGCTCACCAAATGCCACTTGTCACCATCCTACACATTCCTCTATGAGCTCACACAATCGCAAAGCATAGGATTCCGACCCATGGTCAAAGAATCTCAACCCTTGATCTTAAATACCACACATTTTTATACCAAACTCACATTACATTAATTCCAAAAGTGTTTAATTACACTAATTACAATCAACTTCAGAGTCATTAGCCCTTAATCCCGAATTGGGATATTACAATGATGCTTCCTCTAAACTCTACTATTTTGCGGTGATGTGTATGGATAGGAATATCTCATCAGAATACCAGCTTCTTGAGTTATAGATATGAATGGTTTGTATTTAATGCCATTGTCACACTAAATTACTTTATTTTTGTTGTTGAACTGATTTTCCACTTGTTTTTGAAATACATTGAAAGCACGGATTGCTTTACTCTTATGCTTCAATGGATACAGTCATGTATATCTACTGTAACCATCAACAAAATGTATGTAATATCTGTGTCCTCCTACTAATTGGACTGGAGAAGGACCCCGGATATCTATATGAATCAATTCTAAGGGAGATTTAGCATAAGTTTTAGAATTTGAAAATGACAAATGCTTGGATTTTCCCAACTGACAGGCTTCACAAAGAAGCTTCTCATTAAATTCAAGCTTTTCATTACAATTTTTTAAAATAAGTTTCAAGACTTGATTACTAGGATGTCCTAACTTGTAATGCCATTGAAGAAAATCATTTAAATTATCCACAACTGAAACGGTAGTAGCTACTACAAATGCTCGAGCATCTCCCTGTTCATTATCATTGGATACATCCCTTGTCTTGCTTTCCCTTATATCAGTGTTTGCCCTGTTGCTTTGTCCTTCACAACATACTTATCATTAGTGAATTAAATATCAATATTGTTGTCCTTAACAAGTTGATTAACACTAAGCATATTTTTAGTAGTTGTTGGCACAATTAGAATATTATTCACTTGAATGCCAGAATTTGATAATGATTTAGAACCAATACTAGAAATTTTAGCCTTCTCACCAGTACAAGTTGATAAATAGAACTTACCAACTAGAGTTACTTGATCTAGCTGGTCAGTATGAGGAGTAATGTGGTAATTTGCACCACTGTCCATGTAATACGAAAGATGAACAATAGTATTCGAGTCTGCATAGTATGCTTGTGGATTAAAGTTTGAATCTGATGGTTGTGGCTTGAAACTCCGATCAAATCTCTGATAGCAGTGAGCAATGACATAACCAGTCTTTTCGCACAAAGAACAATATGTTTTGCCTCCTTTATAGTTGTTACTATAGTTCCCTCATTGTCCTCTGAAATGACGATTTTGTGACCTTCTTTTGGAGCCATGCCATGAGCCTTGATATGAGTCGGATCCTGAAAAATCATTCACATGCCGTTAACCCATATTAGTTTAGGGTTGAATGTTAAGAGTCAAAAACTTCTTAAGTTGCTCAAGCCTGCTTTCAAAAGACAGTAAAGAGGCTTGTGTTTCAATCCATGACATATTTGTTTGATCAATGAGTTTGACTACAATTGCATTATAGTCTGCTTCTAGTCCATTTAGAGTATGCATGATGAGTTCATCAGTAGATATACGTGCTCCGGCTAAAGCTAGTTGATCAGAGAGTGTCTTCATTTTGGAAAGATATTCCTCCATTTTCAAATTGTTCTTTATAGTATTGTGAAGGTATGATTTGTAAACCATAACTCTTTCTCTATTCAATGCACTGGTCAGATCTTTAGCTCTAATCCAAAGTTCTCATGCAGTTTTGCAATGAAGAAGTAGAGCTCCTATCTCTTGAGACATAGTGTTTTGGAGCCAACCAACAAGCATCTTGTCCACAGATTTCCATTCAATAAAGTTTGGGTTGAGAGTTCATGTTGTTCCAAGCATAAACCGCAGCGGAGGTACTCCAGTGCCATCAATATGAAGTTCAAGACAATTTCCTTCAATTAAAGGGAGAACTACAAACTCTCAAACAAGGAAGTTTCCTCTATCAAGTTTGATAGTGGTAGTCTGGCTTGAAGAATTAAAGAGACCGTATGCCTTGGTAGTTGGTGTCGTCATGCCAGACGAACCCATCGAAGAAGTAGAGGAAGATGACGAAGAAGTCATTTTTCGTTTTTCCTTGCGCACTAATACCAAGAAAGAAAATCAAACAAAGTGATAAAAGTTTGGCGATATAATGATTGCTTGGCCCTAATTCCTTTATATATTATGAGAAGAATACAAAGATAATTCTGACCTAATAGAATATGCAGAAGAATATTACTAGTGTTGTGCTCATAGTGTTACATGTGTATAATGGAAGGACCACTCTTATTCTTATCTACAACAATATTACAGAGTGAGCTAAATATATATAAATCATCATTATCTAACAAACCTTTATCACTTTGCTCTGTTTCGTCCCACATCTATAACCAAGATGATACATAAACCCCGCAAAAGTCCCTATAAACAAATTTTCATAACATCAAACAGATCATTGGCACCCACACCCACAAATAATAAACTTGACAAAAGTCAAAGTCAACCCACATATCACATTAAACATGTACTTTTTGCAGATGTTGTTTTAATATCAATTTTTTCTTCTTGCTCAAACAATTGTGGCTTCACTGTACGAAGCATTTGAAAGAAATAATCTCTTTGGGGAAACAAATTAAAACATGTCAGTTCACAACTATGCAAAAACCATTAACAACTAACACATCAATAAATGACAAGAAGTCCATACACCCTCTTGTCATGAATTCTTTAGGATCAAGTTGTCCTTTACTTTTGCCCTTCCTCTTCTTTGACTTTTTTGTTTTCTTCCCCAACTTAATTGCATCTTCTTATTCCTGACAAGTTTCCAAGGTTTGTTATTTCTTGTTCCTGAATTTTATTTGAAGCAAAATGTAAAAAAAAGAATGGGCTAGGGTGATTTACAACCAATAGCTCATGGAATCATTACTCGCACCAAAACTCCTTGATAGAGTACTACAGAAGAGGATGAAGTAGCAGCCATATTTCATATCATACTACAATTAATGATGTGAGGTATTAACACAAACATGCTATTTCTCTTGGGTTTGGACATTCTAACTCCATGAATCCATACGACACATGGCAAGTTATTCTTAAAATTTGTGACAGATGAAACCAAAAAGAAACCTAAAATTTCAAGGAAGTTGAGAGAAAATTAACACAAAATGGATAAAGTAAAATCGACTAAGATGGGAAGTTCACACATACTTGACCACAATGCTTCAATGAGCAACGCACACCCAAGACGAAGAGGTTTTGGGGGAGTTTGAATCAGATGTCCTCTTTTGGTGTGTTTTTACTCAGGGTAAGGGCATCTCTCCTAGGTATTAAAAATTAGACGGGTTATTAAATCAGTCAAAATAATAGTTTAAGGGTCAGTGGATCAGACCGAGGGTCAATTCGGAATCAGACTGGTAGTAATTAAAATAATATATTTTAATAAAATGAGTAAAATGTTCATATTTTAATTATAAAAATTAATATATTAATCTTTGAATGGCTACCCATATGACAAAATTCTTCCTTCTTTTTATTTGTTTTTTTTTAATTTGTCCCCCCATAGTACAACTTACAAGATGAATTTCCTTTCTATTTTTTTATGCTCCATTTTTTATAATTCTCTCTCCACTCCGGCACGTGAATGTAATAAATGCTTTTCTTTTCATTTCTTTCACAATTGACATGCATCATCTGATAAGACAAAAAGCTACCTCCTCCTTCTCTTGAGCAAAACGCCTGGTTGGATCTTCGACTTTCTCTCTTTCAGCCATGGCTTCTCTGCACAGATCCAATCAGAATGAAAGAGGCAGAGCCGAGAAAGAATTTGTAGTGAACGACAGTGACGGACTGAATGGTAACGGCGAGGAAATGGTCATGAGAAAGAGAGAAGTTCATATAAGAGCTGAAAGAGAAACTCCGATGACGCCTAGTGTGAGTGTGACCGACTGTTTTTTTTTTTTCAAAAATATAAACCGGCCAACCACCTAACCCAGCGGTTTACACAGGTTAATCCTGGTTTACCTCAGGTTAGTATGGTTCACACCGGGTCTGTTTCTTCCCGAGTTTGCTGGTCACCCGGGCTGGACATGTGACCGGGTCACCGGTTTTCGGGTCAACCCAGCCATTCCAATCCGAGTTTTAATATCATGATCTTTTCACAATTCAAATATTTTGCACTCAGATCCCATAGGACTTGCTAGTTGCTTGGAGATTGCAAGCAACTTTTGAGTAATATTTTGTCTTGTTTGGAATCTGAGTACAATTTTCTCAATTTAATATATCAGTTCTTAAAGTTACATAATTAACCATCATCAACCCAACCACAATAAAATCAATTAAATCATAAACTAACATTTATAAGGATTCAATTATCAGTTCTTGGTTCGCCAAAAAAAATTATCATTTCTTGTTAAATATTACTGGTATTGTTGAGTATAAAATATATATAAAAAAAAATTAAAATTATGAAAAGCTACACATGTTATCAATTATAAATGATAAATGATCTAATGTCTACTTTAGTTCAATAAGTTTTTAATTTTTTTACTAGAGAAAATCACTAAATGTGGACGCCTCTCTTAATAGGAATTCAAACTTTGGTTTACTACATTTTAAGGAATTAGTTCATTCCGCTAGATACAACCTCATTGGCAATAAGTTATTAATTAATCAACTTTGCTATGAAAATTGTTACTGCCAATGGCAGTAGAGCCATAGGGAATGAGCTTTGAGTGCTTAGTCACTATACTGTTTGGATTAAAATTATAAAATACACAATTTCAATTAAATATTATTTTATTTTGTTTTTTTATAGTTTTTTTTTTTATAATATATAAAGAGTCTAAAACAAATATAACCTAACTGCTATTTTGTATGAAATGAATTTATTATTTAAAAATCAGAAATTAAATAATTTTAAATATAACTTGTCTAAATTATATTTGAAATTTGAGCTGGTTAGCTCTCATCACAATTATTCAGCAAAACAAAACTAATCCCCAATAGTAAGCGATATTGATTTGAGAGGCAACATGGGCCATGACGGCTGTACTTGTCGATAATTAAATAAAAGCAAAAGGGCACAAAAGAAAATGACAGGAAATTTATATACGTACCACATATTCATGCATGCTTCCTTGCAAATTTCAGACTTGACCAAAAACAAAAAAAAGATAACAATAATAATGAAGGACCCATACTTTCCCCGCAATTTTCTTCTAAATAAACAAACACACCCAAGTGTTTCAACCCAACACAACTTTCCCCACTTTGCATACGTACCATGAACACCGCCACATCTTGAATCCCTCTTGTATATATCACTCTGATTTTATTTATAAATATTTTTTTAGAAAAAATTTTGATCCTTATTATAAATCCATTTTAAAAGTAATAAATAAAATTTTTACAATTTTGCCCCTATTAATTGTAATAAATAAAAATAATTTATTCACGTTAACTCTTGGAACTATTCATAAATGAGGACAAAATTGAAAATTGAGCTCATAATTAATGAGTTAACTAACTCTTATTATCGGTATGTGAGAGTTAATTAATTAGTACTTATAAATAGAACTATAGTATACATAAACAGATAGAACTATTGAAATACTATATAAAGATTAGCATAGATCCAAGAAAGCAAATTAAAATTAGTAAATATGTGTGAGTTTTGCACCATAAAATGCAAGAATACTTCTTTTAAGTTAAACCAAACACTCTTAATATATATACAAATGTTTGTATGAACACATGATTGGATTGTTACTTATAATCACAGTTTAGTATACTCCTATAAAGTCCTATAAAGCTAGGAACTTTCTGAGCAAAAAAAAAAAAAGCTAGGAACTTACTTTTTTTTTTCGTTCCCCCCCCCCCCTTTTGGTCACAAGGAACTTGCTTTTAGGATATTTGGGTAACAAATCTTACTAGTCTTTTTTTGTTTGCCAATGAACAAATCTTACTAGTCATTAACTAGTTTCTAGCTTCTTACAATTTGACCATAGTCCTTGCATTAGAAAAAAAAAATGTAAGTGTGCACACACATACACACGCAGCCACGCATGCACAATCCAGCCTAATCAATAATAACTGCGTGCGATAGAAGACAATGATGGAGTGCTCATGATTAGTAGGTTAGGACTGAGGAGATCAATTTGATGTAAGATAATATCTTCACTGTTTCAATTAATAAAAAAAAAAAAAGGCAACCCAGTATACAAGACTCCCATCAAATGGAGTTCGAAGAGTGATAAATGTATATTTCTCCTGCAAGCGGAGGGACAATTTCCAAGAGATCACATGATAGCAACCTTACCATTACTTAGGCTTACCCTCTAATGTCATTGATTCAATAATCAATATAATTTTAAAATAATTCATATGTTTAATATAAAAATAAGCCAGCTAAATCAAATATAAAATAACACACTTGAATCAAATTGGTTTTTGAAAGGTTTTATGAAAGCAAATAGGTGGAAGGTGAGTGTATTGGTTGTGGGGAAACATGGGCCATGGTTGTTGGGGGTGTGAAGAACTAATTAAAAGCAAGAGGGTACATGGGAAAAATGACAGGAGCTCTATATGCATACAAAGATTCATGTTTCAGACCTGAGAATTGAGACCAAGAAAATGGACCCATGCTCTCCATTTATTTTTTTCTTCTCAATTACAATCACACCTAGTTATTGAGCCGGTAGATGAAAACCGAGGAGAATACTAATGAAGTTATCGAGCAAAACATCTTAGTTAACATGGTATTCAATAATTTGGTTATTGATAGAGTACAATAACGATATGCGATCCATGTGACTTATAAAACCTACTGAGATAAAGCTTGTTCTCATCTATAACCACAGTTAGTGTTTCAACCCAACAAAATTTTCCCCAATTTGCATATTTACCTCCATCCACTAAGTTCAACTTTAATACCCTATTCTTCTCCTCTCCATCTCCCTCCCCCTCCCTCCCTCCCTCTCTAAGAGAAACACACACAAAAAAGAAAAGTACTACAGTGCCTTTGAAGCATATAAAACAGTAATGCCTATAAGATATTATTCAAAACTAGACTTTGAACTCCATACAATTGAAAAACAAACTATACTATTTAAGACTTGAAAACAGCACAGCTGTATATTTCATGGAGGAGGAAACTGACAGAACCCCCGTGAGGAGGGGGGGCCACTTCTACTTCAGTCACAATAATATTCATTCAGATCATGGCATCAGCTCATTAACACTAGAGTTTAATACAAGAGATTGGATCCTCTGAAATTCTTAAAAAGTTTTTGTTAAGAAAGAAATTATTGCGTATGAGAAAAGAGAGGATCCTTGTACCATACAAGTGCACTAATTTGTGCAATAATCTAAATATATAAATTACCCAAATGCTAAAAGTTGCAGCAGTAATACAAAAAACAATAAAGATGAAAAAGCATTGTGCAAGTGTTCTACCACAGCCTCAGATACATCAGTCTTGACCATGTTCATTCAGGTTGTGCGATAAAATTTCATTTCAGCCCATCAGTGAAGGTGTTTTAATAAAAATGTATGGGTATAGTAAGTGTAAATTTCTACAAATATATAGATTACTCAACAAGACAAACTACAGCAGAGATACAAAAACAGTAAAAGTAAAGACCTTGTGCAGCAAGCTCACTAATTTTCACCATAAACAAGTACATGTGATATAGTTGAGGGTAGAGGAGTACACATGATCAAGTCAGTAAAACAATATGTAGTGAGAGAATCTTACACTATCTGTGAGAAGAAGACAGTAGAAACTCATCAAAATAGGTCTGTCACTGGTCTCTATAAGGAATACCCACTTCAATAATTATTTCTCTTTTTGCATAACTAAGTTGTTCATTATATAAACCTAAGAGTTTGTTCCCCTGGAAAACAATCTCAGAAACAAGAAAATGACCATATCATCATATTTTGACAAATAGAATGTTTATGTTGTTGCCACATGTTGGCACTTGATGTGAGTAACATAAACCTGAATCAATCCTGTAATCCTGAACTATATATATATATTGCTTTTTCTCCTTCAATTCCTGCCTGTATTGATGATCCTGAAGATGCTTCTATTTTATGTTTCAAACTACGTATATGATATACATACTGAAAAAACATTGAACTAATCTGTATATAATTCCCTTCATAAAAATTTAATTTTATAAAATCTCTAGGATGAAGAATTGCAGGGATGAGCAAAAGGTGGTGTAAAATTCTACCAACACTAGCTCAGAACAACTTATCTTGTTGATGCTGCAGTTTTAAAATTTACAACCTCTCTCCTCTCTTGGGACTTCATTTACGTGCACGCATCAGGATCCTCCGAAGTTCGCTGGCAATTTCCTGCAACATAACAGGTTTTCTTATAATTCCACTGATACCGATTTGCATACATCTTTCACGCAAATCTTCATCAGCACTTGCAGTCAAGGCAACAATCATTGGCCAACTTCGGCTTCTAAATTTCCGAATCCTTGTGGCTACTTCAAAGCCATCTAACTCAGGCATATGAAGATCCAAAAGAATGACTTGAATAGAAGATCCAGTAGGCCCAATGACAGCAAGGCATTCAAATCCTGAAGAAACTGAAGTTACGACACAACCTAGCTTCTGAAGCAACTTTTGTGTCACAGCTCTATTTACACCATCATTGTCAACCAACAAGACTTGCAGGCCTCTGAGCAGAGAATTAGAATCTGTGCGCTCAGAGGAATCACCAGGCTCAGATATGAATATGGAAATAGACTGTCGTAAATGAAACCGAAGAACAAGGGCCATGGTCTGAGGATAACCTAAGGTGTTTGGTACAAACCATATGTTCCCTTGCATCAACTGCCATAAGCATAAAAAATCAGAATCGATGCAAAACAATGAGAAAAATATGCATGCCACAGTAACTGCTACTTCACAGTTTCAACATCAAATATACATCAGTGGAATTTAAATTCAGTACTAATCTGCCCAAAGAATTTCAAAAGCATGAATAATCAATCAAATCATAAAAGCCCATAAATAAAAGCTAACAATAGAGAATTGTCTTCCCATACTTCTATTAGATGAGTTATTTTCCAGAGGTAACATATCCAGTATAGCATTCAAACCAATCATGTCAGCTCCAAAATCCTATCATGCGTGAAATTGCTAGTTAAGGACGTTAGAACTGTGGCATATTCAATTTCTTAAAACCTATATACATAACAATTCCCAGATGTTATTCCTAGAACATATTAATTTTATGAAGACAATCTACCGTTTTTCCTTCCCTATAATGAGGCAGAACCATTCTAAATCAGGTTAGTGCATACAAATGTAATCTCTTCATTCAAAAGAGGACTTTAACTTGAATTAATATATGAAGATAGGAAAGCCGAAAAACAGAATAATGCAACTTCAATGTTTTTCCAAATGTGGGAAACAACGTAGGCAAATATCCTTCGTAAAAAATAGTTAGGGTTGGGCATGAGAGATTGCTGCTGTTGAGTCCATTGCAACTGAATGACTGAAAAACCGAGCATTCAGCTAAGTATAATAAAGTGCTAATGAACTAAGATGCTGGATTGTAATAATGAAAATCATCTGATGCACAAACAAACAGATTTCACGATCCTCACCTGAACTATCCTCTTGCAAATGCTGAAGCTCAATCTGACTTCATCTCTACAACTAGAATATTTCCTACCACGAACTCCTAAAGAAAGTGAACTCTCCAACTCATAGTTGCCTCTAGTGATCCCTATCTCAAATCTAATATGTACATCCCCACTAGATGAGCTTGGTCTCCAGGTTGTCCACCCATGGTCATTTCTTTCCTGACTTCCTCTTTCTGCAAGAACACGAAGTACAAGAATCCCTCCCCTGTGATTACCATCCAATAAATTCCCAACCATATGCAGAATCACCTGAAAAACCCTCCTCTCATCACCCATAACGTCGTCAGGCAAAGACTTCTCACACTCAATTTTAAAACCAAAGCCCTTGTAAACGCAAAGACACTTGGCAAGGCATGCTGCTTCTTTTATCATGGCATGTAACCCAAAAAATCTCATTTCCAATGGAAATCCTCCATCATCCTTGGCTGAAATGTTCATGGCATCATTTATCCAGTTTGATAGGACATTGCTGGTTCTCAGCATCGAATCCACAATGAGTTTCTGTTCGCTTTTCAAATTCTCATCTTGTATAATTGAAAGCAAACCCAAAATTGAGTGCATCGGTCTCCTCATTCCATCACTCATGACCTTCTGAGATAAGTTTCTTGCCTGACTTGCCATCATAGCATTCCTTTGAGCCTGTTGTAGAATTCGATTTTGCTCCTCCAACTTCTCTCTCATGAGTTGGGACTCTTCAAGAATTGCAGCATGAGATAGGGCTACAGCAACCTGATCAGCAACTGTTTTAACTATTTCCAGCTCCTGATTGCTCCAAGATCTCGGCTCTCCACCAGGAAGAACCAGAACCAATATTGCATAACATGCCTGCTTTACCTCAGGTGTTCCACCTTTGAAATTGCAAATCCGAAGCATCGGCATCCGAATTGCAGCCACTGGTCCTGCCTCAGAAGAGTCTCCACTACTAGCAGCAGCAAGCGCTGAGGCAGGGCTAAGAATATTTACTCCATCACTTGCCTTGATTCTCACAACATCTGGATCTGTAATGGGTATAGAAAGATTAAGATTCCTCCCATTCAATTCATGAGTGAGGCTCATCTCTGTTTTATCAAAATTAGGCATCCAGACTGCACAATTTTGCAAACCAAGTGTTTCAGACAGCTCCACCAAGGTGGTGTCCAAAATATTATGCCTATCAAGTGACTTGCGAATCTCTCGAGTGAGCATCCTTACATGTTTTGCAGCTTCCTTCTGCCTCATAATAATACCAACCTCTCGCCCAAGTTCAGAGGTCTTTTTCTTCAGCATTAATTCTCTGACCTTCACTTTAAGAAGCAAAGGAATGAGAGTCATGAGAGTAATAGCAGTGGCACACGATACCAAAGCTGTAAGAGTTTTGAATACTGTAAGTGCCACCGTCACTTGGAAAGAGTGAGGACCATAAGTCCATGCATTCAGCAAATGTGTCAATCCACATAGTACAATGAAGGCAATGAACTGAACAAGAACCCATTTGAATGGGACATTCGCACAACTGATAAAACAAAGCAACTCAATGGGTATAGAGAAGTAGGCCACAGCAATCAACAAATCACTGACTCTCTGGCACTCCAGAATACTCTCAATAGTCCACAAGCTGGCCTCATCATCACAGTTACATCTGGGAAATTCATTATCTGTTGCAGATACACATTGGAGGAGGAACAAAATTGAAAGTCCAGATGCTACTGTTTTAAACATTGATCCAATATGTTTTTTCTCTTTAATCCATCCCAAGATACAACATAGCAGCTCACAAACCTTTGAACAATAACGTTTTCAAAGCCAAAAAAGGATCACAAAGATTTCTGCATGCAAGTCCAGAACACTTCAGTGCTCTATGCTTATGTCCTGTAAAAACAGTTCAAGAGGATTGAAAAATGAGTAAGATCTGAATCGAATGCAACAGAACAATATGAGATCCAACAAAACAATAGGCTTAATGAAAAGATCGAAACTATTCCTCTCCACTGTCGTACGTTTAGTTCTAAGGTTTAAACCTTTTCCAATTGACATTCCCTTTTGGGGAGGAATAGAATAAACTAGTGAACAACAGTCCCAATGAAGAAGACATTTTCCAAAGCCAAAATATATATATAAATTAATAAATAAAACTATTAAATAATAAAAAGCCAAGCGTTGCTTTCCCCAACCCCGAACCAGCAGAAATATTATTTAAAAAATCGAAGTCCACCAACGTATACTAAAAGAAGAAAAAATATATAAACCAGTAATGCAGACCAAATGAACCTGCAGAAAAAGCGCCACAGTAGAAAGCAAAACCTAGATTGCAATCAATACTCCACCTTCATCAGATCTTATCCTTGACCCGGAAGACTAAAAACCTTGTTCAAGAATCAATACGCATTACAAACAACCCATTATTGTAATAGTTCACAACAGAGCAATCTCCAAATACCAGTGTAAACCCATGTCATCCTGCACCACCTCCTTCGTTGGGAAGAACAGAAATAAACCCACTTGCACAAGAAACAAATCCCAATACCGATTAAGGAAAACCCAGCAAAATAAGCACGAATCAAGGCTGGAAGCACAAACCCGGTTCGAAGCTTTGAGTCCGGTTCTGGGATCGACTTTTAATCGAACACGACCACCAATACCACCACACTAGGCCTCTCTCTCTCTCTCTCTCTCTCTCTCTCTCTGTGCTATTGCTATTTTGGTGAGCGGATTACCGAATTTCTCTTCTCTACGTTTTCTACATTATTAGCTTGCTGCTTCCAGTAGGTCGTATTATTCTATTGTATGGATTTTCGAAATACGAATCCGAAAACCATAAACGGAAAGAGAGAGAGAGCGCGCGCCGTTGTTTTTGAGTTGTATGGGAAAAATAAAGGACGGAGGAGAGAGAAGGGACCCACATTTCTTACATGAAGAGAACTTAGACGCTTTTGAATCAAGACGTCCTCGTCACCCTAATTAATAAATATCCAACTTATATGGTAGATTAAACTTTGAATAATGTGTCAGTAATCTTTTATACACATAATATATATATATATATATATATAATTTATACCATTCACCCATGCATATGCATGCACTAATCTCAAAAGAGTAAGGACTCGATCTTCTTTTAATCTTTTTTTAATTTTATTAATACTAAAATAATTAATAATTACTTTTATAAATTATAGGGAAAATTCGAGAAAAATACAATTAAAAATATAAAAAAAATAAATTGGTGTTACAAATTTATCAAATCCCAAGTCAAAAATAAGGGATAATTTTGAGGGTACAAGTTGTAGGAGTCAATAACAACATCTGTATCGATGTTAACAATATCATATTTTACATTAATAACTTTACTTTTATGTTTCAGAACTTCATATCCCAAAAACCAAAGATAATTTTAAAGACACAGGTTTCAGAGGTCAACAATAATATCTGTATCTATATTAACAACATCATATTTTACGTAACGACTTCACTTTCATGTTTCACAACTAAACTAAGAGCAATTTAGTCATTTGGTCATAATTGAAAATCTCATATTCCTACTTCAATTCTGATCTAGGATTTTATATATTCGTAACACCAATTTATTTTTTCCCATTTTTAATTATATTTTTCTGAAATTTTGCCCTAAATTATAAGTTCAAAAGATCATCCTTTGTTAATTTATTTCCAAAAAAAAAAACTAATTCTGAGCAAGTAGTCCATTCCATGAGGAATATAGGAGGCAAGAAGGGCTTTATGGCCATCAAGATAGACCTTGAGAAAGCATATGACCGAGTTCATTGAGATTTTGTTATATCATGCTTTGAAAACTCCAAATCCCACCTAATCTTCATGATGTATTAAGGGAATGTATCACCACGTCATCCATGCAAATCTTGTGGGAAGGAAACAAAGCAGAGGAGTTCACACCTTCTCGCATGCTCAGACAGAATGATCCTGTATTGCCTTACCTATTTTTGAATTGTATGGAGAAGCTAGCACACTTGATTCAAAGTGAGATTGCATCCAACCATTGGAAACCGATCAAACTGGGTAAAACCAATCCCCCAATATCTCATTTGTTTTGTGCTGATGATTTAATATTGTTTGCAAAGGCAAGCTTAGAACATGTGGCAATTATCAATAATTGTTTAGAGAAATTTTGTGCAATGTCAGGTCAAAAAGTTAATGTGAACAAAACCATAGTTCTTTCCTCTAGGAATATCAATCATAATCAAGCAACTCAACTAAGTGAGGCATTAGGTTTGACCCAAAACAGCAAACCTAGGAAAGTATCTAGGAGTCCCTCTTCATCATGATTGAGTTACACCAGGCACATATAGTCTATTGTTGATAAAGTTCAAAACAGATTGAGCAAATGGCAAATAATGAAAATATGTCTACCTAGCTGAGATACTTTAATAAAGTATGTTCTTTTTGCTATGCCAACATACTCAATGCAGATGGCGAACCTCCCATCAGCAATATGTGAAGTGATTGAAAAGAAATCCCAAGAATTTTTGTGGGGATTGACAGAGGAGAAACAAAAAATGCACCTCATTGCTTGGGATACAGTGTGTAAGGAAAAAAGACTAGGTGGACTCAGTATGAAATATATAAAATAGAGCTTTCATGATAAAGTTTGGATGGGGTCTTGCACCTCATTTGTTGTTGTGATAGGTGTAAGGAATATATGAAAGATATTCTACGAGCCCTAAGAGATTGCGAGGAAGTTTGAACATTATGAGGGACCATTATCATCCCTTCCTATTATGCCAAATTCTTTTCGGGAAATACTAGTGACTGGTTCTTCCTAAATATGAAGCATAATGTTCGTTATGGAGATTGTTATTGGAAAGACTTGTTCACTATTATTTACTGGTTGATTTAGAGGGATAGAAATGACCTTGTTCGTTCCAACTCTAGTATGAGTCTTAATAATGTGTTGGAGAGAGCAGAGGCGATTATGGGTAGCATGAATAATGATACTACCAAACTCAGTACGGTGAACTTAACAGAAAATTTGAGGAGGATTCATCCTCATGATGATACTGTTGTTCGTGAGTGTAATATCCCGAATTTTGAAACTAGAGGCTAGAAGAATAAGCCTGAATAAAGTAGACTACTAAGCCCAGTTCAGGAAGAGTGTCAATAATGTCTAAGAGCCATAATGGCTTTTAGAGACTAGTTTGGGAACTAAAGTATGAGATTTAGTTCTAAATGGTCAAGGGAAAATACCCAACCCATTTATCTAAAGTCAAATAGGATCTAAAACCTAACTTAGATCCAAAAGTGTGGGAATGGCATGTTGGAAGAAGAAAGAAATAAAGACAAAAAGAAAGAAAAGAGTTATGGCTTGTAGAAACCACACCCGAAATAAAGTACGAATTTCGGTGTGATTTAGTCGAAAGAAAATACCTGATTCCTTTTGGATATGTCAAAATGACATAGAACCTAACCAAGATCCAAAGGAAAAGGAAAAAGGTGTCTAGAAAGAAATAAGAAAGATAATTTAAAGAATTAATGGCACAAGAAATAATGTTATCATAATCAAGGGCAAAAGAGACAATTGTCACTTGATCTTGAGGTTAGAATTAGAAACTTAAAATAAATGGTCAAGATTAACTCTTGAAAAACAAGAGCAATAATGAAGATGAAGAAGCAAATAAATTCCCTCCCTCATGCTATTGAAAACATCCAAAGAGGGCAAGGAATACAGAAAGAAGAGTTTAATCAAATAGTCAATGTTCTTCAAGTTTTTCCAACTTGGAAAGTTTAACTACAAAGTAAGACAAGAGACTAATTTGGGTCAACAATTCCTCTCTATTTGGGCAGCATATTTTGGTCAAGAGAAACAAAGAAAGAAGAGAGAAGAAGAGTGAATAGTGAAAATTCCGGAGTTTCGAAGCTGATTTCACCCCCGATTTGGCTTTTCTAGCTTCTAGAGTTTTCTCTAATGTTGCTCTAATCAATGAGAGCTTTCTTTCTATGGTTTTGGATTCTTGATCAAAAGGTGTTTAGAGCCTTCTGCCTAAGGGAGGTGCTGCCAAAATCAAGAACTGGTTGCAAAATCGGGCTCAGGTAAGTGCAAGCTTCGATTTGAGCTGAATATTGTGATGTTTGAGTAATTGTTCATGGAGTTTTTTGATTGCCCTGATTTTTGAACACCATGAAAAATGAAGTTTAATGGTCTTGTAATCATGAGAAATGGGTTAAAGAAGGTTTAATGATGTTAGATTATAAGTCTTGAAGTTAAATTTGCAAAACTGTTAATTGCTGGATTGAAATATCTAGGAGGCAGTCTATTTATGGTGAAGTTTTGATTGGTCAACCTGATCCAAATGTTATGAAACTTTTCAAAATTAAAGTAGACATCATGAGCTTTAATTTGATAGGTATTATAAAGCAATTTGGACCAGTAGATTGAAAGTTATGGATTTTTGAAGTTGTGCCCTATTTTTAGACTTGATTCTGGAATAGTGTTGGCCTTTATAGAATTTTGTATTTTTATGGTTGTAGATGGTGGTGGTTCATATTTTTCTTGTATAGAGGACTTAAAAGAGCTTTTCACATAACTTTGAACCACCCCATTTTGATTTTTGTAGATTTAGTTTTGATTTTTGGAAGTTGAGCCAAGAACAGGGGATTTCTTGGCCGCGGCCAAGCCTCTATTTCAACATTTCACATTTTCTGAATGGTGTTGGTTGGTCTAGCCTTTCCTAACCCTATAGGCACTTGTTTGGACTTCTAATGGCCACCTAAGTGGCTCAAAAGATAACCAACATGATGTGTTTAGCCTTCCTAACTTCTTAGACATTGTTATACACTTCCAATGACTTGCTATCATTGCTCTAATTATGTGATTAGGTATCTAGGGCCATGAGAGGTCAAAGAAGAGGAAATGGAAGAATTTCCAAGAAGCTACAATGGTTGGAAGAAAAGGGAACCAAAGAAGGACATAAAGCCATAAGGTAGGGAACTTTCCTAACTTGAATAACTTTTTATGTGTGCTTGTGCATTGATGTGTTAATTGCTTTGACGAATTGTATGAAGCATATGTGAATGAGTGAAGCCCTGTTTTAATCATACTATGGCCATTAGTGTAATGTGTTGAACATTGAGTATGCATATATGTCATTGTGTTGGGATGAATTTATGTAAGCAAGCATGTCATGCACAAATCATTTCTTGTTTATATTTGTTAGTACTGTTCACTACTGGGATTTTCTTGAATCTCACTCCCCCTACCCCAACCATATAGGTATGTGAACATGATAGAGGAGTGCATGAAGATATGCAAGAAAGAAGAGCGATGACGAGTTGAAGAATTTTATGTGATAGTTTGTCATGTATAAATTATTGCATATTTTTATTGTTGTATAAACATGCCATGAATAATGAATGTTTGTAATCAAGGTTAATTGAATGAGTTAAGAATGAGCAGAGAAATAAGCAGTGAATCACTCTGATTGAATTAAATAAAGATAAGAATCGATGAGTAATACTGAAGTTGTGAATTGCTAAAAGACGCTTCCGCAAAATTTTGATATATTCAGAAAAATCCACTCAACTACAGGTTCAAATCCTGTCTTGAGATTGGGAATTTAAAACAATTTTACGAAAGTGGTTCGGACTTATTGTGTACAAACTCATTCTATTGATTACGAGAATAAGGCGTTACACTGAGGGATAGGTAATTATTGACACAGATGGGGCTTTTCCCCAAGGAACAGGCATATTGCATGTGGCTAAGGGTGGAAACAGGCCAGGTGGCTTGGCATGTTTTCGACCTGATCAAGCCTAGCTTGTTAGAATAAAAGGCCAGGCCTAGGCCTATTTTAAAGCCTGTTTTATTAAACAGGCCAGGCCTAGGCCTATCAGGCTGGCCTGTTAATATATTTAAAAAAAAATTGGGCCGCTCCTCCCTAACGTCCCAACAGCCCAATTCCCTCTCTTAGACTCATCACTCATTCTCTTCCAAATCTCAATCTTGTCCTCTTGTCTCTCAAATCTCAATCTATCATTCTTGTCTCACTCCCACTGCCGTCTCACTTTCACTCCCACTCCCACTCCCATTTTGATCTCGCTCTCAGAGTCTCAATTAACGATCTAACTCTTACTCTGATCTCGATCCCAGTCGACGATCCCTATATGTACATCTTTTCATCCTCCCTTCTCTGATCTCACTCTCAATCAATGATCCTCGTCTCACTCCCATCTCGCTCTCAGTCAACTCACACTATGTCTTGACTCATCCTTGTCTACCAAACTCTCAGAGGCCGTCCGATTAGGTTGATTCTCCTACTCGGTTTGGCTTTACTTCAACGAGGTTCTCAAAGTTCTCCGACCCCTCACTTTGACCGGAACTCCTATTATCAGCCAAATTTCAGAAACTTGAGTAATATTCATCTATTTGAATCGACGATGGCACAAAATTGTTTGAGTTCTGTTTGTGCCGATGAGAATCAGGTACTCACTGCTAAACACCCTGTAAATGCAATTTACAGCTCGAAAATTTTCATTCAGCTTATTGCAGAATTCAAAGTCATGACTTTTGGCAAAGATTTTTCATTCTTGCGAGTCTTGAAAACAATTTTGCTTCTTCAGTTCACGTCGCCACTCCGATTCGTGTATTTGGATGTGGACTATTTTGATTATTTTGATTTTTCCATGATCTATATATTTGATTCTATATGGTTTATGATTTTAGTTCAGGATCTGATGGCCAAAAAAACATTCAGGATTTATTGTTCTTGATTAGCTATTTTTAAACACTGTTCTTCTGTTTTGGGGTTCGAATTAAATCTGCAGTGGCAAATCTCCAGCTCTAGGAAGTCTACTCTAGATCTTTGTTTTGTTTTTAAACTCTGCTATTCTGTTTTTGTTCTGCTTTGCCATCAAATTTGAGGCCAATCATCCAAAAGTTGTATGTGCTAATAAAAATTGTTATATTAAAGAATGCCCAGGTCAATTTCTTGGAGTTCTTGTTTTCAAGTAGAAAGGCTTGTTTTGATTGGTTAATGTGACTATGTATATGCATTTTTTGTATAAAAAAATACAGGCTTTTAACAGGCCTCTGGCCTTCTCAAACCATGCTAGGCTTATGAATAGGGCAGGCTCAGGCTGACAAAAAGACCTGTGATAGGCTACACGCCAGGCACAGGCCGATTTGCTACAATACAGGCCAGGCTTGTTGTTAACACCCATTTCCATTTCGATATTCAAAGAGTAATAAAGACTAGATTACATAGGCATACAAAAAAGTACATATATACTGATAAAAGTATTTGTTTACAATCCAACATCGTCTATAGACAAAATACAGAATACAACAATATTTCCCATAATCATAGGAATTTGCCAAAATATCTTAAGCATAAAATAACTATAACCGCCATCTTTAACCTTGCCTCGAGACACGTGTCAATCACTTCTTAGCATCTACACCTTTGCCTTTCATCCCATTGGCACCCACTGAGATGTTTGTTTAGAAAAAGGGGTGAGATTCCAAGGAATCACAGTAAAAATATGCTATCATTCATATAAAATGTGAAAAGTAAATATGATATACGCCATGTATGCATCCATTAATGAAAAATATAAATACATTATCATGTATACATAAGTAGGTCCCAGCCCCACTAATATACACCGGTAGGATTCTCACTAACTCCCAATGTAAGTGCACCTCTTGTAATATCCTGAATTATGATTAAGGACTAATAATTTCAAAGTAAAGTAATTAATGTTAATTAAACACTTATGAAGTAAATAATGTGAGTTGTGTGTAAAATGTGTTTGATGATGATATATGTGTCATGACAATCAGGGGTAAAATGGTAAATTTACCGACCAACTGGACTATCACCAAAGAGAAAACTCATAGGTAACTTAAGATCAATGGCTAGGATTTGTTAAGCAAGAGGTGGAATCAAGTGTGCATGGGTTATATGGATTCATGAAGGGAGACATGAGATCATGGCCAGTGTCATCATAAAGACCCTTGGATCAAAGTCAAAATTTCAAACTCATCTTCTCTTCCCTCTCTCCTTTGAGTCGACTGTGTGTGTGTGTGTGTGTGTGTGTGTGTGTGGAGAAGAATGATCCTCATGCATTCACCATCATTTATCACCTTCTCTCTCCTTCCTTCCATTTTCGCTAAAGTTTAAGCAAGAAAGAGAAAGAGAAAAGCTTGATTTTGAGTAGGTAATTGTCTCCCTATGCTTGAAGCCTCTTCATTAAATTTGTTCAAGAGGTTGAGAACTTCTTTGCTATGTTCTCAGAATTTTGAAAAGTGGTGATTTGGTGTTTGCACAAACTTGAAAGTTGGGGAAACAGAGATTTGATCTTACCAAGTTGAAGAGGTGAGAATTTGATGCATTTTAGTATATTTATGGTGATTTTTGGTTAAGCCTTGTAGATTCTGGAATTTTTGCCCTGATTTCATGAGAATTGAATAATGAAAGAGTTTGGAATGGTATGGTGTAGAAAATGATGTTAAGATGTGTTATAATGTCATTAAGTTTGATTTGAAGTTGAATGAGGAAGTTTGGCAAATTGTGGTTTTGAGTGATCTTGTGATCTCGAGTTGAGAATGTGTTGATTGAGTGGGAATTAGGTTGTTTTATAGTTACCAAGGGGTTCCTTGTGTCAAAATGAGTGAGAATGAGCTTTAGTACAAGTTTTAGGACCATTGGTAGTGAAATGGGTAAATCTAGGAACATATATCAGTTGCTGCGATTTTTGGCTTCTGATAAATAACACTCGAGTGCTGTGAGATATTTTCCCTTTTTCCCTTCGGTTTTGTTTAGATTCTCAGGAAAGCTTAAGAGTGTACTTTCGTTCCCGCGAGTGATATAGGTCATCACTCGAGTAATCTTGGTTTCACTCGAGTGAGTGAGTAAGTTTAAGCTTTTGGGATTTATGGTTGCTCTCGAGTAATCACTCATTATGTCTCACTTTTTGGTGCTTGAGTGCATTTGAGGTCATCACTCGAGTGCAGCTTCCTGTGCTCGAGTGAGGGTGTGAGATATATTGAGGTTTGCCCTCGGGCAAACACTTCCAGTGTGGCACTTTTAGGGACTCGAGTGAATCTGGGGGTCATCACTCGAGTGAGGTTATCTCTACTCGAGTGAGTCGACCAAAAATCAGTGCTTTTGTTTCCAAAAGGCATCTTCGGGGTAGTTTCTCCCAACCCTTTAGGGATATATTTAGGCTTGTAATAGCCACCTAAAGAGATTAAATGATAACCAACATAAAGTACTACAAAATTGGAAAACTTGGAAAAGAGATTGACGGGTTGACCCTGATTTGGTTTATATGATTTGATATTTGTCGCCCTCGAGAGTCCACAGTGCCAAAGAATGTCAGGAAGGAACAAGGTAGTGACTTTTTCTTTTATACTGTGTGTGAAACATTGAATGTATGTTTGTCATGCATTGAGAATACATTGTAAATACATTGTGATGCCTTGAGATCGCAGCGAAAGCTGACGCTTAGTGATACATTGTGATACTTTGTGAATACATAGAGATCACAGTGAAAGCTGACGTATAGAGTTTACAACCATGAGTGTTGTCGTTTGTTGCGTGAGCAATGATACATTGTGATGTTGCTAATATGATCATATATGCTATGTGTTTGTGCACTATATGAGTGATTTGTTACTACTGGGATTCTCTTAAATCTCATTCTTTTCAATGACCAACATTTCAAACAAAGCTAGTGGCACTAAAGAGAAGTGGTCAACCCGGAGTGATTAGGACCCCTTTGGGGTATATTTGATTTTTGGATGTTGGTTATCTACTTTTGAACTTGGGATTACTGTATATTTTGATATGTAAATATTACATTTGATTTTGGTTATATAATCCCCTAGTGGAGACTTATAAACCCTCATATTATATATGTATAGAACCCGGGAGTTGTCGAGGATTTGGTTATACACTTTGATATGTATGAATGTAAATTAACTGCACATGTAATTATATTCGAGTTTTGAAATTGAGACCAGGATAAGGAAGAATTTTTGAAAACCTTTGTGAAAACCCTACTGTAAAGTAGGAAGTTGAAATGAGTTTTAAATTATTCGATGGTCTCTAATTCAATTTAATATACGATATCGAATCATAATTACACTAATCAAGGCAGGGGGTTACACCTCTGGCACTAACTGCCCCTCTCTAGGCAAAACATGTTGATTAATAAAGCATATTTACAAACAATGGCATTCACACAATCATATAACTATAACATGATGTATGAAGGATAATGTCCCTACCTCAAAGTTCTTTTAACCCCTTTTTAGTGTGCCTCGTAAAACGTGTCGCTTCCGACTTCCAACTCGGTCCTAAAATATTAAATATACAAGAAATAGGTCATAACCTATCCAAATATCATTTTAGACACTTCCCTAGTGTTTCTTGGGATTATATTAGTCTATGGTGAAAATTTACCAAAATGCCCCTGGGACCTCAGCCCGACCCCGCTGCACCCTGCCCAACAGCATGTTTTCTCAAAATTCGAACTAGGGCTATCCTGACGTATTTTCACCCAATGAATCCATTTTTAGGCTCAAAATTACCAAATTTAGTGTCAAATTACAAAATTGCCCTTGACAGCCCCGTTTTAGGGTTTTAGGGGCGTTTTCGTAATTATGCTTTTTCGAGCTTTTCCGAAAAAGTGACCAACTGTAACCCCACCTATTCTTGCCTCCTAAATCTGATGGAACCATCAAATCATTTAAAGTCCAACTCCATCCCCCAGATCTGGTCTTGGCTGAAGCATATGCCAAGAAGAGGGAAAATTTGCAACTTTGTGATTTAACCTCTAAAACTTATGTGTTTCCACTTCTAATCCATTACTAAGCCATTTAAACCCATACTAACCATGATTTAAAGAAATTAGGGCAGCATAACCCCTTAGGATTAGGACTTTTCAAATTTACAAATTTAACCAAAAATCACCAAATCCAACCACAAACCTCAACAACAACATCATACTAGTATAGATCCAAGGTTTGTGAAGTTACCTCTTGAGTTCTTGAGTCCTCTCTCTCTCCTTGAGCTCAAGATGTGTCTTCAAAACCATTGATTTCATAGAGAAGAAGAGTTTATAGAAGGTTTTCTTACAAGATCACAAGAAAAATGTTTAAGAACCAACACTTATCTTAAGCTTCATCTTCTTCCTTCTCTCTAGATCTCAAGATCATCAAGCTCTCTCTCTCTGTCTTCTCTTCTCTCTTCTTGGCCGAAATATACAAGGGAAAGAGGAAGGAAGAGTGTTTTCAAATATCTTCCATTTCCCTTTATTACTTTATTTCCAAGATTGCATCTTATGTTGACACTTATCATTAGCCTTATCTCTTCCCAATTGGTGTCATAAGGTTTCAATTAGCCTTGAACTAATCTTCCTCCTCTTTTGGTTAGCTCAAAACCCCCTTTATGTCTTCATTAACCAAATGGCTTCTTCCAACTAATCCAACCATGCACTAAATTGGTATACCTTAATCATGATTACTTTGTAAAAGTAATATTATTTTAACTCAATTAGACATGTGCTCATCTTTATCAATTATAAACTAATCCCTTTACCATAGGATAATGACACTTGGCATGTTTAATTCCAAAAGTCATTTTGCCCTCCCATTTTCTTATGCTAGGCGAAATTTTATAAGAAAAGGGAAATATAAATTGTTTCAATACTTCCATAATTCAATTAAAGGAATCATGTGTAATATCCTGATTTGTGATTAGGGCTAATGACTATGAGAATTGTTGTAATTAGTGTAAGTAAGCACTATTGGGATTAATATACTGTGAATCTTAGAATAAATATGTGTGGTATTTAAGATCAAGGGTTGAGATTCATTGCACATGGGTCGGAATCCTATGCTTTGTGGTTGTGTGAGCTTATAGGAGAGTGATTAAGATTTGGACATGTGGCATGGTGGTGGCCATGGGATGTGGCACTAAGTGACAAAAAGCCACTTTTCTCTCTCCCTTCTCTCTCATTTTCGGTTGAGTGTGGGTAAGGGAGGAAGAGACATATCATCATCATCCTCACCATTTTCTCTCTCTTCTCTCAATATTTCCGGCGACTTGAGGCAAGAAAGAGGAAGAAGGAAAGCTTGAATCTTGGTGAGTTATGATCCTCTAATGCCCTAATCCTTTTCTCTAAAGATATACATCTCATTGAGAGCTTCATTGTGGTAATTCCAGAATCTTGAAATAGTGTTGATTGGTGAGTTGGTTGAATTTGGAAGTTGAAGAATCAAGATTCTGGATTGGGCAAAGTGAAGAGGTAGGCATTTAGTGCATTTGGATATATTGTTTGTGATTTTTGGTTAAGTTGGTAAAATCTGGAAAATTGCCCTAGTTATGCCTATTTCTGAATATATGAGGGTCATTGTGATTGATGATTGGAAATGATTTATTGTGGAAATATATGAGCATTTGATTTAGTTTGGAATGTTGGAAATGTGTTAAGGGAAATGGGATGTTTGTTGTGATAGAGACCTAAGAGCATGATTGTGGTTAAATTAGTTTTGGAGTGTTTTTGAAGTGGCCAATATGTTCCCTAGTTAGTGCCAAGTGGGTGTGAGCTTTTGGTAGAATTTGGGAACCATTTGGGAGTGAAATTGACCATCTGGTGTTTGCTGAGATGATCTGCATTTTTGGTCTCTGATGCACAACACTCGAGCACGGGATAATCATGCTCGAGTGATGTGAGAATTTTTCCCTTTTCTGCTTGAGTGATAATTGGGGTTCTTTGAAGGAATCTCGAGTGCTCTTCTTCGTTCTCGAGTGAGGGAAGATCATGCTCGAGTGAGCTTGGGTCTGCTCGAGTGATGGTGTAAGCCCAGAGTAAGGGGGTTGCTCTCGGATTGTCACTCGCGGGTAAGGTACACGAGTGTGCCTTCTCACTCGCGGGTATGTGGTGTTCACTCGAGTACATATGGCTGTGCTCGAGTGATCCTGATCTTTGAGAGCTTGTGTGCTCTCGGGTCCTCACTTCCTGGTCTTCACTCGCAGGTGCTCGAGTGAGGCATTTGGCCTTCACTCGGGTGAGGTCCAGCATGCTCGAGTGAGCCGGTTCCTGAAAGCTTCTTTGTGCTCTCTGGTGTTTACTCGCTGTCTCTCACTTTCTTGTGCTCGAGTGCTATCCATACCAATGCTCGAGTGAGAGCTTTTGTGCTCGAGTGAGGCTGCCAGAAATCAGTGTTTAGCCTTTGAAAAAGGGGTCTTTGGGGTAGTGTCTTCCAACCCTTTAAGCATATGTTTAGACCTCTAGTGGTCACCTAAAGAATCCTAAATGATAACCAACTAAGTGCATTATGAAATTAAAAACTTGGAAAAGAGATTGATCGGTTGTCCCTAATTTGGTATAGGATTTGACATCTGTCGCCCTCGTGAGACCACAGTACCGGAGCCAGTCAGGAAAGATACAGGTAGTGACTCTTTCTTTATATCCTATGTGATACATTGTATGTGTGCTATATCATTGTGATGAAATGGGTTTCGTATGCTGCAAGTTTTGTGAAAATTTGTGTGAAGCACCGCTATACCAATAGTCCCTGAGTCGCTAACAACGGTTCGGGTAAGGGCTGTGTGCCTTCCCGGCGGTAAAAGGGGATGAGGTTAGGGTATGTATATGTGATTATGTGGGCCGAAAGGCTAATTGTGAGCCAAAAGGCTATTTGTGAAGGCCGAAGGGCCATTTGTGAAAGCCGATAGGCTATATGTGAGCCGTAAGGCTATTCGTATGCACTGCCACGCCAATAGTCCTTGAGTCGCTAACAACGGTTCGGGTTAGGACGGTGTGCCTTCCCGGCGGTAAAAGGGGATGAGGGTGGAGTGTGATTTGTATTGCTGTTATGAGATGATTTGTTTACATATTATGTGATTGCATGTGGTATGAAAAATTTGTTACTACTGGGATTCTTTAGAATCTCATTCTTTCCAAATGACTAATCTTTTCAGACAGGGCGAGTGGCTCGAAAGGGAAGCGGACAACCAGGAGTAGTTAGGTTTACTCTGAGATTTTAGTGGTAGTTGGTTATCCTTGTTTTGGTTTGGGATTACTAAGTGTAAATGAGATGTAAATACATATTTTGGATATGTAATCCCCATTTTGGGAACTTGTAAACCCATTATATTTATGAAGTAACCTGGGGTTTTGCCGGGATTTAGTTTCCGCACTCTGATATTTCTTATGTGATTTGATTTCTCAAGTAATTATATCTGTCTGTGAATGTGAGACCAGCAATAAGTATGTTTTGAATTGATTTTCGAAATACCCCATCTCTTGGATGTGGGATTATAAATTGTTATTTCACCTTATTGGTCGCTATTTCACTTAAATTTTGAAATCCGGATGTAATTACGGTGAGGGGGTTACATCATGCCCAAGTCCTTCCAATTTCACAACTCTTGATTTATTTCACCAAGAATATTCAATATATATATTCTCCTTTTATTTTCCCTGATTAATTGAAATCAACTTTAATTAATTGGAAAACACTTAATCTTGTACTACATTGGCAAAGTTTCAATTTTACCATTACCATTGTAATCTAATTTCCTTCCTTGAATTAATTTTCTCATTTTCTCATGAATTTTCACCATTTTATTGAATTTCTCAAATAATTACAATATATTTTATGAATATAAAATTTGGAGTGTTACACCTGTTAAGGCCAAAGCCTAGCCTGGCTTGACCTGTTTCCACCCCTACGTGTGGCGGCATAATAAAGTATTGACAAGGAAATGTACTGGAGGGATTTACATTAAGGCTCAATACAGGTAACGCTCATACTGCAGAAATTTGGGGTTGTCTTATAGGCATGAAGAGAGCATGGAATAGCGGATTCAGGGGCGTGCTGTTGAGATGCGATACATGAGGTAATCAACCTAACTCAAAATGACATCCTTGATTTGCATGAGGAACGGTAGCTGCTTACAGAAGTTAAAGGAATACAGGAGAAGCTAGAAGGTGGAGATCCAATATTTCCCAGAGATGATAACTGCATGGCTGACTCTCTAGCCAAGTGAGCATTGGATGCTTCCCAAGAATTGCACATTTTGAGACCTGAGGATGTGATGTCCCAAATTTTAATTAAGGGCTAATGATGATTATTGAGGATAATCATTGAATTAAAGTGGAATAATTATGTGTTTTGTGGCAATATTAATTAATATGTCATGATTAGTGAAAATTGAAAGAATGAAATTGTTGGGCCATTAGTTACTGATTAATAGAGGAATTAATTACTAGCTAAGAGAAAAAAATGAGATATATGATTAAAAGGCTAATGGAAGGATTAGAATGGCTAATTGGTTGCTTATTTTGTGAGAGCCAATAGAAGTAAGACATGTGTCAAAAGCGGGTATGATGAGAGAGTAAGAAAAGTCAAAGGAGGGAGTATTTTATCATTTCTCTCTCCTCTCTTTCCCTCTTTTTCGGTTGGACATAGAGGGAGTAGTATCATCATCACTTCATCTCTCTCGTCTCACTCTTCTCTCTCTCTCTCTCTCTCTCTCTTCAGTCATTGAAGAAGGAGAAAGGAAGAAGAAAAGCTTGTGATTTGGGTAAGCTAATGGCTTTCATTGCTCAAACTCTCTTCTTGAATGTTGTTCCTAGAGTTGAGAGCTTCATTTTGGTGGTTGTAGTTTCTTCACTGGTGGTGATCGGAGGAACCATGAAAATCTGGTAGTTAGAGAATCAAGAAGTGTCTTTGGAAAAGTTGAAGAGGTAGGTGAAATCAATCCTTCTATCTATGTTTTATGAAAAATGATTAAGATTGGAATTTCTGGAAATTATAGCCTATTTTCATTGAAATAGGGTCATTGGTAGTTTGGCATGTTATTGGTATAGAAATAGGTGTTTGGTATGAGTTTTGGATAGATAGATTGATTTGAGATTGGAATGATTGAATTTAATGATTTTGGAATTTTGATGTTTATATTGCCCAAAGCCAAAGCATGATAATGGAATAGGATTTTGGTCATTTTGATGGTTTTATTGGATTCCTTGAGTGATTTGTGTGGGGATAGCTTTGGTTGAAGTTTTGGGTCCCTTTGGATCAATTAGGCAAGTGTTGCGAGGTATGGTCAGTTTTTCTGCGTTTTCTGGTTTCTGATAAGATCACTCAAGTGATCTGGGGTTCACTTGAGTGTAGGATGAATATCACTCAGGTGAGGTTGAGTATCACTTGAGTGCTGCGTGTATATTCTATTTCTCTTCAGCTTTCTGTTGTGCTTCCGTAATCAAAATCCAAAAGTGTGTCTTGACACTCGAGGGTGTCAAGCCATCACTGAGTGCTCTTGTCTATGCTCGAGTGATGTTCCCTTCTGAAAGTTTCTTATACTCTTGGGTGATCACTTCCTGGACCTCACTTTGGGGGACTCAGGTCAGCATTAGGCTTCCACTTGAGTGATTGTGTTTGTGCTCGAATGCAGCGAGCAACTCTGGGTTCTGTTGTTTCTTTGTGGTCTCAAGTATTCACTTGCAGTTGTTCACTCTCTAGTGCCCGAGTATAGACTGTACCATCACTCGAGTGAGGTCTTCTTCACTCGAGTATATGTACAATATCACTCGAGTGAGGCCATCTTCACTCAAGTGTCTCAGTGAAAAATATCAATGTTGAGCTTTCAAAAAGGGGATCTTTGGGGATAATCTTCCAACTCTTTAGAGTAATTGATAGAGGCTTTCATGGGTATTAAAAGAGTAGTGATGATAACCAACGATAAGTGTTATTTAAGTAAGGATTTGGAATAGTGAATAATCCTATGTTCTTGATTTGGTTATAGGGTTGAGTATTCGCCTTAATCATGGTTCGATATCCGCTCGGATCATGAGTAATCGATGCTGGAGCATACATGGAAAGAATAAGTGTAGGGAACTTACCTCTCCTGCATGTATTTGATAATTGTGTTGGTGTATTGACGCATGTTATTGCTTTGCCTGATTATGTGAAACATAAATGAGTGATTGAAGCTCTATTTCAACTTATGCTATGACCATGAGTATACTATTTGAATATTGAGCATGTTGATATGTCATTGTGTGAACATGAATTATGTATTGCAAGTATGTCATGCATTAAACACTTATCTTGCATGCATATTGATATTGTTTTCCTACTGAGATTCCCCAGAATCTCACCCTCCCCTACCAACAGTGTAGACATGGCAAGTGGATCAAGATGGAGTAAGCAAACAAGGGCGGCTAGGTCTCCTTATGGGCAAGTGAATTGGTAGTTGGTTATCATTATAAGTTGATATAACTGTATATGTTAGACGTATATGCTCAGATAATAGATTGGAATGTGAATTTGGAATGAGTATTGTGTAATCCCCATTTGAGATATTGTAAAGGGCGTATGTGCCCTATGAATCTTAATGAAGGTATGAACCCAAGATTGCCGGGATTATTATTGTACACTCTGATATATTATGAATGTGATTTATCTTCGTGTAGTAATTATATTCAGAATGTGAATGTGAGACCAGGTTATAAATGATTTTGAAATGTATTTATGAAAACCCCATCTGGTAGATCGGTTAGTAAATGTTATTTGATTGTTATTGATCTCTATTTTACTTTAATCACGTAATTTGAATATAATTACAGAAGGGGGGGTTACAAAGGACACCCTTCTTCTTAGGCATATGGACGACTTAGGATAATAGTGTTAGCTCTCTGTTTTTTGGGAGAATTACACTCAGGTCTCAAAGAAGGAGGAAAATGAAGAAATGTTCCCTTGAAATTGCAAAATTAAAACAATGATACCATGAAGTTGTTAATACAGGTTCCTGGAGTTGTTAATGACCTACTCCTGAAGTTGTTAATGGGACTAGTTTTTCATTTTACAATTTCAAGGGATCATTTCTTCATTTTTCTTCTTCTTTGGGACATGAGTATAATTCTCCCTTATTTTTTTGTTGTTCTTTGTTCTTGTGTTCTGTTAGAGCCGAGAATACGGGCCAGCCCTTCACTGGCTAGGGCCTAAATGGGTCGGCCCATTTATGCCCGCTTCCTAAAAAACCCCCCAATATTTAAAGCCTGCAGCCCTTCACGGGCTCGGGCTTAAACGGGTTTGAACTCATTTTAATTAAAAAATAATAATTTTCAAATTTTATAATTTATTTATTATTAATTCTTAAATTGAGATACATTATTTTTAAAACTCATAAATTTTTAGTTAAAATAATCATCTAAAGTCCAAATTAGCCTCTTTTTTAAAGTTGAAATGAATAAACCATTGAAGAAAATAAAATAAATCAAACCATTTAATAAGTGTTTATCTGTTATTAATACTTTATTAAGTACTTATGTGTCTCTCATATTGATAATTTGATATAATGATATTATATATATTAATTTATTTTTAAAAAATATTAAACGGGTCTAAAAGGGCCGGTCCTACAAGGCTGCAGGGCTGGCCCTCCAGGGCTTGCATCCTTACAAAGCCGGCCCTTTTATGCCCGCTTCCTGTTTTAGCCTCTAAATCATAAGCCCGGCTCTTGAAGAGTTCGGGCCTAAACGAGTTGGTCCAACGGGCTCGACCTGAAGTCCCGGCTCTATGTTCTGTTAGTGTTTTAAATCCCAATGTATGAAGAAAAACGGGTCAAATTATAGGAACTCGCGTCTAAATTTTTTTTTCATTTATTTATTATCAAATATATGAATGAATAAAGCATAAAATTTGAAGGAAAAAAAAAGATACTACAATGTTAAAAAATAGATGTTCTCGGAAGAAATATACATAATCTAACACATTATTTTTAATTTTTTTGTCCTTAAAAATGTTTCAAAAGGAACTTCTAGAAAAGTTATTTCTTTTGTTATATGCGGTTATATTATTTTTAGAGGACTAATAGAAACCTAATTTATTATTCATAAATAAATGTGCTGAATAAATACACATTAATTATATATATATATATATATCATCTGTATCCTACAATTTTAAATTTGTTTATATAAACTACAGGCTTCGAGCCTTAATGTAAGAGATAATTGTAGAGTTGGTCTTGACCCTAAATGTAATATTTATTTCTTATATTTGTTAATCTTTTTTATAATTCAACCCTATTAATGTTCTCTCAATAATAATCAAGTAAGAGATGGATGAAGAAAATTAAGGAAGATGATTATGGTATTTTAAGAAAAAAATATATGTAATATTAATTAATCTAACAAATTTTTTTAATGTAATCAAATTAGATAAATAGATCTATATTAAGGACACGAGGGAGTATGATATTGGGTATTTGGGTTATGCTTGTATGTATTCATCATGCCTGATCATTGATCTTTTGTTTCTTAAAAATAATAATTCCGTTAATTAAAAAAAGAATCATCCACACTACCTTCAAATTAGATAAGTTATTCAAGCATATAAATTAAATATTGAAATATAAAATTAGATAAATAATTGTTCCTGATGGGTTTTATTCTGTTAATAAAATAAAAAATACTTCTCCGGTCCTTAATAAAAGACATATTTATTTAATTTTATTAGATTAAGGAAGTTGATTAAGTTAGTTAATATGATGTGTATTTTCTAAGACATCCAAGGCACCTTCCTTAATTCCTTCATTCTCTCGCTTCTTTGACTATTGTTGAGAGAGCATCAAAATAAACAAATTAGGAAAAAATCAACAAATATGAAAACTTTGTCTTATATTTATGATCAATATTATCTCTTTAAATATGTCTTATTTCAAGGGCTGAAAGGAGCATTTAATAGCAAGAGGGCTTATTTTCAGGAATCCAAATTTTACGAAAAAAGTATTATTGCCAATTTTCAGCTCAATCTTTTTGCCTTGGTATAAGAATCATATTTCATATATATTCTTTTTGTCTTGATATGGTACAAGCTCTCATTTCAAATTTTCTTCAAAGTATATGACCCACAATATACTTTTCTATACATAAAAAGTTATATTAAGTTGTGTATGATTTAACCATAATATCGGTTAAACTTTAATATAGTCTAACTTAATATATGTTCAAGATATAGAAGCCCAAGCTCTTTCAATTAATTCAAATACATTTATGTTAAGTAAATTTTTAACATTCCAATTTTTACTTATAGTAATTAATTACTATTAGGATGTAATTTATTAAGTAATTTAAGGTTTAAAGAAGATCTAGAAGCATATTAAGAAAATGGTGGAATATTACAATATGATTAAAAAATTAAGCTAGTATATATTTACTAAGGATGGGTTGAATTTAATGAAATTGTAATTACTATTTATATATTATTAAAATGTTATTGGAATGAAATACACAAATATAGCTTAATTATGGATTTTTGGAGAATCTTGGCAAGTAGTGGTTTGTTTAGGAGGAGGATTTAGAGATTTCGTGATGTCAAAATATGAGTTTGAGGGTGTTAAGAGTCTTGTCTTTATTATATAAAATAAAAGAACTTAAAAGAAAAAAGTTAAGGAAAAAGAAAGAAAGGAAGAGGCATCTGAAAAGGGGAAAAAAAGGGTGAAGGTATAAATTTACTAACGAAGTTTTGTCCGAGGAGCGTCTAGCACAAATATCTTTTAGAAGGAGCAAAAATATCAATGAACAATTAAAAAAGGGCATCCCACACAAAAACCGTTAATCCGTACTTACAGCGTTAAATTATAAGAGAAGAAAACCCTTAACGACATTAATACGGATTTAACAGTTTTTGTGGTGGATGCCCATTTTTAATTGTTCATTGATATTTTTATCCCTTATTAATTGTTCATTGGTAGTTTTGTCCCTTCTAAAAGATATTTGTGCCAGACGCTCTTCAGACAAAACTTCATTGATAAATTTGCACCTTAACCAAAAAAAAAAGACGATAATAAATATATATGTGTGTGTGTAGTAAAACTACAAAATAAAAAAGAATAATAGAATAATAATATAAAAAATGTTGGGCCCACACCATGTTTTCATAATTAGAGGTAGGAAAATTGGTCAGCCCGTTTAGGCTCGACTCTTTTAAAAACGCTCCTATTTTGAAGCCTAGCCTGTCTATTCATGGGCCCGGGCTAGCCCAATGAGCTTCAAGCCAGTTTTTTAAAAAAAAATCATTTTCTTAAAAAAATTAAATTAAAACATAAAATTTTTTATTTAAAACAAATTTTTTAAAAGTGTTAAATGTTTTATCTTTTTTGATAAATAAAATAAGTAACCATTTGCCTTAAAAAATTCTTCATAAGATAGAGACTCTATTTTCTTATTTTTCAATGTGTATTATTAATTTCTCTTTTTGATATAATTTGCATAATATTTGAATCTCTTCAAATATAATTAAAAAATTATTCTCTTTGTTTACCGTAGATCAATAAAAAAAATGATTCTTTCAATATTTCATAAGGAAAATTTTCTTTGGCAAAATTTTAACAACCAAATGAAAGATTTTTAAAAAATTGAGTAATTTGTTTTTTTTTAAAAAAAAATTATAAAACTTTTAACTAACTATAATGTCATCAACATGTTACTCTTAGCTTTTTAATAAGAATATAATCAATTGTTTCCTTTAAAATGTTCAAATAGCAACACTATATGATTTGAAAAATATTTCCAATTTTAAAAAATTAATTTTCCAAAGCAAAACTTAACTTGTAGTTATTTAATAAAATTTTTAAAAAATTGGCGGGCTTGAACAAGCAAGCTCGTGGCCCTGCAATGCCGGCCGGTTTAATCTTGTGGCCTTATTAGGCTGGTCCTTTTAAACCCAACTATTTCTATAAGTTATAAATCATAAACCCGACCCTTAAAGGGCTCGGGCTTAAATGGGCCAGCCTGATGAGCTTAGTCTGATTTCCCAGCTTTATTTATAATAGGGTTAAGGAGCAAATTTATCAACGAATTTTTGTCTGAGAGCCGTTAGTATATATTTAACGGTTTTTGTGCTGGATACCCTATTTTTAATTGTTCATTGGTATTTTTACATCTTCTAAAACATATTTATGCCAAACACTTCTCAAACAAAATTTCGCTGATAAATTTATTCCTTAACCCTTTATGATATCCCCTCCTATCCTCTCGCAACATCACTTCGTCTCCTCGGTCTTTTTCTTTTCCAGCGCTGAGTGAGCGAGAGATCTCCATTGTTGGGGGTTCAGGATACTTTTGAGATTCATTTCATCTTCATAAAATCTCCCAACTTCAATACTCATTTTAGAAATATTTTTCTACTCAATCAAAATTTTCTAAAAGTACAAATTTTGATGGGAATAAAACAAGTTTGAAGGTTAAGGCTTGAAACAAGTGTTCAGTTTCAACAAATGGGAACTATAGGCTTATATATATAAGTAAATATTGACATTTAATCAGTTTAGAATTTTTATATTGCATTATTTGATAGATTTAGAGATAGGGTTTGACTGATTAAATTTGACTTTAATGATTTAGTTATGTTTATTGGAGGTATAATTGATGTTTAATCAGTTTAGAATGTTGTTAAAGCTTGTAAAATGCGATTAACTACTTTAATATAGAGATTGATAATTTGAGCTCCCAAATTTCTCAAGTTATAATTTGAGTATAACAATTAACAACTATCTCTATTAGACGTTGTTGACAAGTTAAATATTGATAATTAACAACTTGAGTATAGAGATTGGTAACTTGAGCTCCTCACTTATCAATCTCTAAATCCAAGTTGCTAATTGTTTTATTCAAGTTATCATTGTCTATATTCAATTTGTTAACGACACCAAAATGAGATAGTTGTTAATTGTTATATTCAAGTTGTCATTAACTATACTCAAGTTGTCAGTGACTCTTGATAGAGGTGTTGATTACTTGAATATGGGTAATGACAACTTCATAATACTTTTTTTTATCCTAAATATAAGACATAGTTGATTTTTTTTAGAGATTAAAGAAGCTAAATAAATTACTTAATCATATCATATGTTGTGTATCATTAGGTTATATATAAGTTTATAAGTTAGACAAAATAATTTGAAAAAAAACTATAAATGTAAATATTTAAAAATAATTTAATTAACTTTTTAATCTCTCTAACAATATGAACTCATTCTTATATTTAAGACATGAGGGAGCAGCAATTAGCAAAATACAGACAACAACCCAAAACACAAACCAAAATGCAGCGGCAACCATAAATCAAATTCCATCGGTGAAGGTGATGGAAGGGAAAAATACAGAAGGCGATGAACCCAGACTGACATTTGGGTCTGTTACAACATTTGCACTCGCAGGTAACAATCAAACCGGATATCGCGCCGTGAATCCCGTCAATTTCAATATGCCAATTCAACAAAAGAAAAATATGTGATACATCAGAAATAAACATCAATGCTGATAATTCCCCAAAAACTTCACGGGAATTGATTCCCGTTTATAGGACCAACTAAAAATCCTGATGGCCACAGTTAACAGTATATGCAAGGCTACCTCGCATAAGTGTAAGTTACCACTCCATAGGAGTCCAACGGTGCCGCTCACAGGATTCACTGTTTGCCCGCGCGCTTCATGCAGCAGAGACTGAAACAAGGCTAAGTAGAGAGTAATGCCCCGTTTGATACAATGGAAGAGTTTTTAGGGAATTGAAAGTGAAAATAGAAGTGGAACTGGAAGTAGAAATGAAAGTGGAATTGAGATTTTAAAGTGTGTTTGGTATGAACGTGGAAGTGAGATATAATTTTTAATTAAAATATATATTTATAATATGAAAATACCAAAATACCCTCAACAAACTCTCTCAACCCAGTCGTGATCGAATCCCAGGCAGACCATTCTTCACCGGAAAAGTACCCACTTCCGGCTATAAATCACAAACCAGTAAACAATTCAACCCAACTCAATCATCATCATCGATCTAAACAATATATAAATCAAGAACTAGAGAGAAATCAAAATTCAATATCGAAATCTAAACAATATATAACCCAGTAAACAATTGAAGCTGTCGTGAGGGAAAGGGAGGGAGATGAGAACGAATATGCACAGATCGAAATCGAAATCGAAATCAAAATCAATATTTGAAATCAAATCTAAACCAAGATCGCAGATGTTGGAGGGAAATCGAATCAAAATCTAAACCAAAAACTCAGATGCTAGAGGGAAATCGTAATCCCAATCGGATAAACAAAAATAGTTTGTACTTGCCAAGTTGCATTTGTTGTTGAAAGTAGGCGACGACGAAGTCGAGTTCATTGATCGAGGGAGACGACGACAGAGTCGAGTTCGTTGATGGAGGGAGATGATGATCGATTTGCGTTCGTTGCTAGAGGGAGACGATGGTGGATTCGCACTCGTTGCCGGAGGAAGACGACTGCGGAATCACGTTTGCTGTCAGAGGGTGGAGTTATGTTCGACCGTTCGCTGCCATTGTTGGTGCAGAAGGGCTGTCGCCATCGTCACAAGAGGATGTCCATCTTCTCTATTGGTGTGGAGAGCCGTCGCCGATAGAGGACCAGTGGAGTAAGGGTAGATTGATTGCAATAGAAGGGGTAAAATAGGCACATACCCACTTCCATGGGAAGTGGAAGTGGGTTCTGTAACACCCCAATTTTCGATTAAAGGCTAATGGTAATTATTGAGGATAATTATCGAATTAAAATGGAATAATTATGTGTTGTATGGCAATTTTAATTAATATGCCATAATTGTTGGGAAATTAAAAGAATGGCTCTAAATTAGTGATTAATGGAAGAGATTAATTACTAATTAAGAGGGCATGAGATGTGAAATTAAAATGGCTAATGGAGAGATTAGAGAAGTTAATGGGTGCTTATTGTGTGAGAGCCAATGAGGAGTGGACACTTGGCAAGTGTACATGTGTAGGGATTGGGAGAAAAGTCAAAGGGAATTTTTAATTGTTTTCTCTCTCCTCTCTTCCCTCACTTGGCGCTGGAAAACTGATGGGAGGGAGTATGATTATGTTTTCTTTCATCTTCCTCATCATTCATCTCTCTTCCTTCTCTCTCTCTCACGTTCTCTCTCTTCTCTCTCTTGTGCAGCCATTGTTGGCCAAGAAAGAGAAAGGAAAAGCTGGATTTTGAGGTAAGCAAATGGCCTCAAATGCCAAAATGCTCTTCATTAATATTGTTCCTTGAGCTAAGAGCTTTCATCCTATGGTTGTAGTTTCTCCATTGGTGGTGATTTGAGGAATCACGAAATTATGGACTTGGGAGAATCATGAAGTGCCTTTGGGAAAGTTGTTGAGACAGGACAAGTGGCTCGAGGAAGGAGCAAGCGACTAGGGGCGGCGAGAATCCCTTATGGGCATTTGAACTTGGTAGTGGTTATCGTTGCCATTTGGGATAATGGTAGTTGATTTGAATGTACTTAGAGTTGTATATGTTAGAATGAATATATGGTTGTATATGTTATGGAGGTGTATTTGGATATGTATTGGGAATGAAATTTGTGTAATCCCCATTGAGGAATTGTAAAGGGCGTATGTGCCCATGAACCTTTAGTGAAGATATGAACCCGGAATTGCCGGGATTGTTATTGTGCACTCTGATATATTACGAATGTTAATTATCTTCACGAAGTAATTGTATTCGAAACGTAAATGTGAGACCAGGTAAAGTGTTTGATTTCGAAATGTATTTGTGAAAACCCTATCTTAAGGATGGGGAATGTAAATGAATTTTGATAATTATTGGTCTCTATTTCACTCTAATGTTGTATTTCGGATATAATTACGGAGGGGGTTACAGGTTCCAACGGCTGAGGTATGGAACTGAGTTCCAATGTTTTTAGTGGAACTGAGTTCCACGTGGAACCCGGTTCTCACCTACCAAACACCCTAAAATATCATTTCCACTTCCACTTCCAATTCTCCCACTCCAATTCCCATGTACCAAACGAGGCATAATTATAGTAAAGGTGATGAATCAGAGATTTTGCCCATGGGTGCGACCGATATCACGTCGTCGAACCCTTTTGGATCAGCGAAATGGATGAGGAGGTAGATCGCGCCGCCCATGGATTTGCCTTAAAGGAAACAAGGAAGGCCCTGAAAGTTCAAGCCTTGCGCCGCCCATGGAATCGCCATAGACGAAACAAGGAAGGCCTTGAAAGTTTGGGTCTTGTGCCGCCCATGGATCCGCCTACGAGGTCCTTCAGCTTCTTCCGTCTATTGCCTTCATCCTCTATTTGGTTTGAACATTGATGAGAGAGCGGAGGAGAAGGAGAATGTTTGTCAGGGAGCAAAATCAAACCGAAATCGAAATTGAAGACTGAATTGAACCGAACTCATTTCGGTTTTTCGATTCAGTTTTTTCAGTGTTTGGTGCATGTTCGATTCTTTTTTTAAGCTTTTTTTGGTCTTTTGGTTTGGTTCGGTTTTGTAAAAAAAAATTCGGTTTTAACTGAAAAATGTAAAAAATACACCATATAATATTTTTGTCAACTTTTTTCTCTGATTTAATTTAGTTCCAATACTACATCGATAATATATATTATTTATATTTTGTATCATTTTTGCTTAAATCTTGTTCAAGCTATTCAATTTATAATTCGTATTAAGTTTTGCTTGTTGAAAATTCAGATATTCTAATTTAATTAGGAAGACAAAAAAATTTTGGTTTTATCTATAAAAATCGAAATCGAACTGAATTATTTCAGTTTGGTTATCTTCTCTTATTTGGTTTCGATTCAGTTTGAAAAATTCTTATATTTCAGTTTTTTGGTTTTTTGGATTTTTACCGAATGGTCACCCCTAATGTTGGTGGTCATGCGGGTGATGAAAGAGTGGAAGAGGAGGAGGAGGCAATGGAAGGTGAGGTAGAAGATGAGAGAGAAAGAAGGTGAAGAGGATGAAGACAGAGAAATGGAAAGTGAGAGGTGAGAGGCATTTTAGTAAACATACCTAAATTTCAAAAACTCAAATTTCTCTACAATTACCTCTGTCATTTCCTCTTATGAAACAAATCTTTTAGTGTTTTTTTTAATTCAAATAGTATTTATTTATCTTTTTTTTTTATTTTAAAAGGTCTAACCAGCTTTAACTATATTCAATAATAAATACAAGTTACCAATAAGTCCTTATACTAAGAATTGAAAGGAGTAATAATTTTGATGAAGACGTGGAAAGGATCATTTGGAGAATTTATTATTTTTAATGGCATATTGCGATTAGGGGTGTTCAATAAATTCCCGTCCCGGTCTTCCCATCCCGATCCCGAGTAAATCGGGACGGGATTTTCCCGATCCCGAATTTCGGGATGGGAAAAATTCGGGATCGGGAAATTTAAATTTCGGGATCGGGAATGGTATTTCCCGATCCCGAAATAATAGGCTAAGTTTTTTTTTTTTTTAGTTGAAGGCCTATTCCGCCCAGGAGCCCAGCCAGGATCAGTCAAGCACCGAAGGCAAACTACTGAAGGCCAGACGCACAAGTCTTTCGGCCCAACAAAAAAAAAAAAGAGAAGCACTTTGCGACTGCATTTCCTTCCATTCCCGATCTCAACTCTCAGCTCTCAGCGGATCTCCTTCTCCCATACCCTCTCGTCACTCTCGCTCTCTCAGATTCTCAGTCTCACACTCAAATCTCAAGTCTCAACCACAAATTGCATCACGGATCTCCTTCTCCCATACCCTCTCGTCACTCTTGCTCTCTCGGATCTTCCTGTGATGGTCTTCCCCTGTCTACTTTGCATCACGGTCTTCCGGTGTTCCCCTCGTCGCCGTCCTCGCTCTCCCTAGTGGTCTGCCCCTCATCGGCGTCCTCGCTCTCGTTGCTATACGGACGACTCACGACAGTGCTGCCCTACTCTGGTAGGTCTTCCCTTCCCTGCTCACGACGATACTGCCTGACTTTGGTCGATCTTCCAGATCTGGTCGGTCCTCAAGCACTCAAGTTCTATAAGGTATCTAATTGCCATTGGGAACTACTCTGTATGCGCAAAGCCTAAAATATTGAGCCAAATAGCTTACCGAATTCACTGATGATTTCCAGTTTGTAATCCGTATCCCTATTATCCTGTTTGTTTTCATATGCATTCGCTGATTTTGCCTGCATTGGGTTTAAGTATGTGCGATAGATGAGGCTGGAAGATGATGATGGGATTTTTAGTGTACATGGCATTGGGAATTATTGGGAATTCGGGAAATTCCCGATCCCAAGCTCGGGAATTCCTGTCCCATCGGGACGAGAAATTTTCAGGATCGGGATCGGGATCGGGAAGCAATTTGATTCCCGAAGATTTTTCGGGATCGGGATCGGGAATGGCATTTCCCGATCCCGATCCCGATCCCAAACACCCCTAATTGCGATAATCAATAATTATTGTCAACACCTGTTTCCATTTCAATAATCGAAGAGTAATATAAACAGAATTTCATAGGCATATAGAAAAGTACATTTATACTAATAAAAATATTTGTTTACAATATAAACGTTGTTCATAAACAAAATACAAAATACAGTGGAAACTTCTATAATTACAGGATTCCCTAAAATTATCTTAAACATGAACTAACTATAACCACCATATTCAATCATGCCTTGAGACACGTGCAAGTCACTTCTCCGTATATGTACCTTTGCTTTTGTCCTACTAGTACCCGCTAAGATGTTTATTTTTAAAAAAGGGTGAGATTCTAAAGAATCTCAGTATAAACATGCTATCGTTTATAGAAAATGCAAAAAGTAAATATGATATGTGCCAAGGTATACATCAATCAATGAACAATATAAACACATCATCATTATGTATATATACGTAGGGCACAACCCCACTATCTACACCTGGTTGGACTGTCACCAACTCCTAGTGTAAGTGCATCTCTGGCACTAACTGTCCCTCTTTAGGCAAATCATGTTGAGTAATAAAGCGCATTTACAAACAATGACATCCACATAAGCATATAACTATGACATGATGTATGAAGGACAATGTTCCTATCTCAAAGTCCTTTTAATCCCTTTTTAGTGTGCCTCTTAAAACGTGTCGCTTCCGACTTCCAACTCGGTCCTAAAATGTTAAATGTACAAGAAATAGGTTATAACCTATCCAAGTATCATTTTAGACTCTTCCATAATGTTTCATGTGATTATATTAGTCTATGGTGAAAATTTACCAAAATGCCCTGGGACACCGACCCGGCCCCGCAGTACTTGGCCGGATAGCACGTTTTTCCAAAATTTTCACTAGGGCTATCCTAACGTGTTTTCACCTAAGAAATCCATTTCCATGCTCGAAATTATCAAATTCAGTGTCAAATTACGAAAATACCTTTAACAGCCCTGTTTTGGGGTTTTAGGGGCGTTTTCGTAATTATACTTTTTTGGCCTTTTCTGAAAAAGTGACCGACTGTAACCCCACCTGTTTTTGCCTCCTGAATCCAATGGAACCATCAAAAACATGAAAATCCATTTCCTTACCTCATTTCTGGATAGATCAAAAGCTTTAAAGAAATGGAAACATAGTTTTTTGAAATTCAACTTTTAAATCTCTCTCTTTTTCACTCCAAATCACTTGTTTAACTCTTTAAACACTTATGGCTTATGATTTAATGAAATTTAGGCATCATAACCCCTTAGGGTTCATGCTTTCCAAGTTCATAAAACCAACCATGAAACTTGAAAAAATCAAAAAACATCAACAACAACCACAAGAGAGCAAGTTCATGAAGTTACTCTCTTACTTTCAATTTTGGCACCTTAACTCCTTCTCTTCCTTAGAGACTTGACTTGCTAAACACATGTAACATGAAGAAGAGAACCTTAGAGGAAGTGTTATACAAAAATAGGAAGCCAGACCATTAAATCAACACTTACTTACCTTAGTTTTTTCTTTTGAACTTCCTCTTGCTCTTCCTTGCTTTGTGAACTCTCAAGCTCTCTTTTCTCTCTTTTTTTTCCTATGACTTGGACATGCCATGGCTATTGAAGGGAGTATGAAAGTATTATCAAATGTCTCTTGCTTCATTTATTGTGTGCAATGACCTGTATGCCCTTTTGTCCTTTCAGTTTCTCCCTACCTATGACTTGAACTTGGCCATTATATTTGAATCATTTCTTCTCCTTTCCTCCTAGCCCATCATGCATAAAGGGTCCTTAAGAAACCAAATGGACTTTTATTGAAGTGGCTTCATCCTTTTTTTCAAGTCAATTGGTATAAGAGTTGGCTACCTAATTTTATGACATAAGTAAAGACTTATAACACAACAATTATCTCTATTGTTTTTCATGTAGTGTTGGATTTTGACACTTGCCTTCTCCTCCCTCATCCCTAAATTTCTAAAATAATTAAGAGAAAAAGGAAGATTAATTTATTTCTTCAATTTTTGCACAAATAGAAAATCTGGGCAAAATTTTCACCATTCTTTAAAAATTCATAACTAATTTTGTAGACATCGTTTTGGAGCAATTCCAAAGGCTATGAAACCCTTATTGAGTCTAATTTCAAGGAAAAATATGGAATTTAGTCAGTTGGAAGCATATCAATACCATATTTCATTTCTTTGACCGCTGCTTCAGAGACTTTTCATATTTTCTGGATTAACTTCAAAAATTCATATCTTTTTGCATATAGCTTTAAATGATTTATATAACCTATCAAATTAAAGTTTGGGAAGTCTGCTTTCACCCTATAAAATTTCATAATTTTTTCTCATAATTTGGTCTTCCAAAACCACATGACAAACCCACTGCCTTGCAGACGTTTTCAATGAAAATACTATTCACTTTTCACTTTCCAATATTTAATTCCTTTGGCCTTAAGTATTCATCATTTTATTGAATATATAAAATAATCACAATATACTCTTGGTGAACAAAATTTGGGATGTTACAATTATAATTGCTTTTTAAGGTAAAACGCTCAATGCTTTATTTATTTTGTATAATTTCAAGTGCTCTAATTAAACTTGTAAATGTTTTACTGAAAGTACTTTTTTTTTATTTATAACACAATTTTATAAACAAAGTTGTTAATTTTTTTTCACTATTGTTTCTTCCAAGCCTCAATGCTTTGGTAAACCATCATATTTCCTTTCCAACAAGCATATAATAAAAAAACCAAGCAATAAAAGAGATTCAGCTATATATATTAGAATTATATATGATACTAGTATCATTTTTTCAATTTCTGTAACATCCCAAATTTTATTCACCAAAAATATATTGTAATTATTTGAATAATTCAATATAATGGTGAATATTCATGAATTTGGATCTTGTGGATTTTGAAACATTCATATTCATAAGGAGATGGCCAAATTAATTCAAAAATTGAATTAAATTACAAAGGGGATAGCAAAATCATAATTTTGCCAATTTAGCCCAAGATTAATTATTTTCCAATTAATTGGAGTTAATTTCAATTAATCAAGGAAAATAAAGGAAAATGCATATTGTGATTATTCTTAGTGGAATATATCAAGAATTGAGAAATTAAGGGGGGATTATACATAAAATCAATTGTGTGAATTATGGAATTGTGCAAAACAATTTTCTCTCCTCTTCCTCTCTAATTTTCGTCCAACATGAAAGAAAGAGGGGGAAAATTAATTGATGCATGATCACATGTCATAAGTAGAAGGAAATCATGACCAAGATTGAGTACACACAAAATGGAGTGGTGATGGAGTGCATGAGGATAGAAGCTTGAGTGAAGAAATAAGCAACATGATTGCATGGTGGAGTGCACATTTTGACTTAGTTGGAGGAATGATGGAATACTTGAGTGATTGGAAGAGGACACACATGATGACATGTAAGAAGCTAACTTGTCTTGTAAGAGAGGATGAGAGGGACGGATTTTTGAAGGAAGAAAAGGAAGAAATTGATTCAAATTGATGGCAAGACAATGGAGTAATTGTGAAGGGAAGGGAATGGTGACAAGTGTCACAACTTGGGCCCTTGATGAAATCAATGGTTAGGAAGGAAGAAGACCAATTTATTAAACACAAACTCCTTCCTCTTTCATGTACACTTCACGCACAAGTCATAGGAAAAAGGAAGAGAGAGTGATTTTGTGAAGCTTGAGATTAGAGAGAAGGAAGAAGAAGAGGTCAATGTAAGGTGGTTCCTTTGGTTTTTTTTTTTATGGCATTTCCTTAGATTCTTCTCTAAACTCTTGTTTCTCATGAATCCATGGTGGTGAAGATACACTTTGAGATCAAGAAGAGAAGGAGGAGGAGCTTAGAGTAAGAGGAAACCAAATAGCCAAAGAGGGTAACTTCATGATTTTACCTTCTTGAGTTGTTGTTGATAATTATTGTTTGATTTTTATGATTTTTGAGTTGAGTTGTAAAATTAGAAAAGCCATAACCCTAAGGGTTTATGCTGCCCAAAATCCTTTAAATCATGATTATGAAGTGTTTAAATGAGTTAATCAAGGGTTAGAAGTGAAAAAGTATAAGTTTTGGAAACTAGAACACAAAACCTCATTTTTCCATTTTCCCCTAATATTTCGGCCAGAACCAGAATTGGTAGTAGGAGTTGGATTTTCATGAAATAAATGGTTTCATTGGACTTAGTGGGCAAAAATAGGTGGGGTTACATTTGGGCACTTTTTCGGTAGAGGCCGGAAAAACATAATTACGAAAAAGCCACTGAAATCACTAAATAGGGGCTGTCAAGGGTATTTTCGTAATTTGACTGTGAATTTGGCGATTTCGAGCCCGGAAATGGATTCCTTGGGCGAAAATAAGTCAGAATAGCCTTAATCAAAATTTTGGGAAAACGTGCCATCGGGCCGGGTTCCTGGGGCATTTTTGTAAATTTTCACCATAGACTAATATAACCACAATAAACACAATGGAATAGTCTAAAATGATACTTGGATAGGTTATGACCTATTTCTGGTACATTTAATATTTTAGGACCGAGTCGGACGCTGGGACAGCACACTTTACAAGACACTATTAAATAAGGGATATCAAAGCTTTGAGGTAGGGACATTATCCTTCATACACTATGCCATAAGTTATGTGATTGTGTGAATGCCATTTTTTTGTAAATGCACTTTATTAATAACATGATTTGCCTAGAGAGAGGCTGTTAGTGCCAGAGGTGCACTTACACTGGGAGTTGGCAGAAGTCCAACCGGTGTAGATTGTGGGGCTGGGCCCTACTCATGTATACATGACGATGATGTGTTTATATTGTTCATTAATTTGTGCATACCTTGGTGCATGTCATATGTGCTTTTCGCATTTTCTATGAACGATATTATGTCTCTACGGAGATTCTTCGGAATCTCATCCTATTTTTAAATAAACACCTCAGCGGGTACCAGTGGGAAAAAGGGCAAAGACGTTGACGCCGAAAAGTGAGTGGCACGTGTCTCGAGGCGAGGATATGGACGTGGTTATGCTTTAGTCTATGCCTTAATATTTTGGATAATTTGTAAATATTAAAACTTCCGCTGTATTTTCTGTTTCTGTCGACGAACAATATCGGAATTATAAATGAACGACGTTGAAATTGTAAACGAATATTTTTATCAGTATAATTGTACTTTTCTGTATGCCCATTGAATTTTGTCTTTATTACTCTTCGATTATCAAAATGGAAATGGGTGTTGACAATTTCCTAATGCATTGAAGGTATTGTCATATGGTTGACGTCTTGTCTCTTTTTCTCTACCTCAATTTCTAATTTTTTTATAATATTTTAAAAAGGTAAAAATTTAAAAAGCATGTTACAATTAATGAAATAGATTGTTAAAACTAATAAATCATCCTTTAAAATGCATATAAAATATTTTATTATATGTGAGTGAGGTAACAAAGCTTTGAGATTCAAATATTAAAACTAATAATTCTGATACGGATATTATAAAATAAGAAAGAAGAAATCTAAATAAAATAGCAAGGGTATATTTATCAACTTTTCATTAACTCCCCTCTCTTCCCCTCCTAAACCAAACACCCCTTAGAAGTATTGAATTGAATGTTGAGATAACTGATACCATGATATCAAAACTTAGCCTAACTCAGTCGGTTAAATCAATAAATCAGTTAACCATTTCTCTAACTGGTTTATTCAAGAGTTTTGAATGAACCGGTTGAATTGGATTTTATAATTTTCTCCTTTGTTGAGCCTGTCACTTTGAGTATAAAAAGAAAATAGCATCACATCATATCATCATATTTATGCTTTAGTAACTTTATTTTGTTGAATTATTCATGATTTATACATGAATGTTCTATTTACTTGTGAATTGATGTGTTTTATTTAAATATTATTTTTTTCAAAGTCATATATGAATATCTTTATATATTTTAATTAAATTATAATATTTTTAAAAATTTAAAAAAATATTTCTAGGAAAAAAATAGAATGAATGACATTGGTGCTTCTTGAATTAATGAATATCTACATAGAGTTAGCCTAGATGTTTTACCATCCCCTCCCTATATTTTGACCAATATTAACCAAAATAAATAAATAATTGAATGATAATGTGACAAGAGAGATGATAAATATATCATTTCCCCCAGCTTAATCAAATTTAGACGGGTAAAAAATTAAAAGGTTAAGTGCATCTACCATCTTTAATTATTTTTTGAAGAGCACCCTACATCCTAAAATTCAAGGCGCTGGTTGCATTGTAGCCAAAAATTAAATGATAATAAAATTACATGAGACAATAATAAGGATATTTTTTTTACTTGTGACAAATTAAGATCATTATGAGCATTACCGTCAAATTTTCAATTGAAGAGATAAGCATCCTCCCTCCTATAAAGAGGATGACACAAGTTTGAGTCCTATAAAATGCACTATTAATAAGAGAGGAGAAAACTATTTAAGTTCTAAGTCTCAAAAAATGATTACTCTCAAGTCCAAACTGATTTGGGGATAATCTTTATCAAATAAAAAAAAAAATTATGAGCATTAGAAGAAATGATAATGTTAGACATGAGGAAAAAAGTTGGAAACTTCCATTGGGACCAAGGGTCATAATCATCTATTTGTTTACTTCCCTTCAAATTGCATAGGAAACTACCTGCTTTGATTCATTTTTTTTAGTCTCAGTTACATTCCCTAAGACTACAAATGTCCCAATCATTAATGGGCCACTGCCACATATGGTAATTCCTAGTTGGACAGACAAAAGGAAGGGATGTGTTTTAAAATTTACATTGTAGCTTTGTATGTTATATGAAATATAATATAAGTTACACTATTTATGTTTTTTTTATAAATTTTAAATTATATATAGACTACTGTAGGTCCTATGATTTTTGCAGATTAGAGACTAGGTACGTTATGTATAAATTATGAAATGTAAACTTATATAATTTTAACTGTCGATAGAGTCAAAATTAGGTGCTACATGAAATCTAATTTTATATATCCAAGTAAGTGTAAAAAATATTGTATGGAGGGTTAAGTTGGCTTGAACTTGATGATGCTTAAATCTGTCATGGTAGTATTAAATATCATATGTTTTTTACTTCTAAGGATAATCTATTTATAAGTTACTTCCAAATTTGTTGTACATATAAAATACATTCTTAAAAAAATTATTTCCCTACATTAACATTAAATAAGGGTAACAGAGAACATTTACAATAAATGAATAATTAAATGGGGCCTCACAAAAAGAACCATAAAACATATATTTTCGCTAAATGCCTAATAGAACCGGAAGTAGAACATGATTGAGATGGAACAATGATCAAATGCTCGCCTGTCTATTTCAAGTAAAAATGAGATAGGACAAGTAGCCTAAAGCTTGTTTCTAAGTAGGCATTCCTACCTTTAAAACAAGTAGGGCTATGGTTGGTTTAATCAATGAGAAAAGGATTCCTTTTCATATGGTGCGCCTATCAAATCAAGATATGCAAAATCAATCATTTATTTTTTCATCATTACTTAATACTATTAATTTCCCAATTCTTATTACCTTTTTTTTTTAAAATTATTTAGAAGCGTTTATTAATTCAATTTCCTTTTTTCCTACCACAGTTTGTATACCAAACATAACCTAAATTGCCTAACTTGTGCGTGTAGCTAGGATACACCAATCTTTAATGAAATATCAAAATAAATTTAAAATTAATCAACTTTATAGAAAACAGCATGCATGATACAAAATAATTTATTGAAAAAGCTTTAATACGCAATTTAATTAGTCATGTTCTAATTATTATACCGCCAAATGTGTGTGTGTGTGATAGAATGTCAAAAAAGCTACCTTATTTATAAGTTATGAAATTCTTATTTTAAATTTAGCATAAAACATAATACTGTTTACTTTTTAATTTGATGTGAAACAGGCAGTTGATTCTCTTAATTAGTTTTCCATTTGTTGGTGATTTTTCTGTTAGGTTGTACATTTTCTGCTTTGGTTTTTTGTGGCGTGGGGGACCAATAATGCCTTTTCCAATTCAAAACGGGGGATTTGGGAATCCAGCTTCCCATTGTTTTTGACTTTGGGTCACGACATAACATACTGTTGTTTGTTTGTAAAATACTCCATCCTATCCCAAATATAAGAGTGAGTTTGAAGATTTACATCAGTAAGGTTTCAATATATCTTGTTTTTTAAAGGGTTGATATAAAGTTTGATCCTTATAATTTATTTTTATTTTGGTTTTGGTCCTTAAAATTAAAAATTCATAGTTTTATCCTTGAAGTTTGTTTCTGTTTAAAACGTTAGTTCTTATAATTTTAAAAGAACCTAGATCCAAAGTTAAGGCCGTTAAGTTTACTTATGTGTCATTAACACTGTTTTATTTTGCTGATATGGCATCCTAGTAGAAATATGACGTGTTTATATTTTTAAAATGTTATATAATAAATTAAAAAAAAAAAAGCTCATCCTTCTAGAATTAGGAGGAGCTGAATCATCCTCTTCATCTTCATCAACGGCAAAATAGGGGTGCCGTCGGCCAGCTGAGAGAGAAGAAGATCTGAGCCCGAATGCCAACTGGGAAAAGAAGATCTGAGAACCATGAGCTTCAAAGGCAATCTTTGAACGCGAGGTGTAGCAGGCCAAGAAAGAAGATCTTTGAATGCATTAGGGGAAGAAAATTAAATCAATCTTTGAATGCGAGGTTCAGCAAAGGACTAGGGATTCTGTAAAATTTCTCACAACAATCCTTGACGCCACAACATAGAAGTAAATCTCCAACTAATAGCAGCACTAAGATAATCTTTTTCATGTTGCAGATGTAATCCCTTCCGTAATTATATCCGAAATACACGATTAAAAATGAAATAGAGACCAATAATAATCAAAATTCATTTACATTCCCATCCTTAAGATAGGATTTTCACAAATTTCTTTAACAAACACTTTAACCTAGTCTCACATTCACATTTCGAATAGAATTACTTCGTGAAGATAAATTACACTCATAAAAATATCAGAGTGCACAACAATAATACCGGCAATTCCGGGTTCATACCTTCATTAAAGATACATAGGGTACAATTGCCCATTACAATTCCTCAAAGGAGATTACACAAATCCATCTCCAATACATAACTAAATAACCCAATAGACATCCAATATCCAATTATACATAATCCCAACTACCATGATAACCAACTACCAAAATGACAACCCGAAGGAGTCCTCATCGCCTTTGGATGCTTGCTCTATCCTCGTTCTACCTTCCCTGTCTAAAATGTTGGTAGGGGAGGGTGATATTTGAGAGAATCTCAGTAGGAAACAGATACCATAATGCATGCATGATAGATGCTATGTGTATGACATGTTAGCTTTATCTAGATGCATGCCCCATAATAACATTTCTGTATACTCAATATTTTATGTAACAAAACTATGGCCACAGCAAAATAGAAACAGAGCTTCATTTATTCAAATATGCTCTACACAAACAATTAAAGCAATCACATACATCACTACACAATCAAAGATATCAAATACATGCAAGTAAGGTAAGTCCCCTACCTCCAATCTTTTCTCCTCGATTTGCATGCTAGCAACTCGGGGCTTCACATTCGATCCTACAAGGTCAAATGTATTATTTAGACACTTCCATAGTGTTTCTGGAGGTTATATGAGGCTATATTGAAAATTTACTAAAATACCCCCAGGGACCTGGCCTGACCCCGCCGTACCTGGTCCGGCTATACTTTTCTCGAAATTCTATCATGGGCTATCCTGACATATTTTTGCCCAATGAATCCATTTCCGGACTCGGAATTATCAAATTCAATGTCAAATTACAACATTACCCTTGGCAGCCCCACTTTAAGGGTTTCAGGGGCATTTTCGTAATTATGCTTTTTTTGGCCTTTTCCGAAAAAGTGACCAACTGTAACCCCACCTAATTTTTGCTCTTGAACTCAATGGAATCATCAAATCATTGAAAATCCATCTCTAACCCCTCCAAACTAGCCTTGGCGGAAATTCTCAATTCCCCGGGAAAAATTGGGGTTTTTCGGTTTCGGCTCCGCAGACGTGTTTCTTTCTACTCCTAACCACTTTATTAACTATTACATTGGGTTAGAACTACCATTTAGTATTAATTTGGGCAGTATAACACCTAGGCCAACCCATTTTCCAAATTTACAAAGAAAGACAATCTGGTGAAATTTCACCGATTAAATCAACCATAGCAGCCAGAACAATCAAAGATTGAAGTTTTGGAGGTTACTTTAAGCTCCTTCTGGCTTATCCTTCTTATGGCTGAACCCTAGCCTCTTTAAACAATGAAATTCCTTGCTTCAAGACCTTAATTCACATAGAGGAATAACTTAGGAGAAGGATTATACACGTTAGGTACGGATTCACCGAAGAAATCGACTTACCTTGTGAGATTTCTCCTTCCTTCTCCCTATTTTCTCCAAGCTCTCTCTCACGTTTTTGTTTCTGAAATGGCGTCAGGAAATGGCTGATGAAGATGGAGGAATTGCTTTTAATTCCATTCTGATGTCATATTTTATTTTGATGATGTCATAATTCCCATTTTCGGATTTTCTGGAAGATTTTCGGCCCAAACTTTGAAAAATCATAACTAATTCTAGAAAACTCGAAATGAGGTGATCCCAAAGCCAAATGAAAGATATTTAGGTCCTATTTATATAAAAAATATGGACCATTACTAGAAATCACCACATGAATACAGAATTACACAAAACTCAACACTACTCCAAAACAGAGTCTAGTTTTGATCCTAAACTTTGGACAGACATATCTCCCAGTTCCAAAAATGAAATGGTACAAATTATATGTCTATTTTGAAGCTTGGAATGTGAAATTTAAGACTGGAAAGTTTCAGAATTTTTAGACACCATTTGGTCATTCAAAACATTCACACAAATGGACTGCCCAGAATAGAGTTTCATTGGACAGAATTTCAGATTTTGCATCTTTTCCAATGGTTCCATTTTCATAGCAAACATCATTCCCACATAAATTTTTACAAGGAATCCATTAGAAACACCAAATAAATAAAATTCACATCTCATTGACATGTTTTCACAACAATCTCAACATGTCAACACAATTCACATTTCAAAACCTAACATTGCAACTTTTCCATTCCAAATTTCCAAACCAATTTCAATGACATCAAAACACACTATGACACCATTTCCAACACAATACCCCATTCAATTCTTCCCTATATTCTAAGTCAATTTGGATGTTAATCCACAATTGAACTCAAATACAGGGTTTTGGCGCTACTCACAACACACACAAATCACATTCGAGTGCCAAGTCACATCATACTCTCCAAAAGGGTTATTTATCACGAATCACATCCACTTTTGGAATCATTAACCCTTAATCACAATTTGGGATCTTGCTAAACCGGGGCTTAGCAATCCACTAATCTCAGGCTTATTCTCTAAGCTCAAGTCTCAAAAGCTGGGGTATTACAGCAGACAAATCGTATCATATCATCCAATTACTTGATGAAGAATGATAATTTGCATACTTAAATTTTAGTCAAGTTGTTCGGTTTCTGTCTAAAATTTAAAATTTTGTTGTTGCCTTGTGGGGTTTCATCTCTATCATCAAACATCTTAACTGTGTTGTTCAAAGGTTTTTTCAAATTAGTGAAACTAAATTACAAACATAGTAAGTAAACAAAGAGGCCTCCATATTTGTTCACTATTTTGCAGCATTTGAAATTCTTTTGTCACTAACCAAGCTAGTGATATTACTCCCATGGGTATGCAGAAGTCTTTTTTGGAACAACAGGGACTCAAATTCAAGCCCTTCTTTTTGGCCTTAACAATCCAAATCTAAAAATAGGTAAAGACTTGATCATCGGGTTTGCTCCCTCCATTGTTTGAGAAGAAGCACACCGGCAATCCCCCAATGGCAGGTACAACTCTGCCAGTCCAATTGTCAATGAAGAAGATGATAAACCAGTACCCTCAAGTGACGTGTTTCATCGGATTTAGGCATTTGTTTCTAAAAATAACTTTATAATTTTTTTAACACATCATATTCTAAGACTGGAAAAATAGGCCAGCCTGTGACGGGCTTGAGCCTCTTGAATCCAAAAAAGGTACCCAAATTACGAGGCCCGACTTGTTTAGATAAAGTCCATGGGCTTTAGGCCCGTTTAGTTTTTTTTGCCATGACCTTTTTTGTTTATTATTCTCCTAAAGACTAAAATACATAATTTAAAATATAAATATCATCAAAACTAATTTAAAACATAAATATTATCCAAGTTTAATAAAACACAAACACTAAAACTTAAGTTCAAACCATAATTAATGTCCACAACGAATCAAACAAGTCTACAAGCTTCAAATGTCAGTAATCACAGAACACCTGATTTGGATTTTGGAGTACACATACAAAAAAAGAAAAAAGAAAATCAAAGAAGAGAAGCTTCAAATGAGGTCTAAGTCAGTGTGAGAGTGTCTCTGATTTGAGGGTTACGTTAGGTTAACTCTACCCTTTAACCAGTGCTTGCTACCTGTAATACCCTGAAATTTGGGATTGGAGGCTTGGGAATAAGCCTAAATTAAGTGAACTGCTAAGCCCCAATTTAGCAGGAGCCCAAATTTATCCCCTAATGATTCTAATATCTTTGGGGTATTAAGAAAGTAAAATGATGAATTTTGGAGAAAGTAATTATGTTTTTGGTGAAATCGCCTATGAGGTAGTAAGCTTGTCATGTGCTTTTGAATGGCCAAATGATGAGCAAAAATTATGAAATTTTACAGGATGAAATTAGACATCCTAATCTTTAATTTGATAGGTCATATGATTCAATTAGAGCTATACACAAAAAGATATGAATTTTTGAAGTCAGCACAGAAAAACTGTGAAATTTCTGGACAATATGCAAAGATTGAAATTCTGGGAATTTTTTGATTCCAGAAAGCAAAAGTCTATATTTTTCCTTGAAACTAGACTCAATAAGGGTTCTATAGGCTTTGGAATCACCTCATTTCGATTTTTATAGAATTAGTTATGATTTTTCAAAGTTTGGGCAGAAATCTGCCAGAATTTTGTAAAAATCCGAAAATTGGGAAATTATCAAATAAATGAAATATGATATTAGATATTAAAATAAAAAGTCATCATCTTCCTCCCAAGCTCATTTCTGACGTTCTGCACAGCTGCATATAGAAAGAGAAGGTGTGGAATTGTAGAGAGAGAAAGGAGAAGAAAACTCTCAAGGTAAGCCGATTCCTCCGACGATTTAGCTCCTAACTCATATAACTCTACTCCTAAGCTACTCTTCTTGGTCTTTCACAAATTTTGCAGCTCAAATATGTGTTGAGAGTTAGGGTTTTGCATCCATTATTGGAAAAGGCAAAATGAAGTAAAAGGTAACTTCCAAACTTTCATATATTGCTTATTCTGGCTGTTGTGGGCAATTTAATCCGTGAAATTTCGCCGGATTGCCATTGGTTTTAAAGTTTGGAAATTGAGTTGCCTAGGGGTTATGCTGCCCAAATTGGGTCTTAATGTTAGTTGTAACCTAATGTAATGGTTAATAAAGTGGTTAGGAGTATAAAGGAACGTGTTTACGGAGCCGAAACTGAAAAACCCCGATTTTCCTTGGAAAACCAATATATTTCGGTATGGGCTATAAATGGGTCTTAGAGTTGGATTTTCAATGATTTGATGATTCCATTGAGTTCAGGAGGGAAAATTAGGTGGGGTTACAGTTGGACACTTTTTCAGAAAAGGCCGAGAAAGCATAATTACGAAAATGCCCCTAAAACACTAAAATAAAGGCTGCCAAGGGCAATTTCGTCTTTTGGCAGTGAATTTGGTAATTCTAAGTCCGGAAATGGATTGCTTGGGTGGAAATATGTCAGGATAGCCCAGGTTAGAATTTCGAGAAAAGTACAGCCGGACCGGGTACGATGGGGCCGGGTCCTCGGGGGTATTTTAGTAATTTTTCAAGATAGACTCATATAACCCCCAGAAACACTATGGAAGTGTCTAAATAGTACATTTGACATTGTAGGATCGAATATGGAGCCCCGAGCCGTTTGCACGTAGATCGAGGCAAGCGTTTCGAGACGGAAAAAGGTTAAGGTAAGGGACTTACCTTACTTGCATGTATTTGATTTCTTTGCTTGTGTAATGATGTATGTGATTGCTTTACTCTATTGTGTAGAGCATATTTGAATAAATGAAGCTCTGTTTCTGTTTTCCCTGTGGCCATAGTTTTGTTGTATGAAACATTGAGCATGTAGAAATGTCATTATGGAGCATGCATCTAGATAAAGCTAACATGTCATACACATCATCTATCATGCATGCATTATGGTATCTGTTTCCTACTGAGATTCTCTTGAATCTCACCCTCCCCTACCAACAATTTAGATAGGAGACGACAAAAGATATGCTAAGAACAATGCAGAGAACCATATAAGAGGATTGCAATGGTGGAACGAAGATGAGAAGATGTCTCTGTTTCACTGGGACGGGTTTAGATACCCCAATAGCCTTGTGTGGCTATATTGATGGTAAGTATCATGTACAAACCCCTATGGGGAATTTATGTAATCATGCACATATTATCAGTATAGTTATGCTATTCCTGTGTTGCCTACCGAACAGCATATCGTTTTCCGCAAATACTTTGGTAAATGTGAAATTAAAATATGGGCGTGACACTGCCCATTGCCATGTGCGCAGTTAAAAAAAAAGTTAAACGGGCCTAAAAAGGCCGGCCTTACAGGACTTACAGCCATATAAGGCTAGCCCTTTTAAGCCCGCCTCCTTCTGGAGGCTCTAAATTATAGGCCCGACCCATGATGGCCTCAGGCCTAAACGTGCTCGGCCCGATTTCTTGATTCTATCATATTCCTACTCAACATGCCATATCAGAAAAATAAACGACGTTAGTGATACATTAACAATTTTAATGTCATTAACTTTAGACTTAGTCCTTTTGAAACTAAAGGGACTAACGTTTTAAACGGAGGCAAACTTAAGAAACCAAAACCACAGGTTTCAAACTTTAGGGACTAAAACCAAGATGAAGGTAAACTATAAGGACCAAATATTATATTAACCATTTTCTAAATTTATAATTTTTCCTCAAAACTCTCATTGAGTGTACATAAAAAGGGAGTTTTTATCATGATGATAAAATCCAACCCAGGTCAGTCAGTACTAGTAAGGGTCTGTTTGAATTGACGTTTAAAAAGCACGCTCATATAAGCTGAAATAAAACTTATCTTACATACTTAACTTGTACACCGTAAATCATGTTAGAAAAGTAGCTTCTACTGGTAATCCAAAAGACACTAAATTGGTGAACCAGTCCCTTGCCTAGTCCGGTTAAGAATTTTGGACAAGTCAACTGGGTTCGATTTTATATTTCTTCTCTTTCCTTGTTGAACTTGAAACGACATGGTTTTGAATTTTAGAAAAATAGCCATATGTCGAATTTGGGCTTTATTAACCCCATTTCTTTTGATTATATGTAGTTTATACATTAATGTTCTCTATACATGTGGATTAATGATTTTTTTATTAAAATATAATTTTAATTATGACAGGTTTGATCTCATGTTGACCTTGATTTAAACCACCAACTTTTAACCACTATCTCGACTAGTTTATTGACCAATTTGGTTTTGAGCACCTTAGTTTTCATCAAGAGGTAGATTTAATGCAATATGATTTTTAGAAAAATCAACACATTTTTTTCTTATAAATGAAAACCAAATTAATTTCTTCAATCTATACAAATTAGTCATATGGAGTTATTTGTGTTAAATGGAGATGTTAATCATAGAATTCAAGTTAGATGGTATAAATGGAGAAAAGCTATTGTAGTTAGTTATGATCGGAAAGTATCTAATAAGGTAAAATTTTTTTTATCACATTGCTATAAGACCAGTAATGCTTTATAACATTGAATGTTGAGCTTTAAATGGACAACATGAACATAGAATGGGAGCAACTAAGATGAGGATGTGTAACCCCCCTTCCCGACATAGGCCGAGATTACGTTTATAATTAAGTAATTAAGTGAAATTGGAGACCTTAGCTGATTTGGGACTCAAACAAAATCAAACTTTCCAAAATCAAAGTCTATAAAAAATTTTCAAAAGCCTTCTCACAAGGTTTCATATTCACATTACAAATACAAAATGACCTGTACAGGTTGATTGCATTCATACATATTAGAGCATAGCATAAATTCCTGACATACTCGGCTTCCATTAATCAGTAAAGGATCTTACAAAACAACAAGATGTGAGATGGATTTGTGGACATACAAGACAAGATAAGATTTGTAATGATCATATACATGAACAAGTTGGAGTGGCAAATAATGAAGATAAAATGGTAGAAAACCGTTTGAGGTAGTTTGGATAGGTTTAAAGAAGGTCATTGAGTGCGCCAGTGAGGAGGGTTGATTAAGCAGTGTGAAGTTTTGTAAAAAGAGGTCAGGGAAAACCAAAGTGAACAATCAATGAGGTGATAGAGTGGAATCTTTTGATTAATAATTTATTTAAAGATTCATTTTTCGATAGAGCACAATAGAGTCGTGTGATCCATGTAGCCGACTCCACCTAATAGGATAAAACTTTTTTGTTATTGTTGTTGTTGTATACAAATTAATTATCTAACTTCAATATTAAGAATTAAAGGAAATACTATTTTTGTTGCTTTTTAAGGTCAGTTATATATGTATTAGGCAACTTGCTCTAAGAATCCAAAATAATATATTTGGAAGTCATGCTTATAAAGAACAAGATAATCTTGTTGATCAAAGAATTAGAATCCTAAGAATTTGGTTTTAAGAAACGAGTGGAAAGAAATGGAAAGAAATAGAAAATATTTTGCCACATAAGTGCTTGGTTTGCACTGAAAAAGAAAATGGGTTGATAGGAAATTTTTTTTTGGTTTGAAGAAAATAAAATAGGAAATGGGCCAAATGACATTTTTGCCCCTATCTTAAACACTTTATGTCACATCGACGTCACATCTAGGGGCTTTTTGTCTTTAGCCCATTTTCTTGAACATCGAAAAATAGGTTCCTACCATATTCTATAGGAACCCATTTTCAATTATACAGCTAAACTTTGGTTTTGGCAAGAAACCATTTTCAGTTGGACAATGCGAGACAAATGTCCGCCGTTGGTGGGAAAATTCGATTTTCCCTTTCTTGCCCCAAATTTTCCACAAACCAAGTAGGCTCTAAAAGATCTTGTCCTTAAATCTCTAATTATAAGGATGATACTACTAGAGTGTGTCAATATCTTGATGATAAAGCCTTATTTATATTCAACTAAGAACACAACCACATAAGCATTCAATTGGCAAAGAAAATTCAATTTCATTCATATATCAACATAGCTTAACAAAATGTACCTATAAATATGCTTGAATAATTGTGACCTAAAAAAAGAACTCTTTAAAACTCCTAACTTAGCTCCTTTTATTTTTTTTGGTAGAAGTCAAATTTCGTTAAAATATTAAATGAAGTTACATATTAGGGCTCAACAGTTAGAAGAGGACATAACTATAGAGAAGTAAGAACTCTAGAACTAATACATGCACTATAACTATTTTATCAAAAGAAAATAATTCCAACAAATTCCCTATATCCTAAAGGATTATATCTGAGTAATGTTTCCAATTTTTCACCTCATGAAACCATTTCATCATGCAGCCAAAAATGGTTGCTCCTTGGCATCCGAGTTAAATAGTGAGAATTTAACAATCCAGAGCATTAATGCTCTTAATCCTATTAGTGCCAAGTTACCTACGGAATTTGAGTTTTTCCACTACATGTAGTACATTGATTGGCCTTGATAACAAATGAAAAATCTCAAAATCCAAGAAGAGCAGTGAGAGTCCACAATAATGGACCAACCACTTGAGGTTATGTTGTTGAATGAAGAAGTAGGATTTGGAATGTGAGAGATATTCAAATCTGCATTTTCCTTTGATGAGAAGGTTGCAGTACTTAGGGAGGATGAGAATTGAATTTCCTTGATTACGGTAGCTGGATCAACCTTCTTAACCTTTTGAGGTAATTGATTCCTTTTCATCCATAAAACAAAAATGAGTTTGATAATCTATTACTTCCTCCAAGAAACCATCCTTGTGAAGCTTGATTAAGACCCTTTTCAACCAAAATTTGAACCATCCTTGTGAAGCTTGATTAAGACCCTTTTCAACCAAAATTTGAAAGCTACCAAACTATTGAAAGGGAACACAATTGAAAGATTTCCAAACCAAACTGTTCTTGAGAAAGGGTAGTTCACCAAAAGATGCTCTAATGATTCTTCTTGGTTGCATCCAAATAGACAATTACCTTGGACAGGAAAACGATGATTATAGAGGATATCCGTTGAGGGGATTGCATCGTTCAAAATCTTCCAAATTAATAGAAGATCATTTAGATGTTAAGAGATAAACTATATAAGAATTTATAGAAATCATCATTCGGCCTTTGTTGTGTAGATAAGGAAATTGTTTTGAACCCAAGTGAGACATTATATTCTCCTGAAGGATTGGCGGACCAAATTAACTTATCTTGACTATTTAGGAAGGAGACATGGACTAAAGAATAGATCTAGCTATATGGGAAGGATAAACATTCCTAACCAAGTTATGATTTCACCTAACTGGGCACCAGCTAGAGAGAAGATGCACTAATAATCTCGCAATCGTTCTTAGAGATAAAGAATTAGAGGATTCAGATTGCATGGGCTGCCACAATGTGTGGTTTATAGAGATGTAATTTCTAGAGCCTACCTTACAACCTAAATGATTTATGATTATGTGAACACATTCATATATTCCTTTCCATATCTAGGAAGAATTAAATAGTTTTTTCACCAATGAATCAGCATTAAAATAAATGTATATTGGCTTTTGTAATCCCTTGTCTTTAAACACGTAATTATAATTCAATAACGTATAATTAAATTAGAGCAGAGACCATTGGATGATTTAAACTCATTTTTAACTTCCTACCTTACAGTAGGATTTTCACTAAAATCTTTCAAAACCTTTTTCCTATTCAGGTCTCAATTTCAATGTTTGAATATACTTACCTGTGTAGTTAATATACATTCATTCATATCAGAGTATGTAATCAAATTTCCAGCAACTCCCGGGTTCCATACATACATCAACTAAGTGTTTGTAAGTCTCTCTAGGGGATTACATAATCAAGCTCCATTACAACAATATTTACATCTCGAAGTATACAGTAATCCCAAGTTCAAAATGGATAACCAACATCTCCAAAATCAAATATACCCCTAAAAGGTCCTAATCGCTCTGGGTTGCCCGCTTCTCTTTTGAGCCACTTGTCCTATATGAAATGTTAGTCATTGGAAAGAATGAGATTCGAAAGAATCCCAGTAGTAACAAATCGCTCACACAATGCATAAACACAAAGCATGTACGTAAATCACAAACAATAGCAACAACAGCAACACAAGATACATGGATTTTACCACAAACGACAGCACTCACGGCTGTATACACAATGCGACAGCTCTTGCTGTAACTCACAATAATGATAGCTTATGCTATAATCACAATAACGACAGCTTTCGCTGTATAATGACAGCTATCACCAGCTGTAACCGCAGCAGTATCAGAGATCATCACAAAACAGTGATACAACACACATACAGTGCATTACACATAGTATAAGAGAGAGAGAGAGAGAGAGATTCACTACCTGGTCCTTTCCTAATGTTTTTCAGTACTGTGGGCTCTCGAGGACGGCAAATATTAAATCCTGTAAACCAAGTTTAGGGACAACCCGTCAATCTCTTTTCCAAGTTCTTAATTCTATAATACTTTAAGTTGCTTATCATTTAAACTCTTTAGGTGACTATTATAGGTCTAAACATATGCCTAAAGGGTTAGGAGAAACTACCCCGAAGACCCTCCTTCTTGGAAGAATTTCTAATTTTGGGCCGGCTCACTCGAGTGATGGAAGTCTCACTCGAGTGACACCCCCAATTGCACTTGAGCACAAGCGAGTGAGACACAGAAAGTGTTTGCCCGAGAGAAAACTTTGAAATATTTCTCACACTCACTTGAGCACAAGAAGCTGTACTCGAGCAATGACCTCAAGTGCACTCAAGCACCAAGAAGTGAGACCCAACGAGCGATTACTCGAGAGCAACCATAAACTCCCAGGTCTTATACTAACTCCCTCACTTGAGCATGCCCATGCCCACTCGAGTGGGATCATATCTTACTCACAAGTCAGGAAGTGTGCTCGCGGTTTCTGCCTGAAGACTTAACCAAAATACCCATAATTTCATACTGCACTCGAGTGAGACCCCTCCTCACTCGAGTGAAGCTTATCAGAAGCCAGATCGCAGTAACTGATAAGGTTTTCCAGAATTGACCAATTTGCTATCAATGGTTCTAAAGCTTATACCAAAACTCATTCTCACTAATTTTAACACAAGGAACCTATTGGTAACCTCAAAACAACCTAATTTCAACTCAAACAACACATTCCCATCTCTAGACCACAAGATCACCAAAAACCACAATTTGCCAAACTTCCCTACTCAACCTCAAATCAAACTTAATGACATTATAACACATCTCAATACCATTTCCTACACATTACCATACCAACCTCTTTCATTATTCAATTCTTATGAAATTAGGACAAAATTCTAGAATTTACTAAGCTTAGCAAAAAAATCATAACATATATACCAAAATTCATCAAAAGCTTACCTCTTAAGCTTGCTGAAATCAAAACCTTGATTCCACCAACTTTCAAATTTGTTCAACTATCCAACACCACTTTTTAAAATTCTGAAAGCATGGCAAGGAAGCCCTCAACACCATGAACAACTTTAATAAACATAATATAAGTATTTGAAGGCATTCACTTACCTAAAACCAAGCTTTTCTCTTTCTCTTTCTTGGTTAGCTTGGGACGGAAATGGAAGTGATGAGAGAGATAAGAGAGTGAGAGGATGATGATGAAATTTTCCCTTCACACACACACATACAACCGACTTAACAAGGGAAGAGAGAGGGAAAATCATTTGACTTTTTGACTTTAAATCCAATGGCTCTTATTTGAACACATGGCATAATCTCATCCTTCCTTTTATGAATTCATATAACACATGCACAAGCACTACCAATTTCTTAATCACAATCCTAACCATTGGTATCAATTACTAGGAAATTTTCTCTTCGGTAACTGACCAATCGATTGGTAAATTTACCATTTTGCCCCTGATTATCACAATGCTTACTAAACCATCATTAAGCACCTTTATATCACATTGCTCAACATATACTTCAAAAGTGCTTAATTATCATTAATTATATCACTTTGAAGTTATTAATCCTTGATTACAATTCATGATATTACAGCTTTAGAGTTTCTATAAGAGGAGAGCCAGATTGGACATTGATAATTTTCTATACTTAGTTTGCAAGAAGAGAATCATTTACCTATAAGATGGCATGTATCCCAATCCTCCTTCAAAGACAGGCCTAAAAATATACTCCTTGCTGGTAAAATGAATTCTGTTTCTGTTTCTAGTTGATCCCCAGAAGAAATTTGCACATCTTGCATCAATTTTATCACATATATATTGAGGCGCTACTTACCCCCAGGTAGTGGCTTCGATCCCCACGGAGGCGAGAAACCTCGCTTGGGGAGCGAGGGACTCTTATGAGTCTTGGGCCCGTAAGCCCCATAGACTGCACCGATGGGTGAGTCCAGCATCCTTGCCACGCCTTGGGTAGGAGGCCCAGTGGTAGGTAGGCCGGTTGGCTGAAGGGGGTATGTGACACCGATTGACCTTACCATGGTAGAAAAGAAAAGAAGCTGCTCATAAAAGACCTACCATGGTTATTTAGAAAACAATTACTTTCTTTAAAGCTTTTAACACACTGTCATGGTAGAAAAGGATATGTCATGATATAATAGTTTTAAACAACAATTTGAAAGCCTAATCATCATAGAAAAGGGCAAAACTTAACAATAGAATACTAAACTTGATTAAAAGAAAGAAATCAGAACAATTTGATATGTCATTTCTAAACAAAGGGAATTTAGTACTAGGGATCCCTAACAAACAACTGGGCCTTGGGTATATGAAGCCTAACATGACAATCGTCGTTCCATAAGCCCAGGCAACAAGTTATTAAATCCCTTAAATCCAAATCCATTATCACAAAACCATAGTAACAGGGGCTCCACCTGTAACTCCCTCACCGTAATTACATCTGGTTTATGAAATTTAAGTGAAATAGAAACCAATAAAACAAAATCAACATTTATAATCCCTCACCTTCAAGATGGGGTGTTTAGAAAATAGTTCAAAAATATCATTAATCTGGTCTCACATCCACATTCGAATATAATTACTTGAGAAATCAAATCACATTGATAAATATCAGAGTGCACAACTAAAATCCTAGCATATCCTGGGTCACATGTATATATATAATGGGTGTATAGTTTCCCAAAATGGGGATTACATATCCAAAAATCATATTTACATCCCATATATATATAGTAATCTCAAACCAAAATAGATAACCAATAGTCCAATTAAAATGACCTTAAGAGATTCTAACCACTCCGGGTTGTCTGATTCCCTTTTGAGCCACTTGCCCTGTCTGAAATGTTAGTCATTGGAAAGAATGAGATTCTAAAGAATCCCAGTAGTAACAAATCACTCATATAGTGCACAAATACATAGCATATATGATCATGTTAAGCAGCATCATAATGTATCATGGCTCATGCCACAAATGATAGCACTCATGGCTGTAAACACTATGCGTCAGCTTTCGCTGCGAACTCTATGCGTCAACTTTTGCTATGATCTTTATGTATCACAAAGTAGCATAATGTTTCTCAATATATCTCAATGCATGACAAATATACATACAATGCTTCATACACAGTATAAGAGAAAGAGTCACTACCTTGTTCTTTCCTGATGTTCTTTGGCACCGAGGGCTCACGAGGGCGGCAAATGTCAAATCCTATAACCAAATTAAGGACAACCAATCAATCTCTTTTCTAAAGGATTATTTCTATAATACTCTAAGTTGGTTATCATTTAAACTCTTTAGGTGTTTATTAGAGGCCTTAACATATGCCTAAAAGGTTGGGAGAAACTACCCCAAAGATGCCTTTCTGGAAGTAGAACATTGATTTTTGGCTAACTCACTCGAGTGATGATGACCTCACTCGAGTGATGAGAGACTTGCACTCGAGTGAGAATGGCTCTCACTCGTAAGTGTTTGACAGTGAGCAATAACTATGACCAGAAAGTGCTCACAAAACTCAAGCATGAGGGTTTTACACTCGAGTGATGACTCCAAATTCACTCGAGTCCCCAAAGGTACAACACAGAAAGTGAGATCCAGAGAGCACAACCTATAAAGACCCAATTTGGGATTAAGGGCTAATGATTATGATATTGATTGTGATTAGTGTAATTAAACACTTTTAGAGAAATATGATGTAAATTTGATATAAGTGTATTTGGTGAATAGAGATCAATGGTTGAGATTTATTGCATATGGGTTGGGATCCTGTGCATTAAGCTTGTGTGAGCTCATTGTGGAAGTGAGAAGATGGTGACATGTGGCATAGTGTGGTCTATTGGATGTAGCACAAAAGGACAAAAGTCCACTTTTCTCTCCCTTCTCTCTTTTTCGGTGGAGTATAGATGAAAGGGAAAAGAAACTCATCATCATCATCTTCCTCATTACCTCACCATCTCTCATATTCTCTCTCTTCTTCCTCCATTTCCGGCGCACAAGCAAGGGAAGAGAAAGAGAAAGCTTTGATTTTCGGTAAGTAATAATCCTCTTATGCTCAAATTATCTTCACTAATTTTGTTCATAGTGTCAAGAGCTTCATTGTGGTGGTTTCAGAACCTTAATTAGTGGTGATTTGCGTGCATTTTTCCCTTTCTGCTTTGTGTTTTGCTCGGGTTCTCATGAAGGGGGCTCGAGTGGACTTCTGTAACCATGAGTGATGTCGGTGATCACTCGAGTGAGTATGGGATCACTAGAGTAATAGTATGTGTTCAAGGTTAGGGTTACTCTCGAGTTATCACTCGCTGGCCAATGCTTAAGAGTGTGATCTGACACTCGCGAGTGTAGGCCTCTCACTCGAGCACTGGGGGGTATGTTCGAGTGAACTTGTCCCTCTGATGTTGCTTGTTCTCTCAGGTTCTCACTTCTTGTCTTGCACTTTTGGTGACTCGAGTGAGTTTGGAGTCATCACCCGAGTGCAAAACTATGTGCTCGAGTGCGGTGAGCACTTTCTGGCCATGATGGTTGCTCACTATCAAACACTCGCGAGTGAGGGCCGTTCTTACTCAGGCACGAGTGTCTCATCACTCGAGTGAGGTCATCTTTACTCTAGTGAGCCAGCCAAAGATCTGTGTTTTGCCTTCAAAAAAGGGGTCTTAAGGGTAGTTTCTCCTAACCTTTTAGGCATATGTTTAGGCTTCTAATAGTCATCTAAAGAGTCCTAAATCATAACCAACCTAGAGTATTATGGAATAAGTGTTTGGAAAAGAGATTGATGGTTGTCCCTAATTTGGTATAGGATTTGACATCTGTCAAACGCGTGAGCCCACTGTGCCAAAGAATGTCAGGAAAGATTCAGGTAGTGACTCCTCTCTTATACTTTGTGTAAATGTATTATATGTTTGCCTATCATGCATTGTGTGCTGCTGTTGCTTTGAGATGTATTGAGATACATTGTAGAGCATTGTGGCTTGTGATACGTTGTGCATTGAGATACCTTGTGCTTTATGATGCTGCTGCATAGGGATTACTGCGGAAGCGAGCATTGTGATTACAGCGAAAGCTGGCATAGTGATTACAGTGTGAGCGGGCATAGTGTTTGCAGCAAAAGCTGTCATTGTGATTACCGTGAAAGCGGGCATAGTGCATTGTGATACAGTCGTGAGTGCTGTCGTCTATGGGACGAGCCATGGATCATTGTGTTGTTGATGATGCTGGTGAACATGATACATTACATGCCTTGTGTTTATATATTGTATGAGTGATTTGTTACTACTGGGATTCTTTTGAATCTCACTCTTTCCAAATGACTAACATTTCATACAAGGCATGTGACTCAAAAGGGAAGCGGCCAACCAGGAGTGGTTAGGGCTTTAGGGACATTTTGTATTTTGGATGTTGGTTATCTAGTTGGCTTTTGGGATTACTGTATGTATATGAGATGTATATAGCAATTTTGGATATGTAATCCCCATTTTGGGGAAACCTTTAAAACCATTCTACATAAGTGACCCGGGGTTGCCGGGATTTTGGTTACCCACTTTGATATTTATTATGTGATTTATCGGCACAGGTAATTGTATTCGAAAGTGAATGTGAGACTAGATGAATTCTGTTTTGAACGTTTTATTTGGACACCCTATCTCTTGGAGATGAGTGTTTATAAATGTGATTTTTGTTTTATTGGTCTTTATTTCACTTAAATTTCATAATCCGAATATAATTACCATGTGGGGGGTTACACAGCCAACTTTAAAGGAGGGAGCTCACTCAAGCACAACCCTTGGCACTCGAGTAAGAAGACTACACTTGCGAGTGTCAAATCACACTCTTGACAAATGGCCTGCGAGTGCTTGGCCGAAAGCAACTCTTAACATGACACTACACTTGCACTTGATTAAACCCATGCTCACTCGAGTGATGGCCTGTATCACTCGCGTATCAGGAAGTGTACCATGCTTTTGGCATGGAAGTGCAACAAGAACCAAAAGAACTTGGGTAAAACTATGCACAAAACTCGAGTGAGACTCATTCTCACTTGAGTGAGGCTTATCTGATTGCCAGATCGCAACAAAAGCCAGAAATTCCCAAATTTACCAAAACTGATCCCAATGGTTCACAAACTTAACACAAAGCTCATACCCACTTAAAATCCCATAAGGAACCAACTGGTAACCTCTAAAACACTCAAAACCCATCCTAACAACAATTCATACTCTTGGGTCTCTATAACACACAATACCCAAATTCATTCAACCCACTTCCAAAATTCAAAACTATATCCAACACTCAAATAACTTCACACTAAACCAATTCCAACCTCATTCATCATATAATTCATGCATTCAAAAATTGGCATAAAACCAGGGCAAATTCTAAAATTCATCATACTTAACCAAAAATCACAATAAATATACCAAAAATCATCAAATCCTTACCTTTTCAACTTGCCAAAGCCAAAACCTTGATTTTAAAACTTCTAAATTGCTCCAACACCTAAATCACCACCTTTCAAAATTTTGAAACCATCAAGATGAAGCTTTTAACATTATGAACAAGTTCAGTAAAGAGTGTTTGAGCAGATGAGAACCATTACTCGCTAAAAATTAAGCTTTTCTCTTTCTCTTTCATACTTGAAATTGCCGGAAATGGAGGTGAGGAGAGAGAGAGAGATGATGAGATGATGGGATGATGCATAATTTTTTCACCTTCCCAAAGCTCAACTGAATAGGAGAGATAAGAGAGAGAAAAAGGTGAGTGGTTGACAATTGCATGATCCATTGGTTCACAAAATATCACTTGGCATAATCTTGCTCACTTTCTCCATAAGCTCATATAACCTCAAAGCACATGATTCCGACCCATTGACAATAAATCTCAACCATTGATTTTTAATCACCAATGAGTTTCCTCTTTGGCAACTGGCCAATTGGTCGGTAAATTTCCAATTTTACCATTTTTCCCTTGGTTTTCACTATGTTTGATAAATTATCACCAAGAACATTTACATCAAACTCACATCACATTCCTCCAACAATGTTTAATTACACTAATTACAAGCGATTTCAAAGTCATTAGCCCTTAATCTCAAATTGGGTCATTAAAAATAATACATATTTATCGAACATCTAAATCAAACACCAAAACCAATAGTTTCCAAAACCATAGTTCACAATATTTGAATTATATAGAATTCTCAAATCATAATTAAATAGTTCTTAGGTCTTGGCATTACATATGTAAACAGGAATAACAAACGATGACATGCATAAGTAAGAGGAACCTTAATAAGAGCCTACAACTAGGCTCACCCTCATACAATTTTCTTATAACCCTATTTAGTTCTCACCTGAAAAAAATGTAAATATAGCAACCATAAGATCCAAAGATCTCAATAATCATTGGTTATTTAGAAATATACATGCAAACCGAGATCGAGAACATACGGTTCTAAAATTAAGTTCAAATCACAATAATTTATTTATATTATTCTTTACATAAAACCTTTCACAAACAAGTCCTTGATTCGGTTACCAAAATTGCCTCCCAAAAAGGTTCTAAAACAATTGAACATCATAATTCATGTTCCAAATATCTTTCACTAGAAATTTCACAAAAACATGTCTAAACCTTGTTACACAAAAATAATTATACAAAAGCTTTATCTTATTCAAATAATAAATAATATATATAACATGCCAAGCAAATGATTGATGCACAAACCATCATTATTGTAATACCCCGAATTTTGATATTTAAGGCTAGAGAATAAGCCTGAGATAAATGGACTGTTAAGCCCTGGTTTAGCAAGATCACAAATTGCGATTAAGGGTTAATGACTCCAAAAGTGGATGTGGTTAGTGATAAATAAACCCTTTTGGAGAATATGGAGTGGATTGTAGTCGCTTGTGTTATGAGCAGCGCCAAAACCCTGTATTTGAGTTCAATTATGGATTAACATCTAAATTGAATAAAAATAAGGGGAAGGGCGTATGTATGGTGTAAATGAATATGAAAATGAGTTTGATGGTGATTCTAAGGGAATTGCCATAATTAGGGGCAAAACGGTAAAGTTACTGACCAATTGATCGGTTGCCGAAGAGGAAACTCATTGGTAACTTCAAGATCAGTGGCTAGGATTCAATTTTCCAATAGATCAAGGGGTAGAATCCCATGTATATGTGTGTATGTGAGCTCATGGGAGGTTGGTCAAGATGGTAACACTTGGCAAATTGTGAACCATGGGATCTTGGTCAATGTTTCAACTCATTCCTCTCTCCTTTCTTCTCCAAGTCGGTTGTGGGTGGGTGTGTGTGGGAGCCAAAAATCTATTTTCTTCATCTCTTTCTCTCTCTCTCTTCTTCCTCCATTTTCGTTGAAGCTCAAGGTGGAAAGAGAAATAGAAAAGGTAAGATGTAGCTTGGTTAATGTCCTCTTTTGCTTAAATCATCTTCTTTAAAGTTGTTTATAGTAATGAGAGTTTCATTGCTATGGCTTTAGATTTGGGAAAGAAGGTGTTTTGAGAGCTTGAGGAATCTTGGTAAATGAAGAATCAAGGATTAGCTTTGACAAAGAGGAAGAGGTGAGTGATATCCCCCTTTAGATCTATATATTGTGATTGTTTGATGAGATTTGTGATTTGTAGTTTTTGCCCTAATTTGGTATAATTGTGGAATGGTGGTGTATTGTGGTTAAAATGATGCCATAGTGTGTTTTGGTGTCATTAGAATTAGTTTAGAGCATTGGGAGTAAAGTATTATTTCGAAAGGTATTTGTGAAAACCCCGTCTAGTTGATGTGTTTATAAATGTTATTTGATTGTTATTGGTCTTTATTTCACTTTAATTGTGTAATCCGGATATAATTACGGCAGGGGGGTTACAATTATTACCCCTGACCAGCCTTATAACCACTGATTGGAGCCATAGTTAACAAATGATTTATCTATTTAACTGGATTACACAAGGTTCCAAATCATGAGGAGTCACCTAGGTCCTTAGCTTGTCATGATTAGACTATGGCTCTCCTCCTTTTGACGAAACCAAGGAGGTGTCATTGTCCACTAAACCCATTCTAATTCTAAACCAAAGGAAAGCATTAGAGACGAGGCCCTGAGAATCACCACTCACTTTGCACCGAGTAGTGGCATACCACGTGCTATTTATTACACAAAATCTCCTATCACAACTTTAGAGCCATCCATGTGCATCAAAGACAATCGATCCTAATTATGTCATGTATATACAAGTTCTAAAATCTATGAGCATGGTTCCAAACAAGATTCATCAAATACTACATCCTCTCAATAATCATTAAGATAACAATACTATTTCAACTCAAGGAACCATAGCAAAAAGTGCTCATCATTTAAAACATATAATATAATTTCCAAATCACTTATAACAAATGATATTTCCATTATAACACATAAGCATGCTTAAACAGTTTCCAAAATATATATCCATGATTTCTAATACATACAAGCATGTTGAATAGTTTCCAATCACATCGATATACATTTTTAGTCAAATATACAATTCTTAATCAAGCCTTCCATAGGCACAAGAAATCCCAAAATAGTTTATAATATATATATATAGTTGACAAGTATATAAAAGAATAATCAAGGTTACTTCTATTCCAAACTTATTTTACCAACACTTCAATGCTTCCAATTTACCAACACCAAATAATTTAACTTCACTACACCATTATTATACAATTCCTCATCAATCAAATTGCTAAACAAATAATCAATTTAATTATATAAACTTAAAGTCTCCAACTCTATCTTTGACCTCCAAATGTTGCTTTTACTGACTAAATCTCCAATCTAATATCAAACCATATCTTTTCAAAATCTTAATATCTCATTTGAACTAATAACTAACCCACAATAATTCAGATTGATCAAAATCCCCAATTTCTTCAATTTAAACCTCCAACCACAATACTCATTTTCATTTTACAAGTTTTAACAAAATTTTAAATTGATTAAATATCAATTATACCTCCAATAAACATAACCCAATGATTAAACTCAAGTTTAATCAATTATAACTATCATATTCAATCATAACCACCCTCTAACATTCAAACACTAACCCTAAATATCTCAAATAATGTAATAGAAAAATTCTAAACTGATTAAATATCAAAATTTATTCACCTTTACAATCATATGGTTTCCATTTATTAAAAATCAACACTTTCTCTAAGCCCTACTCTTCAAATTTGCTTTGCTCCCAACAAAATTTGTACTTTTAGAAAGCTCCCAATGAATAGAAAAATATTTGTAGAATAAGTACTAAGTTTGTTAGATTTTATGAGGAGGAAATGGAACTCAAAAACATCTCACGACTGGAGCTTCTCTGGGTGCAATAGGAAAAAAACGAGGTGGAATGATGAAATGATGGGCTGGAGGGGAGGAAGGAAATGAATGGGGTAATATTAACAATGGTGTGGGTCCCACATTTAAAAAAAATCTTTTACTTATCTTTTCTTTTCCTTCTGCTTTATTCTTTTTTTTTTTGTTAAATTTATATTTAGTAAATTCTGATTATTCTCAAATTCATATTTTGACATTGGGAATATACTACCTCCGGTCCTAAATATAGGACACAGTTTGTAGTGCAAATTGCACTACAATCTTTGTTCTATATTTAGGACCGGATGGAGTATAAATTTTCCAAGATCCTTCAAAAGTCTCAATAAATAAGCTTTATTTGTGTATTTCACTCAAATATAAATTTTATTATATATATACTTGTTATCATTTAGGTGGAAAAATACTTAAAACACTTTTATTTAATCCCACTAAGCTTTATTAAATTTTCTCTCGCTCTTCATTTTCTTCTAATATATAATTGAGATTGTTCCCTCAAAATTTAATCTTTTTTGAGTAATTCCTCTATACTCAAATACTGTACGATAGTTTTCAATTACCTTAAAATATTCCCATTAAATTCAGCTACCAATCACTAGTACAGAAAAGGGTTTTCAGACCGGTTAAAATCGACTTTTTAGACCTGTTTTAGATCCGGTCTTGATACAGCCGGTCTTAAAAGTATGTCATTTTTAAGACCGGTTTTGAAATCGGTCTTAAAAGTCTAACTTTTAAGACCGGTTATATTAATAACCGGTCTAAAAGTAACAATTTTAAGACCGGTTGTCATGAGCACTGGTCTTAAAAGACCTCTGGTGGAAGGGGTTTTAGTGAAATTTTAAAGATCGGTTGTTAAATATAACCGGTCTTAAACGTAATTTTAAGACCGGTTCTAAAAATAACCAGTCTTAAAAATTTTAATTTTAAGACCGGTTCTTTTCAACAACCGGTCTTAAAATTAATTTTAAGACCGGTTGTTTTTAACAACCGGTCTTAAAATTACTTTTAAGACCGGTTATTTTTATAACCGGTATTAAAAGTGTTATATTTTGTTTTTTTTAAATGTGTGTGATTAGGTTTTTACCAGAACGCATCCTTGAATTGCTACCTGCAATGCCATACTTGTTAAGTGCCATATGGTGTTCAATTTACTTCCACTTACAATGTCCTTTTGCTTTAACTTTCCACTTACTGTTTCCTTTTGCATTATCCTTCCACTTACCAGTTCCACTTACAATGTTCAGTAGGCATAAATGAATTCAACCATGTCATATATATCATGCAACCAACAAGATAGTGAATTCATCAAAATATACAAAAATCATTTTAAAACCAACAAACATGTCAAATCATGCAACCAACAATATTTGCACCCAATTAACCACCATGTCAATTCATCAATATACAGAAAACAATTCCTCAGTTTTACAAGAACTCACTTTTGTAAAAGTTCATAAATGAATTCAGTATAACATTTGTGAATGTGCTCAATATCTTCTTTTGGAAAAGGGTCAGCAAGTTCAAACATCTGAAACACCAAAGCCAGGCAAAACATTAAATTCACTTTAAAAAAATAATAGTACAAAATTTTTGAAATATATATATACATTTACCTCTTCAGTAAGTTCTGTCGTGCCTAGGGTAATAATATTATACATGTGACTCAGAATATACATCCCACACAAGTTGGACCCCGGTGGTTGCTTACTGGTCTGAAAAATAATATGATATCGTTAAAACAAGTATAAAATTAAAGCATGACTTATTATTGAATACATTCTTATTAAAACAAACCAATATGTAACTAACCTTTGGCAAGATCCATGTAGGGTCTCTTACCTCACGCATAGGCCTACCACAAGTGTGTTGGAATGTCCGCATAGCCCTCTATCATCAAAATCACAAAGGTTACTTATTTTACACAAATTCCATAAATTTTGCACACGAAAGGTAATTAATAATGCAAGAAAACTTACGAGTTCAAGCTTTTCTTCAATTCACTAGTTGGCTTGCTGTGGTGGAGGAAGCATAAGAGGATGACAGAATAACTCCTCTTGCATAAAATAGTCAACTTCCAATGATCACTGAAAAAAGGGAAAACTTTTAAGCAAATATAAAATATTATGTATAGTATGAAATATAAATTTGTCTTACCCATGCAAATATGGAGCCAAGAAACATTCAATTGCGGTTTCACTAAGCCTGTGCGATAAGTATGTGTGTCTAATAGAAGAAGTGGTCCCTTTGTCGTAGAGTTGATGAGGGCATAGGAGTCCAAATTTATCGATTTTTCCAGAGTCAACCAACCTACGATGCATCAACCTACAATAATTCAAGCAGGGACATTAAATCAAAGTTTAACGGTGTAATTTGTAAAATATTAACTTCCAATTTGAGAAGATACTTACATCAAAAAGAGCTGGACAATCAAAATCGTAAGCTATTGTAAAGGAGCTACCAGGGACATTAAATCATCCCTCTCAAGATAGCAGTGCGCTCCTGACTTGCCAACAGCTGACTCAATAGGCCAATATCTTGTTCTAAAAGATGTATTATATGCCATCAGAATCACTTGCTGCATGACATTCAATGGAGGCCGTGAAACATCTTGAGTGGAGGGAGGTGGAGGTGGAGGCAGAGGCGGAGGCGGAGGCGGAGGCGGAGGCAGGGATTCCTCAGCTCGATCAGAAACAAGGTTCTTTGGCCACAAGATGAAAAAGTTGATGACATCGCCCACAACCTTGAAGTCATCAACAGGGATAGGGAGAGGTGCATCTGCAACAATCACCTCTTCAACTGCCACTCTGACTTGATCATCCTTTATTTCTTGGTGGTGGACAGTTGATCCCAAGTTTTGCATGCTCCCCAGTGCAACCAATCGTCTCAGAGGATCCTCCACAAACAAGTCACAAGGCTCACCAATTTGGCCGCCAGGACCCTCTGATGACTGACCAATGCAACTCCCTTTAGTGCTCTGTTTAGGGTTTAGGGAATGAGCCTGGGGAGCACTGGTATTTGCTTCTCTTGTGCTCGTTAAGATCATCCATTCCTCCTTCATCTTGCTGAATATTTCTTCAAATCATGCATCAAATAATGCTTTTGCCTCGGCCCTAGCTTCCGCCCTCACAGTGGCCAATATACACTCCATCTCCTCCCTAGTCACCATACCACTTGAGGAACGGTGTGAGGGTGCTCCAAAATAATCCCTTATGCCTACCCCTCCTCCAATCCCCCTGACATGGCTGGGATGCTTAGGTTTTCTTGTAGCTACGGTCAGGATGCCATTCCTCCCATTCGACCTAAATGATCCCTCGGCTTGTTTTTTTTGAAGCTCCTCCTATAAGACAGATGACAAATGTTAGTAATGAAATTTGTTTACTAAATAATTAATAACAACAAGTTAACAACAATACTTACAATTTTCTCACCGACTACACGAGATTGTTCACTCGTATAAGACCCGCTCCTCTTTTGGCGAGCGAACAACCACTTCTCTTCTCGACATATTGGAGATGGTGGAGAAAGAAGAACAGAAGGATCAGATTGAGTTGCTTCTTCCAATCTCTCCCGTTTGGCCACCAACAAGTCTTTTTCGGCCTTCGTATACCCCCCACGAGACATTGTATGGGGGCAATCATTCTTTCTACCACTCTCTTGGGCCTTTTTCCTTTTTTCCTGCTAATAAGAAATCAAAATTAAGTCATTGTAAATCAATAAAGACAATTCATAATTCATAAGCAAATCAATTGCAAAATAAGTCAAAAACTCACCAATGATTCTGGAGTAGTCCGAAGCCATCTAAATTCTTGCCAAGTCTGTTTGTCTATAAAAGAATATTGCTCGCACGGATTAGGAAGAGGCTGACCTTCTTCCACCTCGATATGCACGTAATTGTTGGCTAGATTTGTCTTAAACTTCCTCCAGCGTTTATCACAATACGTCATTGTCTTGTCATACAAGACTTCACTCTCAGGAATGTCGTAAGTGAGCTGGATAGTTTCCCAAATATGTCGCTTCACACCTCTATCGACATTTCTCCACTGCTCTATCAAGATGCTAGGCTTTTTGCGTGCTAGGAGGCCGACAAAACTCCTATACCGTTGGGCATTAGACCCGATTGGTTTCCAATATCTATCAAACTCAATCGGAATCTTTCCCCCGGTATTCCGATTGAGAGGAATGTCTCTCAATCGGGTGGCTCTCCTACCCCTTCGTCGAGGCCGGTTACGTGGCTCATTGTGTTCCTGACTCGGAGCATTGCTAGGCTCGCTTTGATTTGGATTAGTTGGATCGGGAGTACCCTCACTAGGACGACTCATTGTCTAAAAACACTTTAAGAACACTATTTAAGGCAATTTTGCTACACGGTGCTTATTGTTATAACATGACACTATCTACAAAGGCAATTTCCAAGTTATGCAAACATGAACAAATAATTGCAATGCACAAGTTGAAGGAGGAATGATTAATTGCAATTAATCTGGTCATGAGTAATAAAGATTTATTCAGATGGTAACAATATCATCTATATTCAATATATATAGAACTATAATAAGTAATGACTTTAATTTATCAAATGGCAACAATTAAGGTAATAAAAAACTAATTTCACAAAAAATTCTCCTTATGCATTGACAAGTGTTAGAGCATTGCTTGATATTGAAGATAACAATATAGTTTAACAAGTAACAACTTTATTTACCTATCAAATGACAACAACAACTAAGGCAACTAATTTTACAAAAACTTCTTCTTTTATATTGACAAGTGTTAGTACATTGCTTATTATTGATGATAACAAAAATTTAATAAATAACAACTTTAACTTACCAGATGATAATAATTATAGGAGTGGCAACAGCTTATTAAGACATTTAGGTGATTTCATTGCGAAATGTAATCCCAAGCTAGTTCTTAGAAACTTCAAAGTGATGATTATATTATTTCACAGTCCTGAGTTGGGTTTGCAGATTTGATCCTATTGTGACATCTTTCTCCCTAGGGTTTTCAATTGTAATTTTCCAAATTCTAATACATATTGGAGAAGCAACATGATAGAAGCCAACATCATATCCACCTACTTGCTAGCTAGCCTTAAGGCTGAAACGATATTTTGTGATTTCCCAATTAAGAGGCTGAATTCAATCAGAGTTAGTGAACAAATAATTCCGTCTTTCTTATTTTCTTGGCAACTTCATTCTAAATGATACTAGTCATTAGTTTAGCTGTTTGAAATACATCTAATCCAATATGTATAAACCAATCGGAGGAAAACCACCAAAATATACAACCGTACATTAAACCTTTGCTTGAGGATCCTCTTATTCCTCTAGATTTGAACAGTTCTTGGCCACTTGCTGTAGGAATCGAACAAAGAAAATGGAGGATAAGTAATCTCACAATTTCAATGAAAAACCCAAAAACAAAATGGAAGCACAAACTTGATAATAAAAATGAGGTTGAGAACGAAACCAATCGGAGGGAACAAACGACGATAGCCTTCTGACAATGAATTCAACAGTAAATCTCCGTTGACGGCGGCAAAGTTAAGGACGAAGAAGAGAAGGGGAAAGGAGGAGCTGCCACAAACAGACGCAGGGGTTTCGCTGATGTACTTGACTCTTGAAATGAAATTTCAGAGCCAAATTTAGGCGGGTTTTGAAATCTAGGTCAGTTTTAAGACCGATTTTCATCTACAACCGGTCTTAAAAGTAATATTTAAGACCGGTTCTATCTTAAAACCGGTCTTAAAATATATATTTAAGACCGGTTATTAATACATAACCGGTCTTAAAAATTGAAACTTTGTAAGACCGGTTATTAATTAATAACCGGTCTAAAATTTTGAATTTTTAAGACCGGTTTTTATTTACAACCGGTCTTAAAAATAATAAACATTTTATTTTTATGATCGTCTTTAATTTAGATAATATTTTCTAAACTGGTTATTTTTAAAACCGGTATAGAAAATATATCACATATTTTTATTTTTTTATTGTATATATTTTAAGACCGGTTATATTAATAACCGGTCTTAATATTTCATCATAATTACAAAAATGCCACTGGTCATATTTTTTAGACCTTATCCAATGTAACCGGTCTAAATGTTGCGGTTTAAAAACCCTTTTCTGTACTAGTGAATATTAATAAAAATATACTACCTTCAACTTCTAAACAAATTTCATATTTTCCAAATTTTATTTTTTCTAGATCTCATATAAGGCATTTAGTCTACTCTAAACCTTAAATGACTTAATAAATCAAATCCTATTAGTACTTAAATTCCGCAAATAAAAATTGAGATGTTACATGGGTCACCTTGATGAACACCTCCTGTTGGAGAAATCAAATTAATTACCTAATCATTGAAAATGACCAGGTATTGCACACTTGTAACACATTGTATAACCAAGGCAATCCATTTATTAGGAAAATTCATCTTTCTGAGAATTGCATAGATGAAATTTCAAGAGAGTGTCACGCGCTTTAAAAAAATCCAGCTTTAGAGCCATTAGTTTCTTCCGTCCTATGTTGGCTGAATGTATTTGATTCATGAGATGAGTTGCTAGCAAGATATTGTCGAAGAAAACTCTCCCCTTCAAGAAAGTACATTGAAATAGGGCTATATAGATATCAAGAATTTTCTTCATTCTCATACAGATCACCTTGGAGATAATTTTATAAACTATAAACAACATTACACAAACTTACAAGTCTCAGATCCTTACATGTTTGTGCCTGACTTGGGGATTAAAATGATGTTTGTTTTGTTGAAAGACTTTAAGATAAACTCTGAATCCCAGAATGATTGCATCATAGTTTTCATAAAAGGCACACTGAAACTAGTCTTGTCCCATCGTTCAGATTCAGCCATTTTAGCCTACCAATCAGGTAATTGTTGAGGGAATCTCAGAGTGTGACTTGCCAAAAACCATTTAACAGAACAAAGACATTTTCTTCATCATCCAAGAAGAAAAAGCCTTGATTAGAGGTGTCAGCCACTACTTTGCCCAGAATCTTAAGATATCTATTGATGAAAGCATATACTCTAGGGTTGAAATTGGAAATCTTGTTAATCAATGGATGACAAGTGAAATCAAAACCGTCTCTTGCATAAGAAGCTACTAAAGAAGAGAGTGGAGGACCAAATGTATTGACAATCAGGGCTGAAGGAGTTAAGGGAGGCGGGCTCGTTAAGGTAAACCAAAGACCCTGACACATGCTGGGATGAATCCTCACAAAGTAGAGATGGGGTAGGTGAGCCACCCGAATCCGGTCCAAAAAGCGACCTATATATTGAGCTCAGACAAACCAGGAGGCCTTTTTTTCATAACCCTATTTGGATATGAATTCTCATCATCATGACAACATTTTGTGTATCCTAAGCATGCATTTGATCACTTTTCAAAGGTTTATCTTGATCTATCCAAGTATTAGGAGGGTTTTGCTCATCCTTCAGAGGTTGGGTAGTAGGGGATGGTGTCAGAGAGGCAGCCGGAGATGCCACCGGAGAAGGTGAAAGAGCAATTCCATCCTGATGATACAGATTGGCTCCTTAAGCATCTAAATCTGATTCCTCATCAGATGAGAAATGATTGAATCCATTGTTATGATTCACATTGTTGAGAATGACATCTTGGGGTGATGTCTCGTAAACTCTATATTCGCTTCAACGAGAAAGAAGAAAACGAACACGAGTGGAACCTCTTGCTCTATGATGTCTTATCCAGTCCTTCCATAAAAATTCAGCTTGGCTTGGTTGGAAGTTGCGGAAAAACATGAGCCATTCATGCGGAAAACTCGCTCATTAACAATATTAAAGCCTAGAAAAGCTTCAACAATAGTCTTGTTACAACCATGAGTAGTATAACTAAGTTGATGACAGAGATCACATATTCAAAAAATCCTTTCATGTTTGCATTCCACCTAAGCCTCTTTTGAGTCATCAAGACAAATTCAGATATTTGAACAAGCGAAAGAGAAGGATCGAGCAAGACCCTGATTCTAATGAAATGAAGGCCATTTGTGAACTGAGTTGTTCCATCAGTCATGGTTAGCGCATTTGCCTTAGCAACATATATATCAGGTCTCCTATGATCAATGATGAGTAGCGAGTTGTCCACTGCCCAGGGACCATTATCCACGATAAAGTCCCTATCGAAGAAGTGTCTAATTTAATCCTCAACGACAAAAGGATCTCTCAGACGACAAAGAGAACGAAGTCTTCTTGCTAGCCTTTCAACAATAAAGTCATTATCGTCAACTAGCAAAGCAATAGCATGACAAGCATAGTAGGAATGATGATAAGAAAGCGCATCAGGGTCAACTTTTAGGGAAGCATTCATGCAACGATTTTGCATGGGTTGTGAAAAGCAGAGACATTTTGATAGCAAGCAGAGGAAAGTGGAGGAAACTAAAGAGCCAACAGAAGGGGTGAAGAAAGGAAGAGAAAATGAAGGCCAACAGAGATGAAGAAGGAAAGAATGATGCTCTCTATAGATCAAACAGATCATTCGGTGTAGAGAGAGGCTTAGAAACAAGAAGTATATATAGGAAAAAAATTAAAAGGGTAGAAGAGAAAAAAGCAAAAAATAAATGTAGGAGGCGAGGAGTGTTGACGAACTCCTGCAAGTACACCGTAATCCGAGTCACGTTCAAGGACGCTGTCCTTAAGAGCTATTCCGCGACCACCGGCTGACTGGAAGCGGCACTCCCCAGGATAAAACGGATTCTTCTTGCAGAAACAGGGTGGACAGAACAGCAAGATGGAAGCAACTGTAAGGCGGAGAGAACAGAGGAACGTGTCAGAGAGGAAGAGAGGGCTCGAGATGTCAGAGATGGGTGTCTGAACCTCTTGCAGGCAGTGCCTTTTATAGGCCTCCATACATCTGAACGTTGGGCAACGTCTTTAATCCACATAAACACCATTAAACCGCCGGTTACATACTAATAAAACCACATTATGAGGCCGTTTCTGAACATTGAAGAACCAGATACGTTTGGGAATTAAAATATCCGTTTGGCAATTTAAAACATACGTTTTGGCAATTTAAAATCTGACCCATGACCTCTTCAACGAAAATATTGATGCTTCAATATTCAGATGCCTCAAAACTGGGTTTTTCTGGTAAGCTATTTTCACAAAAATAAATTGTAGATTTTTTCAAAAACCATTTGAGAAAAAGTGCCCAGTCCGCATTTAATTCACGCGCAGGGGGGAATCGCCGGATTTCCACTACGTTTGCCTCTTGGTGGCCCTTTGTTGTGCGCGCGAGCCCACTCTTCCTCTTGGCTCATATACTAGCCCAATTTCATAAGGTGTAATATATACACTAGCATTCTCTCTTTCCCAAGCAATGTGGGACTTGTTCCATTTGACACACCCACATGTAGCTTGTATCTCCAACAATCCCCCACATGTGTCAAAGGAACGCCTTTAGCTTAGTTGCACACACGGATATAACCATTGTATCTGGTGGTTCTTTGAACTTAAAACCAGACCTAGACTGATAACACTTAGTACACAGAGATGTCGGTGGTCCTATGAACTTAAAACTGCTCATCTCTTAGGCGTATACTAGAGGCATTAAGAGTCAGATTATACCCCCACATTTCGTTGTTAACGCGGTTTTGCACGTTAAGACGGCCATGCGCGTGCCTGGTTCATAACGAATGCTCTAGAGATTTTGCCACGATCTCATAGGAGCGGCCCCACTCCACATTCGTAGAGGTGATTTCATTAAATGTACCTGCAATGAGCACACCATTCCGTAGAATTATGAAATCATTAAGAGCTTTGCTCATCCTCACCAAAATGCATTCTAGCACATTCTCGGCATCATAGGAAGGGACTAATAGTTTACTTTAGTGCTAGCAGAACTAACTCACGACTTGTTCTTACCCATTGAACCTCCTTCATGGGATCACCAATCACAGAGGTTGGGTTGCCATCGCTGTTAATTTCTTATCGGCTTAAGTCCCATTCCCCTCGATGAATCAAGGATTTGTTTCCTTCCCAGGGGTTTTGTAAACGGATCCGCAAGGTTCGCAGCTGACCTTACATAATCGATTGAGATTACATCATCTTTGAGCAGCTGCCTTATTATATTATGTCTCAATCGAATATGTCTACTTTTACCATTAAAGGTTTTATTTTTAGCCGTAGCTATCGCAGATTGGCTATCACAATGTAAAGACACTGATGGTGTTGGTTTTTCACCTAGTGGGATATTCGCCAAGAAGTTTTTCAACCACTCAGCCTCAGTACCAGTCAACTCCATAGCTATAAACTCAGAATCCCTTGAGGAACTAGTTAAAATAGTTTGTTTGACTGACTTCCACGTTATAGCACCACCACCAAGAGTGAACACATAGCCACTAGTGGATTTGCTCTCCTCTGAATCTGAGATCCAGTTAGCATCACTGTATCCTTCCAATACAGCGGGAAATCCACTATAATGAATACCATAATTCATGGTACCTCTCAAGTATTTCAATACTCTTACCAGAGCCTTCCAATGCTCATTGCTTGGACAATGAGTATACCTGCTCAATCTACATACAGCATATGCTATGTCTGGCCTGGTATAGTTCATTAAATGCAATAGACTCCCAATAATCTGTGCATATTTAGATTGAGCAATTGGTTCTCCTCTATTTTTCTTTAAATGCATATTAGGATCATAAGGAGTGTTCATAGGAGACTCGCCAAACATTTCAAACTTTCTCAGGATTTTCTCAATGTAATGTTCCTGAGAAAGTATGATACCATTATCATTCCTTATGATCTTTACACCCAAAATCACTTTCGCTTCACCCAAATCTTTCATATCAAAATTAGAAGACAGAAAATGTTTTGTCTCAAGCACAACATCCATGCTAGTACCAAAGATAAGCATGTCATCCACATACAAACAAATAATCACACAATCATTATTTACAAGTTTTGTATAAACACATCTTTCTACCTCAACAGTAGAGAAACCGCCACTTAACAAAACTTGATCCAGTTTTTCATGCCATTGTTTAGGCGCTTGTTTCAAACCATATAAGGATTTAACAAGTTTGCAAACTTTATTTTCTTGCCCAGGAATAATACACCCTTCAGGTTGCACCATATAAATCTCCTCTTCTAAATCACCGTTTAAAAAAGCTGTTTTAACATCCATTTGATGAATGAAAAGCTTATGAATAGAAGCTAAGGCAATTAGGATTCTAACCGAAGAAATCCTAGTTACAGGAGAAAAGGTGTCAAAATAATCAACATTTTCTTTTCGAGTATACCCTTTTGCTACTAATCTAGCTTTGTATTTTTCAATAGTTCCATCAGGAAAACACTTTTTCCTAAAAACCCATTTACAACCAATAGGCTTTGCTCCTGGAGGCAAGTCTACCAAAACCCATGTTTTATTTTGATTTAAAGAATCAATTTCAGCTTTTATTACTTCTTTCCAAAAAGATTTATCCGGAGAAGAAACAGCTTCATAAAAAATTTTTGGTTCATCTTGCACCAAATAAGTATAAAAATCATCTCCAAAAGACGTTTGTTTTCTTTGTCTTTTACTTCTCCTTAAATCTTCAACCAAAACTTCATTTGAATTTTTGTTCAGAAGGAGCAGAGGAATTTTCAACTCTTTTAGGAATATGCTCAACCTTCAAAGGAAATATATTTTCAAAAAACTCTGCATCTTTTGTTTCAACAATTGTATTATGATCTAAAACATCGCTTTTCAAAACCAGAAAACGATAAGCAGCACTTTGTTGAGCATATCCAATAAACATGCAATCAGAGGTTTTAGAACCAATTTTCCTCTTTTTAACATCAGGTAGTAAAACTTTAGCAAGACACCCCCACACTTTCAAATACTGAAGATTAGGCACAAAACCTTTCCACAACTCATAAGGTGTCTTTTTAGTTTTCCTGTTGGGTATTCTGTTTTGTAAAAAACAAGCAGATAACAAGGCTTCACCCCACAGATTATTAGGTGCTGCAGAACTTACAAGTAAAGCATTCATCATTTCTTTTAAAGTTCTATTTTTCCTTTCTGCAACACCATTAGATTCAGGTGAATAAGGAGGAGTTACTTCATGAATTATCCCTTCTTTTTCGTAAAAATTATTTAATAATAAATATTCTCCTCCTCTATCTGACCTGACCCTTTTAATCTTTTTGTTTAATTGATTTTCTACTTCTGCCTTGTACAAAAGAAATTTTTCAAAAGCATCATCTTTATTTCTCATTAAATATACTTTGGTATATTTTGAAAAATCGTCAATAAAGGTAATATAATACCTTTTACCACCTCTAGTCTTAGTTTGCTTTAAATCTCCCAAATCAGAATGAATTAAAGCTAACAACTCAGTTTCTCTTTGAGTAGAAAAATGTGGTTTTTTAGCTTGTTTAGTTTCTGCACAAACTTCACACTTTTAAAAATCATCTTTAGTTTTAGAAATCAGTCCTAGATTTTGTAGCCTCTTAATATAAGATTTATGAACATGTCCTAATCTAGCATGCCACATATCATAGGAATCAATCAAGTAAGCAGAAGAAGATGCATTCTCATTCATTTCAGAAACACTAAGAACAAACAGTCCCTTATTACAATAGCCCTTCCCAATAAGAACATTGTTCTTAGTCATGACAATCTTGTCAGATTCAAAACATACCCTAACCCCAGCTTTCCCAAGCAATGCCACAGAGACTAAGTTAGCTCTGACCTCAGGTACATATAGCACGTCACTCAGTGCCAAGGTTTTTCCAGATGTGAGCTTCAATACCACCCTCCCTTTTCCATAAACCTTAGCGGTTCGGGAGTCAGCCAGATAAACGTGGTCTTCCCCTTCTTCAAAGGAGGTAAACATCTCTTTGTTTGCACAGATGTGCCTGGTAGCTCCTGAGTCTACCACCCATTTCTTCACATCAGAGACAAGAAGGGCTTGTGACACCACAGCAACAATGATTTCTTCATCACTGCTATCATCTCCTTTAACCAAATTCACATTTGGCTTAGGAGGATTTTCACCCCTTTGAGAGTTATCTCCCTTAGCCCTTTTCCTGCACTGTGCCGCATAATGACCTGGTTTTCCACAGACAAAACAATTGCCCTTCTTCTTCTTGGGGTTAGAGTCTTTGGGCTTGTAGTAAGGTTTCTTATTTTTATTATTTTTGTTTTTGGAATCGTACCTCTTGTTGTGCGTCTTTTCCTCAACTAGGTTTGCTTTTATAGCCAATTCCTTGCCCTTTGCAGCTTGTATTGCCTTTCTGTTGGTATCTTCAATGATGATATGAGTGATTAGATCATTCAAGGACAACTGTTTCTGTTTGTGTTTCAGTTGTTGCTTGTAGTCATTCCATGAATCTGGCAGCTTTTCGATCAGTACACCGGCCACGAACTCATCTGGAAAATTGATCTTTTCAGCCTTGAGCTCCTCATTCAGCTTATGGTACTCGTTGATTTAGAGCTTGATGTCTTTTTCATCTGTCATCTCCCACTTGTAAAAGTTTCCTATCACGAACTTCTGCTTTCCAGCTTCCTCAGCAGTATACTTGAGGATAAGTGATCCCCATATCTCACTTGCTTCTTTATAGACATGGTACACATCGAACAGATCGTTAGATAAAGTAGTAATAAGAGTGTGTCTGCAAACCTTGTTGGCATAGGCCCAAATATCCTTCTGGGCTTGGTTAGCATCTGGGGATGGTGCAGATTGTGTAAGCGCATCAGCAACTCCATGCATGTTAAGAACAGTGTAGACACGTTCCTGCCAGTATCTGAAGTTCTTCCCCTCAAACTGTTCAATCTTGGAAATGTCTGGAAACTGCCTGGGCATAGGAACCGGCATCGGAATAGGACCAGAACCAGCATTGTTGACTTCCGGAGTAGCAGCACCGCCAGGTTGAGCACCAGCTCCAGAACCAGCAGGAGGAACAGAAACAGAAGCCATGGTAGCTCTTAAGATTGTTGACGAACTCCTGCAAGTACACCGTAATCTGATTCACGCTCAAGGACGCTGTCCTTAAGAGCTATCCGCGACCACCGGCTGACTGGAAGCGGCACTCCCTAGGATAAAACGAATTCTTCCTGCAGAAACAGGGCGGACAGAACAGCAAGATGGAAGCAACTGTAAGGTGGAGAGAACAGAGGAATGTGTCAGAGAGGAAGAGAGGGCTCGAGATGTCAGAGCTGGGTGTCTGAACCTCTTGCAGGCAGTGCCTTTTATAGGCCTCCATACATCTGAACGTTGGGCAACGTCTTTAATCCACATAAACACCATTAAACCGCCGGTTACATACTAATAAAACCACATTATGAGGCCGTTTCTGAACATTGAAGAACCAGATACGTTTGGGAATTAAAATATCCGTTGGGCAATTTAAAACATACGTTTTGGCAATTTAAAATCTGACCCATGACCTCTTCAACGAAAATATTGATGCTTCAATATTCAGATGCCTCAAAACTGGGTTTTTCCGGTAAGCTATTTTCATAAAAATAAATTGTAGATTTTTTCAAAAACCATTTGAGAAAAAGTGCCCAATCCGCATTTAATTCACGCGCAGGGGGGGGGGAATCGCCGGATTTCCGCTACGTTTGCCTCTTGGTGGCCCTTTGTTGTGCGCGCGAGCCCACTCTTCCTCTTGGCCCATTTACTAGCCCAATTTCACAAGGCGTAATATATACACTAGCATTCTCTCTTTCCCAAGCAATGTGGGACTTGTTCCATTTGACACACCCACATGTAGCTTGTATCTCCAACAAGGAGATGGAGAGAGAACTAGAGATGGTGGTGAATGGGTAGCTGCAGCATCAAAGAGACCTTCACTGGCAGGAATGACAGGAAATTACAAAAGTTACAGGCTAAACCCAGAAAATAGGCATGCCACTTAAATGTTAAGGTTGAAAAATGAAGTTGATGAACAGGCTGGATGTAAAGGAGGATAGAGTAACCTATCAAAAATAAGAAAAGAAAAAGGATTAGAAAGAAAAACCTTAGATGCTTGGACAAGAAAACAGACATGCACGATGGAAAATAATTCTGAGTGAAGTTTTATGAGATAATGGAGGATAATGACGTCATAAAATTAGATGTAGAATAGGTATAATGGCACTACTCACCGATCAAATGAAAGATAGAAAAGTAAGAAAGTTTAATCGCATAGGCAAATGAGGTCTGGATTTGGAAGAACAACTGTCACAAAATCGAAAGCAAGATATGAGTAAGATGAAATTGAAAACTCTTCCCAGAAGATGAGAAGGAAACCCAGACGTTCTCTCTCTAGTTTCGCTCATAGAGGCAGTCGTTTTCCAGTTTCCCCCCTAATTTAGCTACTTGAGCCAACATGGCCCACTTAATTGATGGACCACTAAATAACAAAAATTCATCTTGAAATAAAAATAAATAAATGACTTAATTTAATACCAATATCCTAATTAAAAATAAGATAAATTACTTATAAATTTAAAACATCTTTTTGGTAATTCAAAATATCTAAGATATCCTTCAATTTTTTCTAATTGTCCATTAAATCCTATGAGATTCTCTTAAATAATAAAATTATATAGAAAGTAAAAATAAAATGAATTAATTAGAAGCTCTTTTGAAATGGATATTTTATTTGTGTTTCTCCAAAACCAAATGTGACATTGGGGAATTAGATTCCTCTTGGCATGTCATATATGATTTTTGGGTGTTTTTTTTATGGGGTTTATCCTGCTTCTCCAATATTACATAAAAGTAAAATAATTACTCTTTGAGCGCATATCAAATTTGTTAGATATACTTAATTTTGGTGATGTCAAATATAAATGCCAAATATTAAGAGTAAAAAATTTACATAATACATTTATCTCCTACATTGACTAACTACTATATTTAATGTGAAATCTCTTGTAGATTAATCAAGCAAAGAAAGAAGTTATTGGGCTGAATTATTGAGAATGATCAAGAGAAGGAAGAAGGCGAAAGATTGAAGAAAGAAGAACTTTTATCATATCATAAAAAGAAGCTATCTAATGAAGAAAAGATATTATGGAAAGTAAGGAAAGAAAGAAGAGAGAATGAAGAAAGGATATTAGTCAAAGAAAGGAAGAAATTATCAAATTGGAAAGACAAAGAAAGATTGAAGAAAGAAGAACTTTCAATATCTAATTGGAATATCAAGATTTAAGTTCTTATAAGTGATATTGGAGGTCTCTATGGTCATATGAAAGTTGGAATAGCTTAATTCAAAGTTAAGATACCTTATATGGAAGTTATACCAACTTCACTCTAGTGATTACTTGAGTGGCACCTCTAGAGATGAATTTTTGATGATCACTTAAGTGACCACTCGAGTGATGACTACTTTGCTCTGCTATATTTTTGTTCAACTTGACAGAGGTCTAGTGTTTTAGCTATATCTCCCAAACCACAACTCTGATTGAGGTGATACTTATTTCATATGAAACTAGACTCCAAATTTGACACAAAGACACCAAGATAAGGCTGAATGGGTTTCAGATGAAAAAGGTATGAATTTCAGAATTTGACGCTAGAATTTCTCGCGTTATTCTAGACTAGGTTCGGTAATTTGAATATATCTCCCAAACCACAACTCCAATTGAGATGAAACTTATTGCATATTAAAATATACTCAAAAGGTGATTCAAAGACACCATGTTCAAGCTCAAAAAGGTTTGGATGAACAAGATGTGAATTTCTAAATTTGACGCTCAAAATTCAAACACTGTTCCGGCCAGCAATCATTTTTTGGATCATAACTTTCAGAAGACAATGAATTTGGGAGTGATTCTTGCTACATGGGAAAGTAGACTTAAAGATATTTTTGGGGAAAGGTCATTTTTCTAATTTGGAGTTAAAATGGCCAGATCACTTAAGTGATGAATTTCTGTTTAGACATTACTTTCACTGCAACTTAGTGAGCTACCTGGTGATCTATTTCAAGATGAAGCATAATCACTCGAGTGATCCTATTTGCACTTATCACTATCACATCACCGTAGTGAACCAGAAAGTGATACATTGTGCTCTTTTGAAAACCAACAAAGATCACTACGGTGACCACTCGAGTAATGACCCATTATTGGCACATCACCACGATGATCCTGGTAGTAATTTTCTGCACAGTTTTTATCAATGTCTCGGATTTATTCAAAACTCTTCTAAACTCATTTAAATCTTAATTATCTTGCTCCTAATCATCACTAATCAAGTGTATATGAAGATTATTGGTGATTAACTTTGATTAAGCTTCAACGGCCAAAAAGCAAATTTTGTCAGAAGTTTCAACAACTACTGTAACATTTTGAGAAGCTCAATGAGAAGAATGTTCTCAATGGTCAAATACTCTTCATCAACTATAAATAGAAGAAGAATTCAAAACTAAAGGAGAAAGAGCTTATGCCTTCACTGCCAATTTGTTGAAATTCTCCAACTCATATACTTTCTTTCTCTCAATGCTTATATAATTTACTTTATAGAGTGATTATTTGTATTGTGCTTCAGTGTTCATCTTATTCACTTCTAAGAGAGAAGATCGATTGTAATCTATTATCATCAAGAGATATTGTATTCTACGGTGTACATAAGGGGGAGTGCTTGCCTCGTGAGAGAATTGTTAGTGACTGCACAAGTTTCCGAATCAAACTTGTGGGATTGTAGTGGTTCTCAAGTACCTGGTTTAAAATTGAGGGAGATAGTGGATTGAAATCTCAAGAGAAGCCTGGAAACTCGATGTAGTTCATTAAGGATTGTATTGAACTAGGATAAATCATAGTTTACATCTTCTCTTCCTTTATCTTTTATAATTCCAAATTAGTGATTGACGTATTTCAGTATGCATTTATGGTTCATTATTTACATATTCATTGCTTTCATTATGATGCAAAAAGCTTTTTTATAGTTTTTATCTAATACCTAATTCACCCCCCTCTCTTGGGTGTCAGCCGTTTCTACCACAATCAACTATCAATAATCAATCATCAACTTTACACTCTAAATCTCGTGTGACCCGCTCCATAATCCATTTATGCTTGATCCGGGTCAAATAATCACAACCCTAATTACATTAAAACTCATTTATGATAATTGCCAAATAATAATTGGGTGTAGCCTTTCAAAATTCAAATAATCTAATTACATTGAAACGCTTTTATAATAATTGGAAAGGAATAATTGGGTGTATTCTTTCAAATTTCAAAATCTTTCATAAGTGTAGAAAATAATAACTTTAACATTCCAATCCTAATTAATTCAATAATTAAATTAATTGCTAAATAATAATTGAGTGTAGTCTTTCAATGTTCGAAAATCATTATCTTATTATTTTAGATTCTATTTGAAAAATCTGCATTTTTTCAAGCAATACGTTTTTTTTTTAATGTTAGTTTGAAAAAGCTGAACACCTTTTTTTTTTAAACTACAATTGAAGTTTTATTTTGATATACATATTATTTTGGTTTGAGACACGTTTGTAATTTGTACTTATAAATAATCACAACCCTAATTACATTAAAACTCCTTTATGATAATTTCCAAATAATAATTGGGTGTAGTCCTTCAAAAATCAAATAATCTAATTACATTAAAACACATTTATAATGATTGTCAAAGAATAATTGGGTGTATCCTTTCAAATTTCAAAATCTTTCATGATTGTAGGAAATAATAACTTTAATATTCCAATCCTAATTAAATTAATAATTGAATTAATAATAGATAAATTAATAACATGAATCAATTGGGAAATTCAAAGCATTTTTGGTGTTGGGATCACAACTTTAACGCTCATTCTCTCCAGGCCATACAATTCCAATTTATCAATTAGTACCTTAATTAATCTTGGCTTTTTCCTATACAATGTGAGCAATTGAAAAGATATACGCAGTATTGATCTTATACTTTTATGATAATTGTCAATTAATAATTGGGTGTAACCTTTCAAAATTCAAATAATTTAATTACATTAAAACGCATTTATAATGATTTACAAAGAATAATTGGGTGTATCCTTTCAAATTTCAAAATCTTCCATGACTGTAGGAAATAATAACTTTAACATTCCAATCCTAATTAAATTAATAATAGATAAATTAATAACATGAATCAATTGGGAAATTCAAAGCATTTTTGGTGTTGGGATCACAACTTTAACGCTCATTCTCTCCAGGCCATACAATTCCAATTTATCAATTAGTACCTTAATCTTGGCTTTTTCCTAAAAATGCGGCATACAATGTGAGCAATTGAGTCCACGCATGTACGTAGCATTACACATGTTATAATTACCGTACAATTTAAATAATAACCTTAATCTTCCAAGATTGTTGGGAATAATGGCTGACATTCCCAACCTAATTAAATTACTACCATTTAGTCCATGCATGTCATTGAAAGTTGTTTTTCCCGAAAATTTCTTCACATGCACGTACCATTATATATCTCAATATAAGCCTCCCATCCTCATATCCAGCATAAGAGGACCATTCTTGAAGAATCAGTTACATCAACTCAATCAATGGCAAACATTGCTCATGCTTTACTCAAGGACATTGATGATAGCAAGGAAACCTGGAGCATTATTGTTAGGGTACTTAGGAAGTGGACAATGGCAAAGAAGGCTGCGCCATTTGAGGTTTGGAAAGTCAGTATGCTATTAGTTGACGAACAAGTAAGTATCTAATGTAATCATCACATTCATCAAGTGAACATTATATTGTTTCTCATATTTCATCTAACTATTTGCAAACAGGGTGATCGAATTGAGGCTTCAATTGTCCAGAGGGGACAAATCCGTAGGTACATTGAGGGTTTAAAAGAGGGTAAGGTGTACCAATTTGAGAACTTTGAAGTGTTGGCCAACAATGATGACTACAAAACGTACTCACACCGTTGGAAGATTACGTTTCACACTAACACATTTTTTTTCAGAAACATGACTTCCAAATCCCTCTTCATGCATTTAACTTTGTTCCAGTCAATGACATCGCTAGCGGTGAAGCCACACATGAAGAGCTAATTGGTTAGTGTATATTTCTACCATGGTTTTTATTCAACATGTTTTATTCTAACCTGGACGACAAATTCATCCAGATGTGAAGGGCTACCTACAAGCATTTGGGAACTTAGTTGATCTAAGGAGAGACTTTGGCACGACAAAGAAACTGAATTTCACAATTGCAAATCTTAAGTAACATACTCTCTAGATTTAACATTAATCAATTTATTATATTAATATCTACTTTCATGTTAGTTCATCATCATCATAATCATATGAAAACATGTGCAGTGAAGTACACATCAACGTAGCTCTATTTGGGGAGGTAGAGTCAAAGCCTTTGAGGACAGAACAGAAGATCTGGATGTGCCCACCTTAGTTGTCTTACGGTTTGCTAGGATTACAAAAAACAAAAGTATTACATATATCTCTTATTTCCCTATAAATTCATTTTTTCTTTGTTTTAAAATTACATGCTTTTTTGTTTAAGGTTTTGGAGACATATGTAGTGCCTTCAATGCCACACAAGTTTTTTTCAACCCTGATTTTCCAGATGTAAAAGACCTTTATGACAGGTTAAAATTTAGTTGTGTCCATGTTTTTTGTGTGTCTGTATACCTAAATTATATAACGTATAGTGTTTTCTAACGTAAATATCGTATTTACTATACAGACTCACCAATGACCCTGAGGCAAGTCAGGCTTTCACACAGATCTCCTCCACTGTGTCTCATGAGATTTCAAGTGACTCACTCTTATCATTCCCTGTCAGAATTCCTTTGCATGAAATTTTGAAGTTATCAAAGGTAAATAGTTTTCATTTTAACTATTCCAGTATGTATACAATATATCCCAATCGCATCTTTTTTTAAGCTTACTAATATTTGCTTATGTGATGTGATTTGTAAGAATCTGAAATTGTTACCAAGGTAACAATCCAAAAGCTTGACACAACACATGGTTGGTATTATGATGGATGTTCATGTGATAAAAAACCAATCTATGAGGGTGCCAAATTGATGTGCAAGTCATGTCATAGGGAAGTGATAAAGACCGAGCCTAAGTAAGATCAAACAGTATTCAACATTCTTCAATAATGTGTTTTCATATTTCTTTATGACTTAAACACTTAATAATTAACGACTTTCTGATCAATGATTAACGTTACCATTTGAGTGGTTATTTCTGACAGGTTCAAAGTTCATTACATAGTGTTTAATTCAACTGCAAAGTGTTCTATACTATTGTTCAACCGACATGTATATGAGCTTTTAGGTTGTTTGGCAGCTGAGCTTAAGACAAAGGTGTTAAAAATTTTTAGACTTATTCGTACTGATAACATGACATCTGTGATTTTCATCATTATGTTCTTTCAATTTTAGGCAGGGGCATCTTCATCTTTCCCAAAAGAGTTAACCACTGGAGCTGTTGGGAGGGTAATCGTGGTTAAGCTAAGGGTGAAGGACAACAACATAAAATATCCAACGAGTAGCATGAGTGTCTCGCACTTTACTGCCGAGAAGGATATTGTTGAGAACTTTACCTATTCTGATGCCACTTCCAATGAAAACGTAAGCTTGCTGTAATATAACTACTTTAATAGTCAACCTTCTTTTTCTAACCTCTATTGATGTCTCCCAGATTTTGCCACTAGAGTCATCTGCATCAATAACTTTGGAACACAATACCAGCAATGAAAAGGATGGCGATGAAGATGACATAAGCATATCTCAGATGGTGACTCCTATTGCATTAAAGAGAAAGAAGATTGCAAGCAATGGACATATTGAAGTTGATGATATTGGGCTGTCTGAATTGTCGACTCCTAGCTTTAGTACAACTAGACCAACCAAAAACATCAAAATAGAAAAATAACCAGTGATCTTTTCTTCAAATTCTATTCCGTACTTTAATTCTGCATCCAATAAGTTTGTTGAAGGTCATGCTAATTTCAGAATATGGATTTTGAATGTATTTTTTGCTTTTGTTACTCTAATAGTTGACTTTATCTATCCATTTAAAGAGTTATAATGCTTGGTGCAACTTTTCTACTTTTCAATAAAAGTGCTTATCTTATGTTCTTTAACTTATCTCATCTGTGATTTGTTAGTTGCAAGTATCTACACAATAAAAAGATGATAAGATTATATATACCTAATATGGCAATAAAACTGCATTTGCATTACACTTTCACAAAAACCCAGTACGTGTATGTTCTAGGTAAAAAAATTTATCTTGACACGTTATGTACAAACAATGAATTTATTATTGTTAAAGCTTTATGTATGTTCGATATAAAGAGTATGCTGACACATTCTAAATAGGAATAAAGATAATATCAATTTGGAAATTCTTTTTTCTAATTGAGCTTTTTTATAAAATATCATGAATTTATTATTGTTAGATCTTTAAAGATACTACCACTAATATTAAAATTTGGAATTCACTTAAAGGGAAAAATGAATTATGTTAGATCTTTAAAGATACTACCACTAATATTAAAATGAGGACGTCACTTAAAAGGAAAAAAAAATTATTGATCCTATTTCAAATTAATGGTAATTTGAAATCTTGAAAATAATTACAAATTATGCCATAGAATACATAGTTTAATTATCACCTTGGTTGATTTCAATAAATTTTAACTCAAATAAATTAACAACATATTTCCATGGATATCAACTCCTTACATCAACGGAAGGCATTTTAGACATATGCATTTAAACATAATAGTTTAACTTATATAGCTATGACAATCTTAATAATTACGGCCAATATTAATAAAAAATTGATTACTTCAAATAACTACATGATTTTCTGATGTAGTTTTGATTAAGATGGCGATGTTTGTAGAGTTCTTTGATTGATTTTTCAACTACTTGTGAGATTGCTAGATTGTGACAAGTTTAGGGTCAAAGTTATTTGGTTCCTTCAATACAGAGTCTATGGAAAGGTCAAGGAAGAAAGTTGATGTCAATGCACTATCACGCATTCGTGGTAAGTATTTTAATTTTAATTTACTTAAGTTCAAGTAAAAAATAACCCCACAGTGTCATCTTATGCTTGCAATGTAATAGTTCTTTTATGCCTATAGAGTGAATATAAACCAATTACTATTTTATATTTGATTAACAATGACATCACTTCATTATTTACAGGAAAGAATAGTCATGTAGAACACCATGATGAAAATCCTACTTCTCAATCAAACAATTCTGTGCAAAATAAGAGAAAAAGAGCTGGAAGAGTGGACGTACAAGGAACACCAGAAATTACACATTGTGATGGTGAAAATCACAACATTAGGGTGTTTAACCATATTCAAAATAGTTTGCTACAACAATCCATGCACCATGGGAGCACATCCATGTATATGATGCCTGATTATAAAACATTACCTTTTACACCATATGTAGAATGCTCATCTTTGACTCAGCCTTCTTCCAGCAGGGATCCATTAAAAGATATCACCAATTCTGAGGTGGTAGGTGGAAGACATCGTCGAGCTAATTGCGATACAAAAACATTTGAACAACATACTTAGTGTACGAATTTATCCAGCCTAAGTTCAAACAATGGTGGCAAAGACAAAATCCAATGTTCTTGACTTTGCAACATTTCCAAACTGGCAACTAATCTTTCATCTAGGCTTGATAATGCTAACACGTTAGGTATAAATCTCACGAATTTGTTCAATTGTATATTAAATAGTTCTCACATTAAATAATTCATGTATGAGGTTTCACATCTTTCTAATATTTGCAGATGTAGAAGATAGTGACTTAGACTGTAGCGATGTTGATGTTTTTGACTTCAACGAATTAGATAATGTAAACATATCTACAGAAGGCTATATCGATGAAGAGGATTCAGATTATTCATGCCAATATTGTGGTGCTTTAATGTGGTTCAATGAGAGGCTTAAGAGAGCTCCTACAAATGAGTATCCAATATTCTCAATTTGTTGCTGCCATGGAAAAATATTGGTTCCTCTTATGCAACCTCTGTAGAGACGTTTCGTACACTTTTCTTTGACAAAGGGAATCCTCAGTCAAAGAGTTTTTTATCAAATATAAGGGCATACAATAACATGTTTTGTTTCACTTCAATGGGAGGCAAAATAAACCACTCTATTAACAACGCTGGAGCTGCTCCGTACTCCTTCATCATGTCTGGACAGAATTACCATCTGTTAGGAAGCTTACTACCTCTAGAGGGATCTCAACCAGTCTACTCTCAACTCTACATATACGACACTGAAAATGAAGTACAAAATAGAATATCAGCTATGAGGTGTGACCATCTAATTTAAACAATGTTTTTTTGGTCATGAGTTAGATTTTTAAATAAATTAATGATTTATTCTAAAACTTAACAATTTTAAATGGTAATAGTTTTCCCATATGAATTCCTTATTACTAATGTATATATATAACGCCAATGCTTTTTTATTATGCATTTCTTTTTTCATGATACTAATTTCATTCTACAAGAATCCATCCTATCAATGTTGTAATTATTATTCATTGGTAATGAATGATGAAATTATTTGATTAATGTGATATTTGTCGTATGATTTATTCTAAATAAATTAGGATTTGCTTTTGGAACAATTGTATAACTTAAAATGGTGTTATTAATCGGCCTTAATGTGATGAATGATGAAATTATTATTTTTTTTGAATGAGAAGGGGAATTTCATTAATGAAATAAGCTGTACAAGGACCTATTTGTAGCTATAAGATATACAAGAGAGAGCTAAGAAACTAGGCTCTATAAGAACCAACTGTGCAAATGGTAATGTTTGACTGTGTGCGCAACTGCAGATCTAATGTATACTAAGATATCATGTACAGTATAAATCTCATTAGCAAAAATGCGACAATTTCGAACCTTCCATAGCTTCCAGAGAGAGATGCAAAATCCAATTTTCCAAGAGACATCTGTGCGCAAGTTACCTAACTGCTGGATGAGCCAAGAGGAGATATCCTTTCAGGAGAAATCTGCATACATGTCCCTTGGCAGAATTTTTTTCCACACAGAATGAGCTACTGAGCACTGCTTGAAGACATGGTTAATATCTTCAATATTATCATTGCAAAACGTACAGAACTGGTCTTGGGACATTCCCCTTCGGAATCTTTCAGCATTGGTTAGTAACTTCCCCTTTAGTAGTAACCATATAAAGGTGCGGACCCTCTCTGCTACAGGTAACTTCCAAATGAGTTTCCATTTTTTATCATTGTTATCCCAATTAAGGGATTCAAGAGCAATGTATGCAGATTTAACTGTGAAATCTCCAGATGATGAAAAGTTCCAATAACAAGAAGGGGCTTCTTGGTTTTGCTTTACAGGGGACTTGACAATTTCCTCAACCACTGTTGGCGGTAGGAGGTTTGCAAACATGTTTAGCCTCCAATTGTCATCTGCATCAGTAAAATCCTTGAGGCTGAGATAGAACACTTTCCGTTAATGGGGAAGAGGCGATATGTTTTAGAGGTCCATAATCACCTATCCAAAAATCAGACCAAAAATGCAAGCCAGTCCCATTTCCGACATGCCACTTGATATGAGGGAAAATATCATGTGACACTTTGAAGAGATGTCTCCAAAAATGGGAGGGGTTCGAACTCAGAACAGTCGGCATACTGAAGTCATTGTTAAAGCCATATTTACCTCTAATAACTTGAACCCATAGGGTGGAAGGCTCATTAAACAAAGCAAAGATCAATTTGGCCAGGAAGGCCTTGTTCTGTGTTTCCATACGTAAAAGACCACAACCTCCCCTTCATTATTTGATTAATGTGATATTTGTCGTATGATTTATTATAAATAAATTAGGATTTGCTTTTGGAACAATTGTATAACTTAAAATGGTGTTATTAATCGTCCCTTTATTATAAATAATTATTAATTCAAAAATAGGTCTTTATGATGCATTTAATTTAATTAGATAATATAGTCACAATTGTATTATATGAAATGCAATACTTACCCTTTTTTTAAACTTAAACTGGTGTTATTAATCGGCCTTAATAATTGGTTGTATGTTATATATTTGAGAGTTTGCATCATGAATTTTTCAAATTATTTTTAGCCACACTTAAGACATTGTCTTTCATGCGCAACAAGCATTGTGATAGATCTGCAATTGATGAAGGAATCACTCAAGAAATAAAAGATTGTCTTGACAAGCATAATGGCCTTGTGATTAATTATAGGATGGCTTCTGAAATTCTCAAGCGTGACTAGCATGCAAACGTTGGCATCTGTCTAATTAGGAGTTCAGATCATGGTGGCATTGTCTACAATATGCCTATAGCGTCTGAGGTTGCTGCCTTACTGGTTGGAGATTTTGATAGATCATATTATAAAAGGGACATAATTGTTGAGAAAAGAGCAGGAATGTTGAAAAGGATTGATGAACTACACACATCATACATTCCTTTACAGTATCCAATTATTTTCCATTATGGAAACAATGGCTATGACTCAACCATTCAACATCATGAAGCCAGCCTTCCTTATACCAAGAAGAAAAAGACCCTCACACCTCAAGAATATCTATCTTTCAGGTTGATGGATAGAAATAACGAGAAATCTGTTCTACTTCATTCCAAAAGGTTGTTTCAACAATTCATTGTTGATGGCTTTTCAATGGTAGAAAGTGAGAGACTAAATTACATCCGTAATCATCAAAAAGAACTATGGGTTAACATGTATAAAGGGCTCATGGATGCTCTCACTAGGGGTGAGACAGATCCTTCTCGAACAGGAAAAAGGATCATCCTTCCCTCCTCATTTACTGGGGGGCAAAATATATGATACAAAACTTTCAAGATGCAATGACAATATGCAAATCTATAGGTTATCCAAACTTATTCTTAACTTTCACATGTAATCCAGCATGGCCAGAGGTGAAAAGATGTTGCAAAAAACATACATTAAGTCCAGCTGATCGACCAGACATATTATGTAGAATATTCAAGTTAAAGCTTGACGCGTTGATGAAAATCATAAAGGAACGCAAAATCTTTGGGAAAGTTAAAGCAAGTAATGTCTAATCCCATTTACTATAAGGTATAAATATAGTCTAACCATTCATTAGTGATAAATTATGATCATTATATTATTTCCAGGATTATTATTCATTATTGTTAATTGTCAACATATTAAGTTGTTATATTGACCAATAACTAACATAACAACCATATTTTACATAGAGTTACTGATATGTTTTTCATGGACTCTTATGAATTTTCTACCTATATCCAAGACAGTTTAGAAGATAAAACAATAGCAAGTAATGCCATTTTCTACTCATGTAGAAATTTACACAATTGAGTTCCAAAAAAGGGGCCTACCACATGCCCACATTATTTTGTTCCTGGATCCATCAGATAAACCAACTACTCCTGATGATGTAGGTAGAATCATTTGTGCAGAAATTCCAGACAAAGAGAAAGACCCATTACTTTATGATCTTGTCAGCAACTACATGATACATGGACCATGTGGAACCTCCAATAAGAGATCTCCCTGCATGAAAGATGGGAAATGTTCCAAGTACTTCCCTAAGAAATTTGTCAACCACACCATGGTAGAGGAAGATGGTTGTCCTACTTACCGACGACGAAATGATGGCAAGACTGTCATAAAAAAGGGTGTACCGCTTGATAATAGATATGTCGTTCCTTACAATGTGACATTGTTGAAGCTGTTTCATGCCCATATTAATGTTGAGAAAACAAATCAATCAAATGCCATAAAATATTTGTTCAAGTATGTGAGAAAAGGAAGTGATCGGGTTATTGTTGGCATCTACAATAGTAATCGGTCTAAAAATGGAGACAGTGACTTTGATGAAATCTCACATTATTTGAATTGCAGATATGTTTCTTCTTGTGAGGGTGCATGGCGTATTTTTTCATTTGATATCCACCATAGATATCCCCCTGTCGAGCGCTTGAGTTTCCACTTACCAGACCAACAAGCAGTTTTCTATTCAGGGAAAGATTTTGTTTCCTCAATAGTTCACAAACCTAGAGTTAAGGAATCAATGTTTCTTGCATGGATGGTGCAAAATAAAGATGACACATTTTCTAGGAGTTTGACGTACATTGAGTTTCCACATTATTATACATTTAACAAACAAAAAAGGATTTAGAAGACTAGAGAAAGAGGCTTTGTTGTTGGAAGATTGGCACATGCATCTCCCTCTTAAGGCGAAATATATTATCCCAAAATACTCTTAACAAAAGTGAGGGGACCTTGCAGTTATGAACAAATAAGAACTGTAGATAATGTTGTCCATCCAACTTTTAGGTTTGCTTGCTGTGCTCTAGGGTTAATAGATGATGACCAGGAATTCATTGATGCTATAAAGGAGGCATCTTTTTGGGCTACAGGAAGTTATCTTAGAAGATTCTTTGTATCCATGTTGTTAAGTCATTGCATCTCACAACCACACATGGTATGGGAACAAACTAAACAACTCTTGTGTGAGGACATGCTATATGTGCCTCGTAATAATCCTCAATATGCTGGTAAGTACTTCCATCCAATTATTAATTTGTAATTGCCATTAGTATGATATCTATTTTGTCCTTTTCAATTTATCAAATTATTGTTTGTTTTAATCAAAACAGATTTGAATCTTAGTGATGATGACAAGCAACAAGCTGGTTTAATTGACATTGAGAAGCTTCTACAATTGAATGGAAGATCTCTTCGTGATTACCCATTAATGCAAATGGCAACATCTACTGACTATTTTAGTACTAGGAATCATTTAGTACTACAAGAACTAAATTTTGACAAAGAAACAAGTCAACAAGAAGCAGATAAATTGGTGGCATCATTAACAGATGAGCAAAAAAATATATTCCAACATGTCATGCATGCAATGATTCAACCAAGTAATGGGTTCTTTTTTGTCTACGGCTTTGGTGGTACTGGGAAAACTTTCTTATGAAATGCACTTACAGCATCAGTTAGATCCCAAGGAGAAGTAGTGATTAATGTGGCATCAAGTGGAATAGCAGCAACTTTGCTACCTTCAGGTAGGACTGCGCATTCAAGATTTGCGATTCCAATAAATGTTGATGAAGACTCTATGTGCAGTATACCACAAAGTTCACCATTATGTGAGCTCATCAGGTGTGCCAAATTGATTATTTGGGATGAAGCCCCAATGGTTCAACAATTTTGTGCAGAAGCTGTTGATCGGACATTTAGGGATATAATGAAGTGTAATCGTCTCTTTGGAGGTAAATGTATTGTCATGGGAAGGGACTTTAGATAAATATTGCCTGTGGTCCCAAGAGGTAACCGTGCATATATTGTCAACTTGAGCATAAACTCTTCTCATTTATGGGGTCATTGTAAGTTGTTCCAACTTACCAAGAACATGCGGTTATCTTCAAGTTCAGCTGAAGATAATTCAAAGCTGAAGCAATTTTCAAACTGGCTTCTAGATGTTGGTGATGGCCGGATCAGTTTGCCCCATGATGGAATATCAGAGATAGAAATACCAGAACATTTCTTAATTCTAGACTGTCATGATCCTCTACAATCGATCATCGAAGCTACATATCCTGATCTGCTCCATCATTTGTCTGATTCTAAATATCTTACTAATAGGGCTATTTTGTCACCAACAGTAGAAGTTGTAGAGAAAATCAATGACCGCATGTGTGCTTTATTGCCTGGTGATGTTGTTGAATATTTTAGCTCTGATTTTGTGAGTTCAGCAGATCGAGGCTATGCATCATTTCAAGAGTTGTACACTATAGAATTCTTTAACACAATAAAATGCTCTGGCTTACCTCCACATAGGCTTGCATTGAAAGTTGGCATTCCCATAATGCTCATGCGAAATATAGATCAAGCTGCAGGACTCTGCAATGGAACCAGGTTGAAGGTCACATTTCTAGGGAAACACTTTATTAAAGCAATCACGCTCAATGGTACAAGTACAGGTCAAGAGGTTCTAATTCATCGTATGGATATGAATCAATCGGAGTCTAAACTCCCATTCACATTGACACGTAGGCAATTTCCCATCATAATATCGTTTGCTATGACAATAAATAAGAGTCAAGTACAATCAATGGCTAATGTTAGATTATATTTACCCAGACCTGTCTTCACACATGGTCAGTTATATGTTGCTTTGTCAAGGGTTAAATCAATGGACGACATCAAGATTTTAATACTTGATTCGGACAAGAAACCGACCAACAAGACAACCCATATGGTTTATAGAGAAATTTATCAAAATATCATGTAAGATTCATTTTTTTGTTGAAAGATTCTTTTGGTGATATATTTAGTAAAAAACCGAAATTGTAGGCATTTTATCTCTGCTTTATCAAATTTTGTCCCCCCACATAGCCTTCCATTTATTAATTTATTGATATGTTGTTGATACACCAGGCATAATAAATTCTCCAAAAAAAATATTCCCTCAAAATGTGATATATAAGCATGATTATAATCACCCTTTATGCATTTTTGAATTGAAAATTTATTTTTACAAATGTACAAATAAATGCATTATAGTCATAAAAAATTAATCCTGCAATATACTATTAATCAGAATTCACCTTCTTGTGCAACGCACGGAGGTTAACACTAGTTACATCCATGAAAGCTTGTAATGTTCAGTTTAATAAAAAATGAGTTGGTTTAGATCCACCAACCAATAAATACATGATATTGATGATTATTTCATAATGTTTAATGATTTCCTTATTTTATGTTTGTTTATATTTGATTGATTAAGTAATCAAATTTGGAAATGCAATGATTGTTTATTAAATTTCTTAATTGCATTTATTTCTTTGTTTCATCAAAACATGATCCATGCTACAGAAATAATGATCTGTTTGTTTCTGTTTTCCTCCCCCACCCCCCCCCCCCCAAATAGTGTTATAAAAGCAATCAATCAATCAACTATCATCAATTATATCCTTGAAAACTTGTAATACCCACACAAGTTAGTGTAAAATGGGTTGTTTTAAATCTACCAATCAATAAATACACAATATTAATTATTATTTCATAATATTTCATGATTTCCTTATTTTACGTTTGTTTATATTTGATTGATTAAGCAGAGGTTGAATTTGAGTTTAATATAGTTTTTGTTTTTTGTGTTTTTCCTTTACTGGCAAGTTTTAATATTTTGATTCGTTGTGGTATAAGGCTGCTAATTGTTTTCCCTTCATATCCAAAAACAATTTCAGACATTTTTTCACTGTGTTATAAAACCAAAGAAAACAATTAATGATGTTATAGAACGAGATCTTTTAGTTAATAATTTATCCAATGATGTGGTTTTCGATAGAGTATAATGGCATCGTGAGAACCATGTAGCCGACTCTAACTAGTGGGATAAGATTTTATTATTGTTGTTGTTGATGATGATGATGATGATAATCAAATTAATGCCATTTAACTTTTAGTGTTGATGCTACATTTTTATTACATGTCAATATATTTTGATAATATACTGCCTAATATTATATATATTTGCATATACTACTATCACAATTAACACTTTGAGGTATAATACTCTCTCGTTCCATGCATAGAGAGATATAGCTTGTTAATGATTGAATTATGTGGAATGGCTGATTCATTTGGTGAATTAAATAAATAGATTTGAGTTGATACATTTATACTCAAAATTTGAAGTGAATAAAGGAATCAATACCCTCTTGAACAAGTTTGTGAATTTAAGATTTGTAATTTGTAAATGCAAAAAAAAAAAAATATATATGTTGGGAAAATCATCCCATTTAAATATAATAATGTTCACATATAATCTTGTAATATGTTGAACACCAAAATAGTCAGAGTCTCGACATCTTTTGATGACTTTTTTCTTGACACAATATATAATTTATTCCTCATTGAGATTTTTGCTTCAAAAAGTTGCCTTTTCTTCACCCATCAAATAGGCTATTATTCTCTATATGTGTATTGAAAGAATATATTCTCAATTACTTTCCATGAGAAATGCATGTATGTGCCTTTACAGGTTTCAAATCATTTTCATTTAAATTTTTTCCTCATTATTTATAAGAACTATAATATTGCTTAATTAGGATAGTGAAAGTGAACTTTCATTGTGTGCCTTTCCTTTTGTTGCTGGGAATTCATAATCTTGACCTAACTTCATAGGAATCCGTTGATTTCTATTCACAAAATAGCCCAATAATTTCAACTTCTCATTATGCATTAGTTGTTCATAGGTTACAATCTCGCCTACTGTCATATAAAGTTGCTTTGTATGCTTTGCAAATATATATTATCTTATAAGTGTCCTTTATAAATAATAGAAATACATTTAATCAAAATTTTTTTTAATTATGATTGGGTTGACCCCAAACCATTGGACTTAGAATCACTATTTTGACAATGATTGGTTCAGTTTTTCAGTACCTTAATATTACTTTGGGTAATTAATACGATTATAGCTATATAGTATCATTTTAGATGTAAATAATAAGCACAATCATATAAAGCTAGAATTTTTTTTTTTGACAAATTTAATGATTTAACTAAGTCTTAACTTTTAGATTTTGACAAAAAAGAACTCTTTTTTCAGATAAATGTGGTATAGTTAAAGTAACACATTGAGGAAGTATATGGATATTAGGTTATGCTCCAAATCCCTTTTTATTTTTTTCACTATTTGAAATTGAATTGTCAATTTCCTGCCTAAAATTTTGTTCAAATTAATGTATTTTTATGCATTGCATAGGAAAATGTAATTAAATACTAATACTTTATGAAAAAAAATATTCAAAAATTAAAAAATTCACGAATTTAAATTGTAATTAATGATTTCAAACATTAAATAAGTTGTCACTTTATACTAATTTGAAATTGATGGATCGGAAAAAGCACTCATCATGAGGTCCCCAATAAAAGAAGACATAATGGAATTCATTTGCGTGAGAAAGACTGAAAGAGCGAGGCTGAGAGATGGTTAGAAAATCACTTAAAAACTAAATCTTTTGATGGTATTTATAAATAGCTTATAATATGTTGCATCTGAATTAAGAAAAACCTTAAATATTATTAATTCTGTTTTAAAATTTAATAAATTTTTAAATTTACTCTTATTTAATATCCATCATACATTATTATAACATAGTTTAAAAAATAAAAAAAATAAAAGATAAATTGTACATTCATATAAACAATTTAATGATGTAATTTATAAATAGAACAAAAAATATTTCTCTCTTTATATTATAAATAGGGTAAAAGGAGTATTCTATTTATACTTTTGCTACATTTTATTTTAACAATAATTACCATAAAATAAAAATAATCTTATTTAAATAGTGATGTTTAACTTTAAAAATAAAAACTTCAAAACTTGAAATGGATAGACTATGAGAAAATAGTTAAAGTCGCTGAAAGAAATAGTTATGTGATTTACGAAAGGAAAAATCTTAGAAAAAAAAAAGGAAATAAGGCTTTATTTTTATATTGTGTTTTGATTTTTAAATTTAAAATATAACAGATGAATTTTTTAAAGAAACTATATTAGATAAATAATTTAATTTTAATATATAATAATATGATAAGCATGTTTTTTGGGCATGCATCATAACTAGAGGTGGAAATAGGTCAGATTAGGTTAAGCTTTTGCTAAATAGGTCTAAATCTATAACATACGCCTAAAGCCTGAGTCTGAACCTAGGCTTGCATGCCGGCCTTTTTTTAGACTCAGGCATGAGCCTTAAAAAGGGATCCGGCTTTCCTCCTTTGCAAAGGAGAAAAGGAGGCTCCTTTGCAAAGGAGGAAAGCCGGATCCCTTAAAAAGGCCTAGTCAGCCAAGCCTTTAAATAGGCTTTCAAAATTAGGTCTTACAAGTTTAAAATAGGCTTAAATGCTTATAATTTAAAGCCTATAATATTATTTAAATAAAATTTAATTTTTATAATTTGATAAATCTAAATAAAAATTAATTTAAAGGGCTATTATTGAGTTTTAAATTATAGGAAACGAACCGTATGGTAATTTAATAATTTCTTTTTAAAATAAAAATAAAAAGTGATAAAAATATAAATACAACACACACAAATATATAATATAAATGAAATTATATTTTATAATGTGTAAACAAGAAAAGGCTGAAGGCTTACAAGCTAAGCCTTCATAAAATAGACCCAGTTTATTTATATATTTAGGCCTTTAAATATGTCTTAACATAGATCTTTCCTAAACAGGCCAGGCTAGGCTGTAGGCCTTCTGATATGGGCTTCACCTATTCCCACCCCATTCATAACTTTTTTTTTTGAATATAAAATTGGAATTCATTAATCCACAACAGATTAATACAAAGTCGCCTCCAAAAGAGGCATAAACAAGACACTCTCATCAACCATCGCCTATCCTAAGTGGAGTAGGTGGATGATCCAAGGTAACAAAATTAACCATACTACCATGAGCCAACGATGCTAAATAATCAGCATAAACATTAAGGTCTCTAGAGATATGAGTAAGCATGACCTGCCACTCTTTTGCCATCCATAACCTTGCCTCATCAATAACATCTCTGAAGGGATAGCTATGATCGCAACCCCTAGTAAGCAGATTTACAGCTTCAACACAATCGGTGCAAACAATAATCCTTTTAATATCTCTATTCCAACAATTTGGAGTCTCTGGATGATAGCGATAATCTCAGCAATAACCGGAGGAACATGTGAAAGTCTGCACGTGTAGAACTTTTAATTCAACTTCTCAATTATAAACATATGGTTATGTTCCAAAAATATTCTATCATATTTTTCGCCCTTTTCATTAACATTCTCCTTCCTTTTTTAAGCATACCATTATTTTTAATGTTCAGCTGTTCAGTACTATTTTTTTGCAACAAAGATGTAATAAAATGAACATCTTGTCAAATAATACTCACTTCGATAATAAATTTAAGAGTTAAAATTCACTTTGTCTCTCACCTTTATAATTTTCTTAAACCCTTTCTATTAATATAATTACACATATTAATGAGATTTACTATCATTGAGTAGTTTCTAAAAGTAAATGATTAAAAAGAGTATTTTTGATGAACCAACACACGTTTTTTTTTTTTTTTACACAAATACTTACTTATTTTCTTAATCCCTCAAATTAATTATTTAGCTTATACATTTAGAATTAGAGGATGTTTAAAGGAAAACACATTTATAAATTATATATTTACTTAAAAAACATACTTATTTTGTTTGAATTTGATTGTAAATGCTCCACATTATGGGGAACAACATGCATGATGGCATGGGAAAGTCAAAAAGCCACAAGTCATGCCAAGCCCTTTTTCTCATGTTACCCTACCCATGCAAGATTCCCTTCATCCAATTTTAATTTTAATTTAATATTTTTAGATAGTTACTATTAAATACTAACATAAATAAAAAAGACCATCCTAATACTAGTTACTTTCTGAAAAATTAATTATATTGGCACTTGATTAATTTAGAAACAAGTTGAATTTGATTATATATATGGGAATATCAAAGCATTAAAATTCGACATGTGTTAGGTAACTAAATCCATGAACCAATCCCTTAATTAGTGCGATCAAGAGTTTTGGATAGATCAATTGGGTTGGTATTTATATTTCCTTTTTTTTTTTATTGAGATTGAAATGATATCATTCTAAGTTTAAAAAAAAATAGAAGTCCAATATCAGATTTGTACATTATTAATTTTTCTTTTATGTGTGGTTTACATAAATATGCTATATACCTATATGGATTAATGCCTTTTTTTATTCAAATATTATTTAATTATGATCGTTCTGTCTTGAGTTAACCCTTGTTTGAACAATTGACCTTTGAACCAATGTTTTGGCTGGTTTATTAATTTATAGCCTGATTTTAAGTACTTTGGTGAACACTATACTCTCATTGGAAATTTTATCATACAATAATATCCTAAACTTGCGAATTCTAATTCTGGACCTTGAATTGATCTAAACACTTGAAGTCCTTTGAGACTAGTCTGAGATTAAATTTTGTAACAAAATAACCTAAATGCTCTTAATTTAAAAAACATGAAATGTTTAACAAGTAACAATTTTAACTTATAAATTGAAAACAACTAGAACAATGACAACCAATTTCAATACAATTTCTTGTTAAACATTAATAATGTCAAACCCCTTAACATTTCAATATGCGTAGAGTGTTAAAGGCACAGTTCTACATGCATACAGAAATAGTATAAATATGCTAATAAAAAGTATTTGTTTACATATAGTAGTCTCCCCGCAGGGTTTGAAAATATATACAAATTTCTCCCAAAAATATCAAGATGAACTAATTCTAATCAACAGCTCCAACTTTTTGATCTAGACACCTTAGTTGCTGGTATCTACTATCAACACCCATTTCAATTTTGATATGTGCAGGGCAATAACGAATAAGTTCCATAGGCGAACAGAAAAGTACAATTACACTGATAAAAGTGTTTGTTTATATTGGTCGTTGTGAGCATATAATATTCTCTAAATTTCATATCATGATTACAATGTCATATATATAGGCTAAGAATATAGGAATCATATCATCCTCATATCGCTGGTAGTAATGAGACATTATTACAGAAATTATAATCTTTCCTAAACTAGAATCAGAATCAGGGATATGATAGAGGATGAAATTAGGGAACACATTAACGGGCAGATTTCCAACTCTCCCCCTCAAGCTAGAGAGTATATGTCAAACATTCCTAGCTTGCGTCGGAACTCTTCAAATTTAGATTTGCCCAGTGGCTTGGTCTTTACATCTATAATCTGTTCTTCATATCGTATATAGGACAATTTCATAATGCCTGCTTCGACTTTCTCTTTAATAAAGTTCTTGTCTACCTCAACATGCTTTGTTCGATTATGGTAAATAGGGTTTTTCGTCATCTCAATGCTGGATTTGTTGTCACACCAAACTTGCATGGGCCCTCATACGAAATTCCTAATTCCTTTAGCAACCGGATAACCTATAGTCCTTCACATGTTCCGTTATCCACAGCTCTCAATTCTGCTTCTGCACTGCTATTTGACACAACAGTTTGCCTCTTGCTTCTCCATGTCACTAGATTTCCCCATACATATGTACAGTATCCCCCCGTTGACTGTTTGATTTCCCTATCTTTTGCATGGTTTGCATCGGTATAGATCTCTAGGTTTCTGGCCGTGCACTTCTTGAAGAATATTCCTCTTCTTGGATTGAATTTTAGATAACTCAAGATTTTGTAGATAGTTGTCATGTGTTCTTTTTGTGGTTGATGCATGAACTGACTTACTATTCCGACAGCATAACTGATATCTAGATGTGTGTGGGTCAAGTATATCAGCTTCCCTACAAGTCTTCTATACCGTTTGGAGTCAACTGGGACACCATTCTCTTTGATTTCTAGTTGACAACCTTCTTTTATCGGTGTTTCCTCTGGTTGTGCCCTTAACATTCCTGTCTCATGCAACAAGTCCAGGGTATACTTCTGCTGGGATACGTTGATGCTGCTCTTTGTTCTTGCCACTTCTATACCCAAGAAGTATCTCATTTGGCTGAGATCTTTAACCTGGAATTCAGTGGACAGGTCCCTCTTTAGTTGAGCAATAGAACTTTCATCATTTCCATTGATGACTATATCATCCACGTAGACGATCAGGATAGTGACTCTTCCCTCATCATGCTTGATAAACAATGTGTCGTCTGCTTGCCCCTGGATGTACCCAAGCTTCTTTATTGCTGTATTGAAGCGGCTGAACCATGCCCTTGGGGATTCTTTTAGCCCATATAGTGATTTATTAAGTTTGCAGACTGACCCGTTTGGAGCTAGGACTTCGTCTAGAACCTCCATATAGACCTCTTCCTCCAAGTCACCATTCAGACACGTGTTCTTGACGTCTAATTGATGTAGTGACCAATCCAAGTTAGCTGCTATTGACAACAATACTTGGATTGTGTTGAATTTGGCTACTGGGGCAAAGGTTCCCTCGTAATCTATTCCATAGGTTTGTGTATACTCTTTCACAACTAATCTTGCTTTGTATTTATTGATGTTTCCATTAGGATTGAACTACGGGGTAAAGATCCACTTACACCCGACAGGTTTCTTTCCAGGAGGGTAGGATATGATTTCCCACATTTACTTTCCTCAAGTGCTCTTAACTCCTCTTCCGCAGCCTGTTTCTGTAACCCCCCACCTTGATTAGCGTAATTATATTACGACATTACAAAATTAAGTTGAATTAGAGACCATCGGATAATTTAAACTTATTTCATCTTCCTACTTTGTAGTAGGATTTTCACAAAATCTTTCAAAAACTTTTTCCCATTCTGGTCTCAATTTCAAATTTTGAATATAATTACCTGTGTAGTTAATTTACATTCACATATATCAGAGTGGATAACTAAATCCCTGGCAACTCCCGGGTTCTATACATATATAATCTAAGGGTTTATAAGTCTCTACTAGGGGATTACATAACCAATATTGAATGTAATATGTACATCTCAAAAATATAGTAATCCCAAGTTTAAGAGTAGATAATCAACTCCAAAAATCAAATATACCCTGTAGGGTCCTAATCGCTTCGGGTTTCCTGCTTCTCTTTAGCGCTACTAGCCCTATCTGAAATGTTAGTCATTGGAAAGAATGAGATTCAAGAGAATCCTAGTAGTAACAAATCACTTATACAGTGCACAAACACATAGCATATATGATCATGTTAAGCAGCAACACAACGTATCAACAACACAATGTATCATGACTCACGCCACAAACAACATCACTTATGGCTGTAAACTCTATGCGTAAGCTTTTGCTGCGATCTCTATGTATTCATAATGTATCACTAGACGTCAGCTTTCGCTGAGATCTCTATGTATTCACAATGTATTCACAAAGTATTCTCAATACATGACAAACAAACATACAATGTTTTACACACAGTATAAGATAAAGAGTCACTACCTTATTCCTTCTTGACGTTCTTCTGCACCGTGGGCTCTCGAGGGCGGCAAATATCAAATCCTATAAACCAAATCAAGGACAACCCGTCAATCTCTTTTCCCAACTTTTTCCAATCTCATAGTACTTTATGTTGGTTATCATTTAGACTCTTTAGGTGGCTATTATAGGTTTAAACATATCCCCAAAGGGTTGAAAGAAACTACCCTAAAGATACCTTTTTCAGGGTAAAGCACACTAATTTTGGGCTGCCTCACTGGAGTGAATAAGGCCTCACTCGAGTATTGCCCTCACCCATGCTCGAGTCCCAGCGAGTGCGACACAGAAAGTGTTTGCCGAAGAGCAAACCTCAAAATATCTCTCACACTCACTCGAGCACAAGAAGCTGTACTCGAGCAATGACCTTAAGTGCATTCGAGCACCAAGAAGTGAGGCTCAACGAGTGACTACCCGAGAGCAACCATAAACTCCCAGGTCTTAAACTTACTCCCTCACTTGAGCATGCCCATCCTCACTCGAGTGGGATCATATCTCACTCGCAAGTCAGAAAGTGTACTCTCACCCTTCCACTCAAAAACACCATTGAGGAACCAAAGAAAACAAAAACCTACTGATGCACTTGAGTGAGCTCATCCCTCACTCGAGTGATACGCATCAGAAGCCAGAAACGTAGCAACTGGTATGGTTTTCTAAAGTGACCAAAACTGATCTCAATAGGTTATATTCTTTCACCAAAGCTCATTCTCACCTAAAATTCCATAAGGAACCTATTGGTAACCTCAAAATATCCAAAATCACACCCCAAATACAATTTGTCCTTAAATCTCCACATTCCACTCAATAACTCAATCATTAACACTTTCATTTCTTACTTCTAAATCAATCCCATCCAACTCAAAATACCACAAGCTACCAATTGAACAATAACGCTCCCTTCAATTCCCACTTTCATTTAATACCAATATTCAAGGCAAAATTTCTAGAATTTACAAAACTTAACTAATATCTAAAACACAACCATCAAAATACATCGAACTATTACCTCTTTCACTTGGCAAGATCAAATCTTTATTTCTCCAACTTTCATATTTGAGCAAACACCAAATGACCACTTTTCAAAATTCTGAAAACATAGAAGTCAAGCTCTCAACTTCTTGAACAAGGTTAATGAAGAGTGTTTGAGCATGTGAAGTCATTTAGGGCACCTACCTCAAGTTTTCTTCTTTCTCTTTCCTTCCTTGTGTAGCAAAAATGGAGGATGATGAGAGAGAAATGAGATAAGAGAATGATGATCCAACTTCTTCCTTTTCCCCATGCACAAGCCGACTTGAAGGAGAGAGGGAAGAGAAAATGAGTTTGAAAATGTTGACTTTATCCATAGTCCTCAATATGCCACTTGTCATGATCCTAGACTCTCCTTTCATCCACACACATGAACTCATTCATACATAATTCTACCTTCTCAATCACTTAATCCTAGCCATTGATTCCTTTAACTTTTAATCTCAACCGTTGATCCTCAAGTTACCAATGAGTCTCCTCTTCGGTAACAGACCAACTGGTAAGTGAATTTTCCATTTCGCCCCTAATTAACATAACTTCTACCAAATCATCATCAAACATACATATAAGCTTAAGTATTATTTACAAGGCATGTACATTAATTACGTCACTTTGAAGTTATTAGCCCTTAATCACAATTCAGGATATTACAGTTTCCACTTTGGGTCAGCCATAACTTGTTGGAAGGTGTTAGGGATTTCAATTTGTGCACTATTTACAACAAAACTCTGCATCTTGACAGACAAGTTACCATACGAGACAAACTGTTGGATTGGATGTTGAGTACAAGATCTTACCCCTTTTCTTAATGCAATAAGCCAACCCATCTCTTCAGGATCTACTCTTGAGTCAGATTCATGGTCATTCCTTAGAGTGGGATTGACGTTTCTCTCTGCTTCCTGAGATTGTTGGCTGGAATCTCCCTCGGATCCATCCTCTGTATCCATTCCAGTCATGATCTCAACCTGTGTTTCCAGGTCATTAGGGTTAGTGTTAGGAAGTGTAGGATGTAAGGTCTCAGCATTTTGTGGCAAGGTATCATTGGCATCAAGGAAGTTAGGTAAGATATCAAGGATTTCTGGGGTAACAGGTAGGGCATTAGGGCTATGGAAGTTGATTCATGTGAAATTAGCCATTCAATATCTGAGTACTCCCCCTGAATGGGTAATTTGGGATAGTAAGTGTCCTCTTTATAGAACACGGTGTCTTTGGAGACATGCAACTTCTTGGAAGTTAGACAATAACATTTATACCTTTTTTGGGTGGAGGAGTAGCCAAGAAATATGCATTTCTGGGACCGGGCATCAAATTTACTTCCATCAGGGGCATGGACAAAGACAACACACCCAAAAACTTTTGGAGGTAAGGGGTTGATGAGAGGGCAATTGGGAAAGGTGGCAAGAAGTGTTTAGATCAGAGTGGCATAATTGAGGACTTTGGAGGGCATTCAGTTGATGAGGTAGGCTGTAGTTAGGACTGCATCTCCCCAGAAGATCATGGGCACATTTCTTTCCATCAGCATTGTTCGGGTAACCTCCAACAGATGGTGGTTCTTTCTTTCGGCAACCTTATTTTGTTGAGGGGTGTAAGGGTAGGAGGTTTCGTGGTGAATTCCTTGCTGATCAAGGAACTCTTTAAAGGTATGGCTGAGGTATTCCCAACCATTATCACTTTGAAGGACTTTGATAGAGGATTGAAATTGGGTCTGGACAAATTTATGGAAGCTTTGGAAAACTTGAGCCACCTCAGACTTTTCTCTCATCAAGTAAACCCACGTGAGTCTGGTGTGATCATCAATGAAAGTGATAAACCATTTTTCATTTTTCTGGGTGGTTGTTCTGACAGGGCCCCAAATGTCACTATGGATGAGTTGGAAAGGAGCGGTGGGTCGATAGGATTGTGTTGGATAGGAGGATCAGGTTTGTTCAGCCAACTGACAAGTTTCACAGTTAAAGGGAACAAAATATTTATTGAATAAATTTGGAAACACATGTCTCATATAATCAAAACTAGGATGTACTGAACGACAATGCTATAAAAGTACATCTTTGTCTTGAGAATTGGAGGGTTGTGTATTCCAAATCTCTTTATTTGCCATCTTCGATCTCTCTAGGTAGAAAAGTCCTTCCCATTCTTTAAAAGTCCCAATCATCTTTTCCTAGTGTAAATCATGAAACATACATACATCAACATCAAATATCACTCTGCATATATGTCCTTTTGTTAACTTGCTCACAGATATTAAGTTACAAGTAAGCGCTGGGACAAATAGAACATGGTGAAGGCGGAGTGAATCGGATAGTGCGACAGTGCTAATTCCTTCAACTATAGTAAATGCCCCATTCATAACTTTGACATGAAGGTGCTCCGAACACAGTTTAAGAGTAGTAAATAAGGTTCGATTACCCATCATATGATCTGTGGCTCCTGAATCAGCTATCCACGCATCATCACTAGTCCGTATAGTATTTAGGGCTATGATAGAATTACCTGATTGAACAAGATTAACACTTGGCAAAGAGTTGGACTTATTCTATTTTTCAAGTATCCGACGAAGCATCTGTAGTTCTTCATCACTCAATGAAGTGGTGTCCTCAGCCTTTGGTTCAGTTGATATAAGATGACCCTGTAGTCTGCCAGTGGATGGTTTGCCATGTAGTTTCCAGCATTCCTCCTTGATATGACCCTTCTTCTTGCAATAATTGCACCATTTGGTTTTCTGTTCCTCTTGTGGCCCACATACTGCAAGTGTTGAACTCTCAACTGGACTTGGGAGTCTCCGATTCAAGAGTTTTCTGCTTTCCTCGAACTGCACATGGTTGACAACATCAAAGAGATGTGGTAAAGCTTTAGGCCCATTATTTTGCCCCGTATCTCCTCAAATGAGTCATTCAGTCCAAGGAGAAAATTATAGACTCATCCTTCTTCAACTATTTTCTTGTATAACTGAGCATCTTCCACATTTTTCCATGGATGTACTTCAAACAGGTTTTGTTGTTGCCAGAGTTTGATCAACGTGTTATAGTAATCAGTAACAGTTAGAGTACCTTGTCTCAAATCATGAAGTTGGCGTTTCAAATGGATCAAGGCTGCAATATTATCAAGAGAGGAATAGGTTCTTCTGGCTACATCTCAAATTTATTTTGCAGTGTTCACCAGGAGATAGCCTTCGCTGATGTCAGCATTCATAGAGTTACATAGCCAAGTCATAACTTGGTTATTCTCAGCAAACCAAGTATCAAAGTTTGGGTCATTCGGGGCAGGTTGTGGTGGTGCCCCATTGATATATTTCTCCTTCCGCTTTCCACGAATATACCTTAGCACGCTTTGAGACCATTGGAGGTAATTCTTTCTATTAAACCTATGGTTAATGAACATACTCTGAGGTTTTGGCAATTCTGAGGTCATGAAGGTACTGTTGGTAGTGGAAGAAGAGTGATTGGAAGAATAGGTAGTGGAATTGGTACTGGACATAAGCGTAGTGTAACCTCTACCTTAATTAGCGTAATTAAAATTCGATAATGCATAATAAAATGGAATAAAGACCATCAGATGATTCTAAACTCATTTAAGACTTCCCCCATATAGTAGGGACTTCACAAAATATTCAAAACTTCTCTATCCTGGTCTCAAATTCAAATATTGAATATAATTACCTGTGCATTTATATCACATTTAAACATGTAAGAGTATATAACTTAATCCCTGGCAACGCTCAGGTTTCATCTATATATATATATATAACTATAGGGTTCTAGTTCTCAATTAGGGGATCACACTACCATGCATTCAAAAACTATTCACAACTTAAAAATATCATACCCTAAACCCTATCCAAAATGAATAACCAACATGACCCGACTCAAATGTCCCTACAGGGTTCTAACCGCTCCGGGTCGTTCGCTTCTCCTTGAAGCCACTTGCCCTGTCTGAAATGTTAGTCAAAGGAAAGAATGAGATTCAAGATAATCCTAATAGTAACAAATCATTCATACCACACATAAGCACACAACATGTAAGCAAATCATCGTACAGCAGCAGCAGCACAAATCATACTCCACCCTCATCCCCTTTTACCACTGGGAACGCACACCATCCTAACCCGAACCATTGTTAGCGTCTCAGGGACTATTTCCGTGGCAGTGCATACACATAGCCACATGGCTCACATATAGCTTTCCGGGCCCCAAATAGCCTTTCAGCTTTCACATAATCACAAATATCACACCCCATCCTCATCCCCTTTTCCGTTGGGAAGGTACACAACCTTAACCCGAACCATTGTTAGCAACTCAAGGACTATCGCTATGGCGGTGCTTACACATATCCACATCATTGTAGCATTCGAATTCATCACTAATCAATGACATAACACACATACAGTGCATCACATATGGTATAAAAGAAAGAGTCACTAACTTGTTCCTCTCTGACATTCGCTGGCACAGTGGGCTCACGAGGACAGTAGATGTCAAATCCTATAAACCAAATAAGGGACAATAGATCAATCTCTTTTCCAAGTTCTTAATTCCATAATACTTTAAGTTGGTATTCATATAAACTCTTTAGGTGGCTATTAAATGCCTAAACATATGCCTAAAGGGTTGGGAGAAACTACCCTGAAGATGCCTTTTTGGAAGCAAAAGCATTGATTTTTGGTCGACTCACTCGAGTGGAGGTGACCTTACTCGAGTGATGACCCCAAAATTCACTCAAGTTCCCAAAAGTGCCACACTGAAAGTATTTGCCCGAAAGCGAACCTCAATATGTCTCACACCCTCACTTGAGTATAGGAAGCTGCACTCGAGTAATGACCTCAAATGTACTCAAGCACCAAAAAGTGAGACTCAGTGAGTGACTACTCGAGAGCAACCATAAATCCTAAAAGCTTAAACTTACTCCCTCACTCGAGTGAAACCAAGGTCACTCGAGTGATGACCTATATCACTCGTAGGAATGAAAGTGCACTCTTGAGCTTTGCATGAGAATCCAAGCGAAACCGAAGGGAAAGAGGGAAATGTCTCACATCACTTGAGTGAACCCTCCCTCATTTGAGTGTTATTCATCAAAAGCCAAAAATCACAGTAACTGATAAGGTTTTCCAGATGTACCCATTTCACAACCAATGGTCCTAAAACTTGTGCCAAAGCTCATTCTTACTCATTTTGACACAAGGAACCCTTTGGTAACTACAAAACAACTCAATTCCCACTCAATTAACACATTCTCAACTCTAGATCACAAGATCACCCAAAACCACAATTTGCCAAACTTCCTCATTCAATTCCTAAATCAAAACTAATGACATTATAACACATCCTAACATCATTTTCTATACCATACCATTCCAAACTCTTTCATTATTCAATTCTCATGAAATCAGGGCAAAAATTCTAGAATTTACAAGGCTCAACCAAAAATCACCATAAATATACTAAAATGCATCAAATTCTTACCTCTTCAACTTAGTAAGATCAAATCCCTATTTTCCCAACTTTCAAATTTGTGAACACACCAAATCACCACTTTTCAAAAAACTAAAAATGTAGCAAAGAAGCTCTCAACTTCTTGAACAAGTTCAATGAAGAGGCTTCAAGCATAGGGAGACAATTACCTACCCAAAATCAAGCTTTTCTCTTTCTTTTTCTTGCTTGAACTTCAACGAAAATAGAAGGAAGGAGAGAGAAGGAGAGAAATGATGGTGGAGGCATGAGGATCATTTTTCTCCACACACACATACCTCATAGCCGACTTAGAGGAGAGAGGGAAGATAAGATGAGTTTGAAATTTTGACTTTAATCCAATGGTCCTTATGATGACACTTGCCATGATCTCATGCCTCCCTTCATGAATTCATATAACCCATGCACACTTGATTCCACCTCTTGCTTAAAAAATCCTAGCCATTGATCTCAAGTTACCTATGAGTTTTCTCTTTGGTAACAGTCCAGTTGGTCGGTAAATTTACCATTTTACCCCTAATTGTCATGACACATATATCATCATCATCAAACACATTTTACATCAAAATTCACATTATTTACTTCAAAAGTGTTTAATTAACATTAATTACTTCACTTTGAAGTTATTAGCCCTTAATTACAATTCAGGATATTACACGCAGTAGGATGAGATCCAATTTTAGATGAATGTCCAAGGATAGAACTGAAAAGAGGAGGAAATTCAAAGGGGTTCATGATCCATTATCCATTGATTGCTTTGTATGGACTGCTCGTATATAAGTCTGCCCTCATTTTTCCAATAAAGAAAGTGAAAGTGTAACTAGCAATGCCTGAAATGGAAGTAAATGCAAGAAGGATTGTTTTAAATAGGTAGCTAAAAGCGCCAACCCTTCCTCTTAGACACTACTACTGATCAGCATGACTTTCTTTCTTGAGTAAGGTAAGAAGGGGTACGGAAACGTCCTCTTAGCTTTAACGGGATTCATTTAAGGGAAGAAGACGAAGTCGATTCAATCCAACTCCAACCGACCGGCTGGAGAGATATTTAGTCAAGAAAGGCAGGACTAAGGAAAGGCGCAAGCCCCAGTAAGCTCCGTCTCTGTAGGGAAGGAGATCTCTTCTTGGGTTCGGATATTACCAGCTTTCTTCGTTGATGGATCCGTTTATATAAGCAATTGGATCGATATTGACCGAGCCATTGAAAGAGCCTCTTCTTCGATAGCGTGAACAGAGCTTCTGGCTAAAGAAGGAAAGCCAAAGCTGACATTACAGCTTGTCGCTCTTCGAGCGGAGGGCTGGATCTAACTTCCTAGTCTCGATTGTAGTAAGGGTGAAGCTAAAAGGGGCTTTCAAGGCTCTCGTCCCATCTACCTCGGTACTCCAACTAGGTCCTCAAATGCCTGGTTCTGGACCGCATCCTTTTCGTATGAACTGCCCAAACAACGCTCAGGATGACAGACACACTTCGGACGGAGATGCTTTTGGTACGAGATCTATTGGTTCAGAAAAAGAGCTACTAAAAGGTAAACGTTTTCCCTGATCCCAGATCAAGAACAAAGTCCTAAACAAAGTCTTTCTCCTCACCGACAAAGCAGAGTGCTAATCCCGATCAAAACAAGTCTGACCTCGAATATGCTATATATATAAGATTAAGTGTGGATCTATTCCAATAGTTTCTGGTAAGCCTGATAGAGCACGGTTGGCCCGAGAAGTGAATCTTAGCTGGAATCCCTTGAATGGTACCTGAAAGCTTTTGCTGATCTTTAATCCCTAACCAACTTGATTTGATGAATGGAGATATGTCTTTCACTCCATTTACGAAGCTTTAGGAAGCATTGCAGGAGTAGGAAAAACTAGAAAAAAAAAATATTCGCTCATGTCTTGCTCAGCAAGAGGGCTTTAGACTGTCGTAGATACAGGACGCAAACTCACTGGCTTCGGTCTCTTTATGAAGGGTTATTCCGGGCTACTCTTCCCTTCGGTCGCCTCTATTACGGAAAGAAAAACCCTGGCTTAAACAAAGCTACCCGGCTTCACCTGTTGGTGTCTGCTCATAGCTTCTTGTTCCTCAATCTAATTGATCGTATATATCACTCCGATCACCTATCAGTACCAGGCTTGGCATTCTCAGGTGGCTTCGCCGTAGGTACCATACCGGTTGTTTACGGCTTTTTCCATTGAGTGAGCGTCTTCGAGTTCGACCTAGTTACTCTCTCTCGGCTTTTCGAATGAAAACTCAAAGCCATAGCGAACTTTTTCAGGGCTGGGCGAATCTGGCGCTTATAGAGTACAGCGGCACCACGCGAAAAAAAAAAAAGTTAAACAAGGCGAAGGGAGAATGGCATATCAAACTGAAACAACGGGTAATCCAGATAAGTCCCTTTGGAGGAAGAGCAACGCTGGGAGGGAGAACTGGAATGCGGTATCTAAATTGATAGTTTGATCGAGGACATGAAGGCTAGGGTACCTTCCTAAACTGAGATTTCAATCTCAAAAGGCTTTGCAAAGCCTTTTTGGCTTCAAGGATGTCCGGAGAAGTGGTCCAAAGGAAGAGTCTTTCGGGTCTATACCCATATCCGTTGTTCCTGTATCGGGTGTTACAGTAACCCGTGCTTCTCTCTTTCCTCGTCGAATTCAAACTTCTTTGTTATGTTAGTTAATAGGCTAGCGGATTTCATCCGCTATGATTATGATTGGTATAGGACGCGTGGGATTATTGATACATGCAATGAGGATGGCTCTCGATCTGGTGCATCATCTTTTGAGTCTAGATTGGCAGTCATAGGAACTCTCGCTTTCTCTGGCACACCAGCTTTTGAGATCGAGGAAAGCGTGCAAGCAGCAAGTCTATCTCTTTCTTTCATTAGGGTCGGGGATGGATGAAACCCATAATCAAATAAGTGCAAAAAATCGCGCAAGCGAAGCCGGGAAACGGACCGCAGCGCAACGACTAGGACTCGTGTCGGAGGAGTTTTGAGCGTGAGCTACCACTCATGCAGCGGCAAGGACCCGCTACACTCGTGAGCTACCACTCGCCGGAAAAGTTATTGTAGTGACTGTGCGTGGGCTCCACGCGCCGGCATTGTGGTGGCGCGTGAGAGCCACGCGCGTCTCCGAATGTCGCCAGGCTTCTGGGTTCAGCCGATCGGCGGTCTCCGGTCCTCCCTGTGCCGGCGGTGTAGTCTCACTCGCCGCCCTACTTCGGTTTCCAGTTGTTGGTGTCCCTTTCTCTCTCTCTCTCTCTCTCTCTCTCTCTGTTTCTGTCGCTCACTGTTGCTTTGCTATGGCCTCTGGCATTGAGTGACCAGCTAAGGCTCTCGCTCACACTAGCGCTCTGATACCATATTGGTCGTTGTGAGTATATAATATTCTCTATATTTCATATCACAATTACAATGTCATATATATAGGCTAAGAACAGAGGAATCATATCATCCTTATATCGCTGGTAGTAATGAGACATTATTACAGAAATTATAATATTTCCTAAACTAGAAACGTCGATCCGCTGGCAACTGCTGAGACATTTTGATTTAGAAAAAGGGGTGAGATTTCAAGAAATCTCAATAGAAACATACAATGAATATATAAAATGCGAAAATTAAATATGCAATGCACCATATCGAGTAAAATGAAAACTCATACCATCTGAGTGCGTATACAAAGTTTAGGGCCGAGCACCAAGTTACAATCCCTACGTGTACCTCAGCCGAGTCCTTGACTACAGCTCGGTAAGGCTAGTGTACCTCAGCTAGGTCCTAGCCCACAACTAGGTAATGTGCCTCCATCACGTGTTCAAGTCATAAAATACAGTAACACGCATCGTACAAATAGTCACATAGTATATGACGGATAGTAGTCCCTACCTAAACTTTTTCCTAGTCCCAAATGGGTCACTTCGTCAAACGTGCCAACTACAGGCGTCCAATTTGGTCCTACAATATCAAATGTACAAGAAATAGGTTAAAATCTATCTATGTATTATTTTAGACACTTTCATAATGTTAATTGTGGTTATATTAGCCTATGGTGAAAATTTACCAAAATGCCCCTGGGACCCCAACTAAGCCTCGCCGTACCCAGTGCGGTTGTACCTTTTTCGAAATTTTGACATAGGCTCTTCTGACATATTTTTGTCCAAGGAATCCATTTTAGGACTCAGAATTATCAAATTCAATGTTAAATTACAAAATTGCCCTTGGCAGGCCCCTATTTCAGGGTTCAGGGGCATTTTCATAATTATGCTTTTTTGGGCTTTTCCGAAAAAGTGACTAATTGTAACCCCACCTAATTTTCCCTCCTGAACTCAATGAAATCATCAAATCATTGAAAATACAACTCTAAGGCCCTCTAATAGCCCTAGCTAAAATTCTCAGGTACTTCAGGGAAAATTGAGGTTTTTCGGTTTCGGCTCTGCAAACGTGTTTATTTATACTCCTAACCACTTTATTAACTATTTAATAAGGTTACAACTACTATTTAAACCAAAATTGGGTATCATAACCCTTAGGCCCACCCATTTCCAAAATTTAAAACCAACAGTAATCTGGCAAAATTTCACCGATTAAATTGCCCACAGCAGCCAGAATAAGCAATATACGAAGGTTTGGATGTTACCTTTTGCTTCCTTCCAGCTTTTCTCAAAGTGGTTGAACCCTAGCTCTCTTCAACACAAGAAATTGAGCTTCCAAACCTTAAATTACATAAAAGAGTAGCTTAGAAATGAGTTATATGTAACCCTCGTCGTCATCAAGGCCGAGATTAGTGTTTAAACTCATTTTATAATTGGATAAGAGATCGAGAGTAATTAAAAACCTTTTTCCAAAAACCTGTACGACAAGATCTCCATCCTTTTATTCACAAAAACAATTGGCCTGTTCGGTTCGTCACATATAAAAATTAGAGTACTAATAAAATTCCCGACATTCGCCCGGGATAATATCATTAATTCAAGAGTTTTACAGGGCATCATTGCCCATCTCAGTTTCCCGAACCGGGGATTACACAACAATTACAAATCTATGGTCAATCTAATATATACATACAGTTGTCCAAATGATAACCAAAAACCAAAAAGAAACTAAGACTACCACCAGCAATCCTAGTTGTCCTTGCTCGCTTGTCCTGAGATCCACTAGCCCTGGCTAAAACTGTTATTTAGAAAGAGTGAGATTCAAAAGAATCCCAGTAGCAACAGTTTACGTATATGGTGTATAATTAAACAAAGCATATAAGTATATATCACAATTCAGCTACACAGCATTCAAAGCCGGGCTACCCGCTGCGACTCAATCATTCATTCAAGGTCGGGCTACCCACAACTGACCTAATCGGCAATATTCAAGGTTGGGCTAACCGCCACTAACCCAATCAACAACATTCAAGGCCAAGCTACTCGCCACGGACACAATCAGCATCATTCAATGTTAAATACGTACAAGCAATGCATTAAACATGATATAGGATAAAGTGTCACTACCTTGTTCTTTCCGTTCTTGTTCAGACGTAGGCCTTCTACGTTCCAGGAAAATATCAAACCCTATAGTCATAATTAAGGATGACATATTATTACTCACTCCAATACTCAAATGACTTCAAAACACTTAGTTTTGGTTATCATTGAAGTCCCTTAAGTAGCTATGAAAGTCTTTAACAATCGCCTAAAAGGATTGGAAAGTACCAGATTGAAAACCACTTTTCAAAATTACAGGGTGCTGAAAACAGGGGTTGGCTACAGCCAAGAAACCTCTGGCTGCAGCCAAAAACAGCCCAGAAGGTTTCTGGCTGTAGCCAAGAATTTTTTGGCTGCAGCCAGAAAAATTCTGTTTCTTGGATGAACTTCGCAAAATCATAACTAATTCTAGAAAATTTGAAATGAGGTGATCCCAAAGCCCATTGAAAGATATTTAAGTCCTCTTTACTAGAAAAATATGGACCATTACTAGAAATTGCCACACAAATACAGAATTCAAGAAATGTCCACACTGCTCTAGAATTATCCCAGATTTAACATCAAACTTTGGATAGTCATAACTCCTAGCTCAAAAATAGAAATGACATGAATTATGTGTCCATTTTGAAGATTGGCATATAAACTTTAAGACTGGAATGTTTCAGAATTTTTCAATACCATTTGCTATTTTAAAACGTCCATCAAAAACCACTACCAGCATAGAGTTTTTCACTAACCAAAACTTGCCACTTTTAAAACTAAGTTCCCAATGGTTCAAAATTCATATACAACACTGCTCCCACACAATTTTCCACAAGGAACACAATGGAACCATCAAAACAACTAAATTCCCATTCCATCTATATGTTCTATTTTGGCATATATTCACTAAAAATCCCCAAATTGCCAAACTTGGCATTTAAGCTTCAATCAAATTCTATCTATCCAAGATACATCTCAAAACATCATATTCATGACAACAACTCAAACACCACAATACCCTAATTTTTTAAAATGGGGCTAAATTCCCAAAAATTCCAACTTAACCAAATGACCACAAAACTTTTATCAAAATTCTCAACTCACTCACCTCTTCAGCTTTCTCCAAAGGAGTTCTTTGATAATCTAAACTGTATATCTCCTTGAGAGTTCAAATCACTACCAATGGTAAATCTAAAATCATAGAATCGAAGCTCTCAACATAAGGAATGAGATTGAAGAAGAGAGTTTTTGCATTATAGGTCATTTGGAGGGTCAAAATGCTTACCTTTTGCAAGAGTTCTTCCTCCTTCTTGGTCTCCAATGGCTGCACGCATGAGAGAGGGAGAAGAGAGATGAAGAGTGGGTGAAATGATAAACATAAAGGCAGAAATTCTGCCCTCCCCTTACCCCATACGCATAAGAGAGAGGGAGAGAAAGAGAATGAGGGAGATTGAGTGTGAGGAGGGAGATAAAATGATGATCTCTTGGGACTCCCATGCTCAATTCAGCTGAATTGTAGGAGGGAAGGGAGAGAGAAAAATGATGAGGTCATGCTTAGTTGACTTTGATCCAACCACTCCCTTCATGCATTCACAACAATGCCACATGTCACTCTCTCATGTAATCTCTTCATAATTAATCCTCCACTTAGTTATACTAACCAATTTCATTAGCCATTTAATCACACTCCTCATTTCTTCTTAGTTAGTAATTAATCTTTTCATTAATCACTAACTAATTAATTGAGAATTTTCCATTCTTCCAATTCCTCCACTGATTATGGCATAATAACTGAAATTGCCACATAACACATAATTAAATTCCTTTTCTTCTTCCATTCGCCATTTACCCCTATATTTGGCCTAAATAATTACTTTGTCACATAATTAAGCTAAAATGCAGGGTGTTGGACATTTCTAATAACAATTCATATGTCAAATCGATTTTGATTTACAAAATTATTCACAATAATTATCATTATTCCTTAATCAAAATTCGGGATGTTACATTATACGCTTTAAGAACCGATCTACCAAAGAAATCACTTAGCTTTACAAGTTTTTCCTTTTCCTTTTCTCTCTCTAAAATTTCTCTCTCTTTCTCTAGTTCAAATATGTTAGGGCATCTAATGAGCTGGAGGAAGATGATGGAAATGTGTTTTTATCATATTATATGATTTTTTAATGATTTATGGAATTTCCAAAAATTCCAAAATTTGGATTTTCATGCAACAATTCCTATCTTCATCCAGTTGTGTTATAACCTTAACCAACATATATCTAATATTTCCCCCCTTATACTACATGTAGGAGAAACCTAAGGGTCCCTCCCTTTGACTTCAATTGGCTTCACAACTTATTCCAATTACGTATATACGTAAATTTTCAATTTTGGTCAAATTTACACTTTTTGCTCAAATTTTCCATAAATTCACAGTTAATCGACCAAAATATTCTAAATATATTTTTCCATTTTATTTTCATTAATTAATTGAAATTAACTTCAATTAATTGAAAAATAATTAATTTTGTGATAAATTGGAAAAATTACAATTTTGCCATTACCTTTGTATTCCAATTTCTTTTCTTACTTTTATTTGGCCAATTTCCATCAATTTTTGGACCAAATATTTTTTATATTATTTCTCCATTTTTGGACCTTAATATTGGGCTTTTTAAATTATCTAAATTAATTTCATAATTATTTCTGCTCAATTTCTCATGAAAATGAACATTTATAAATTCATAAATTTCAAATTTTTGAATATTCACCATTTTATTGAATTTCTCAAATAGCTACAATATTTTTTGTGAATATAAATTTTAGGGTGTTACATCTACCATTTTGCCTCTAAAGCCGCTAACTTCTGCTGGAATATTTTAATTTTGAAAAAGGGTGAGATTCAAATGAATCTCAATAATAACAGACAATCCATCATAGAAAATACAATAATAAATATGTCATGAACCACATACAGCAATTTGACAATAACACACAATTCAGTTCAGTTTAGTTTAGTCAGAAACATTCAAAGCCAACCTTTGTTGTAACTCCTACTCGTTCCGTACCTCAACTAGGTTCGAGACCACCAACTAGGCATATCAGTGTACCAGTAGGCACTATACTCAATTCAATGTACCTATAGGCACTATGCAACATACATATTACAGAAAATAGCATACACAAAGCACATAATCATTGACATAATATATGAAAGAAAGAGTTACTACATTAAGTCCCTTTTTGTTCACAAATAAGTTCTCAATTCGATCCGGCTCAGGCTCAACAATTTAGTTCTAAAAATCCAAGTTTACAAGAATTATGTTAATACTCATTCATGTATCACTTTAGACTCTTCCAATAAACTTTTGTTGGTTATATTAGTTCAATTATATAAAATTACTAAAATGCCCCTAGGGACCCGGTCTAAGCCCCTTTTTTACCCGGTCCAACCGTATTTTTCCAGAGATTTTGACCCAGGCTATTCCTACTCAGTTTTACGTGTATAATCCATTTTTTACCTCGATTATCTCAAAATAACTTCCATATGACAGTTTTGCCCTTGACAACCCCTATTTAGGGTTTTAGAGATATTTTCATAATTTCACTTTCTAGGGCTTTTCTAATAAAGTGATCAACATCAACCCTACAAAATTTTCCCTCCTGAACACCATGGAATCATCAGATTAATGAAATTCCAACCCTAACCCCTCTAACTCCACTTGGCCAAAACCTTAGTCAAGAAAAAGGGAAATTGTGTTTTTTATTTTCAACACCAAAAGCTTACTCTTTTTCACTCCTAACCACTTATTAAACCATCTAAACACATACTAAACATGATTTGAGAAAATTTGGGTAGCATAACCTCTTAGGATTTCCACTTTCTAAATTTTCAAAATCAACAATAAACCACCAACCAAGCCAAGAACAACAATAACAACAACAATATACCAAAAGATTTGATGTTCTTGAGGTTACCTTGGATTTCTTCACTTTCTCTCTCTAAAAACGTCCTCCCTCTCTCTCTCTCAAGCTTGAGATTTTATTTGCTACATAATGGTTTCCATGAAGATCAAGAGGTTAGAGAAGAGATTACACAAGTTGAAAGGCTTAAACATTTGAAATCGTAAGCCTTACCTTTGGATTTTCTCCTTTGAGCTCCTCCTTCTCTCTAAGTTTTCTCAATCTCTCTCTCTCTATATATATATTTGTGTAGGCTTGGACGTGAAATGGGGGAAGAGAAAGATGAAGCAAGACTTAATGAAATATCTTCATCTTGTCCCTTATTAATTTTATTACAAAAAATAGATTTATGACATGGCTCATGAACTTAAGCCTATCCCTTACCAATTTGTGTCATAATTTCCCATTCAATTTGAATCAATTCTTCCCTCTTGTTAAGCCCATAAAAGACGCCACTTAAGGGGTTCTTCATACCAAATTGGGCTTCTTCCATTAGCCTAACTACATGCACAAGTTAATAGTATTTTATTCTAATTAAGCATGTGCTCATTCTCTAACAATTATAATTTAATCTCTTTCCTTTAGATTGATGACACTTGGCATTTGTATGATTCAAACAATTATTTCCCCTCATATTTCCTTATTTCACAATTTACACAATTGCAATTACATTCCCCCCCCCCCAAATTCACAACAATTGGCACTTTTGGCATATTTTCTCACCAAATTTTGAAAAATCATAACTTTATTCGTAGAACTTCAATTGGAATGATTCCAAATGCTATATGACCCTTATTGAGTCTAGTTTCAAGGAAAAATATAGCATTTTGCCAATTGGAAGCGCACACTTTCCAGAATTTTTATTTTTGAAGGCTGCCATAAATGTTGGCCAGTTTCACTGGGCTAACTTCAAAAATTCATAACTCCTTGTGTACAGCTCCAAATAATTCCCATGACCTATCAAACTATCAAATTAAAGCTTAAGATGTCTACTTTCATCTTGTAAAATTTCACAATTTTTTGTTATCATTTTGTCATACAAAACTACATGACAAACTCACTACCCCGTATGAAATTTCGCTAACAACACTGTTCACATTTTAAATTTTCAGTGTTTAATTACTATGATCATGAATATTCACCATTCTATTTCATTAAATGCCACAAATAAGTATAAGACTTGTTGCTGAATAAAATTTGAGGTGTTACAAATGATAATAACAATTCAATAAGTAACAAATTATATATATATATATATATAATAAGTAATAAATTTAATTTATCTTATTACGACAACCATAACTAAGGAAATGACAACTAGTTTCTCTGAGGATAATTATATAAATTAAATCATTTCAAAAGGTAATTTTAAGATTTCTATATTTTGATAGTTTTTATATATCCTTTTCCCTTCTACTTCAAAGGAAGAATTACAAAGAGATGGAAAAAAGTGGAGAAAACCCAAACTATACATGACGTGTGACACTCACTAAAAAGAGAATGGGGTCGTGCCATTGCTTCTACAATGCACATGAATTAATCCTAACCACATGCCCAGACCCCTGTGCATGAAGCATATTTAATGTGGTCTATGATTATTAATTAGAATATTAAATACTGTTGAAAATATGGCACGCTCTGTTCATTTCTAATGCATCTCACATTCACATCCATATGTCACGTCACCTGTTGCATTCAATGAAATAAAAGAGTTTATTTAAGATGCATGAATTCAAAATTGTTTTTTATAAGGATGCAAAAAAAAAAAAAAAAATTAAAATTGTTAAATATAGTTTATTTAATTATATTGAATTTCAAAAATTCGGTTTGACTGAAAATTCAGATGATTTTGGTCACATTAAAAAAATAAAATTGACTTTAATTAACAGGCAAGAATGACCTAAGTTGAATTCAACACCTAATTTTTAATGTTTTACTTGGGCTAATATCAGGGTTTTTAAACCCGGACCGGACCGGCCGGTCCGGCCCGGGACCCGGTGAACCGGCCGGGAAACCGGTCCGGTCCGGGTTGGGTTTTTTTTAAAAAAAAAAAATTTTTTTTATTTTTCCTTTAGAATTTCATACTATAAGTCTAAAATTTTCAATTTCTCACCGGTTTGGTCCCGGTTTAGCTCCGGTTTGGTCCCGGTTTGACCCACTGACCCTTAACCCAGTACCCCGACCGGTTCAATGACCGGTCCGAGTTTTAATACCTTGGCTAATATGCATCGTTCAAAAAAAAAATCAATATGCCAGCGTGGATTTGCTGTACCCACCGTCATGATACAATGATATCCAACATTAATTGATTTATGTGGTGATAAAAATGAAAAAGAAAAATAAGTTGCAAATGCTTACAATCGGCCCCGAAAAAACTTTGGAATATGCTTTATTTTATGAAGGAATATATTTAGCAGAAGTAGCATCATGTATTAAGTATCAACTATGGATATACTTCTGCTAATCCTTATTATAAAGTATCAACTAATTAGTAATTTTTTTATCTTTTTATAATGTAATTATAAGTTTTCAATGAGCATTTAATTTATTTTTTCATGTATACCCTTATTTAATAAAGGTAGTGGAGTAATAATTAATATGATATTTGAGTTTAGTGTGATTAATAAATGTAATATTAGAAATCACTTGAAATTTTAGACAACTTTAATACTTTTAACTATTTTTATTCGTTTATAAGAATTAGTAGTTAGTACCTTACAATAAAGATTAGAGCGAGTAGATATATTGAGAGGGAAACAACTTGATTTTAATTTCATATATAAAATTAGTGGTACAAATTTTGTGGATTATATAAAAATAAAAAATTAATATGCAAATTCCTATAGGTTCCCCCCCCCCTTTCATTGAGATCTTTATAGTTTCTTCAATTATAAGTATTAATATTTATAAACGATATTAATAGCTGATAATATGACTTTCACTCTGCATACAACTACATATAACATAATAAAATTCAAAATAAACTAGATTATAGATATAAATTATATCATTATATACAAATGCAAGGCATTTTAGATATAATATGCGGCAATGAAAAATGACCACTCTACCATTTGTTAAACCAGTTGTCTATTGGATCTTGAATCCTCCAAAGTAATGCTTTATTTATTTATTGGTGAAGACAAAAGTAATGCTTTAGATGAAATGTCAGAAGTATGAAATTACTATGAATCTTATGCATTCCATAAAGCTTTGAGAAATAAATTATACTTATTTTGTACTCCATCTAGTTTTTAATATATGTGCCAGATAATCAATTTACATAATTTAACAAAATTACACTAGCTAGTTATTGGTAAAAAAATTGTGTTAATTTTCTTAAAATACTTTCTTTAATCATTTGTATTAAAATTACTCCTTAACAAAAACTCCTTAATATGCACAATCAATAGTTATAATTTAGGGTTATAGTTTAGAAAAAAAGTTATAAATTTAAGATATAAAAATAGATTGTGAAATTATATTTATGACTAAGTTAAATCTCTTAACTAACTTCAGTATGTACATTGATTATTGGCCTCAATTTTAACAATGTGAGTCCGAGGATGATTGGATACATGATAGTACATCTCTTAATCACTATCAAGAAATTGAATTTTGAGCCAACAGACATGTCTGTTGTATACTAATATGTGGGTTCATCAACTTCTTAAAATATTCCTGGTTGGACTTGGTCCATAAAAATTTAAATATAAAATTATGATAATGTCGACCATTAAGAATAATGGGCCAGGCTCAATACTAAGTATTCTGTTTAAACCAAATATCCAGTACAAGAAACAAAGAAATTGTGCCCAAAAAAAAAAAAAAGTAACAAAGAAATTTCCCCCTTGACTAATGGTTATTAGTCTCAAACTTGGGAACGCATGGAGTATAAAAATTTTAAATAAATAGTAATTAAACATTTAATTTGTAAAATTAAATTTTTCTACAAATTTTTTCTTAAAATTGACCATTGAGTAGTTAAATTAGTTGATATGATATGATTTTTCTAAGATACTCTGGTCATCTTTTTTAATTTTCTCATTCCTTCTCCTCCTTAATTATTATTGATGGTGTATTACTAGGAGTAAATTAGAAAAATATTGACAAATATAAAAAAATATTTATTTTATTATTTTATTTAGGACTAAAATCAACTCTCTAAAAAGATTATATATTAACTATTGGAGGGAGTACATCAACGTTTATTATTTTACTTTGAATTCCTAACTCATTAATCTATTCTAACCCTCCATATAACCAAATCTGGTGGATGTGTGCATGACTTCATTTAATTTCCTATGCGGAAGGCAATGTTAGAGGTATTTTTTTTTTAAATAAAAAAAGGAAACCAAGACCCATGGGAATTTATTAACAAAAAAAGGTAGGGAGAATTACACTGTGGTCCCATGAAAGTAAATATACGAAAAAGTGGTCCCGGGAAAATATGAAATTACCCTTAAGTTCCAAAGGACCATTTTGTAATAAAATAGAAATGAGAATTGTTTGAATTACCCTCAAGGAAGTGGGCAAAAAGGGAGACAAACGGAGATTAGTATCCATATTAGAAATCAGTAGGGCTCATTCTGCTACTCTCAACCCGACAGTGAACGTGTTTTGCTCATTCGGCCAGAGTTGTGAAAACCGATACTCGACGGTGTGACTACAAAAAAAAAAAAATTATTTTGTAGCGGTGCAATTGTAGCGGTTATATTAAACCGCTACAAATTATAGTATTTGTAGCGGTTCTTACCTAAACCGCTACAAATTTGTAGCGGCAAGGTTTTTTGTAGCGGTTTAGTTCAAAAAACCGCTACAAATTTGGCGCGAAATTCCCGCCAAAACTTGTAGCGGTGATTTTGTAGCGGTTAATGCACAGAAACCGCTACAATATTCCCGCCAGTTGGCGCGCCAACAGTGTAGCGGTTATTTGTAGCGGTTACAACCACAGAACCGCTACAAAATACCAAAGGTCAGAATTTTGTAGCGGTTCTGCCCCTATAACCGCTACAGAATTTCAAGAGTCTCGCCATTTGTAGCGGTTCTGAGCAATAACCGCTGCAGAATTTCAAACGTTGTGAACTTTTGTAGCGGTTATTGTAGAACCACTACAAATTTAATTATTTGTAGTGGTTAGAGTAGCGGTTATTTGAATAACCGCTACTAAAATCTGGCCTATTTAAACCCCCCGCGTCCTTCATTTCTCCTTTTGCTCATTTTGTTTCCTAAGGTTTCTCTGAGTGATTTCTTCGAGATCTGAGCGTTCAGACGTCTGTATAGGAGTTTTTGCTCAGTATTTCTCAGTATTTACATTCGAGGTACGTATATAACACGTATTTTATTTATATTTATATTTTTATTATATTTTTTTATAATAATGTGACTAATTTTTTTTTGTAATTTGTACAGTGGATATGGCTTCAGGACAGGATAAGGGGAAGGCCCCTGAGGTCCCCAGACCGATTTTACGGGGTGGCAGCAGTCGGGCAGGGGGCAGAGGGAGGGGGCAGCGCGCAGGCAGGGGTACCGCGGCATCTCAGCCCATCCCCCCACAGGCACCGCAGACGATCCCATAGGCGACGACCGTACCAGAGGTGCCTGAGGTGGAGAGGCCAGATATTAGTGTTGAGGACTTCCTCAACGAGGAGGAGTTTGAGATCCCGATTGGGTTCAGGGAGATGGAGCAGTTCCTGGATGAGGAGGACGCTCGGGAGCAGAACAACCCACAAGGGTCGTCTTCGCGGTCCACTGGGTTTGAGGTGCAGGTCGAAGGTAAATTAATTTTTTAATTTAGTAAATTATTTATTTAAATTAGAAATATTAACTTTTAATTACAATTTATCTAACGTGCGGTCAACTGTGCAGACGAGCAGGGGAACGTTTCGACGAGGAGGCTAGACGTGGCCGGTTTGAACCAGATGGACCGGAGCCTCCGAGTTATAGTGCCGTGGAATGAAGGCACTGACCAGCCGATCCACAATGGGGGTCACCTGCTCAACCGCTTCCTGAACGACTTGGGCGCGAATTGGATGCGGTTCCCCCTTCACTTCCAGACGTGGAGGCACGTTCTGAAGGGGCCGAAGGACCTGGCTTGGGAGGAGGTGGTTCAGGTAATTAAAATTATTTAATTAATATTTTTTGTAATTAATTCTATTTAATTAATAGTTTATTTATTATTTTTTTTGTAATTATTAATATTTAAATAATCTTTTTTCAGCTGCGGTTTGCCGTCCGGGCCAACTGGAAGAGGTACGCCCTCATGAAGATGGGTGACGCCTGGAGGAACAGGAGGAACCGTCTCTTCCACAAGGTGGATAAGGACGGGACGATGCCTTTGGAGCAGCTGACCGAGAGCGTCCCGGACGGCGTGCCGCCCAACGACTGGGCGCGTTTCGTCCAGTGGAGGAGGAGTGCTGAGGCGCAGGTAATGTATTTATTATATTTTTGATATATAATTTTGTAATTGTTAAATATTAAATTATAATTTCAATTTAATTTGTATTTAATTTTAAATTATAATACATTTAATATTTTTTTCCAGGAGCTTTCTCAGAGGAACACCGAGATTCGGGCGCAGCAGACGATCCACCACACAGCAGGATCGAAGACCTTTGCTGTGACCTACAGCGAGCTGGTAAATTTTCAAACAATCACTTACTTTTAGCTGATTATTTCATAATACTAATTATTGTTTTGTATTTGTTTCAGGAGACGAAGGCACAGCAGGAGAACCGTCAGACGGACTATGCGGAGCTGTACGCCATCACACATAGACACCGTGATGGGACTACGACCTCTCAGCAGGCAGAGGCGGCCATTTTAAGTAATTTTATTATTATATTTTTTATAAAACCAAGTTAATAATGAAAAATGCGAATTAGTAATTGTTTCATAAAATGGCAGGAGCGGATGCAGCAGTCGCAGGCTGAGCTGCGACAGACCCAGCCTGAGGAGTCACAGGGGTCAGTGGACCCGATGGCTCCTTTGAAGATGGGTCTGCCTCAGGCTGAGCACCCCGGACGCGTGTGGGGGATGGGGATAGGCGCCAGACCCAGCATGGTCTACGGCAGGAGCGCCGCCTCTGAGGCTGGCAGCTCTAGAGGGGTTAGACGTCGTAGGGACGAGTTTATTGACCAGCTGCGGTCAAATTTGGAGTAGCAGATAGCGCTGCAGCAACAGCAGCAGCAGCAGAAGATGCAGGTGCTGCAGCAGCATCACCTGTAGATGCACGCTGATATGATGTACGCTCAGCAAACGCAGTGGCGTGAGATCGCGAACAACATGCTGAGGGAGCATGGAGTCGCCTATTCCCGGACGAGCAGCATCCAGCGGTTCCCCCTATCCCTCGCTACGTCGTCCCCAGTACGACTCCTCCTCCTCCTCCTCCCCCTGCTAATGACGATGGTGCGGTTCACTCTGCACAGTGGCCCGATCCAGCGGTCCCTGAGGGAGCACCAGATGATCAGCCCCCAGCTACTTAGTTTAGGACTTTTTTTTTGTTTAAACATTTGTAAGTATATATATATATATATGAGTTTTTATTGAGTACTTGTTTCTTATTGTGTTTTATATAATTATATTTCTTATTGTGTTTAATTTATGAATTATTTATATCTAAATTTTTTAAAAAATAAAGTATATATATTTGTAGCTGTTTATCTTAAGAAACCGCTACAACCATATATATTAGTAGCGGTTTTAAAATAATAACCGCTACAAATATATATATAGTTGTAGCGGTTTATCTTAAGAAACCGCTACAACCATATATGTTAGTAGCGGTTTTAAAATAATAACCGCTACAAATACTCATCATTTGAATTTTGAAATTTGCCGCCTTTCTGCACATTTGTAGCGGTTATGTTAGTATAACCGCTACAAATGAAAAATTATTTTTAAATCTGCTGTCCAACAGCTTTAATATTAGTAGCGGTTTTATATATATAACCGCTACAAATACTCAACAAGTAAATTTTGAATTTCCCACCAAGGTGTAACGGCTTGAATATTAGTAGCGGTTTTATATATATAACCGCTACTAATATTTTATTACTGTAGCGGTTGGTGTAGCGGTTTAAGAACCGCTACAAAATTATAAACATTGGAATTTCAAAATATAAGGTTCTAGGCATTCGTCATTCTCTTCTCACTCATCTTCTTCTCTATACTTTCTTCTCTCTCACTTGTAGCTATGGATAAATCATGGATCAGGTTGCCGCGCAATTCTCCTGAATATTTGTACGGATTAAACAGTTTCTTGGATTCGCATTCACTCACACCAGCTGTAACGCCAAGATCGTCTGTCCGTGTCGGAAATGCAAGTTCAAGAAGTGGCATGCACGAAATGTTGTGAAGGAACATTTGCTTGTGAAGCCTTTCCCTGAGGACTATACGTTCTGGGCAATTTATGGTGAGAAGGCCGGTATTAGATATGACGATGCTCTTCCTCAAAGTTCTTAAGTAGGCGTTCAAGTAGATGCAGATGATCCTGTGAATGATGCTGTGCGTGATGCGTTTGGATTTCAAGATGACAACTTCAACGAAGAAGTGGACGGCTCTGAGCCGGCTTTTATGGGGAATGAAGCATCTCGGGATTTTTTCAGCTTGATGGATGAAGCAGATTGTCCTTTATATCAAGGTTGTCGTAAATATTCTAAATTATCTTTCTTGATCAAATTGTATCATATCAAGTGCTTGTGTGGGATCACAGATAAGGGAATGTCGATGTTGCTCGACTTATTACAAGATGCATTCCCCGACGTCGAGATTCCTACAACATTCTATGAGGCCAAGAAGATTATCAACAGGTTGGGGTTGAATTATCAAAAGATTGATGCGTGCCCAAATGATTGTATGCTGTATTGGGGAGACGATTCCAGCAGGGAGACGTGTAAGAGATGTCACACATCGAGGTACAAGACAATTCGGAAGGGGAAAAACCAGAAGAAGAAACCTGCAAAGATTCTCAGGTACTTCCCTTTGAAACCTCGTCTACAAAGATTATTTATGTCGTCTAAAACTGCTGAGCACATGAGGTGGCATGCCGTTGATAAAAATGAAGACGGTAAATTAAGACATTCGCGGGATGCAGCTGCTTGGAAAACGTTTGACAACGACTTTCCAGATTTTGTGACTGACCCCAGAAATGTTCGGCTTGCGTTGGCGACCGAAGGTTTCAATCCTTTCGGGAATCTTAGCACAAGTTACAGTATTTGGCCGGTAGTCTTAGTTCCCTACAACTTACCCCCTGGATATGTATGAAACAAAGCTCTTTCATTATGTCTATGATCATTCCAGGCAAAAAGGCACCGGGCAATGACATCGATGTGTATCTCCAACCGCTTATTGCGGAATTGCTTGACCTGTGGAATGTCGGCTTGGAGACGTACGACGCTTACAGCAAGACTTTGTTCAACATGCGTGCAGCCTTAATGTGGACGATTAGTGACTTTCCTGGCCTTAGCACATTATCTAGTTGGAATGTGCATACTGGGTCGGTGTGTCCAGCTTGCAATTTTGACTCTGACGTATTGCGCCTTCCCCACAGCTGAAAGTGGTGTTTCATGGGGCATCGGAGGTTTCTCGATGGAATGCATAAGTTCAGATTGCAACGGAATCGCTTCAATGGGAAACCAGAGAAAAGAGGACCACCTCAGACTTTGTCCGGTACAGATATCTTACAGCAGCTTGAGCATGTTGACTTCGAGTTTGGAAAAAGAGACGATTCAGCACAAACTCGTCAAAAGACGCGCAGGACTTCGGCGCCTCAGCAGTGGAAGAAGATAAGTATTTTCTTCACGCTTCCATATTGGAGATCTAATTTACTTCACCACAGTCTTGATGTAATGCACATTGAAAAGAATGTTTGCGACAATGTGCTGTATACGTTGCTTAACGAACCCGGCAAGACAAAAGATCACCTTCAAGCGAGGAAAGATTTATGCGACATGGGAGTTCGTGAAGACGCTTGGCCAGATGAGCATGACAGATTTACATCGGCAAAGTTTACCCTCACAAAACCGAACAAGGATGTGTTCCTCGCGATGTTGAAGAAATTAAAAGTTCCTGATGGGTATTCAAGCAACATTTCTCGATGTGTCGACTTGCAGGCTCAAAAGGTTGCTGGCTTGAAGAGTCACGACTCACATGTTCTTATGCAGCAGTTACTCCCTCTGGCTATAAAGAATACACTTCCTCCTGATGTTTCCATTGTTTTGGTGGAACTTTGTTCTTTCTTTCGGAAGTTGTGTTCTAAGGTTTTGATCGTTGAGGAGCTCGATCAGCTGCAGTCGAAAATCATTCTTACGCTTTGTCATTTGGAGATGATCTTTCCTCCGTCCTTTTTTACTGTGATGGTTCACCTCACAATCCACCTCGTTCATGAAACAAAGCTCGCTGGACCAGTACAATATCGTTGGATGTATCCGATTGAGAGGTACTCATTTTAAACATGTGCTTTAATTTATTGTCCGTATTTAATGTTTGCTAGTCGTCCTTTTCATTATTTTATATCAATTTTCTCTTCTGTACTTCGTAGGTTCCTTGGGAAATTAAAATCTTACGTGAGGAATAAGGTGTGGCCAGAAGGTTCTATAGTTGAAGGCTATATAGGGGATGAGGTGCTATATTTTTGCTCAAGGTATTTTGATGATCTTGAGACGGCTTTCAACCGCCCGCCTCATGTTGACGATTGTCCTGAACCTGCGCCGACATCAGGAGAATTTATCTCTCGTGTTGGTAAACCAGTTGGAGCAACTGAGAACTTCAAACTAACGGCAACTGAGAAGTTCCAAGCACATAGACATGTCTTGATTAATTGCACTCAAGTTGAACCTTTCATACGGTAATAATTGTACACTCACATGTTATTCGATCTATATCTTTCATAACATTTCTCACTTTCATTTCACTAACGCCTTTCCATTATTAATTGCAGGGAATTCAGAAGTCATGTTAAGCGTCAGCTCAGGATCCGTACACAGACATCCTCGGAAGTTGATAGGAGGGTCCACAGAGAATTCCCGAGCTGGTTTGCGCGCAGAATACTAAATGACCACAACCCACACTCACCAGATTTCAGAGCTCTCGCAATCGACCCTCTTGATCATGCAAAACGGTTTACAGCATACAATGTCAATGGTTTTAAGTTTTGCACTGTTTCACAGGATCAAGGATTGCAAACACAGAATTCGGGTGTTTATGGCACATTTGGGACAAGGAGTTATGCGAGCAGCAGTGATGCGAACATGCAGTTCGGAGGCGTCCCTTACTATGGCAAGATTCTTGATGTGGTCGAGCTTAATTATCAAGGTCGTTTCACCGTGACGTTGTTTAAGTGTTTGTGGGCAAATACCACTACTTCTCGGGGACTGACAACTGACGACCTAGGGATCACATCAGTCAATTTCTCACGGCCGATTCATACCGGTATTTCTCAAGATGATGAGCCGTATATTCTAGCTTCAGAGGTACATCAGGTTTATTATGTCGAGGACGAGAGGCATAAAGATTGGCACATGGTCGTTCATTTAAAGACAAGAGACCTTTACGACATGGGTGAAGGCGATAACATCGTCTACGAGAGTGAGCCATTTCAACCAGCTGATTTTGAAAACTACTTCCCTGAAGGCGATGACAATTTACCTCTACTGCGGTGAGTTTTTTTAAGTCCACGTCATTTGAATTAAATTTTTTAAATTTAATTAATAATACATCAATAACAATAATTTTTCTACAAAATTTCTGTAGGGATGGCGACGATGAGTGATCAAATTCAAATTATGCTTTTGTCTTTACAAAAAATGCAAACAATTTGTTAAAATAAAATGTAAAAAAAAATTTTTAAAAAAAATTTAAAATAATATTTGTAGCGGTTATTAAACCGCTACAAAAATATAAATAACCGCTACTAACTAATAACCGTTACATTAACCGCTACAAATAGCACTATGAATATTAAACCACTACAAAAATATAAATAACCGCTACTAATTATAACCGCTACAAATAGTACGTGGATCCCTATAAATACCCTTACCACAACTCATTTCAAACACTCCCCAATTTCTTTTCACCTTACCTTTCTTTCATTTTCTCTCATTTACAACTTCTTTCCTATAAGTAGAGGAGCTGAATAATACGATCACATATGGTAACAAGATTTTTAATTTCTTTTAGAATACTTCTTTCCTTTCTATAAAATTTATTCTAATCATTTTTTTTCTAAATATATCATAACTGTATCTCATTTTCATACACAATTACATTATATTAGATAACATAATAATTCCTTATTACCTACCTATCCTTAATATTACTATAAATATAAATTTTATACTACTCCTATTCAATTACATATTTCCTTTTTATTTATTAATAAGTTAAACTATTGAATAATAAACTAATTGAAAAAGATAAAATAATAACAAAATAAGCTATTTAATTTAATATTGAAAAAACAGAAAAAAATAATTATATATATTTTTTAAAATTTTAAATATTTGTAGCGGTTATGAAACCGCTACTAAATAACGCGCTTTTTTACGACTCAATTTAAATTTTTTGGACCAATTTTGAATTTCATGAAAATTAGTAGCGGTTTTTAAAAACCGCTACTAATTTCATGAAATTCAAAATTAGTACCGGTTTTTAAGAACCGCTACTAATTTCATGAAATTCAAAATTAGTAGCAGTTCGTTAACCACTACAAAATAAAAAAATGTCATTTTTTCGCGCCAACAAATTTTCAATTTTTTATATTTGTAGCGGTTTCTTAACCGCTACAAAATTAAAAATTCTTGTTTTAGCTCTTAATATAATTTTTTATATTTGTCGCGGTTATATAACCGCCACAAATATCTTTGGATGTTGTAGCGGTTATGCTTAACCGCTACAAACTATGTAGCGGTTATTTTTGATTGAGTAGTGGTTTTATAGAACCGCTACAAAACTGCTTGAAACGCACGATTTAGTAGCGGTTTGATTAACCGCTACTAACATAGTTTGTAGCGGTTAGAACCGCTACTAATTCCCATTTTTAACTGCTACTAAATCACATTTTTTTTGTAGTGGGTAGGGTCTGACGAGCTTCATTCTTCTTAAAATCGGTAAGCTTCTTCTCCTGCTTCGAGTGGCTTCCCTTATGTTTCGATTGCCTTCCCATATATCAGTAGGCCATTGTTTGAAACCCGAGACTGAGCTTCTTTTCCTCTTTAGGCCAAATCTGGTAACAACTCGCGTTATAATATGATGATTAAGTTAATTTCAAATGCATGTTATTTAGAATCTACCTCATTCAGTTGTTGAATTTCGAAAGAGTATCTTATTCTCTGGACAATGACCATTTGATCTCTCAAGCATTATTCAAGACTAACACCCAACACCCAAAACAAAAGAAAATATAAAATAAAATTCACACTTGCAAGAAAGAGAATTAAATCATCCCAAGCATAGCATTAGAATTCACTTCCCTTTATAAGTAATGGATTCTTGACACTATAGGAGGATCAATGTGAGATGTATAAGGCATGGATTTATTCACTTGGGCCATTGAAATGTATATCTATCCCTTTTGTTGTTAGATTGCATCTAGTTCTTACTATAGAGAGGCAAGCATGTTTGTTCTGGAAACATCTTGGTGTTGGGGGTATTTGTCCACTTTGCATTGGTTTCTTTGATAGTTATTTTGTGAAAATTGTTAATTGTTGAATTAAGCATGCAGTATGAAATAGTACAATTTAAGATCTTTTATTTCATTTGCTATATGTCAGAAGGGACTGTGCCTAAATTCTCGTGTTCATTTTTTTCAGAAATTTATTTATTTTGTAGCTGGTTCCTTTGTTTCACCTGAAAGTCACATTGGCCATATAAAACAATTGAAAGGTCCGTTCTCTTTAATCAATAAATTTAAGTTTAAATTATATACATCCGTTCCATGTAGAGGCGTTAGTGGCTATTGTATGGTAGCCGTACTATTGCTATTTCTTGTGGTTTGATTGTTGTGGTTGTTTAAAGTGGTGAACTTTTTTTTTTTATGAAGTTTTGCTTTGAAAGCTTGGATGCCTCCAAATTGGGATTAGCTTATTATTCGAGCCAACTATCCTGCTTCTTATGATAACTATCTTTTAATTAACTTTTTTTTCCACTTTGCAAGTTCTTCATACTGCAAATTCATTTCTATCTCAGATCTGCAATTTGCTGAGGTTTTTTTATCTCTTATTTGCTTCCTAGTTTCATCCTTTTGTTTTGCTTTTTATTAAGATGAAGAAGTCAATTCCTCTCTTATTATATATATCATACAGTTGCTGATATGGGATGAGACTGATCATTGAACTTGCAACTATTTCATACTTTTAATAATTACTCTTTTAATCCTTTTGTGTTTGTTTATAATAATTACTCTTTTGCTTGTGATATGTTTGAAAGTTTAAGTGGTGTTTGTTTTTGGATTGATGGTGAATAATTTGTTTGCAGGGAAGGAAGATGGAAAAAGTTGGTTTTGGCAAAAAGAAACAACGAAAAAATAGCCCCACACGAACAAGGGCAGCCAGCTTTTTTGGCTATACTTTATTCACGGAAGAATTTTTCAGCCACAAGGGGGACAAGCAAAAGGGAAAGGAGAAGGACAAACAGAAGAAGAAGGTGAATAAGGTGCAGAATTTTCAAGAGGCCAACCTAGAGGTAAGGGAGGCTTGGAATAAGTTGACTAAAAAGAAGAGAGAAGAATATGCTAAATGGGTGAAACAATTAAGAGGCCCTAGTAAAGGGAAGACGTATGTCGTTCCATTCCTAACAAGATGTGCGCCAAAGCAGTTTATAGCTGTATGCAAGAACTTGAAAGGCAGACCAGACACCATGAAAAGGCTTAAGGTAGTTAGGCTTGACAAGCTTGTTCATATTTGTTGCCCATAAATAAACCGTCACATATACGCAGAGTCCATGCGATCTTTTGACCCTCCCACCAAGCAATTCTCATTGCGAGGGCAAACCCGTGAGTTAAAGGCTAAAGATGTGAGACAATTGCTTGGTCTACCTAATGGTGGGCCAGACATACAAGTACAAGTACATGATGAAGATCGGATATTCAAGGACGTCAAGAGTGTATACAAAAATGTAAAATACCAATAAATAGGAGAAATGTTGTTGGGTGAAATAGATGAAAATTTTGAGTTCCTTTTTGTCATATTCGCATTAGGAACCTTGTTGTCTCCTAGTGTGAGTATTTATATCAGTGATCGTGTCTTAAAGTTGATAACGATAACAAAAGACGCGCTTGGACAATTCGATTGGTCATCCTTCATTTTTGAAGAACTTTGTGTTGCATTTGGGGATTTCCAAAAGGAATTGAGGAAAGGGAACAATAAAGGCAGAAAAACTGTTGGAGGTTGTATATACTTCCTCATGGTATGTGCCTATCTTGTCTTTTTTTCCTGCAATTAGAAATGTGAACGTATAATTGTTAATTGTCTTGTACATGTGATGCAAATGTTTTGCCTACAACATTTTCCATTAGGCAATCTGAAAGCAAGTAAAGATGAAGATGCCATTCTATATTGAAATGAGGAACGGGTGAGGAGTAGAGTTCAAATAGAGAAAGCAAGCAAGAAAGGGCTGCTTTATGGTGTCGGCCAGAGGGTGCCCCTCTATCTACCTCATTTAATCCTCAAACAGTGCTGACACACCCGATAATTATGACTACTTTAATATGTAAACCATTTTAAATTGCATTTCTATCATATTGTTAATGCCTTAATTAGCAAATCTGATCAATATGCTAATGTTACAGGAATTGTAGTGGACATACGCTAGGTTGGTTGGCATGATTGGCAATGAGCTCCTTGCCCTTCAAAATAGGTTGTTGGATAGGAACAACAACATTGATGAAGAGAAGGATGGTGAAGATGAAGATGCAACAAACTATAGGGCATCAAGTTCAAGGATTTTTTAGGACGATGATGAGAAGCCAGCAGAAGAGGATGAAACTGAAGATGGTAAAGAGGAGGCAGCAGACACAAAAGGAGAGGATGAGGAAGCAGAAAGTAAAGAGAAGGAAGTAAATGATGAGAAGGATGACTAAGACGATGAACACCATGATGCGATCATTGAAATTGAAGCCCATAATGGTGGTGAACCAGCTGAAGCACAATTCCAGCAGCATGAAGATGGAGATAACTAGCAAAAAGGGAGTGAGGTGGAAGTGAGAAGGTCTAAAGGGTCATAACTCCGAGCTGGGTTGTCAAATCTCCCTGGATAGATGCAACCAGGAAGCCTAAGGGAAAGAGGAAGGTTGATGAGAAGGATATATTATTTTAGATGTGTACAACTCAGTGTAATGACGACGACAACAATGAGTAAGTGTCAACTACTACTTTGGTTGCTTGAAATGGTATTATATTGTAGGTATAGTATGATTGACATGCTGTGGGTTTGTTTTATTTCAGGGACTTCGTGGAGATGCATGATCACTTCCTCACAAGGGGGAACTCCAGTGTCTAAAACCAAGAGGATGGATTAATGATACGGTATGGCAAAAGCATTGAGTTATGTTTTATTGCTTTTTTGTCATCTTTTGGTTGGGTAACTTGTTGATGTGACTGATGCAGTTAATGACAATGGTCACGAAGACCTTGGTGGCTAATCAACAATTAAATGAAGGAAGAGTTAGAAGACACGTATTTACTGCCGACTTCATGCTTAAAATTGTTGGAAATCCACTGAAATGGTCTTTGGCTGAAAATGAAACAAAAATCCTCCCCAAATACTTGGGATATAACATTGGGGATTATGAATTCATATTTGCTCCATGTGTTTGGAATGATCACTGGTTTTGCTACGTGGTTGACACAAAAACCATGCAATGCTATGACCTTAACTCTTTGGTTGACATATTGACATATAATAGGAGGCAGAAGGAATTGAAATCTGCAAACAAATCGGGGTTTAAACAATAGAGCCAAAAAAGAAGACAAGGAAACGTAAAGGACAAATTGACCCAAAGGAACATATGGCAAACGAAGTTGTATAGAATGTTTGTCACCTTACACCTCACTCTATTTACATTCATATCTCTAACTGATGTTGTCTTTGCTTTTCAGTGAAATTTCTTATTCCAAATTCTTCAAAGAGTCAATCCACAATTGTTTGAGGATGAGAACAAAATTGACAAGGGTGTGACATGGGCAAAAGTACATGTACAACACGACACGTGAGTTGACATTGTGGTTTTTGTTCATAGTTTCACATTAAAAATACGACTGATCTGGTTTTCTACTTGTTAACATTTTTATGTGTAGAGATTCTTGTGGTGTACATTTACTATCCTGGCTACAAATATGGGACGACACTGAGCAAGGGCAAGACGGATACACCATGCCGTACTATACAGCAAACAAACATGTGTAAGAGGAGGAGAACTAATTAGGAACCTGACTTCAATTGTACATTGTTGTTGTGAATTGCCTTGATGTAGTACACTATGACTTGCATTGACTTATGGTTTTATGGACAACACATTAGGGGTTTGTTATTTGAGAGTTTTTCATAGTAATTGTAAATGTGTATGTTTTGTGTCATGATCAAATGTAGTTACAATATGTGGATGATGTGTTTTTGAATATGTATGAATTACATAGTTATTTCCGTTAGTAATCCAGTGTTGTACAGATATGCATATTTGATACTCTTGGTTGCACAATGCTACAGGCCCCACAACAAATTGACTAACTGGCATTTTTGTTAAAAATTATTCTCATTGAAAATCTTATTAAGTATAGCTTCATATGTCTTTCAGGATGATATCCTGATATTAAATATCAGTATTTTTTAAATATTTTTACATTTTTAGACAAATTTAATAATGACTTAACCATACCTTATTTTGCAAAGATACAAGTAACTTTTGACTACTTGCCGCAGCAAATTGACTAATTGGCCATGGTGAGTAAACATGCTCAAGAAGTTTACTCTTTGTGTAACTGGCTATAGCAAGATGGCAAACTTGCCGTGGCAAGTACCCTACTGTTATTCTCTGAAAATTCTTGTATTTCATCACATTTTTCTTATATATTTGTGGTTTTAAACTAAAATTGTGCATAAACTTTATACATATAAAGGAAAATGTGATGTGATGAAAATACTTTGAAAAGTGCAAATTTTGAGCTAAATGTATAGGGTTTTAGATTAAATTGAAGAAAATTGGAAAGCTCATAAAATCCTTCTCTTTGTAGGAGGATGATAACAAGAAATGGAAGCTTATATGGATCCTTGGAGGTGGAGAAAAGAAGAACAAAAGCTAAAAAGGAAGATCAAAGTCGCTTGAAGGTGCCCCCAGTCGCTTTTGCTACACCATAGCGAAGCAAAAGCGAAAACACATAAAAAATAGGCACTTCTAACCGCGTACGCTGTGGGTTAGCTATAGCAAAGCAAAAGCGAAAACACATAAAAAAATAGGCACTTCTGACCGCATACGCTGTGGGTTCGCTATAGCGAAGAAAAAGTGAAAACACATAAAAAATAGGCCCTTATGACCGTGTACGCTGTGGGTTCGCTATAGCGAAGAAAAAGCGAAAACACATAAAAAATATGCCCTTCTGACCGCGTACTCAAGGGGCCTTCAGTGTCAACACGGGGGGCTTTGACTAACAATGCGAGGGGCCTTTGCTGACAACTTAAGGGGCCTTCAGTGATAACTCGAGGAGCCTTGACTGATAACGTGAGGGGCCTTGACTAACAACTCAAAGGGCCTTTATTGACAACTCCATGAGCGTTCACTAACAACTCGAGGGGCCTTGAATAACAACTTGAGGGGCCTTCAGTGACAACTCTAGGGGCCTTGACTAAGAACTCAAGGGGCCTTCAGTGACAACTCGAGGGGCCTCGACTAACAATGCGAGGGGCCTTTACTGACAACTCGAGGGGCCTTCACTGACAACTCGTCATGCCTCTAATTACAACCCAAAGTCTATTGGTCGACAACATAATTTACATCAGATGCAAACTTTCAAAACTTCACAGTGGGATAAACAAATGTGAACAAAACTGCATAAATATATATTAACAACTCCATGGGCGTACATTGACAACTTCATGGGCCTAGAATGACAATCCGAGGTCCATTGGTTGACAGTATAATTTACATCAGATTCAAACTTTCAAAACATGACAGTGGGATACACAAATGTCAACATAACTGCATATATTTATATATATTAAGTCCATGCATTGACAACATAATTTACAACTCATTACAACTTTCCATAAATGAAAGTAGGATACCAAGTCATATTATATCCAATCTTCATTTACAGCTGAAAATGCATACACAAGTAAGACAAAAGTCACAGACCATTGCTATAGAAGTAGTATGGATTTATATCTATTCATATTTACACAAATACTATGACATGCACTTTCCAAAATCAAAAGAATTGAAACGACCTTGATTGATCAGCTTGGATTAGGATTCTTGCAGGTCTTCACAGTGTGGCCAGCTTCATTGCACCTGCCAGAATGATAAACCCTTTTGTCTTGAAACTGAGATTCAATCCTTTTTCATTTTTGCCTTCCCGATGGCCTTCTAGTAATTGGTGGTCGCAAGAAATTTTGTGTCATCAGTTGTGTCATTGTAAGGGCCTCAGCAAGTGGGCAATCATGCGTTGCTACAGGCCTCATAGGCGTTGCATATATTTTTTCTTGGGCACAAAGTTTGTAGCATTCAACGATGTACGAGTACACACTACGATAAACTAACTTGATTGCTGCATATGCATGTGGATAAGGGATTCCACTCATCTGCTATGCCAGGCAAGTGCATGTGTGCCCTATGAGATCCATACTCTGATGGATGACTCGGTTGTCAGACACTGTTGCAACTAAAATCTTATCATCACCATAATATTCACATTCCATATTTTCGATGCCCTTAACTTGTTCCATCAACTTAGACTCTATATTCGGCCCAATCCCATTCTTCCAATTTCTCATTGCTGCTTTGCATGCAACCATCTTCTTTGCTAATTTTTCTCTATGCTCATGAATGAAAACATCAACATTATGCTTCCTCTCTTTTAATACCCAAGCGTTAAATGACTCTGCAACATTCAATGTTAATTTATCTCATCTTTTGTGAGGAAACTTGCTTTGAGCCCATCTTTCAACATCTCCTTCAGTCTCAACCCACAAACCTAACTCTAGAGAAAACAATTTTAACCTACCTAATGCAACATTATATTCATGTTCATGTCGTGCATATGCAATAGCATCAAGCATTTTAAGTGCATCCTCTTTGCTGTTTGAAGAAGTCCTATCCTTTACTCTTCTAAGCTTTACAAACTATGCACTAAAGTTTTCCTTTACGTGCCGATAACAAAATGCATGTCTCTGAGATCCAAATATACAACAAACAGCACTTATAATGGCAAGATTCTTATCTGACACTATTGTGATCTCTCTTGTGCCAATGATATCCTTCACAATCTTAAGAAACCAACTCCAATCAGCATGTGTTTCCCCACTGACTATGACATATGTTAAGGGAAACAATTGATCATCAGCATCATACGCATTAACTGAAACCAATGTTCCCTTGTAAGGACCACTAAGGTGGCATCCATCTATATAAAGTATACCTCGACACCCTTTTAAGATGCCTTTAATCGAGTATCCATAAGCAATGAATAGCCTCTCAAATTTGTCACCCTCAGAGAATTCACACCGGGCTACCGTGTATGGATTGGTCTCTACAAGCCTATCACATATCCAAGGAACACTCATGTATGAATCTTCGACCCGGCCATGTATTTCCATCAATGCTCTTTCTTTTCCCCTGTACACTTGACTATAATTTAGACGCACCTCGTAATCTCTATACATATCTCTCACAACCTCATTTGCATTCTTGTCTATATTACACCTCAAACTGTCTGTGACTATTGATGAGGTTAATTTGGATCTCTTCAAGTGAGGTACAAGTAGATTATCCTGTGCATCATGTTTGTGTGGTCACCTTTGAATGTCCTTATAGTAAGGAATTCGATATCTTGTCATTCACCCACTAAATACGCTCCCAAGTACCATGGACAGCCATCAACCATGCCTTTGGCGATAATCTTTTGCTTGTTGTTTTTGACATATTTATATGCAAACTTGTGCGCAATGCCATACTTGTATAATGTTTGCCGAAGGCCATCCGCATTGACATAAACTTGTCCCTCCCTGATTATAAGATCCTTCCATTTTGTAGAGTTCATTTCAGGTCTTCCTATTGGCACCATTTGGACAACGTATTGCAATGAAGGTGAATCTTCAATACACATAGTGGCTGATCCTCCATCCCAACCTTCTGACAAGTTATCAAACCTGGACCACATTGCAAAGTTAAATATGTTAGTAATGACAAGCTCATTTCCATTTGTTCGCAAGCTATTTTTTATAACGATTTTTAACTTACATATATTGCTCATCACTTCGATCATCCCTTATTGCCGTTGTATGATATCTTCATTTTGTCCTTCATCTACATAGACATGCCCATTTTCTCCACTATAACTGATTAAATGTTCAATTGCTTCATCATCTAGTACGTCTACAAATGTTGTTCTATCACACGGCAATGTGAACTTCATAACAAGTCTGTCGCTCTCTTTTGTCACAGTGGAGGATATCATTGTTTTAAAATCTTCTAAACTTGTTCCTTCCTTAATGGTTCTAGATCTGACGGTTCCACCAACATATGTTAATTCACCATCTCTACTGACTTCAAACCTTCCCCCTATATGAAGGAAACATAGTAGATTATTTTCAGACGTGGTAGTCATCTCCGCTATCTGCTGCACAAAAAAGTTGTCATTAACAATGTCAGCAGCCTTATTAACAAATGTCAAAGCCCCTATTAACAACACTTTTTTACTAAATAATTAGGACCTCCAACCACACATATTTCAAACCTTGTTGATTAAATCCCACTTATAATGACTGAAAACAACACAAAATACCGAAAAACATTGCAAACTTTTCAAACCCATTCCAAACACCATTACATCACAAGGAAGAAACATTTAAATATGACCTCTAGTTGTCATTAACAAGTTAAGGTGCCTCCATTGACAACTATCGCTGCTTCCATTAACAACTCTTTTTTCCTACGCAAATCAAGTCATGTTGCCCCAAACCTTTCACCCTCATCTTCATTCCTTACCTCTTATATTGCAGAAACACAACACCATGCACCAGAAAACAGAGCATACAAATCCATACCTAAACACAATGAAAACTTTGCCAAAGCACATCCATTGCATTTAATAGGTCTTCCTTTATAGTTTGCAACCATACAGAGGACAATACCCATCAAAAGTAGATAACTTTTTCCATTTTCATTATCAAAACGAACATGACTCAATAAAATCTAAAGCTATGTTTAGCTATTGAACACAATTTGTGAGTCACATGGAATAATCAAGACAAGAGAGTGGATGGCATCAATTCCCTACCTTAATCTTCAATCATGGCTGCTGATCTCCACTCAATTTTTCCCGCCATCTCCAGACTTCTTCCAGACGTCATTTCCGTGTTTCACACCATTTAATCATCCATTTTACTGTTTGTCTGACAGGGGGTAATTCAGACAATTCTCATTTCTATTTTATTACAAAATGGTCCCTTGGGACTTGAGGGTAATTTCAGATTTTTCCGGGACCATTTCTTCGTATATTTGCTTCCATGGGACCACAGTGTAATTCTCCCAAAAAGGTACCCATGATAATACCTCTTAAAGCACCGCCATCAATATATATATTCAATAGTGCTGGTTTCTTCTTAATTGGTCAAAGTGTAATATCCACATCATCAACATGATCATTCTTATTCGTTGATTTTGTTCGATTTTTTTTTCATAATAATTTTGTTGCATTAAATGTTTCTTTAGTTTACTCTTTCAAATTTAAAATTTGAATCACTTGAAATTATTAATTGAAGGACCAATTTGGTTATCTCATGTAATTTCAACTCTCAACTCTATGCTTGCAAATTTTTCGATTTTTCAATTAAATAAAGAAGCAGATAGGTAAGATATTGAATCAAATTTATTTATTTATTTGATAAACAATATCTATTTAACCGGTTAAATTCTTCCGCTCATGCATTGCACATTGTCATCCGTCTTGTTATATTATATATTAAAAGGAAAAAGGTCATTTTGGTATTTTAAGTTTATGCGAAATTGTATTTTAATTCCTTAATTTTATAAAATTTTCTTTTAATTCTCTAACTCTAACTCGGTTAATTTCATTAAAAAATGCTAATATTAAAAGATAACTGAACAACGATGATTGACGAAAAGAACTATTATGTGAGACTAACTCATGTTAGACAAAAGAAAAGATATTTTATGAAATTGACGGATCAAACTGAAACTTTATAAAAAAAAATCAAAACATTCATGACTATATTAAAAAGTGAAAAATTTGCTAGGTAGGATGGATGTTGACCAAGTCTGAGCTCTATGTCCACCACTTCACCATCTTGAAGACTCACTGCAGATATATCGCCATTAACATGTTTATCATTCAGAGACTGATGAAACCACCTTTTAGGGTTTTTGTGCTCCAAAATGGAACCATAATACCTGAGAAACTCATCGTCATTATCGAACTCCTTGTTCATGGAAGCTTCTCCTTGTTGCTTGGCTTTTTTCTTCTTGGTGATCACTCTGTGTGTTCTGTGAATGTTCAGGTGACCTCCTAATGCTTGTGCATTTGTGAAGCCTTGCTTGCAGAATGAGCAGTCATGGTAATAGCGTTTTGTTGATGATGAGCCTGTAGATCCATATTCTTCTTGACCATGATGATGATCAGTACTGTGTTCCATTGAAGTTTCTGATGTGAGCTTAATTTCTGGCTTGTTCTTTGAGAGAAAAAGGATGAGGAAGACAGTAGTAGAAATTAGGGTTTTATAAATAGATAGAGGACAACTAATGAAAGAGATGTATTAGATGAAGACAAGAAGAAAACTTCCAAGGCTTGTTTCTTGGCTTTTGTTCCTGGGATTTTTCATGCAAGCATATATGTACATATGTGCGCGTGTGCGCGAAGTAGTGATTTAGAGGTTAATGGTCCAATTGGGGTCGAGTTGGAGTCAAATTCGTCATTTAATTAAAATATAAAATTAAAGATATTCATATACAATCAGGAAAAAATAATATTCAAATAAAAATGCATTAATCCATAAGTAAATAGAACTTTCATGTATAAACAGATATAATCCAACAAAGTAGAGTTACTAACGTACAAAATCTGATCGCAAACTATTTTTTTATTTTTTAATTCAGAACGACATATAATTAAGTTTGGATGGTTTTAATCTAATTAATTTGGTTGGTTTGTTTAACTTGCCAGGTTGAGTAGGTTGCGTCCGGTTAATCTTGAGTCAATCGAGTTGATCCGGGTTAGATTTTGACTAGTTTAAATGAATGACCAGACTGATCAGATGATTGATTCACCGATTTATGGGTCAACCGGATGTGGTTTGTGTTACCATACACTAATACACACACACACACACACCTCCCCTGATCCTTAATATGAGGTATATTTACTTAATTTGATTAGATTAAGGAAGTTAATTAAGTTAGTTAATATGACATGTATTTTATAAAACATCCCAGTCATCTTTATGAATTCCCCCATATAATGAGATAAGAAGAAAATCGGCCAAAAAAAGAAAAAGAAAAAAGAAACGCAAGGATTTTCTCTTTATCATCATCATCATCATTATTATATGAATCCAGCGTATCCTAAGTTACTTTGGACTTGAGCCTAATCCTAAATTACTTTGGGCTTGAGCCTAATTTCAAGAACTAGGAGCAGTAAGGTTAAAGCCCTTCTTACAAGTGTACGTCTTGGAAATTCAAACTTGTATTCTCCTCCTAATAAGGTAAGACTACTTACAACATCAACCATCCAACTGGATCAGATTTGTCTCAGAATACATAATTTATGCTTTTGCATGTGAAAAGCAAGTTGGATTTTCAATCGGGAACAAAGAAGGAAAGTGGTTTTGAATGTGAAATTATTTTTGTAAGAAAACGCGTTGGAGTTCCTTCAAAGATCTTTTTCAAAACCCTAGAAAGAATAACTCTCTCTCATATTCTTAAATTAGGTTTTGCAGGTCATTTTCTGATGATTTAGTTACTTGTAGGTTGAATCTGATTCATTTAAACTCAATGATTCGAACAAAAAGAGACAGCTATATAAAGGGAGTTCAGATCAAAAGGAATAATTTTAAAAAGATATTTCTTTGCTATGCACACCATATGTCTTATTATATACGCTATATATATAGTTGCCTAGCTGGTTCTTACTGAACTTGCAGGCAACTTAAATGGTTATTTCATCCTAGTGGGATCTCATATTATTTATATACACGCTCTTGGTATTAAATCCCAATTTAGTTTGGCCAATTATATTAGTAAACCAATGAACTAGTCTCTTGGTTAGTTTGAACTGGTCGATGGGATTGAATTTTATATTTTTGTTTTCACATTGCTAATAAGCCTGAAATAAAATTGCTTTGAGTTAAACAAATGGCAACATGTCAGATTTATGTTTCAGTAACTTTGCCTTGTTGAATTATGTATTCTTGATCCCTTTATACCCTTAATTTCTCTGTATCCTTCTCATCCACTTCTCTAGTACTCATCTCCATTGTTAGATTGAAATTTAAGCATACCAAATTTAATGTTTTATAAAATTATTTTTAGTTTTTTATTATATTTTTAAATTATCTTAACTAAAATTTAGAAGTTTGAATTTATTTATTTATTTTCAAATAATTTGACATTTTAATAGTAATTTTATAAAACACTAAACTACATAGCCCAAATTTCAATCTAACGGTAGAGATGTACAGTGGAGAAGTAAATAGTAAGGGTAGAAGAGAGAAGTCAGGTATGTGGTGTACATAAACGTTTCATTTACTTTTAAATTAATGTCTTTTTATTTAATTATTACTCTTTCTAGAATTATATATAATTTATTTATTTTTTAATAATTTGACATTTTATTAGTAATTTTGTAAAACACTAAATCAAGATAGCTCAAATTTCAATATAATGGTGGAGATATATAGTGGAGAAGAAGTAAATAGGGAGGGTACATGAAAGAAGTCAAGTCCGTATACATAACTGTTTCATTTACTTGTAGATTAATGTTTGTTTTAATCTAAATATTACTCTTTCAAGTATTATGTACAAATATTTTTATATTTGTTAATTGAATTATATTACATGATTGGGTTGACCCCATTCATCCATGGTTGCGCCGAATATCCATTGATTCTATTTCTCATTTGCAACTTTTTTTTAAAATAATTACAGCAAATGATAATTTACGACAGATCTTCATGTGGCCTACAACTTAATGTTGTAAAAAATTTGGAACATCATTGTGTTTCTTTTTGTGTTTATATACAATCTTTAAAAATATTAATTTACCATTCAAGAAGCTAAAATTAAACTGCTAAAAATTTTCAAGATTGATGAACATTAAAAATTCTCTTACAAAATTGTTGTATAATTTAGTCTAATATTAGAAAAACAATAATGTCATTGATTTAAAATTATTCAAATAATCAAACAGGTATATATTGGAACTAGTAGATGGGGCTTGAGTAAAAATTCTAGTCAAAATAAATCAGTGTTACATTAGAAAAGAGGTGAAATTTATATGGTTTTAACTTTAGTTAGAAGATATTTACTAATATGGTGGATGGATGCATCTGGATCCCAGTGTCTATATGATGTCTTCTGTCATAAGACCAGAAGATATAAGATTCAGACACCAACAAAGGCATTGGGACTAAGATCTATCCTATCTGAAACAAATGGACTGAGAAATAACAAACTGTCGTATACCAGAAACATCTTTCAGACCTTAGTTCAAGTAAGTCCAAGCTTTTCTCGTCTTCGCTCAAGGACACTTTAGAACCCTCGGTCATTACAGAGATTCTGGTACTTAGCAGCTCCTCATTTCTCTAGTAGTCTTTATAGGATCATGATCGGATTCTTTCTAATGTAAAGATTCCTCATGAAGAGGCAAGTGCATAGCATACTAGAATATGTCACAGAGATAGAGATTATATGTTAAGAACTCGGGTTTTTAGAAGAATAAGAGGAAATTTAGAAGGAAAGCATTGTATTTCACAAAGGATTTTGCAACTCTCTAGTTCTGATTGTCCCTTACAACTGATGAGGCATCGTATTTATAAGCAAACCTGAGCAGAAGAGAACAAAGCACTCATAATTATGCCACAAAAGCATGACAAAAAAACTTAACTATAGACTTTACGACTTTTAATACATCATGACAAACGAAAGTAAATGACCCAGCAAAAGTAACTTTTGTACAAGATAGATAAGGCTGCCAACACTTCATAGTGGGCTAAGATGTTGCCGACACTTCATAGGGGGCTGAGATTTGTCGATAGTTTTGAAAGGCTAGATTCAATCTTTGTAAATAGGCTCATGATCATCATTGGGAGATAAGCTGTCACAGTCATGATCTCTATATAATTCAACACGTACCTTGTGTAGATCCCATGTGTAGTCATGAAACCTTTCCTACATGTAGACATGAGACTGTTCTGGATAAGTTATCTCGAAAGCCTTTTGAATTAAAGCCTGAGTGCAATAAGGCGGGAAAGATTGAGACAAGCTTGGTTGTGGGAGCTTAAGATCTTCAGGCAGAGGATCTTAGAATGTTTGAGATGATAATCCAGGAAGGGATAGACTGAGCTGAGGAATGTCATCATTTGGATCTTGAGAGTCTTGAATTCCAAGCATTCCAGTAGGAGGTTGTCTTGATGTTGGTGGAGAGATAAATCCCTGAGTAGCATGGCCTATTTCTGGAGAAACAATTCCTTTAAAAGGATCATACTCTTCTTCAGCTGGAATTAGGCCTAAGACATGACAATTTGTTTTCATTTGAACATTGATTGTCTTAGATAATGACCAAGTTCCTTAAGAGTATTTTGCTTCTGATGGACCCAATCAAAAGGAGAGTTCTAAAGCTCTATTGTTCCATTGGAATAAAGACCATCGGAGTGGAGATGATAGTAGTTGTTAATAACAAAAATACAAAAAAATATTTTTTGTTTTCTTTTTTCAATTCTCCAGACATTATTATCTTTAATAAAACTATAAAATTTTCCTCTCTAGTAGGGTAGAGGAGCAAAAAGGTCTAGGAACTGATGGAGAAGGGAGTCTTCATGGTCTTTGTTACAGAGGTAATGATAGATGGGTAAAGTTGTAAAGGCTATAGGACTAACATGAAGGGTGGTTAAAGACTATAAATACCAAAACAATTCTTTAGGCATATGTCCTTGGAGAAAAGTTAAGGTAGTAAAAGGAGTGTTTAGGCTAAAATGGCGAGTCTGGGGAATAAGGTTGGTTTTTACAAAAAGAAGATGAAGCCAGTAAAATAGCTTTTGTTCTGCAATCTTTTAAATATGATGAGGAGTCTCAGGATAAGTTTCTGGACGGAAAAGTATGGCTTTTATGTTACGGGACATGGTTGGTTGTGCTTCTGAGATGGTTAGAATGTACAAGGGTTTTGGAGGAAGGGAAGGCTTTTCAGGTTGAGATAGAAAGTCTGCAATAGCATTGTTGTGACCTTTGAGATGTCTTATTGAGAATATATAGCGAGAAAACCAGTCTTTCCATCTGAGTAGCTGAGCATCTGGTAAGATCTTTTTCTTTAGATCAAGCATCTTTGGAAAAGAGGTATTGTCCATTTCTATGACAAAATGGTAGAGGCTCAGATGCAAGTCAAACTTTTCAATCCCACGCTTGACAACAAGGATTGCTTTGTATGTAGCATGATAATGCTTTTCTAGTTCTCTGAATGATCCACTAGCATGTCCAAAGTAATATCTTTTTCAATTAACTTTTCCAAGAAGTATCGCACCCCAAAATTCATCACTGGCATCCGTCTGTAAGATCCTTTCTCCCTGATTTGGAATCTTCAATGGATGAGGGTTTTGAGTTATCCTTTTGAGAATTTGGAGTGCTTCTGTTTGTTGTTTTCCCCACTGCGGAGGATTCTTTTTGAGAAGTTTGGACAGCTGGCTAGTATGATGAGACACATGAGTGATAAAGTCTCTGAGATAATTTACAATCCTGAGGAACTGTTGAACGTGTTTAACAGTAAGATGATCATCAGGAAAATTCAACAATTCTTGTGAAATATGAGGACTAGGGCTGTACTGACCATTCTGGAAATGCATACCCAGGAATTCAATTTTTGTAACTCCAAGCTCACTTTTCTTTAAGAGAGCATAATGTCGTATTGTCCTATGATTTCAGAAAATCTAGATAGTATGGCTTTATATTTTCATCTTTAGAAAAAAGGAGAATATCATCAATTTATATCAGGGCATTTTGAAAGATAGGTTCAAATTTCTGGTCATGGCTTTTTGGAATAATGATGGGGCTATGTTTAAGCCAAAGGGTATAACAATCCACTGGTATTAGGCATTTGGAATACAGAAAGTAGTTTTGGGCCTGTCATCTGAGTGAATACCTAGTTGCCAAAATCCTGCTTTAAGATCAAACTTTGAAAAGATTTGGGCTTTTTTGAGATGGGAAAACAAAGTACTGGGCTTTGGTAAGGGAAACTTATCATCTTGAAAGAAATGATTTAGTGGCTTGTAATCAATGACAAGTCTCTTTTTCCCTCGTTTAATTTATGATCTCTTTTCAACATTAAAGGCTTGGCAAGCCCAATCAGACTTTGTAGCTTCAATGAGTCCTTGTTGTAATAAAGCTACACATTCATCTTTGGCAAGTTTTAAATCATCAGGATTCATACCTAGATGAGAAGCTTTAGTCGGATTGATATCCTCATTCCTTTTGAAAGGAAGTTTGATAAACAAAACTCTTAATTTTTCCATAACGGGGAAGGATGAGAGAATTGATCATGACTGTCTGAATAGTATTGAAGCAATTGATCCTGGATATCTGAATATTAAAGTGGAGCCTGTTGAAGTTCAAACAGGCTAGAGATTTCTATATAATGACTGAAATTTCCTTTCTATTTAATCCCTTTAGGTAGGATCATAAGATTTTACGTACGATAGAAAGCATCAAATCCTAACAGAATATCTTTGCCTAGAAGATCACTTCCTAGTACTTTAATTTTCAAAGTACATCCTGGGAAGAATTTAATTCCAATTTTTTTCTTGAAAATAAGATCAATCTTGAAATGTTTGGCATCAGCTGTGAGAAAACATTGGTTATGAGGAACCCATTCTTCAGGAGGAAGAATATGTGGTTTCATGATTGTTTTACAAGATCCAGTATCAAAGAAGGCAATAATTGTAACATGCTTAGAATATTTATCTGGAAAAACTTGAACTTTTACATTTGGAAGAGGAATATTGAGATTTTCTTTAGGATTAGATCGAAGTGAACTAAGAGATCCTATAAAAATTTGTTCTGGTTTTTCTGAGGAAAGTTGAAAGGGTTGGATGAGATTGATTGATCCATAAGGATAAATCTCTTCTTCATCTGTCTCAGATTCAAGATCAGAGAAGTTAGAGATATCTGAATTTTCTTCTTCATCATAAAGTGGAAGAACATATTGTTGGAAATTGTGCCCTAAGGGCCAATCATTGTACTTTGAACATTATTATTTTAATGAAATTTCTCTATTATGTTATCATATTATTTACATGTTAACTGTGATAATTGTATCCTTGGATAATTCATGAAGATTTTCCTAAAATGTCTCTGGTCGGTCATCTATGCGGGAGAGAGATGAAACAAGACCAGTATGACTTTGATAAGATATGGAGATATGAATCAAAGTTTTAGGCACTTGTAAGAGTACAAGGTGCTGGACCGACCCACTATGAGAAAGCTACATGGATCGAGTCATAAGTTTTTCTCATGTATAACCACACACAATGCTCTTAGACCTAAGGTCATCATGGATTCCTACATGAGAGTTGCTAAGCTTTGAACTAGTCAAAAGTCACTTTTGACCGTGTGATGATAAAGGCTATGATCGGGCTTAGTATTTTTTTCATGTAGAGGAATATGAATGATCAAGATAGAATTTGTCCCTCACATTAGTAGAGAGATATTACTGGGGCCCTCGATAAGTGAGTCTGAGAAATGTATGGTTATACTACAATGGAAAGGAGTTTCCATTTCTATTGTCAGGCTACTCAAGAATCAAGAAAGTAATGGTCAGGAACAAGAGGATGACATTATCCATGCCTTATCCTTGATCGATATATCATGTTACAAAAGGGATGTGACATGGTTGTATGACAGGTTGCATCGTGATAACGATCCTCATATGATTTGGGTAGTCGTAATGTCTTGCTAGAGGCCGCTTGCAACTTTTGGGTTAGTATAGTTATTGGCTCACTGCCAACTTCATATGGGCCTATAGTGTCGCACACAAGAATGGCCCAACACGAGATAATGTTTAATTTAGGGTGGACGAATTATATATATATATATAATATAAAATTCGTTAATAATATTATATAGATATATATTTTTAAAATAAATATCTTATATATTATATATATGTATATATATATTATATGATTATTATATTGTGTTAGTTTTAAATTTAATTTATTAAGATATATTAAATTTAATAACTAACATGATAGAGATATTGTATCTCAGATTTAATTTATGAAGATAAATTAAATCTAATGGCTTTTTATTTTGATTAAATAAATAGGTTAAATTAAAACTGTTGGACAGATTTAATTTAAAATGAATTTATTTAATTAGCTCGTCAAGATAATTAATTGTTGATTAATTTCGAAATTAATGATGATTAATTTTGAAATTTGAATATAGTCATTATACGTTATAAACTTGATAGAGCAGATATACTCATACGTGCATGAGAATTCAAAGCCGCAAGGGAAATCCTAAAAACATTGGAGGCGCTAGCATGCAGTCTTAGTTGGAGAGCATTCATGTGGATACCAGTAGAGGGAGTGGACCTAACGTGTTGGCTCCTAGAGATCGTGAAAACCGTAAGTTGAAAAAGGTACGAATCTTTCTAACCCGATTTAAACGCCGTTGATAGATCCTCGATTAGGATCGGTAAAATTTTAAAATTCTTCCGCTGTGCCTACCGATCCTAACATATACTGAGTTTCATGATCTTCAAAGGGTTGTTGTTTAAGGAAAGCTTCAATATCTGCACTTTCATTTGTGATCATCAAGACTTTATGGAGCCTTTGAATCATCTTGATGTCTTTTTTAGTTTTGTAAGGAAAATTTTTTGCAAAATGTCCCTTCTTTCTGCAGATAAAACATCGATCTCCTTTGCCTTTCGAGAATCTTCTGGGTTTGAAGAATCTAGCTTTTCTTTGCTTTATGTATTGCTGTATAGGAAAGAATCTCTTTCAAGGTTTTTTGGAGTATAAATGATAGTGAGATTTCTTCTTTGTTGAACAGTGACAAACCTTGGGATCTTTGCATTTAATCTTCAAGTAAGGTTTTTTGCAAGCATGTTTCAGCTTTGTAGTGCCTTTGAGCATATAATTAAAATACTTGTGTTGCTCACAAAGCTTATCAATAGTTGCAAGAGCCAGTTGATAAATTTCTCCAATAGAGATTTGAGACATATCTCTGCGAAGAGCATTAATGCTTCTGTGAAATTCAAGTTGAATCTCATCAGGAAGAGAAGCTATGAAAGTATGTCGAAGATTGACATCATTATAGCCATTCAACATGTACTACTTTTCAACCATTCTAGTGTAATGCCTTTGCATATCCTTTCTATTGAGAGAACAACATTTCATCTCAAAGAATTCTTATCTGTCTCATTTGTCAATATGATTGAAGTCTCTAATAAATTCTTTATGAATAGCACCTAGGATCTATCTAAAGTTTTCAACTTGTACCTCCTGGAGTTTCTGATAAGCATTGAGATTTTGAAACCAATCTCTTAGAGAGCTTGTAAATTTAGAAACAAACTATTTAAGGATTTGTTTAAGAGTTACTCCTTGTGTTGTAAGCTGCAGATCAATCCATGCTCTAAATTCATGAAGTCGTTGTCTCCATTTATTTTGTGGAGTATCATCAAATGTAAATCAAGGTCCTGAAGTTAGCTTGAAAGTAAAATCATGTTGCTGCTGCAAAGGATTAGGAGGATTAGGTTAATCAACATGATATTCTTCAGCTTCACTATTATCATCATCATTAGGTTGGACCATTGCAATTCTGGTAATATCAGCAAGATGATCTTCTGAATCACTATCAGAGATAGAAAAATCGTCTGATAGAGAACTAGATGAATCGAATAAGGGTTCAGTAAGGTCTTGGGTTTGGAAGATGGCTAAGGTACCATTTTGAGGCTGGGTAGTGTTTAGGGGTTGAGAAGATGGATGAATTTGAGAAGTCAAGGATTCAGAATACTTCTGTTTCTCTTTTTGTGGAGACGATTGAGTACTAATATGAGAAACAACAGGTTCATTAATCTTTAAACTTGGTTGAACAGGTTTCTGAATTCTTGATGTATTACCATGGTGATAAATAGATAGGGAGGAGGACCAATGAGAAGGAGGTCTTTCTAGTGTACGCAAAGTAGGTCTCCAGATGGGCTTAGGTTGTATAGGCCGAGGCTGCTGGAATTGTTTCTGAATTCAGAGACTTTATCCCTCATGTGTTTCATCATACTAGCCAGCTGTCCAAACTTCTCAAAAAGAATCCTCCGCAGTGGGGAAACCAACAAACAAAAGTAGTCAAAATTCTCAAAAGGATAACTCAAAACCCTCTTCCGTTGAAGATTCCAAATCAGGGAGAAAGGATCTTACAGACGGATGCCAATGATGAATTTTGGGGTGTGATACTTCTTGGAGAAGTTAATTGAAAAAGATATTACTTTGGACATGCTAGTGGATCATTCAGAGAACCATAAAAGCATTATCATGCTACATACAAAGAAATCCTTACTGTCAAGCGTGGGATTGAAAAGTTCAACTTTCATCTGAGCCCCTACCATTTTGTCATAGAAATGGACAATAAGTCTTTTCCAAAGATGCTTGATCCAAAGAAAAAGATCTTACCAGATGCTTCAGCTACTCAGATGGAAAGACTGGTTTTCTTGCTATAAATTCTCAGTGAGACATCTCAAAGGTCACTACAATTCCATTGCAGACTTTCTATCTCAACCTCAAAAGTGTTCCCTTCCTCCAAAACCCTTGTACATTATAACCATCTCAGAAGCACAGCCAACCATGTCCTGTAACATAAAAGCTACACTTTTCCCTCCAGAAACTTATCCTGAGACTCATCATATTCAGAAGGTTACAAAACAACTATTTTACTAGCTTCATATTCTTTTTGTAAAAACCAACCTTATTCCCTAGACTCGCCATTTTAGCCTAAACACTCCATTTACTACCTTACCTTTTCTCCAAAGACCTATGCTTAAAGAACTATTTTGGTATTTATGGTATACTCTTCACCCTGGTATGACCAAAATATACCATAATATGAAATATGTGTATTTGTGGCCAAGATTAAAGAGTGATGTGATGAAATATGTGATGCGATGTCGTACTTGTCAGGGGGTAAAGATCGAGCACCAAAGACCGCCAGGGTTGTTGCAAAGTCTTGAGATTCTGGAATGGAAATGGGCAAGTGTGACCATAGATCTTGTTGTAGGATTGCCTATAATCAAGAACTATGATGCAATTTGGGTAATTATGGACCGGTTAATGAAGTCGACGTACTTTATACCGATCAATGCTAGTTACTCTCCGGACAAACTGGCAGAGATTTACATTCAAGAGATCATGAAGCTCCATGGCATATTGAAGAATATCATTTCTGACCAAGATCCCCGATTCACTTCGAGATTCTTGAGGGCATTACATGAAGCCCTGGGAACTCGGTTGAGATTCAGTACAACCTATCATCCCCAAACAAATGGACAGTCAAAGAGGACTATTCAGATGCTGGAGGACATGTTGTGAGCTTGTGTCCTCGACTTTAAAGGAAATTGGGATTACTTTCTTCCACTTGCCGAGTTCACCTACAACAATAGTTATCATGCGAGCATTCAGATAGCTCCGTATAAAGCGTTGTATGGTAGAAAGTGCCAATCTCCCTTAAAGGAAGTTGTATGGGCTGGAGCTTATTGATCAAACCTCAGCGCAGATTTGAATCATCCGTAAGAGGCTTCTTGAAGTACAGAGTCAACAGAAAAGCTACGCTGACAAGAGAAGAAGTCCTCTAGAGTTTGAGGTTGGCGATCATGTATTTTTTAGAGTATCCCCAGTTACTGGTATTGGTAGAGCTATCAAGTGAAAGAAGCTGAACCCAAGGTATATAGGTCCTTTTGAGATTCTTGTGAGAATCGGGCCTGTTGCTTACCGAATAGCCCTACCCCCGAACTTAAGCAGGCTCCGTGATATGTTTCACGTTTCCCAACTGAAGAAGTATCAACCGGATCCATCTCACATTGTTGAATATGAGGAAGTTGAACTACAAGACAACTTCACATATGCGATAGAGCCAGAACAGATTATTGATTGAGAGGATCGACGGCTCAGACAGCGGAGCATTCCATATGTGAAGGTGATATGGAAGGGAATGATGTAGAGAGAGGCAACTTGGAAAGCGGAAGCTGATATGCATAGACGGTATTCAGAGTTAATGGCTCAAGTCGTGTGACAAATTTCAAGGACGAAATTTATTTTTTGGAGGGAGAATTCTAATATCCCAAAAGTGATTAAGGGCTAATGACTTTACAAGTGGTGTAATTATTATTAATCAAATACTTATGAGGTTTATAATGTGAATTGTAGCATAAAATGTGCTTGATGATTTAGTAAATATTGTGATAATCAGGGGCAAAATGGGAAACTGCCAATCCATTGGTCAGTTACCGAAGAGGAAACTCCTTGGTAACCCAAAGATCAATGGTTGTGAATGGTTATCAAGTGACCCATAGGGTGGAATCATGTGCAATTGAGTTCATATGTGATTAAGGAAGAGAGATCAAGATTTTGCCAAGTGTCAAAAGGTAAGCCATAGGGTTTGGTCAAATTGTCAAACTCCATTTTCTCTCTTATCCCTCCCTCCAAGTTGGTTTTGAGCATGGAAACAAGGGAAAAATATGCATCTTCATCATTTCCTCATCTTCTCTCTCTAACCTCCATTTTCGTTAAGTAAGGGAAGGAAAGAGAAAGTGTAAAGGTGAGATTTTGACTTCATATATGCCTTCTAATTCTCAAGTGCTCTTCTTTAATCTTGTTCATAATGACAAGAGCTTTATTACCATGATTTCAGATTTTTGAAAGGTGGTGTTTTAGTATTGAAGGGAATTTGAAGAAGGAAGAGGTAAGAAAGAGCTCTCTATTAATCTAAGTTTTGTGATCATAGGTTGAGTTTTGAGAATTTTTTTATTTTGCCTTGATTTTGGTATAATATTGGAATGAATGAATTGGTTAATGTTTGGAGATGTAATTAGTGTTTTATGGTATCTTTATGTCATTGGAATTGATTGGGAATTGAATTGGGAAGTTTGTCAATTAGTGGTTTGTGTAACCTTATGAGCCAAAATTGATTATGTGTTGTCAGAATAGGAATTTTGTTGTTTTGAGGTTACTGTAAAGCCCCAAATTTTCAATTAAGGCCTAATGATAATTATTGAGGATAATCATTGAATTAAAGTGAAATTAATGTATATTGGTGACAATATTATTTAATATGTCATAATTGTTGGAAAATTGAAAGAATGGAATTATTGGCATAAGATGGTAATTAATGGGGAAATTAATTACTAACTAAGAGAAAAATGAGAAGTGTGATCAAATGGCTAATGGAAGGATTAGAGAGATTAATTAGTGACTAAGTGTGTGAGAGCTAATAGGAAAATGACATGTGGTAAAGTGAGTGTGAGAGGAAGATAAAGAAAAGTCAAATGGGATTAAAGAATGAATTTCTCTCTCCTCTCTTCCCTCTTGTGCGCTGCAGAAGTATGGAGGGAGTATTGTCATAATTTGTTCTTCTTCTTCACTACTCCTCACTCCATCTCTCATCTCTCTCTTCTCTCTCCATTTTCTGGCGCCATTTTTGCAGCAAAGGGAAGGAAGAAAAGCTTTGAAAAGGTAAGGAAAATGGCTTCCATTGGTCAAACTTCCTTCTCTAATATTGATCCTTGAATGAAGAGCTTCATTTTGATGGTTGTAATGTGTTCATTGGTGTTAGTTTGTGACCTCAAGAGATTGTGAAAGTTGAAGAATCAAGAAATCTCTTTGGCAAAGTGAAAGATGTGAGTGTTAACTCCCTTTTGATATATATATATATATATATTGTGGTTGTTGGTTGAGCATTGATTTTTTTTGGAATTTTCTGCCCTATTTTCGAAAATTAGGGTCTTAGTGAGTTTGGCATGTTGTGATCATGGAAATGGTATATTGTGATGTCTTTTGGACAAATGGATTGGTTTGAATCATTAAAAGTAAAGTTTGGGAACTTTGTGTTGATTTTGGTGCATTGGTCAAAACAGGACATGTGGTTAGATTGTGAATTTGGTCATTTTGAGATTACCATTGTGTTCCTTGTGGAAAATTGTATGGGAATATGTTTGGTTAATGATTTTGGAGTCATTGGACACTTTGGTAGAAAAGTTGGAAAATGCTGTCAATGTGAACTCTGTCTGGGCAGTTTATTCGTGTGGATGTTTTGAATGATCAAATGATTTCAGAAAATTGTGAAACTTTCCAGTCTTAAAGTTCACATCCCAAGCTTCAAAATGGACATATTTTGTGTCATTTCGTTTAGTATTCTGGGAGATATGGTTGTCCAAAGTTTGGGGATGGAAACGGAACTCTGTTCTAGAGTAGTGTTGAGTTTTGGGTGATTCTGTATTTTTGTGATGATTAGAAGTAATGAACCATATTTTTCCCTGAAAGAGGACTTAAAGACCTTTCATTTGGCTTTGGAATCACTCCATTTCGATTTTTCTACAATTAGATATGATTTTTTGAAGTTCAGCCAAGAATCAGGAAATTTCTTGGCCGCGGCCCATGAGTGGCTGGCCACGGCCCAAACCTTTCTGGCCTGATTCTGGCCGCGGCCCATAGGTGGCTGGCCACGGCCGGTGACCTTCTGACCATATTTTGGCCGTTGCCCAAGGAAGGGCTGGCCGCGGCCAACCCCTGTGTTCCAGCACTTTAAGTTTTTGAAAAGAGATCTTCACCCTATTGTTTCCCAACCTTTTTGGGGTTTTATTAGAGGCATTTGTGGCTTCTTAAGGGTCATTATTGATAACCAAATCTAAGTGTTGAAGAGTCAATTGAGTATTGGAATAAAGAATAATGCTTCGTCCTTAATTATGACTTTAGGATTTGATATTTTCCTGGAGCATAGAAGGCCTGTGCCTGCTCAAGGAAGGAAATACAAAGGTAGTGACACTTTATCCTATATTATGTGTATTGCATTGCTTGTTTGCATTAGTCATTGAATAGAGTGAAAGTGAAGGGGTCGTGGCGAAAGCCCGGACTCGATTATAGTGAAAGTGAAGGGGACGTGGCAAAAGCCCAGACTCGAATACTGATAAAGTGATAGGGCGTGTCGTCAGCCCGACCTCGTATATAGTGAAGGGAATGTGGCGAAAGCCCGGTCTCGAATATTGATTGCTGCATTGTGATATATGTGACTTGCTTTATATATATGCATCATATAAATAAACTGTTGCTACTGGGATTATCTAGAATCTCATTCTTTCTAAATAACATTTTTAGACAGGGCAAGTGGATCGAAAAGTAAGCAAGTGGCAAAGGACGATTAGGACTTCTAGTGGTAGTCTTAACTATATATTTTGGTTTTATATTGAACTGGTTATCATTTTGGATAAATGTATGCATATTGAATAGAATTGTAGTGGTATAGTTTTGTGTAATCCTCGGTATGGATACTGAGATAGGCAATGATGCCTTATATAAACCTTTGGATTAATGTTTTTATCCCGGGTGAACGTCGGGAGTTGTGCTTACTCTGATATTGTATATGTAAAAGACCAAACAGGCCATTTGTTTTAATGAATGAAATGAATGGAGATCCATTTGTACAGGTGTTTTAAAAGTTTTTAATTGTCCCGGATTTCTTATTCGATAATTAAATGTGCTTAAACGCTAATCCCGGCTTGATTTTGTAAGGGGGTTACATTTGTAGTATTAGAGCAGTTTTCCTGGCATTTGTAGGAATTGCTAGGATAGTTGTCCTAGTTTATTGCCTGAGTGTTAGAGGATTGATATAGTTGATTGTATACACATGAGTATTCCAGATATTGATTGGTATATAAGAGTTTAAGGAATATGTGTATACTTTTATTTTGATTTCTGACTGGGTGAATCATTTGTAGACTCAAAAGAACAATGGCACGCCCTAGAAATAGACAACCGGATCCGGAGGTGGAAGAGCTCAATGATAATCCTCCTAATCCGATGCAAGAAATGATGACATTGATAAGAGAGCAAAGAGACATGATCCGTGAGCTAAGGGAAGAGCTCAGGGAAGAAAGAGCTAAGAGAAATGAGGAAAGGCTCCAGTCTACTCATACAGAGACTAGAGAAGAGACAGCTGAGGGATCGCATAGACCTCAAGAGTCCCCACCTCATATTGAGCATAATCAAGGGTCACATGGGGTGCCGACTCAAAATGATAGAGACCTTAATTTTTGGGTGTCCAAATTTTGCAAACACATGCCTCCTGTGTTTAAAGGAAGATTTGACCCTCAAGCAGCGAAGGATTGGATAATGAGGCTAGAGAAGATCTTCGAGGTGCTTGAGTGACCATCAGAGGTGAAAGCAAAGCTAGCTATCTACAAGCTAGAAGGAGATGCAGACCGATGGTGGCGAAACATTGCCATGACCATGCAGGCCCGGAATGTGCAAGTGACTTGGGAAGTGTTTCAAAGAGAGTTCAATGACAAATTCTTCCCTAAGTCTATGAGAATAGAGAAAGAGTCAGAGTTTCTAAAGATAAAGCAAGGGGTCAATGAGACCTTTGACGAGTACTTGTCTCGGTTTGTTCATCTATCCCGGTATTCCTCCTACCTCCAGCATCATGATGATGAGGAGTGGAGCTCCGACATGCTAATCAGGGGTTTGAGGAGGGAGTTGAAGAAAAGATTGGCCGCCCGGTAGTTTGACAAGTTCAACAAAGCGGTGGAAGAGTGCCGGATCACCGAGAACAATTTGAGAGATATTAACCCAAGTAAGGGTGGTGGTCGGGGTGACACTAGCAAGGGAAGTTCATCCCAGAAACGTAAAGACCAAGGATTCTCATCTAAGGGCAGTAGTAAGAAACCGTACCAATCCGGAGATTATAGGAATCAGGGATAATTACCACAGTGGGTATGCCCCCGGTGCAATAGAGCACATGCTAACAGAAATTGTGAAGGGCAATAGTGTGCTTCCTCTGCAAGCAGCCCGGACATATGGCCAAAGATTGCAAAGGGAGACCGGTAGAGTCAAGGCCCAAGAATCAAGCGAGAGTGTTCGCAATGACCCATGAAGAGGCAAGGAAATCTCCCAAATTGACCCAAGGTACTATTCTTCTCAATGGTAGTGTATTGCAAATTTTGATTGATTCGGGTGCTAGTCATTAGTTTATAGTCTATGACTGTGTAAAGTGCCTAAGATTGTATGTTCATAGATTGCCAATTGATATTGTTGTGTCAACACCTATGGGTGTTAAGTCTGTACGAAAGCTTGACTAAATAGTATTATAGCTATGGAAGGGTTGGAGTCTACCATTGTTGATTTGTTTACCTCTGCACCAAATAGAGGGTATTCTGGGCATTGATTGGTGGACGGCGGATTGCCTCCAAAAAGGAAAGTAGAATTTTCAATGGAAATAGTGCCTAGAGCTGGTTCGATATCCAAAGCCCCACATAGAATGGCCTTATGAAAAGGTGGAGTTGAAGAAACAAATTGAAGAGTTGTTTGAGAAGGGACTCATTTGAGTCAGTGTGTCACCATGGGAAGCTCTGGTATTGTTTGTGAAAAGAAGGACAGAGAATGGGAAGAGTGAATGGCTTCTGAGTTCTTAATACAATGACACCTTCATCGAGAGACAACCAATTGGGAAGCGCTATCTATAGAGAATTCAAATTGGAAAGGGCTACCTGCGGAGAATTCGGATATGAAAGGGCTACCTACGGAGAGTTCTGATCGGAGAGAGCTACCTAAGGGAAGTCTGAACGCAAAGGGCTACCTACGGAGAGTACCATACCGTAGTGTGAAGCCACCATGATGACAAACCCTAGTGTGGAACTGCCGTGACGACAAAACCTAGAGTGCAGCCACCTTGACGATGGACTGTGGACTGCAGTCGCCATGATGTTGACTCATAGACTAGTGTTACAGAAAGGTTGGCTCTTAGTGATGGTGCATTGTAATGAATCCCATAATGGATGGGTTTTCTTGAGATAAGAAGTCATACGGCTTGGAATGATTTGAATTGAATTGGGCCAAATTCTGGTACGAACAAATAGAGATTGTGAATGTTGTTAGTGGTAATGGGAGATTCCTTTGGGACTCCTATTAAATCAACTTAACATTGCTAAAGTATAGATAAAGAGATAGAAACCCATATGTGGTGAATGTGACATGTTTGAGAACTATAATGAGCAGAAACTCAAGACAGTGTAACTGACAGTGCGCATGTCGACGTGAGCCGTTGTAGGGTTTGACGTTGGTTATCTCTACCATCGGCCGTTGATGTACTGTATGGAATGTAAAGACTGTAAAGCAATGTGTAAATGTGACCACGCCAAGCGCACCGCCACTGGCTGACCCTGTTGAGGGATACGAGTGGGGTGTGGGCAGGGTGGGCATCGCCACTGGTTGACCTTGTTGAGGGATACGGGTGGGGTGCGACAATGAAAGTATACGCCATGCCAAGCGCACTGCCATCGGCCAAGCCCTCAGAGGGGGTATACGGGTGGAGTGTAGGCAGGGTGGACTGTGATAGGAGGGTACTTCGGATAGAAGAGATTGAGATTCCGGAGAGACTCGATATTGTTATTGAAACCCAAAGGTCCCGGTTACCACTAGTAGAGATATTGGTGGGTGTACGGGTGAGGGTAATGATGGGAAAGTGAGTATAGTATAAGCGAAAGTATAGTGGAAAACAGCAAAAGCTGAGAGATGTGATGACAACGGAAATTATCAGTTGTGCGCAGCGGGTCTGCGGTGCTTTGAGATATTCCCGGAAGGGGAAAATGACCTAACGACTGAGATTAAAGGGGCTTAAAGCCGGAATGAACGAGTGTAGTCCGTATCATAGTAACTGAGTGAGGTGAAGACCTCTAAGGATTGAAATCGGAGATCATGCGCTCGTGAGGGTGTCTCCGAGTACAAGAAATGATAAAGTGATTGAAAGAAAGAAATTGAACCATGAAGGGTTGGTCCGCTGAAATTCTTGAGTGAATTGGACCTGTGGTGTACTGTTGATACAAATGGTTTGAAAGGATTATCCTAATGGGAAGCAAATCGAGGAACGGAAGCCGTCATGAAGAGGCGTCCAGAGTTTCTATCCTAAGTGGAGTATCAAATTTTGAGGACGAAATTTATTGAACGGGGGGAGAATTGTAACACCCCAAATTTTCGATTAAGGCCTAATGATAATTATTGAGGATAATCATCGAATTAAAGTGAAATTAATGTATATTGGTGACAATCTTATTTAATATGTCATAATTGTTGGAAAATTGAAAGAATGGAATTATTGGCATAAGTTGGTAATTAATGGGGAAATTAATTACTAACTAAGAGAAAAATGAGAAGTGTGATCAAATGGCTAATGGAAGGATTAGAGAGATTAATTGGTGACTAAGTGTGTGAGAGCTAATAGGAAAATGACATGTGGTAAAGTGAGTGTGAGAGGAAGATAAAGAAAAGTCAAATGGGATTAAAGAATGAATTTCTCTCTCCTCTCTTCCCTCTTGTGCGCTGCAAAAGTATGGAGGGAGTATTGTCATAATTTGTTCTTCTTCTTCACTACTCCTCACTCCATCTCTCATCTCTCTCTTCTCTCTCCATTTTCTGGCGCCATTTTTGCAGCAAAGGGAAGGAAGAAAAGCTTTGAAAAGGTAAGGAAAATGGCTTCCATTGCTCAAACTTCCTTCTCTAATATTGATCCTTAAATGAAGAGCTTCATTTTGATGGTTGTAATGTGTTCATTGGTGTTAGTTTGTGACCTCAAGAGATTGTGAAAGTTGAAGAATCAAGAAATCTCTTTGGCAAAGTGAAAGATATGAGTGTTAACTCCCTTTTGATATATATATATATATATATTGTGGTTGTTGGTTGAGCATTGATTTTTCTGGAATTTTCTGCCCTATTTTCGAAAATTAGGGTCTTGGTAAGTTTGCCATGTTGTGATCATGGAAATGGTATATTGTGATGTCTTTTGGACAAATGGATTGGTTTGAATCATTAAAAGTAAAGTTTGGGAACTTTGTGTTGGTTTTGGTGTATTGGTCAAAATAGGGCATGTGGTTAGATTGTGAATTTGGTCATTTTGAGATTACCATTGTGTTCCTTGTGGAAAATTGTATGGGAATATGTTTTGTTAATGATTTTGGAGTCATTGGACACTTTGGTAGAAAAGTTGGAAAATGCTGTCAATGTGAACTCTGTCTGGGCAGTTTATTCGTGTGGACGTTTTGAATGACCAAATGATTTCAGAAAATTGTGAAACTTTCCAGTCTTAAATTTCACATCCCAAGCTTCAAAATGGACATATATTTTGTGTCATTTCGTTTAGTATTCTGGGAGATATGGTTGTCCAAAGTTTGGGATGGAAACAGAACTCTGTTCTGGAGTAGTGTTGAGTTTTGGGTGATTCTGTATTTTTGTGATGATTTGAAGTAATGAACCATATTTTTCCTTGATAGAGGACTTAAGTACCTTTCATTTAGCTTTGGAATCACTCCGTTTCGATTTTTCTACAATTATATATGATTTTTCGAAGTTCAGCCAAGAATCAGGAAATTTCTTGGCCGCGGCCCAAACCTTTCTGGCTTGATTCTGGCCGTGGCCCATGGGTGGCTGGCCGCGGCCAACCCCTGTGTTCCAGCACTTTAAGTTTTTGAAAAGATATCTTCACCCTATTGTTTCCCAACCTTTTTGGGGTTTTATTAGAGGTATCTGTGGCTTCTTAAGGGTCATTATTGATAACCAAATCTAAGTGTTGAAGAGTCAATTGAGTATTGGAATAGAGAATAATGTTTCGTCCTTAATTATGACTTTAGGATTTGATATTTTCCCGGAGCATAGAAGGCCTGTGCTTGCTCAAGGAAGGAAAGACAAAGGTAGTGACACTTTAACCTATATCATGTGTATTGCATTGCTTGTTTGCATTAGTCATTGAATACAGTGAAAGTGAAGGGGTCGTGGCGAAAGCCCGGACTCGATTATAGTGAAAGTGAAGGGGACGTGGCAAAAGCCCAGACTCGAATACTGATAAAGTGATGGGGCGTGGCGTAAGCCCGACCTCGTATATAGTGAAGGGAATGTGGCGAAAGCCCGGTCTCGAATATTGATTGCTGCATTGTGATATATGTGACTTGCTTTATATATATGCATCATATAAATAAATTGTTGCTACTGGGATTCTCTAGAATCTCATTCTTTCCAAATAACATTTTTAGACAGGGCAAGTGGATCGAAAAGCAAGCAAGTGGCAAAGGACGATTAGGACTGCCAACGGTAGTCTTAGCTATATATTTTGGTTTTATATTGAACTGGTTATCATATTGGATAAATGTATGCATATTGAATAGAATTGTAGTGGTATAGTTTTGTGTAATCCTCGGTATGGATACTGAGATGGGCAATTATGCCTTGTATAAACCTTTGGATTAATGTTATTATCCCTGGTGAACGTCGGGAGTTGTGCTTACTCTGATATTGTATATGTAACAGACCAAACAGACCATTTGTTTTAATGAATGAAATGAATGGAGATCCATTTGTACAGGTATTTTAAAAGTTTTTAATTATCCCGGATTTCTTATTCGATAATTAAATGTGCTTAAACGCTAATCCCGGCCTGATTCTTGAAGGGGGTTACAGTTACCAATAGGTTCCTTGTGGAATTGTGTGGGAGTGAACTTTGGTATGCATTTTGGAACCATTGGAATCAGTTTTGAAAAATATGGAAAATTTTGTCAGTTGCTGCGATTATGGCTTCTGATAAGCCTCACTCGAGTGAGGTAGGGGTTCACTCGAGTGTAGCGTCATGTCCTTCCTTTTCTTTTAGCATTCAGTTAAGTGTTCAGGCAGGAAGTAAGAGTGTAATTCCTCACTTGTGAGTGATATAAGGTATCACTCGAGTACGTTGAGTGTCACTCGAGTGCATGTGTAATCTACACTTTGAGGTTGCGTATCGGGTTGTCACTCATAGGCTATTTTCAGGAGTGAGTGCTAGCACCCATAGGTGCTGAGCCGTCACTCGAGTACTAGGGCTAGTGCTCGGGTGCGCTCCTCATTCTGAGGTTTCGGTTGCTCTCGGGTAGTCACCTCCTATGCCTCACTTGGTTGGACTCGGGTGAGCATAAGGGTATCACTCAAGTGTTAAGGTCAAGACTTGAGTGTTGTGACAACTTTCTGTCTCAATTTGTGCTCTCGGCCAAACACTCACATGAGTGATCTTTCGTGCTCGAGTGAAAATCTCAAAATCACTCGAGTAAGGCCATCTTCACTCAAGTGTCTGAGTCAGAAATCAATGTTAAGCTTCAGAAAAAGAGATCTTTAGTCAAGTGTTCCCAACCCTTTAGGCATATGTCTAAGCTTCTAGTAGCCACCTAAAGAGTTCAAATGATAACCAACCTTAAGTAAAATGAAGATAAGAATTTGGAAAAGAGAGTAACCTATCGTCCTTGGTTTTGATTTATAGGTTTTGACATTTGTCCTGATTGCGAGCAACTGGTACCAGTGCACACCAGGAAAGAACAAGGTAGTGACTCTTTCTCTTATACTATATATGATACATGGTTCGTTTGTTTGATCATTGTGTATAGGTCTATCAGCTGTGGCCTATCGGTGTTGACGGTGGGAGGATTGTACCTTTGAGGCGGTGGAATCCGGGAGATGAGACTATGTGGAAGCCGAAAGGCTATTTGTGAGTCTATCACCTGGGGCCCATCGGTGGTGACAATAGGAGGATCGTACCTTCGGGGCAATGGAATCCAGGGGATGAGACTATGTGATTGTCTGCATATGTGGTAGCCTGCGTGCTGTGATGTTGCTTGATGATTTACTTACATGCTATGTGATTACATGTTGTATGAGTTATTTGTTACTACTGGGATTCTTTTGAATCTCATTCTTTCCTTTGACTAACCTTTAGACAGGGCAAGTGGCTCCAAGGAGAAGGAGATGATCAAGGGCATATAGAACTCCTTAGGGAGATTTATTTTTAGATTGTTGGTTATCATATTTTGATTAGGGATCACTGTATATTTTTGCAAATATTATTTTGAGTACAATTGAGTAATCCCTTGATTGAGAAATTGTAAACCCTTAGTTTGTATATAAAACCTGGGGGTTGCCGGGATTTTTGTTGTACACTCTAATGTATAAATGTAATGTGACTGCACAGGGTGATTATATTCGGATTATGGGATTTGAGACCAGGATAAGGAAAAGTTTTGAAAATATTTGTGAAAACCCTCCCGTAAGGAAGGGATTATAAATGACTTCTGATAATTATTGGTCTCTATTTCATTTTAATTACATATTTCAAATCATAATTACGAAGGGGGTTACACTATGCATCAGAAAGAATCCGATCATGATCCTATGAAGAGTACTAGAGAAATGAGGAGCTGCTAAGTATCAGAATCTCTATAATGATAAAGGGTTCTAAAGTACCTATCTCAGTCCATTTGTTTCAAATAGGATAGATCTTGGTCCCAATGCCTTTGTTGGTGTCTAAATCTTAGATCTTCTGGTCTTATGACAAAAGACACCATACAGACACTGGGATCCGGATGCATCCATTAACAAAGAATTAGCTCAACAGCCATCTATCGCTTATTATATATGCAGTTGTCTTGATATTCCTGACTATATCTCTTCACCTAGTAATAAAAAATAGGACGTATATCATGAATGGCACAAAAATAGTTTTTATTTCTTTTTTTATATAAAATCCATGCTAAACATTGACCAAGTCAACAATGTTTTGAAAACAGGAAAAAGTGTCAAAAATAAAACTATATTTTGTATGAAATAAGAAGCTCAAGTTTGCTCAAAAAACGGAATAGGTTTTTTGATTAAAGTTTGTTCAAATAATGTAGATTAAAAAGTTGCTTAAAACCACCCTTTTTTATAAGGAATACAAAAAACAATGCTTAAGTGATATAATTTAGTGACAGGGTTTAAAGATTCCCCTATAAAATAGACTGTCACCAGTTGATTACAGTGAATTCCATTGCTAAATCAATTCAGTGACGGAATTTTATTACTAATTCACTGTTTTTTTGTTAATCGATGAGGACAAAAAAAATTATACTAAAAATTTCAGACCAACTATTAGTGTTTCTTATAAGTAGAAATAGAGCACCCTAATGTAATTGCATTATATACAAGACCGGAGGGAATACGTAAGAATAACAATACATAAAGTTCCCGTCACGTACACACAATAAGCTTATAATTTCACCTTAACCAACCAAGGCAGGTAACAATAATGTACAAATATTCAGCTCAAATCCTAAAGCCATTATAATAAAGATCTTATTGGTACTAACGCTGACTCTAATGATGCTCACGTACCCTAGAAGTCAAAGGAGAGTGCACGTAAGACAAAAAGATTCAGAAAATCCTTAGTAGAAACAAAAACCCAAGATGAATAATGACAAATAAGGCAACAAAAGAAGGAACAACAGAAAGAGGAACGCGTCCCTTATCTTTTCTCAGGACTAACCCTTCAATGATAGGGTAGTTCACAACAATAACATATGCCGAAATCAAAATCTGCACCAACATGTCTTCCAAGTAGCTTCCCTCACAAACCACAATTCTACACAGTCCTCCAATGAAACACGAAATGTTGATGGAGAGAAACACAAGCATTGGGACCAGAAACATGTGTGAGGTTCTGAAATCGAACTTGTCCATTTGGTACAACGTTGTTGTTTTTGTTGTTTGTTCTTTGTCGTCGTCTTCTTCTTCTTTGTTAGTGGGCAAGAAAGTTGATTTCTTGAGATTGAGAGTGTTAAGGATAGCATTGAGAAATCCATAAAGGTGGCATGTGGTTGACCTGATCATCCACATTCGCTGTTCGTTTATGTATTTGTGGAATGAGCCTCCTGTTGTGAGTACTTCTTGCAAGTGTTTGCATAGTGCTGATAGAAATATAAAGGCAAATATAAAGAAGTATGGATCTGAGACCTGTCACACCAATAAACAAGAAAATCATACTAGTGAATTACATGGAAATTGTTTCAGATTACATAGACATTACTTGATGCATTAACAGACTAATATAGTAGAAGCAACACCTAAATATATTTGAAGTTTGATATAATTTTATCAAAAAAGGGTCAAGCATGCGTAACACAAAAAATTAAGACATGTTAAAATATGGGAGAGAGACAAAAAAAATAATTAGCAAATCCCTAATTCAGGACCTCAATGGCCTATCACTGTGAAGTCCCTAAGAACTAATATAAGATTAAATTTAGTAGCAAAATTACTTAAATGCACTTAATTTGAAATAACAACGCTTAACAAGTAATAACTCTAAATTATAAATGACTAACAACTAAGGCAGTGACAACTAATTTCACAAATTTTCTTGCTAAATATCAATAACAACAATAGCTCAACAAGAAACAACTCTAACATATCAAACGACAATAACAACTAAGGCAGTGACAACTAATTTCACTTAGGACAATTAGATCATTTGAAAAAAAAAAAAAAACCTAAATTATAGGATGCCTCCTAAGGATTTCATAGGAATTAAGCTATTTTGAGAGACTATTTTCGGATTCCTACATTTTGGAGTATGTTTGTAGGACAACACCATGCTGCACAATGCTAGCATAGCAAACAAGCAATATCTAATATATATGTAGATAGCTGTGATAATTGTTGTTAAACAAGAAGCAACATTAGTCAAACAAATAACAACTTTAATCTATCAAATGACAACAAGTCAACAACTAGGATAGCGGCAACTCCTTTCACTGAGGGTAATTATGTCATTTCACAAAAACTTAATTCGCAGACAAGCAATACCTAATACGTAGATAGTTAATTAGTTATGATAATTGTTTGTTTTTACCTTTGGGTACAAGGGGATTCCATGTAGGAGGCAAAGTTGAGGGATAGTGGCAAGATAACAAATGGGCAAGCAATAAAGGGGAAAGAGTGTCATTTCTGCACAACTAAACCTCTGAAGTAGAGACATGTTAAATGGGAAATAAATGAGTGGGCAAAACTTGCTCAAAGAAATCTCAATCAAGCCAGAGCTCCATCTTGTTCCTTGAATCAACAAATCATTCAAATTTGTAGCTGCAATTCCCATAAACTGTGCCTTTGGAGGATCATAGAACACTGATCTCCAACCATTACAGTTCATGAAGAACCCGGTGACGACATCTTCAGCTACACTAGCATACAAGAACCCAACCTGTAAACAATATCTATTAGAAAGCAATCTGAAATATAATGTACTCTTTTGGTTCTTAATGTAAGACCCAATTAACTAATTTGATTAAATTAAATAAGTTAGTTAAAAAAAACCATTGACCCAGTGCACAAAGTTCCCACCAAGTGAGACCATCACAATCAGAGAGGTTATTTCCAGGATTTAAACTCATGACTTCCAAGTCATATGGCAGTAACATTACCGCTATGCCAAGGCTCATCCTCTAGTTAAGTTAGTTAATATTACATATTTTTTCTAAAACACTCTAATCATCTTCCTTAATTCTCTTCTTCTCTCTTCTACTTGATTATTTTTCAGAGAATATCAATAGCGCTAATTTGGGAAAACATTAATAAATATATGAAATAAATCTTACATTTAGGACCAATATCAACTCCCTAATCAAATCCTATGTTAAGGACCAGAGGAGCATCTTTTAGAACATTTTCTTGGTTCATAATATAAGGTACCATGTAATATTATATAATCATCGTCTACCTTTTGTTTTTACCCAAGTTATATAATGATTTATTTTGGTAAAGTGTTTTGGAGTTATGTCTAAATTGGTTAGTGTAGGATTTCAGGCGTACCTTGAGTGTAGTTTCGTACTCTCAAGATACCCACACGAACCAGATCACGTCGGACCCCAACTATATTACACAGCAAATGGCATTGAAGGAAGAAGAGAAAAACCTATCCAAAAGTTTTTCTCACAATGTGTTTTGATTTCAGAAGAGGAGTTCTCTTTAATCACATAGCCCACATATATGTTAACTGTTCCCACCATTTGTTTCAAAGATTTGGAGAATATTGCTAATAAATACCCCAGAGTATTGTCAACAAATGCCCCATAAAATTGGGTATTTCATTTTGGCCCCAAGGCCAAAAGGTTTAGGCCTAATCCATCAAGGGTTGATCAAGCCCATTTCCCAATAGTTAGTTCATTGCCTTTGTAGCCATTTACATCTCACAATGATATGTAGTTGATAATTATATTTAATGAAGTTTACATTCTTTTAAGTTAATGAGGGTAAAAATGGAATCCAGGTTCTTTGTTGACAAGTTTTAAGTTTAAGAATGTAACATATGTGAAGGGCTTGAAAGTACCTTGCAGTTAGGATCTATTAGAGGGAGTATATTTTAACAAATTTTGGTGTAATCAATACATATATTACTCTCTTGGATCCTAAATGTAAGAGCTAGATATCTAATTAATTAGTTAAGTTAGTCATTTTAAAAAATGTGCCATAGTTTTCTTAAAATACCTCTTATTGTCGTTTACATTGAAACCATACTCCCATTGATAGAAATTCTTTTTAATATGTGCAATCAGAGGAATAGTTTGAGAGAAATATTATATGGATCAAAATTACATTTGAGACTAAAGCAAAACCCCAACTAAATCTTTCAATTATGACCAGAGGGAGTGTTAATTAATCAATTAAAATAAGTTTGTAATGTATACTTACTGTATTATTTTGTGTGTGTAAATCCAGAACAAAATTCGCATAGCTGTGTAAATGAAACAAAGAATGTAACAAAGTATATACGTTAATATATACACACACCTCTTGACCCCATTTGTTGCTCGTTTCATAGTCACATGAAGCCAACAACTTAATATCTTGTTGTAACAATGCATGAGTAGTCCCATAAACCAAATATGGTGTGTAGTTTTTGTGTAGAGATTTGATGAACTCATTGGATGAGCCAAATTGTTGTTGGAGTTGAACAAGGTCAATATTATCTAGCATTCAAAACAATATATAATGTCAAATTAATCAATGTATAAATACTCATAGTTTGGCCCTTGAAATTAAAATGTAGATGTATTCTACTACATAATGAACAATTCAAATAGAAAAAAATCTAAAACTTAACACATGAATAAGAAGAGCATGCATCTTTGGTTTACCCTTAAGAGTTTAGAAGACCCATTGGATGCCTTAATGAAAGAGTTTCACTATCTACCTTGTTTGGATTTATTTTTGTTAAAGACCTCGTACTTAAATGATCAAAGTCTCTTTCCAATAGGATAATTGCCTGTTGGTTAAACTATTCGTAATTACCAGCCAATTTTCAAAATATAATGCTCGCATGCGCTTTTTCTCATTCATCACATACCTTTAAAAGTACTGTAATTTCCCCACAGGGCAGCCCTTTTTGCAAAAAAGCAAGTCCCACACAACAATGGTCCTTCAAGGCCATCCATTCCTTTGAACAAAACCTAATCAAAACAAACATGTCTATGAAGATTAAGTATAGGATTATGCTAAGCACATACACACACATGTAGGGTTGATATATATATATATATGTATATTCTTAACTTTATATGCAGATCTGTGCTGAGAATCATATATATCGTTGGTGGTGATACCACGAAATGTTTGAGGGAACTGAACAAAAGCAAGAGAAGGGGATATGTTGGGATCAAGATGAAAACACATTGCTTGCTTTGCTGAAGTTGGATCGTTGCACATCATGTCACAGTCTAACACCAGAAAGTATGGAGCATTGCTCATCACACCTGATACTCGTAGCTGAAACAATACAATACAATGCATATATTTGCAGGGAAATTAATATGTCTGCAAATTTGTAACAAGTATGCAGTTGAGAAAATATACATATATGTTCAAGGTGGAATATGAGTGAATTAGTTGAAACAGTGGTATAAGGGTTAATAGTTCAACCAAATTGAGTTGAGGTTAAACCGGTAAAAGCAATATTCAAAACATTCATATTTGATCATGAAAAAGCAATATTTAAATAAAAATTAATATAGGTAAATAGAATCCTGTTCATGCACAAACCACACATATAACTGCCATATAACTACATGAGGTTATAAATGGGATGGAACCCGCAGGCCGCAACCTCCTAATTATAGAGAAATATTCATGCTATTAGGCTACATGGTTATGACACATATTACAGTTATTAATTAAAGTACAAATACTTGGGATGACATTTTTTTTGGGAAAATCCCAGAAAAATACCTCCGAAATAGGGAAATGCCGATTCAGTATTCCGAATTCCAAAATCCCGGATCAGTACTGTGTCAGTACAGATGAACAATGCAGGGGCGCGAAAAGGCGATTTTGCCCTTCAGCCCTCATTCTCGCCATTTCAGAATAACAACACGAGGCTCTTAATTAACAATTCCGGATTCTTGATTAACAACCCCAATTTCATTTTTTTTTACTTTTACAATAACAACACCGATCTTGTTATTAATAACAACATATTCTACATTAACAACTCTCATTTCTTGTTTCACAACTTCGTAATTTAAGTTTCAATGCTAATAACAACACCTCTTTCTTTATTAACAACACTATTTTTGAAATGCAAATATGCATAAACTCTGATTCGGAGTACTGAATTGAAATTTCTCTATTTCAGAGGTATTTTTCTGAAATTTTCCCTTTTTTTCTTTTTTAATAAAATTCAAAATGATGTCATTTTAGGCTTATTATAATTTTAAGAAGAAAATATCATTTGAATTTCAAAATCCTAAATTAATAGTTACTCACAAGAATATAAGTATTAACTACACTTGTGTAGAAATTGACAACTCAGTTTAATAAAAAGTCACTTATTTAAGATTTTGAAATTTAAATGATATTTTTTTAATCTTTTTTTCTGATTTTAAAGACAATTTCTTAATAAAAAATTTTATATGTTTTTATCAAGTCCACAATAGATTTGAACACTAAAAATTATAGTTTTTCTAAAATTTTTAACAAATATATTATACATAATAAAAGTATAAAACATATACAAGAGGATAATTTATTGATCATTGTCTCATGTAATGTCATAGAAACGAGGCTTTTTGGATTTTATTAAGATATACCAAAACATTGAGGGCCCCAGCCTTGAAATGGTGAGCGTAAGAGGTCCTTTTTTCTCGACGAACATACACCAGCACTGGCAATTTCACTTTCTCCGATACTTCCTCTGCAACATTTTCTTCCATCACCTGTCTCATCAAACTCCTCTCCTTTCAGTCTTTAACCACACAACAATTCAAAATGCAAAAAAAAACTCTCTCCAAATTACTCTGAAAATATCATGTCCTTCTTATTTGAAATAAGTTTCGGATAATTAACGTGTAAGTCCCTATAATTTCACTTAATTATTTTATCATGTTTCTGTAATTTTTTTATCAAATTCTTATAGTTTTACATATTTTTAATCTTTTTTTTAGCGAGATTTACATATTTTTAATCAAGTTTATGCATTTTTTTTTACCACATCTTTGCAATTTCACCTGATTTTTAATTATATTTATGTAGGTTTTTTTCCTTTTAATGTTTTATCAGACATCTAAAAATGCATGCACCCAACTACAATTCGAATGAAACTATAACGATGTAATAAAAAAATTATAAAGCCTTCATTAAAAATAGGTGAAATCATAATGACCTGATAAAAAATTAGAGGAATTTAATTAAAAATCAATCGAAACTATAATGATTTATAGATTAATCCTCCCCAATCCCCATAGTCCACGGAACCCTCCTGCGAACTGCCAAAGAACATCACCAGTTGGCTGACGGAGACACCATTATCAGTGACAATAGATTACTGGGAATTATCCAAATTTAGGTTTCAAACCAAGGTTTGTATAGGTCGAGATAAAATTTCTCTCATATATCTATCTTATAAATCGTAAAAGATATTCTCAAAAGCTAATTCAAACACACACTTACTTTTTTATATGTATTTGGATTAATTTTTGAGAATAGTTTTTATGATTTACGATGTAAGTATATGAAAGAAACTTTATCTCGACTTACGGAAAATAGTTTTTGAAACCACGGTTTGGGTGTTTCCCAAACGCTCCCTTTAGCGTGTGTTTGGTTTGAGGAGAGGTAAATTACAATTTTAGATAAAAGAAACCCAAAATTTACCCTCTCATTTTTTTTAAATTTTAGATTTCCGCCCAAAATTTACCCTATCATTACTTTTAAATTTTAGGTTTCCGCTTAAAATTTAAATACCTTCAATCCAAAAAAGTAATTTACTCCTCATCTCCTTCCCTCCCTCCTCTACCCTCCCCTCAAACCAAACACACCCTTAAACTTTAGGTCTCTAATAGGTTACCCAAAAAAAAAACAACTTGTGACAAAATGATCATAAATTCTTGTGATAACTATGATCAGGTCCAAAGCTCAAACCCAACTTCTGCAACAGCAAGCAGTGGGCTTACGGCAGCCAAGCATAAAGAGAAAGGACTTTTTTAAGAACATTTTGATAAATATTATTTAAACTTATCTATGATTAAAGGAAATAAAACTTCAAAATAATTTAGTGACTTTAAAAGACTTGTTTATATTTTAAATTGTTGTGGGAACCTCTGACAATTCTTATCATAACTTAAAAAATTAATATAAGTTTACCTCAATCATAGAGGGGTGATCTTGACTAACGCCAGAGAAAAAGCGGTCGCTTTCTGTTCTAACGCTTATTATCTCTGCTTTAAAAGCCTTATATTTTTCCTGCCACCCAAATCAATATCCGTATATAAATTTATTAAACATCAAGATATTTTTTCAGTTTATGTAACTCATAAAAAGATTATCATAATTCAATAAAATATCAAACAGAACGAACCTTGATCATCTGCTTTTCTGCAATAAACTCAATATCTTCATCGTTGTCGTCATCATCCATCTCAGAAAAGTAGAGCTTAGGACAACAGCTCTTCAGTCTGTATCTTGTGCAGAAGGGAAGCCACCACCTTGCAAACCTCCAAGCCGCCCTCAGCCCACCTAAAGTCACTGGCGACCCGCCATCGTCGGAAACATAAACATGAAGCTTCTCCGGTGGGTAATCAAGAGCCATGGCAGACAACACAGTGTTCATGACTTGCTCAGTAGGCTCCTTAATTGGGTCTGTAGTGCAAATGAACACATCCAAAGGAGGAAGCTCGTCGTCGTTCTCCGGCAATCTTTCCGGGAACGCAGTCCTGACAACAGGACACCACCGGAAGCCTATGCCGAGGAACCAGATGAAGGAGAGGATGGCTTCTGAGAAGAAGATGAGAAGGAAGGGAAAGAAGGGCATGGTGGTTTCATGGAGGAAGAAGAAGGAGGCTCTGTAATAGAATAAGAAAGCTAAAGAGGTGGAATGGATGAGAGTTTGTAGCCTGTTGATGAAAGCTTGAAGCTTCTGGACATGGCAGATGTTTAGGGGAAGAGAGTCATCCATTTGGATACGATTCCTATGGGGTCAACAACGATAAGTCTCTCTCTGTTTATAATATGAGAAGGGGGGGGGGGGGGGGGGATGATTTTTACAAGGGACTAATTGACTGACGGAAGGCACCTTTCTAATTGTCGGTTGGTGGATGGGCCATATTACGTCTAGACGGTTAATATTTAATTTTCTAATCGATGATTATTAAAAAACATCATCTTTTAGAAAAAATATTAATTAAAAAATTATGTTTATTTTAAATTTTATCCCATTAAAGACGAGTACTTGGTGACCATACCGAAACCAGTTCGCTTGACTAGGTCGACTGATATCATGAAAAGGCCGTCTAGTAATGTTACAATCGGACCCCTTTTTTTTTCAAGATATTTTTAAGGGAGGGAGAATTACCACAAGGTCTTTGCATACTCCTAACTCTTAGGGCCCATTTGGTATAATGGAAATGGGAGGATGGGAAGTGAAAGTGAAAGTGGAAGTGAAAGACAAACCAAATATTAATGTGTTTGATATGACGAAGCTCACTTCCCAAAGGAAGTCACTTCCATCAAAATCGATGGAAGTGACTTCCATGCCTAAACCCAAAGAAGTGAGTTCCAGCGCCATTTGCATCCTTCTATTTCCAACCTTACCCTTCTTCTCTTCCTTCTTCCTCTACTAGCAACGATGGGCATCCTCAGCGACGGCGATGATGGCCTTCCACTAGCAACGGTGGTGATAGTCCTCCACCAATAGCGGCGATGACGAACCCTTTGGTGGATGTGATGAAGTGATGGCGACGGTAATGGCAACTGCAACGGCTGACCCTTCTCCTTCCTCTCCTTTCGTCTTCGACTTCTTCTCATTTGGATGGCTCATTGACCCTTCTCCACCAATGACGGTAACGTCTTGTTTCCACTAGCAACAGCGATGACGATTACTACTTAGCGACAAAGATTAAGTCAAGGTGTGACTCGGATCTGCTTAGCGACGACGACGGCGATGACCTTTGGGTCTTTGGTTTGGTCAATTTGCATCTCTGGTATCCGATCGACGAGATGGTGTTCACCGACGATGGTTTTGGTGCTTCGATGTTTGGTTTTGATTTTCAGCTTTGTTTTTTGTGCTTCGATTTTTTCTTGTTTTTATGGTTTAGTTCCGTTGATTTGCAAATGAAGATGAAGCATTGTGTCTAGTACTGTTGCTATGGAAGCTATTCGCAGGTGTGTTTCTGACGGCGATGGTGATGCTCACTTGAAGCTGGTAGGTGTGGGTCGGTGATCGAACAGACGGAGAGGATTTTTTTTTTGTTGATGGGCATTTCCATATTTTCACATTATAAGTACACATTTTAATTATAAATTATATCTCACTTCCATCATCCTACTAAACATGTTTTATAAAGCACTTCCACTTCCAATTCTACTTCTATTTCCATTTCCAATTTCACTTCCACTTCTATAAAAAAAAAACTCTTCCATTATACCAAACGGGGCATTAAGAAAACAACATAAATATATTGTCATTTTCTATACAAAAACTTATCATTGCATACTCCTAAGTTATTATCATATTTTTAGATAATTAAATCTCTTTTGTGGGATCTTATAGTCATTCCCCTAAGAAAAGAATTTGCCAATTTGTCAGGATTTCAAAATAGTCTAATTACTCCCTCCATTTTAAAATATAAGTTTTAAATTATAAATTTGTGTTTATCAAAAAATCAGTTTAACTTAGTTAAAAATAATAAATATATAAGACATTTTTTTCAAACGTCCCCTTATTTATAAAGAAAATAAGTAACTGAGAGAATAAATAAAAAATGATGAAAAAGAATGTATAGAAAAAATATTAAATTCCACTCGTCGAAAGGTAATCTAATACTAAAAGTATATAAACAAGTAGAAGGAAATGGTCAACAAGGGAGGTGGAGAATGTAATATCTTGAATTGTAATCAAGGATTAATAACTTCAAAGTGATGTAATTAATGATAATTAAGAACTTCTGAAGTATATGCTGTGCAATATGATATAAAGGCGCTTAGTAATGGTTTAGTAAGCATTGTGATAATCAGGGGCAGAATAGTAAATTTACCAACCGACTGGTCAATTACCTGAGAGGAAACTCTCTGATATTTGAGATCAATGGCTAAGATTGAGTAATTCATAGGTGGAATCTTATGCATGCAAGACCATGTGGAATCATAGAAGGAAACACAAAATCTTGACATGTGGCAAGATATGGACCTTTGGATCAAGGTCAAAGTTTCAAACTCAATTTTCTCTTCCCTCTCTCTCTCAAGTCGGTGAAGAAGCTTGGGAAGAAGGGAAAATGTGATCATCATTCTCTTATCTCGTTTTCTCTTTCATCATCCTCCATTTTTGCTGAACAGCCAAGAAAGAGAAAGAGAAAAGCTTAAGTTTTGGTAAGCAAATGCCCTTATATGCTCAAACATCCTTCATTGATGTTGTTCAAGAGGTTGAGAGCTTGACTTCTATGGTTTCAGAATTTTCATTGGTGGTATTTGAGAGATTGTGAAGGTTGAGAAGTTGAGGAATCAAGGAAACCACATTTGGGAAAGGAAGAAGTAAATATTTGATGTATTTTGGTATAATTTTTTTGGCCATTGGTTTGGTTTTGTAAATACTGGATTTTTGCCCTGATTTCTTGTGATTTTAGAAGATATGAATTAAGTGATGTAATGTGGTGCAATAGATGCCAAATAGTGTATGGGAGTCAATGGTTTTGGTTTGGATTTGAAAGGAGGAAGTTTGGCAAATTGTGGTTGGGTGATCTAGTGATCTAGAGATGGGAATGTGTTGCTTGAGTGGGAGTTTGGTTGTTTTGGGTTTACCAATGGGTTCCTTGTGTTAAAATGAGTGAGAATGAGTTTTAGAACAAGTCTTAGGACAATTGGTAGCAAATTGGTCAATTCTGAAAAACCATATCAGTTGCTGCGATTTGGCATCTGATAGGCATCACTCGAGTGAGGGAGGATCTCACTCGAGCACGATATGAATTTCTGGGTATTTTAGTTAAGTCTTCAGGCAGAAACCTTGAGCACACTTCCTGACTTGCGAGTGAGATATGATCCCACTTGAGTGAGCATGGGCATGCTCGAGTGTAGGAGTCGGCTTAAAACCTGGGAGTTTATGGTTGCTCTCGGGTAGTCACTCGTTGGGTTTCACTTCTTGGTGCTTGAGTGCACTTGAGGTTATTGCTCGAGTACATCTTCTTGTGCTCGAGTGAGTGTGAGAAATATTTCGAGGTTTGCTCTCGGGCAAACAATTTCTGTGTCTCACTCACTAGTGCTCAAGTGCAATTGGGGGTGTCACTCGAGTAAGCCAGCCCAAAATCAGAAATTCTTCCAAGAAGGAGGGTCATCAGGGTAGTTTCTCCCAACCCTTTAGGCATATGCTTAGACCTATAATAGTCACCTAAAGAGTTTAAATGATAGCCAACTTAAAGTATTATAGAATTAAGAACTTGGAAAAGAGATTGACGGGTTGTCCCTAACTTGGTTTACAAGATTTGATATTTGCCATCCTCAAGAGCCCACAGTACTGAAAAACGTCAGGAAAGGACCAGGTAGTGACTCTCTCTCTTATACTATGTGTAATGCACTGTATGTATGTTATATCATTGTTTTGTGATGATCTCTGATGCTACTACAGTTACAGCTGGTAATAGCTGTCGTTATACAGCGAAAGCTGTCATTTACAGCGTAAGCTGTCGTTATTGCGATTACAGCATAAGCTATTGTGATTGAGATTACAGCGTAAGCTATAGTTATTGTGAATTACAGCAAGAGCTGTCGCATTGTGTATACAGCCGTGAGTGCTGTCGTTTGTGGTGAAATCCATATATCTTGTGTTGCTGCTGTTGCTGATTGTGATTTACATACATGCTTTGTGTTTATGCATTGTGTAAGCGATTTGTTATTACTGGGATTCTCTTGAATCTCATTCTTTCCAATGACTAACATTTCAGACAGGGCATGTGGCTCAAAAGAGAAGCAAGCAACCCAGAGTGATTAGGACCCTTTAGGGGTATATTCGATTTTGGAAATGTTGGTTATCCATTTTGAACTTGGAATTACTGTGTAATTCGTGATGTAAATGTTATTGTAGTGGAGATTGGTTGTGTAATCCCCTAGAGAGACTTACAAACACTTAGTTGATGTATGTATGGAACCCGGGAGTTGCCAGGAATTTGATTACACACTCTGATATGAATGAATGTATATTAACTGCACAGGTAATTATATTCGAACAATGAAATTGAGACCAGGATAGGAAAAAGGTTTTGAAAGATTTTTGTGAAAAACCTACGGTAAGGTAGGAAGTTATAATAAGTTTAAATCATCCAATGGTCTCTAATCTGATTTAATTATACGTTATCGAATTATAATTACGTGTTTAAAAGTAGGGGGTTACAGAGAACTTCTCATATTACATATTTATATTTCCTCAGTTTGAACATAAAACTTATAGTTACTCTTTGCGTCTTTACTTTTCAAGATTATGTTTTATATTTTAATCATGTTTTCAAATTTCATGTTTAAGATGTAATTTAGGGTTGTCCAGTGTCTACTTTTTTTAAATAATACACTATATATATCAATAAGACCTTCCCAACAGCCAAAGGAATCAACATAGCCTATCACTTTCTCATTTCTATCTATAAGACCTTCCCAACTCTAAATAACATCAATAAGAGGCCGATTAATCTCTGACCAATTTTCAAACAAAAAAGAAGTATGTTGCCCATTACCAATCTTCTTACCCAAACCAGATTTAAAAGATGTCCACACTGCATATATTCCTTTCCAAGTAAGAGAGAAGTCTCGTTTAACCAGAATCTCCAACTTATCTAGATTGTCACATTTATACTTTGCTTTTAAAACTTGAATCCATAATGCATCTGTATCAGTCATGAACTTCCAACAAAGGTGGGAAAATTACATTGAGGTCCCAAATAAGAGGAAAATGAAAAAATGGTCCCTTGAAGTCTCAAAATTGCATCTAAGTCCCGTGGGACTTTTTTGTAATAAATTCCAATCATGAACTTGTCAATTGACACTCATAGACTTGCCAATGGATGCCCCTACACCTGTCAATGATGCACCCCTGGACTTGTCAATGATGCACCATGGACTTGTTAGCGAAATTGGAATTTATTCCAAAAATACTGGGACCATTTTTTCATATTTTCACTTTTGCAGGCTGGCAAAATGCCAACCCTAACCTACAATGTACGAGTTGCAGGCCAGCCTAAGCACCTGCATTTTTTTAAAAAAATAATTTCTTTTTTTTAAAGATTTCCGAAAGTACAAAACACACATATATGAGTCATTGAATTTACCTTGCTAGCATCAATCATTTCTCTTATAAAAATTAAAAAACATAATCTATAATTCAAGAGATAAGGTTATCAAATTTGTCAAAGTTTATAAATAAAAAATTATAAAATCATCCTCAAGAACCAAGATATAATAATTTTGTTTAAAGAAGGAAAGGGGCTAAGATTTTTTCTCTTTGGATTGGGAGATACTAAGATGGGAGTGGAAAACTTATAAGTTTTGTAAAATCATTATATGAAAAAAAAATTGCACACCAACCCACGAGCTATGCGCAGGCCCGCACCTTGCCCCAACCCGAGGTCTCGTTGGTTGAGCCCTCAGGTTAAGCCCATATTACCTGTTCTACTACCATGTCGCCTTCCTTCTTGTCTAGCATCACTTGATCCCAAGATATAAGACGCAATTTCCATTGATTTTCTGCTTCTTCCTAGAGGAAACTTCTGCTGTATTGTTCAATATCCCTGAGAAGTCCTTTAAGAAGTAACATAGTTTGCATGTGATAAGCTAGAAAGCTAGATAGGACGGATTTGATGAGAGTAGCATGTCCTGCAAGTGAAAGAAACTTTCTTTTCCAATCAACAAGCTTCTGTTGAGTTGTTGTAACACCTCAAACCCAACAGACAAATACTTAACTAAAGTATCTCACTATAGCCAATAAAGATGTCCAACATCCACATAATCAAAATACATAATCAATTCATATAAAACCTACACCATAGTGTTAATTTAAATCTTCAAAATATTTTACTAAGTAAATAAAATGTGAAAGTCTTAGGGTCATGGCAAACAAAAACAACATAACATGTGCTCTAGTAGCTCTGTAGGTGTCTTCCTTTGCTCCTTACTAGAACAATCACATGAAAAATGTTAATATAAGGGATGAGATTCCACGTCTCAGTAACTACTGAAAGTTTCTACTGTACACAAGCAAACCACATATGTTTTAAAAGAAGGAATTGATTACATATATATTTGCATGTATCATGATCCTCATAGAAAACGATTTCACATTTAGTCATCATTATGTCAATCTCTATTTTCATCACAACATGTAATATGCAATTTACAATATGCAGTATGCAATCTACCTTAAATCACTGTCCATTCTTATTCCACTGACTGGAGCCATAGGAGGACACATAATCTAACAGAAAAACTCATACATTTGACTAGATTGTCCAATGCTCACCAATTCTTAAGATCTACCCAGCGAAATGTATAAAGCTTAAGTCTAGACTATGACTCCCCTCTTTAAAAAGGACAAAATTAGGAAGGTGCCACATGTCCCACAGCTCCAATACAATCCCGACCAAAGAAATTAAAGAATGGGCCCTTACATGTGCCATCCACAGTGCACCAAGTGATGGCATATTACGTGGTAAAAGATTTCACTATACAAATTTCTCCTTACTCCAACCCATTACAAATGCAACCGCCATGGCAATTATATTCAATCATCAATAAATATAATATTATTAAAAGGCAATGTACAATAAATTGTGCTTCCATTTATATCAAATATCATCACATATTCAAACATGCCTAAAAGGAAATAAAAATTCAACAATACATTAATTATAATTAAATTATTAACTATGTGAATAAAGTGAGTTATAAAGAAATTTACTTATAACATTGCTTACTTGAGAATTTACAATACATACATATAATTTAGTCCATTATTTTTTTTATAAAAGATGGTTATTCACAATCATACACAATTCACAAGTATATAGAAGATATTTAGAGTTATCTGCTACTCCCTAGCACACAAGTAATCACACAAGAGTTACTCCATAGCTCTCAATTAGAGTCTACAAAATCACAAACATAAATACCTATTAATGTATATCTCAAAACTACTATAGAGTTGCTTTAAAATACTCTAAACATTTAAAACTACCCTCTATGACTAATATTATACACACATCTAAGTTCCCACAGATTCCACTATTTTATTTAGATATAGTATTATTTGAAAATAATATTTTTATAGAAGGAAACAGATTTTACATATATAAGTGTATATTTAAAGATATATGGCGACAGAGGATGCAAAGAGGAAAGGAAGAAGAGCTTGGCCGGTTGTGGATCCCACATGTGTAATTTTTTTTTTGTTCTAAAAAAAACATGAATATGTCATTCCTTGAATAGCAACCCAAACAATTTAAAGTGATAAAAAAGGGGAGAGGATAGGGTTCAACGGTAAGGTAAGGTAAGGTTAGGGGAGGGAAAGAGAAATAACTAGACCCCCAATACACACATTTACACTCATATGAGAGTTGTTGGAGATTTAGGTTTTAAAAAAACAATATATAATTATATTGATGTTCATACACCCAAGCATCTGCTGGTTTAAAAGGCGGGTGGTAAAGAAATAATTAAAACAATCAAACTCACACACCAACCAGCAAAAGACAAGAGAGAAGAAAAAAAGCTTAAGGAAAATATATACCTATAAAGATATATACGTGTGTGTATTATGTACGTATGTATGTATGTATGTGTGTATGAGCAACAGTAGGGAGATGTAAAACTGGTAATATGGGTTTTAAGCGTAGGCCAAACCTGCCTAACCCAGAAAAATGAGCGGTTTGAGTTTTGCAAAAGTGGGACCATTTTGTTGCGGTTCTTTTTTGCCAAAACCCATATGGGCCTAACCCACGGCAAGTTGGACCACCAGGTTGGTTGGTTGGACCATTTTTACTTGTTTAATAAAAACAAATTTGTGACTTCTCTAAGTGTATTGTGTAACATAACATCATTAATATCAATTAATTATTATCAAAGAAATATAAAAGAATAAAATGCAAATAGATTATATATTTCATTCATTGTTATTTACTGTTTACAGCGTGTGTATTTATAGAATACAATTGTGATTCTAGAGTAGTATTCTCTAGGGCTTAGCTATACAAATATTGGCACTATTATTGGATTGGGCTTTTATCATAGACTTTTGGGCTTTATTTATTGTTGATGACTGTAGTATGCTAACAGCCCCCCGCAAGTCAAATGGAATAGGTGTGACATGAAGGCTCGAACGTAGCTAAAGGAAGCGATGAGTGACCAAAGGTTTTGTAAGTATATCAGCCAATTGATCTTTTAATGAGACTATGGCAATTTGAAGTTTCTTTGTAGCCACTTGTTCTCGAACAAAATGATAGTCAAGGGCAATATGTTTAGCACGTGAATGGAATACGGGATTAGCTGCTAGATAAGTAGTCCCCAAGTTGTCACAATAAAGAATAGGGGGCGGGCTAGTGAGATGTGAAATTCACTAAGAAGATTTTGAACCCAGATGAGCTCACTGGTAACATTTGCCAAAAGATTTGTATTCTGCTTCAGTACTAGACTGGGATATTGTTGGTTGTCTAGAGCTCCAAGAGATAAGACTAGAGCCAAGGTAGACAGGAAATCCAACAGTTGATCGTGAGTCAATAAGCTATCCACCCCAATCAGCATCAGAATAAGCTTAACTTGGAAAAAGGCTTAAATGAACCAACATCAAAAAATAATTGATGATGTCCATATCGATGTGGGCCATAATAATAAGTGCCACAAAGGTATCTTAAGATGTGTCTAACAGCCGACTAGTTATGTGCTTTTAGATTATGCATAAATTGACATACATGTTTCATTGAAAAAGATAAATTAGGTTGGTGAAAGATAGATATTGAAGACTCCCAACAATGCTTCTATATAAACTTGGGTCAGAGAAATCAAGACCATTAAGATCCGGTTTGGAGTTAACAACCACTAAGAGGGTATGGAATGAGCATTTAACATATTTATGCACTTTAACAAATCCATAATGTATTTTTGTTGAGATAAAATAAGACCATTAAAAGTTTTTTGGACTTCAACACCAAGAAAATAATTGAGAGAGCCCAGATCTTTAACTGGAAAGGCAGTACTAAGATTTGTAATGAGATAAGCAAGAGTAGCATCAAAAGATCCAATTAAAATGATATCATCTACATAAATTAGTATACAGAGTTGATATGCGACCGAATTGAAGATAAATAGTGAAAGATCAGACTTGGAGGTAGTGAAACCCATTTGTAAGAGGCGATTGCTTAAACATGAGTACCAAGCCCTAGTTGCTTGCTTGAGGCCATAAAGAGAGCAATTAAGCTTGCAGACATAGTTGGGATACTCAGGATGAACGAAACCCGGTGGTTGGGTCATATATACATCTTCATTAAGTAAGCCATGTAAAAAGGCATTTTGGATGTCTATTTGATGAAGAGACCAACCCCAAGAGACAACAATGGAGGGGATTAATCAGATTGTGGTAGGTTTGACCACTGGTGAGAAGGTCTCTGAAAAGTCAATTCCTGCTTGTTGTTGGAATCCTTTAGCCACTAATCAGGCTTTGTACTGATCAATTTGTCCAGAAGGTGAATATTTGATCCAAAAACTCTACTTGCAACTGATGACATTATGTGAGGATTTTCGAGGAACTAAGCTCCATGTTTGAGTGTCAATAAGAGCTTGAAATTCCTCACTCTTAGCTTGACGCCATTCCGTAGATCGTACAATATCAGAGACAAAGGTAGGTACGGTAAGAGAGAAAGAAGTAGCCAGAGCTTTTTGTGGAAGCCAAGGAATGGTGCCATCTGTATAGTGTTTAGGTTTAGAGATATGGGCTTTGGAATAGGCGATCATTGGATGGTCAGAGGGAATGGTGTCAAGCAGGGTAGGTGGTGGCGGTGAGGAGTTAATTGTTGTGATAGTGAGAAAAGCAGAGGGAGTGGGAGGAGATAGGGTTTGAGGTGCCGATGGGGAGGGTGTGGGAGTTGAAGCACGTGTAAGTGTCAGGTTGGTGTTAAAGGGTTGAGTGTATTGGGTTGGTCCTGATGAAGGAGGGTGAGGGCTTAGAGTAGTGGGTTATAGTTAAGTCATGCTTGTTGGTGTATGTGTGAGTTGGAGTGGAAGAATGGTGTGATGGTTGGATTGGGCTTTGAGGTACCAAAGGTGAAATTAGAAAAAGGAAATTGGGTCTCATAAAAAAGTACATCCTTAGAGATGTATATTTGGCCAGTCAAGGGGTTGAGACATAGGTAGCCCATGTGTTGAGTACTGTAGCCAATAAAGACATAAAGAAGAGACATAGGTTCAAGTTTATGTTTAGTGTAGGGTTGGAGATTAGGCCAACAAGCTAACCCAAAAACTTTTAGGAACTTGTAATTGGGCTTTTGATGAAATAGTATTTCAAATGCGCTAAAGTTATTAAGAGTGGTTCTTGGAATTCCATTTAAGAGGTATATGGCTGTGGAAAATGCATAAGTCCAGAAAGTTTGAGGAAGTTGGCTATGGAATCAAAGTGTAAGTGCTCGTTTGGAATAGCTTATTTTTGGGCAATAAGTGCTTATAATTCGTGATTTACGGTATACGAGGTAAGTATGTGAGAGGAGTTTTTTCTTGGCTTGCGTAATAAGGGCTTATTTCCCAAATATAAGCTCTCCCAAACACAGCATAAGACTCGTTTCTACTATTGATCGGTGACGGCACTCCACAATACCATTCTGTGGTGAGTGTGAGGGCAAGAAATACGATGGTGAATTCCAAGAGCCTTAAGAAGACAATGAAGAGAATGAAATTGTCCTCTCTGGTCAGATTGGAAGGATTTAATTTTTTTTATCAAGTAAATTTTTTACAAGAGTGAAAATATTTTGAAAAGCAAAGTAAACTTTATCTTTTGTTCGAAGAGGGAACAGCCAAACATAACGAGAAAAATTATCAACAAAGGAAATGTAATAACGAAAACCATTTACAAACATAATGGGGATGGTCCCTAAACATCACAGAAAATAAGATCTAAAGGTGTAGTGGAACGATTTGGAGAAGATGGTGAAGGTAGGCGATGACTTTATAAAGTATGGCATGCAAAGCAATAAGAATGGAAGGATGATGTTAAGACTGGAAGTGAGTTTGAGAGATGACACTTTTAACAACACAATGAGCTAGGTGTCCAATTCGATTATGCCACTGGACGAAGGAGGTTCAAACACCAAAATGTGCAGAAATTGATGGAGAGAGTAGAGAAAGAAGACCTTGAATCAGGTAGAGTTTATTGTGACTGGGTCCTTAAAGAATAATTTTTCTGGTGGTTTCATCCTTCACAAAGAAAGAATGAACATGAAATTCAAAGAAAACATTGTTGTCAAGACAAATTTGATGAATAGATAATGAATTTTTAGGAATAAGAAGAACATGAAGAAGATTAGAGAGAAGATATTTGCCATTTGTCGTGGAGAGTTGGCCAAAACCAATATGTTGAATAGTAAGAGAAGCACCATCACCAATAATAGCAAATTTGTGGCTAGCATACGGGTCAAAGTGAATGTTCAATTTTGAGAAATCAGAGGTCATATGGTTTGTGGCACTTATATCAGCATACCACATTGTGTCATCAGTGATAGATGGAAAAGCAGAGTAGTTGGCTAAGACAGAGGAGGGTGAGGTTGTAGGATATGTTGTGGGGGGTCGAAAAGAAGGGTCCTATCGGTATGGGTAATGTAGCCCCCTCACCGTAATTACATCTGGTTTATGAAATTAAAGTGAAATAGAGACAAATAAGACAAAATCAAGATTTATAATCCCTCACCTTCAAGATGGGGTGTTCAGAAAAACAGTTCAAAATATATTCAGTCTGGTCTCACATTCAAGTTTAGAATATAATTACTTGAGAAATCAAATTACATTGATAAATATCAGAGTGCACAACTAAAATCCCAGCATACCTTGTGTTACATGTATATATAAAATGGGTGTATAGTTTTCCAATAATAGGGGATTATATATCCAAAAACAATATTTACAACCCAAAATATATACAGTAATCCCAAATCCAAAACAGATAACCAACAACCAAATAAAATGCCTCTAAGAGATCCTGACCACTCTAGGTTGTCCGCTTCCCTTTTGAGCCACTTGCCCTGTCTGAAATGTTAGTCAATGGAAAGAATGAGATTCAAAAGAATCCCAGTAATAACAAATCACTCAGACAATGTATAAACACATAGCATATATGATCATGTTCAGTAGCATCTCAATGATTCATGGCTCACGCCACGAACAACAGCACTCACGGCTGTAATCACAATGTGACAGCTTTTCACTGTAATCTCAATGCCTGCTTTCATAGTAAACACTATGCCAGATTTCACTGTAATCACTATGCTCGCTTTCATCGTAAATGCTATGCAACAGCATCACAAAGCTCCACAAGGCATCACAAAGCAGCATCAACAACACAATGCATGACAACATACATACAATACATTTACACGAAGTATAAGAGAAGAGTCACTACCATGATCTTTCCTGACGTTATTTGGCACAGTGGGCTCATGAGTTTGGCAAATGTCAAATCCTATAACCAAATTAAGGACAACCAATCAATCTCTTTTTCAAGTGCTTATTTATATAATACTCTAAGTTGGTTATCATTTAAACTCTTTAGGATGACCATTAGAGGCCTAAACACATGCTAAAAGGGTTGGAAGAAAGAATGATGAAGACCCATTTTTGGAAGTACAACACTGATTTTTGGCTAGCTCACTCAAGTGAAGATGACCTCACTCGAGTGATAAGAGACATGCACTCAAGTGAGAATGGCTCTCACTCGCGAGTATTTGACAGTGAGCAACAACCATGACCAGAAAGTGTTCACAACACTAGAGTATGGGGTTTTACACTCGAGTGATGACTCTAAATTCACTCAAGTCCTTGAAGGTGCAACACAGGAAGTGACAACCCGAGAGCACAGATGACTTCAGAGGAAAAAGCACACTCGAGCATAGCCCTTGGCACTCGGGTAAGAAGACTACACTTGTGAGTATCAGAACACACTCTTGACAAATGGCTCGCGAGTGCATGGTCGAGAGCAACTCTTAACATGGCATTACACTTGCACTTGAGTAAACCCATGCTCACTCAAGTAATGGCTTGTATCACTCGTAAATCAGGAAGTGCACTCGCTCTTTTGGCATGGAAGTGCAACACGAACTGGAAGAACTTGGGTGAAAATATGCACAACACTCGAGTGAGACTCATCCTCACTTGAGTAAGGCTTATCAGATTGCCAAATCACAGCAAAAGATAAAAATTCCCAGATTTACCAAAACTAATCCCAATGGTTCCTAAACTCAACACAAAGCTCATACTTACTTAAAATCCCATAAGGAACCCATTGGTAACCTTCAAAACACTCAAAACCCATCATAACAATAATTCATACTCTTGGGTCTCTATAACACACATAATACCCAAATTCATTCAACCCACTTCCAAAATTCAAAACCACATCTAACACTCAAATAAATCCATAATAAATCGGTTCCAACATCCATCATCATATAATCCATGCATTCAAAAATTGGCATAAAACCAGGGCAAATTCCAGAATTCATCATATTCAACCAAAAATCACAATAAATATATCAAAACGATCTAAATACTCACCTCTTCACTTTGCTAAAACCAAAACTTTGATTATCCAACTTTCAAATCTGCTCTAATACTCAAACTACCACCTTTCAAAATTTTAAAATCATCAAGATAAAGTTCTCAATGAGGTGCACAACATTAGAGAAAAGGTCTAGAGCATTAGAGACCAACAAAGGCATCAAAATCTCACCTTTCTTCTTCACTTTCTTCCTTGGTTGCCGGAAATAGAGGATGAGGAGAGAGATGATGAGAGATAATGAAGATGATGATGATGAAGCAAGCATATCTTTCCCCCTTCCTAAAGCTAAAACCGAATAGGAGAGAGAAGAGAGAGAAAAGGTTATTGTTGACTTATGTGTATAATCCTTTGGTCCACAAAATGCTACTTGTCAACATCTTGCTCACTTCCTACATGAGCTTACATAAACTCAAAACACATGATTCTGACCCAGAGCCAATAAATCTCAACTATTGATCCTTAGCCACCAATGAGTTTCTTCTTTGGAACTAACCAATTGGTCGGTAAATTTCCAAATTTACCATTTTGCCCCTGATTTTCACTATGCTTAATAAATTATCACCAAATACATTTATATCAAATTCACATCACATTTCTCCAAAAGTGTTTAATTACACTAATTATAATCACATTCAAAGTCATTAGCCCTAAATCTCAAATTGGGTCATTACAGGTAGTATAGGACAGTATGACCAGAAACAAGGCATAAGGCATATTGTTGTGAAGTATCATATGTGTAAAGATTAGAAGATTGATTTGCTTATCTGTTATTGTAAACAAACCTTCTATTAACTTTGAAGCCTCTACCATGATAGTCAGAAAAATGTCTTCCGCCATGCCTTCTCAGATATCCATGATTACCGCAACCTCTATTTGGTGCTGGAAGAAGTCTATGAGAATTAGTTGCAACATTTGATGTGATTTGAGTAAGTTGAGCACCATGATTTTGAGCTTGTCAGGTTTCATAAGTAAGCAGGTGGCTGAGAATTTCTTCTGGGGTAAGAGTGTCCTTCCTTGTCACAAGTTAAGTGACTATTGAATATAATCATAATTGGAGCTCAAACCTCCAAGAAGATAAATATTGAAGTCAGGATCAGAAATTGGGTTTCTAATTGCAGCTAGTGAGTCAGCCAGAAAATTGGCTTTATGATAATAGTTAGAGATGGATTCATTGCCCTTCTTAAGATGAGTAAGTTGTTGATGAAGTTGGAGATATTTAGCTTGGGATTGTTAAGCAAACCACATTTCTAAAGCATACCACAGAGCTCAAGCATTGTTGTGTCTCATAAATTGTCCAATGAGTGGTTCAGAGAGAGAAGAAATAAGAAGAAGAAGAATCATTTGATCCTTTTCAAATCACTTGATGTATTCTAGATTTGGTATTCCATTAGTAAGTTTTTGAAGTGTTGGGGGTCGGAACCATCAATATGATCATTTGAGCATTCAAAATGAGATAGTTATCTTGGGTGAGCTTGACAGAGATGTAGTGAGAGACATTTAAGGGCTGGGTGAGAAGAGGAGGAGAAGAAGAGTTGTCAATATGAGTAGAGGTGGATGAGGACTAGGTTTTGGTGGCCATCGGTGTGGCCATTCTAATCGAATATGTCATTGTGGTGGCGTCACCTTCAGGGCTCTGATACCATATCAGAGCAATATAAAAGAATAAAATGCAAATAGATGAGTGTATTAATTTCTATATATTTCATTTATTGTTATTCACTATTTATAGCGTGTGTATTTATAGAATACAATTCTAATTCTAGAGTATTCTCTAAGGCTTAGCTGTATAGATATTGGCACTATTATTGGATTGGGCTTTTGTTGTGGACTTTTGGCTTTATTTATTGTTGATGATTGTAGTTTGCTAACAATTATTGATTGTATTGAATGTTAATAATGGCTTTTGGATTTATGTTTATTTTATGTCGTGTGGACTTATGATGAATGCTTAATTTGTAATGTTTGAAACTTTGAATTTGACGTTTTATTATCACTTTATGTTTTTGTAAATTATTTTTAATTTTTTATGGCTTAGGTTTGTAGGAAAAAAATTTCACTATAATGTTTTAAAAAAAATTTTGAAAAGTATAAAAAAATTATAAAAAAAGAAAATAATATGGGGTGGGCAGGCTTACTCGCCAACCCAGAGGTTATGGGTTGGCTAAATGTTGACCCATATCGATGCGATTCTTTTTGGGTCAAACCTATATGGTCTCAACCTGTGGCGGGTTAACCCAAAATTAGTGGTCCACCCCATATTACCAACCTAAGGAGAAGGAAATAGTTGGTATAAAACATGGAGATATACCCATGTACAGTAAAAGAGAATGAAAGAGTTGATATGACAAGCCTTATCAAAGTATAATATATTGAGGTATTGATGAAGGAAAGCAAGAAAAGAAATTCTTGAAAATACATTTTCTTAGAAAAATATATTGAAGGAACAGTAGTAGGACAAAGTAGATTAATAGAGAAATGAAAGATAAAAAAATTTGAGTTTGTGACTCTGTGTTAAGAGTCATGCGGCGTCGGAAGTGAGGAGTGGGGGTGAGAAGAAAGAGATCTTATATAGGAATATATCTAGGGTTTAACTCCTCTTATAAAAATAATATTTTTAAGAAATAATAATAATAATAATAATAATAATAATAATAATAAAATAATAAAAGTAATATTTAGAATGCTAGAAGCTTTTTTTTTTGTTTTATATTGCTTATTCCAATGGTAATATATATATTTCCACACACATGCCCATAAACATAAAATAATTATTTTAAGGAGGTATTTCATTTGTATACATTCTTTTTTTAATACATGTTTAGAAATTGATATTTCTTTTAAATTATTAATTCTTTTATACCCTTTGACTAAATAAAACCTAAACTACAGCTAATTCCAAGTGTTAGCGAAATAAGGATGCATGTTACAATTTTATCCAAGATAGGGGCAAATGTGATACTAGAGGCCCTATTATGAAGAAGGGGAACACTAAGGTATTTGCCTAGATCACCAATGAGGTTTACACCTATCCTCTGACTTAGCTCATGAGCTATAGAGAAGTGAACATTCTTTAGAGAAAAAAATCTTTGTTTTAGCTCTAGAAAAGTTAACAATCTTCTGTAAAGCCCTAAATTTCTATTAAGGGCTAATGATAATTATTGTAAATGATTTTGTAAATCAAAATGGATTTGAGATCCGTATCGTTACTAGAAATGCCATGTATTTTAACATAATTATTTGGGCTAAAATAAGGGTAAATGGAGCATGGGAATCGAAAATGAAAGTAATTATGTGTTATGTGGCAATTTGAGTTAATGTGCCATAATTGATGGAAAAATTGAAAGAATGGAAATTGTCGGTTAATAAGTTAGTGATTAAGGGAGGAATTAATTACTAACTAAGAAGAAATAAGATGTGTGACCAAATGGCTAATGGAATGGTTAGAGTAACTAATTAGTTACTTATTTGAGGAGAACCAATAAGAATGTGACACTTGGCAAGCATATATGATGATAGTGGTAGAGAGAAAAGTCAAATGGGAATAAAGAATTCATTTCTCTCTCTCCCTCTCTCCTTGTTTTTGCTGAAGGTGGTATGGGCTTGGGAGTATCATCATTGCTTCATCTCCTTCACACTTCCATTTCATTCATCTCTCTCCTCTCTCTCATTTTTGGTGCCATTGTTGCTCAAAAAGGAAGAAGAAAAGCTTGGTTTAAGTTTCTCCATTGGTGTTGATTTGAGCTCTCAAGAAAATTTAGAAGTTAAAGAATCAAGAAACCTCTTTAGCAAAGTTATAGAGGTGAATAAGAGAAACACTTCTATATAAGTCTTGTGGTATTTGATTTAACTTTAAATTTTTGGAATTTTTTGCCTATTTTCGAATATGTTTGGAATATATGTGGATAGATAAAAAGGGGTTTGGGATTGAATGAGTAAGTTTGGAGATTTTGGAATTTTGGTGTTTAGTGTTGCCCAAAACCAAAGCATGATAATGAAGTAGGATTTTGGTAGTTTTGACATTTCGATTGGATTCCTTGAGTAATTTTATATGGGAGTAGCTTCGGTTGAGGTTTTGGGTCCATTGGAAACTCTTAGGTAAAATCTAGAAGTGTTGTCAGTTTTTCTGCCTTTTTTGGTTTTTGATAAGCATCACTCGAGTAATCTAGGGTCCACTCGAGTGCGGGATGAGCATCACTCGAGTGAGGATGGGTCTACTTGAATGCGATAGTGTATTTTCCCTTTCTGCCTTCAGCTTTCATGTTGCACTTTCGGGCAAAAGGCAAGAGTGTTGCCTCACTTGCAAGTGTTGTGGGTTCTCACTCGAGTGTAGGTGTATTTGACACCATGAACTCTCGTCTTGGGTTGTCACTCATTGCCAAGTTTCGAGAGTGTGCCTTAACACTTGCGAGTGTTAAGCTGTCACTCGAGTGAGGTCTTCTTCACTCGAGTGCTCCTCTACTTTGAAAGTTCTTATACTCTCGGGTTAACACTTTCTGTGCTTCACTTTCTAGAACTCGAGCGAGCATTTGGCTGTCACTCGAGTGTTAAGCTTTGTGCCCGAGTGCAAAGTGCATCATCACTCGAGTGAGGCCATCTTCACTCGAGTGCTATAGTGAAAAATCAGTGTTTGTGCTTCCAAAAGGGGATCTTTGGGAAAGTTCTTCCAACCCTTTAGGGCTTTTGTTAGAGGCATTAGTAGCTTCCTAAAGAGCATAAATGATAACCAATTTAAGTAATATGAAGTCATTTAAGTATGGGAAAAGAGTATAACACTTCTTCCCTAATGGTAAATTATAGGATTTGATATTTGCCCTCATCGGGAGAGACCAGTGCCAGAGTATGCATAAAGCAAACCAGGTAGTGACTCTTCTCTCATGTTGTGTATGATGTTTTGGTATGCACAACTGATCATGGTTTTGTAAAATGTGATTGGAAAATGTGCCATGGTCCATTACAACGTGAGCACTTTAGTACGAGCCGTGTAGGGATTGACGTTGGTCATCTCTACCTCAGCTGTTGAACTGCTGTTGTAATCTACATGGATTATTGTGAAACTGCTTTGTGAATCCGACCCATGGGGCGGCGTGTTATGAATCCAGTTGTGGGCTGTGTGTTATATATCTTACCGGTATGGCTTGCGTTGTTAATCTTGCCAGTGTGGCTTGTGTATGAAATACTTTATATGAATCCCAGCTGTGGTGAAATATATTGTGTGAACTGTTGTGGTGCAATATAGTGTGAGCACTTCAGCGTAAGCAAACGTAAGAGTGACATGAGTCATACCTGCCCTTACCATTGTAACTGCCATTGTATTGCCATGTGTGGGTTATAATTTTCTTTCATGCCTTATTGTTATGCATATTATGAGTGATTTATTACTACAGGGATTCCTTAGAATCTCACTCTCCCAAAAACAATGTTAGACAGGGCTGAAAGATCTAACGGGAAGTAGATGACGAAGAGTGGATAGAGCTTCGGGCTAGGAGTTCCTTTTTGGTTATCGGTTATCATAGTTTATCATTTGGATATTTTGAGGGAAGCAATTTTATATTTTGGAATTATGATGTATATTTGTATAATCCCCTAGTAAAGGGAAAATGATTGTGGGCATTGTTGCCTTGTAAAACCCTTATCAGATTAATAGAACCCGAGTGTGTTGGGAATTTACATTATACTCTGATATTTATAAATGAAATCATATTGTACAGGCCAATTGTGAAATTGATATATGGATGAGACCGTGTTGAACAGGTTTTAGAAAAGTTTTTGAAAGTCCTGATTTTGGGAAGGTTAATTTTGAATAAGTCCCAATTGGTATTTCGGTCTCTAATTTCATATTATCATGTGTTTATGAACTTGATCTCGGCCTATGGTGGAAGGGGGTTACATCTTCAGTCTGATTCCCTTTCTATAGAATTATTTGAGTTGCAATGAGCAAGGGTATTGAGATAAATTTGAGAGCTTTTCCTATCGTGTTCCTCGGCTCACTTAAACAATCTTTAGAATAAGCATGGATAGGTAGAGTTGGAACTCTAACCCATACTACAACTTTCCTATAACCCATACTGCAACTTTCCTAACTTTTTTAGGTTAGGGATTGAAGTATGTCTCCACCTTTGAACAACAAGTAATGTCCTTGAGTGAGCCAAGGGCCATCATAGAGAAGCTTCATGAGTAGTTCCTTATCATTTGAACGCAACACATAAAAATTATTAGGAAGATCTATAATCTCAAAGTTGTTAGACTTAAGCAGCCAATACACTCTGTCCTTCATTATTCTTATATTCGTGCATTTGCCCAATAGGGTGAGAATAAGGGAATCCTTCCAAGGCATGCATAATTCTCTAAGTCTTTCATGTATTATATTCAACTTTAGAAGACAATCAAGTACTTTCTTTTCCTCCTTTGACAATGCAGGGGCTATCTTTTCTTCTTTCTCTTACCATTCTTTCATGTGTTCATCAAAATCCTTCTCTGTGTTGTCCATAACCTCCTTTCCCATGAGCTTAGCTTTGTAAGAAATCTGGGCTTTAATGTTCCCCCTCAGCATAAGGACGTTGCAATTGTTGCTCGGAATAGTAGAAGTGCGAGCTTCGGCTATCTAGTTGTCATATGTATTGGTGTCTTCTTCCATTCTCTTAATGTTGCATCTCAAAATTGCATCATCCTCCTTAGTTGATTCATTCTCTACTCCAGGCTGTATCCCTTGAGTGCTTGAACTTGTGTGCATATCCCCTCTCTCTCTACCTTTCTCATTCATCTTTTTTGAGCTGCTACCCAGTGTCAACTTTTAAGCTTTAGTTTTAGGTCGTAATTTTATTAAGTGCCTTTTGAAAATATATTTAGGGAAAATCCCATAAAAAGAATTTTAAAAATACTAAAAGATGAAATGTTGTTTCAAATATTCATAATCTCTGAGTGGTGTGAATACTTGATTTGTCTTTTTTGAAATTAAAAGAAAATGACATAAATGCCCTTTTTAAAAAAAAGATATTAGCCTACTGGTAAATCCCAAATTTTGTATAATTTATCTCATCTTATTCATTTATTGTAGGCACTATTTTAGATTAATTTGGATATATTAAGAAATATTTAGATCATTAACCAATTTTAGGACATAATATAAAGGGAGAATTGCTGATAAATACCTTTTTGGCAAATTAATTGCTGAATGCTACCATTGCACATAACGGAAGATGTTTTGCACATAACGGAAGATTGCTTGCACATTTATATGGAAGACTTTTGCACACACGGAAGATGATTTGCACAAAACGGAAGATTACTTGCACACACGGAAGATCACTTGCACGCTTGGTAGCAATCAGCAATTAATTTACTTCCAAAGTATTTTTCAGCAATTCTCCCTAATATAAATCTAATTTAATTGTGATAATATTGGCTTAAATTGTTAATATTTTAATTGTCTATTGTGTGATTGAATAATATTTTCAAATATATAATATATCACAATTTTATTTAATTGTTGTAGGATAAGGAAAAGCATATTAGGAAATCTTATAGTGCAAAATTATTTTTTCGGAAGTTTAAAGAAGATCTAATGGCTGAGTTTGAATGGGTCAATTTAATTCTAATGGATTCAAATCTTATACCATAAGCTTTCTCATTCTCCTATAAAAAATACCTAGCAGCCATATAATTATGGGTTAAAGTGTAAATTTACCAACGAAGTTTTGTCCGAGGAGTATCTGGCACAAATATCTTTTAGAAGGTGCAACAATACCAATGAACAATTAAAAAGGGGCATCCACCACAAAAACAGTTAAATCTGTACTAACATCATTAAGGGTTTTCTTCTCTTATAATTTAACACTGTTAGTACGAATTTAACAGTTTTTTTAGTGGATGCCCCTTTTTAATTGTTCATTGGTATTTTTGCCTCTTCTAAAAGATATTTGTGCCAGACGCTCCTCAGACAAAACTTTGTTGGTAAATTTGCACCTTAACCCTATAATTATTCACGCTCTCCGTTAAAAGCCCACACTCACACTTCTCCATGGAGGTAGGAAGATGATCATGGAAGGTTGAGCTAGCTTAGGAGACAACTTGGGAGAAGCATGAAGGAAGATAGAACCTAGGTCTTGCACTTGAAGACCACAAGGGAGTGTCTTTCCTTTTTATCAATTTATTTCAAGACTTGATATTGTTTAGTTTTAGATATTTTGAGTTGTATTACTTGAGAATAATCTAGTTTTAGATTATAGACATATTATTTAATTTAGATTAAGTTGGTATTTTGGAATTTTATGTGCTTGAAACATTTGCTGGAATTTTTGTTTACAAACCTTTAGATTGTCAATTGAATTATTAATTGATTTTTTAGTATTAATTTAACTGTCAATTTGGTTTTCCTCTTGATTGTTTAATTGAGTTGGTTAATTGTCTAGTTGTTTAATTAGACAGTTGTGACATGATTTCCAGAATTTATTTGAAATTAATTGGGATTGGTTTAATGGGTTTAATTAACTAGCTCTTATTTCATTTTGAGTTTTCTAGTGGAATAAGTGTTATTAATCTTGAGTCACATGCTTCAATTAGGTGATTAAATATATTAATTCCTCTCTTTTATCAATCATCCTTTGGTCTAATTAATTAATTTGGGCTAAGAAAGCTAACTCCATATAAATCCTAAGTTGTTCCCTTCACCATATTTGAAGAAAACCTTTGTTATCTTTTCTTATTTGATTTTCTTAGTTATTAGTTTATTTCTTTCCGTAGGATTTTAATTCCCCCTTTCATAAGGAAGACCCCCCAAAATTGCATTTGCATTCATTTGGGTTGGTTTCTTTCTCATATAGGTTTTAGAGTCATTTGCATCTTGCATTTAATTAGTTTAATTGCATTTAGATAGTAGAGTCTTGCATTTTAGTTTAGGTCCATTCCATTACATTTTTCATCACCTAAATTCAATTGTAGAGAAAACCCATAGATTGCTCCTTGGAAGAATGATTTAGGTTGCCACTATATTGCATTAGCAGATTGTCCTAGGTTGCTGTAATATCCCAATTTTTGATTAAGGGCTAATCATGATTATTGTGGATAATTATGAATTTAATTGGAATAATTATGTGTTTTATGGCAATATTAATTAATATGTCATAATTAGTGGCAAATTGGAAGAATGGAATTATTGGTCATGAGTTAGTAATTAAGGGAGAAATTAATTACTAGCTAAGAGAAAATGAGATGTACAATTAAAATGGCTAATGGAGGGATTAAGTGGCTAATTGGGTGTTTACCTTTATTAGAGCCAATGGTTGTGTGACACTTGGCAAGCTTACATGTGGAGGGAGTGTGGGAAAGTCAAATTGAATTTTTAAATATTTCTCTCTCCTTCCTCTCCCTCTTTTCGGCTGGACATGTATGGGTAGAAGGGAAATGATGATTGTTTCTTCTTCCTCACTCCATCTCTCTCATTTTCTCTCTCCAATTTGTCAGCCATTGTTGGTCAAGAAAGAGAAAGTAAAAGCTTGTGATTTGGGTAAGTAAATGACCTCCATTGATCAAGTTCTCTTCATTAATGTTGCTCCTTGAAGGTTGGTGGATAGTGTGCCTATTTAGTGTTGATTTGTGCCACACGAAATTTTGAAGGTTGGTGGATCAAGAAGTTTCGTTGGCAAAGTGAAAGAGGTAAGTGAGACCAATCTATCTATCTAAGTTTCATGCCATTTGAAGTAGTTTATATTTTCTGAAAATTTTTGGCTTGAATCCTAAAATGAGTACCACTATTCATTTGGTATGTTTTGTTAGAGCAAGCGTTTCACCCAAGAGGGGGTGAATTGGGTGATCTTAAAAATTTCGTTGCAAATATAAAATTTGACGTTGAAATTAAAATAGGAAAGAGTAAGGAGAAATATCACCGAAGTGTACACCGGGAGTTATACTGGTTCGGCCACAACCACTTTGACCTACGTCCAGTCCTCAGAGCTTCTCTGAGAGTTACACTATAACTTCCAAGATTCAGTGGGTTCTTGGCACCTCAGTACAAGCAAGTTCCTACGCCTGGACACTCGCTCCCCCTTACAAGTTGTAATCCAATCCCAACTCAAGGTTCCACAACCTTAAGTTACCTCAATAACAAATATTGAGTTTGAATGAAATATCTCTCTCACAGAGTGAATAAGAATCACTGAAGCATAGAATCACAAGTACAATGTAAAACAGAGTAATGAACTTGATGATACGTTCGTGAGTGTGTTCTTGTTCTCTTCTCTGTTTAGATGTTCCCATATATATAGATACGTTGGTACTGATTGCTGGAACATATTTCTTCATGTCCGTTGGAGCGTGCGCAGCCACTATTGACTTTTCCAGTTTTTGAAAAACATACGTTTGCGGTAGGTGACGGTCGGTGACATTTGAGCGTTGCTTTTGACTTTCCTTATTTAGTAAGATCTCTTCATTGTTTATCTGTTGAAATGCTAAGAATACTAATATAATGAAAAGTTAATCAAATAGGAAACAAAACAATGACCGTTGGAATGATTTCAAACTTTCTGGGTTTGCTTACTCGAGTAGCTACTCGAGTATCCCTTGAAGTTTACTCGAGTACTTACTCGAGTATCATCGGGAAAGCTTTGATTAACTTCAAGTCAATAAACAAATATAAGATTACTCGGTAGTGCATGGAATAAACTAAATCTCAAACCTTTGGAAATAGTTATTTACTCGGGTACCTACTCGAGTAAACCTTCAAATAACTTTTGATTACTCGATGCTCTACTCCAGTAATGTTGGCAGGATTTCAAGGCCGAGAGCACTTCAAGTCTGATTACCTTGTTACTCGAGTACCTACTCGAGTAAACTTACTTTTTGTACATAACTTACTCGGGTAATGACTTGAGGTTTTCCTTCAAACATAACTTTGCATACTCGGGTACATACTCGAGTAATCCACTTAAAATAGAACATTAAATACTTGCATACTAGAGTAATGACTCAAGGAAAGTAAGATAAAATTAAATCAAGTTATTCGGGTACTACCTTCAAGTTTTTACTTACCTCAGTGTGTTACTCGAGTAACATTGGCAGTGGTACAAAGTGCCGAGAGCAACATATTTTCAGAAACAGAGTTACTCGAGTACTTACTCGAGTATCATTGGCATGCGGAGAGCAACTGGAAGATTTTCACATGGTTACTCGAGTAGCTACTCGAGTAACATTGGCAGGCCGAGAGCAACTCCAAGTATTTACCTGGTTACTCGAGTAACTACTCAAGTAACATTGGCAGGCCGAGAGCAACTTGAAAACACTTACACTATTATTCGAGTACCTACTCGAGTAACGTTGGCAGGTTACTGGAAGGTGCTTCTGGTTACTTCAAGTTTTGTCTCATTACTCGAGTACGTACTCGAGTAATGCCTTAGAAAACTTGCTTCTGATCAAGTTTCTCAGCATTTTCTCTTGGCGTTTCTTTATTACTCCAATGCTTACCTCAAGTGATGCTTATCCCAGTTATTACTTTGTTCAAACTTATTTATTAATCAATTCTTTTTCATACCATTCTTTTGTTATCATCAAAACATGAGATCTAACATGTTTTTGGCATGAGAATGGTATTTTGAAATGAGTTTAAGATAGATGGATTGATGGGTGAATTAAAATGTGATGTTTGAATAAGATTGGTATATTGTTGATTTAGTTGCCCAAAACCTAAAGCATGATAATGGAGTAGGATTTTGATGATTCTAATTATCCCATTGAGTTTATTGAGTGTTTTTTTATGAGAGTGGCTTTAGGTAAAGTTTTGTGTCCATTGGGATCAATTGAGCAAGTGTTAGGAAGTTTGGTATGTTTCTGTGTTTTCTGGTTCTGATAGAATCACTCAAGTGATTCAGGATTCACTCGAGTGAGGGATGATGATCACTCGGGTAGGGTTGAACAATGCTCGAGTGCTTTGCGTATCTTCTGTTTCTCTTTAGTTTTCTGTTGTGCTTTCTGGAAAATCCAAGAGTGCATAGTCTCACTCGCGAGTGAGGGATGAATATCACTCGAGTGAGCCTCTTTGTGCTCAAGTGACTGGTGTATTTGGCACCAAGGCTTGCCTCTCGGGTTGTCATTAGAGGGCATGGTGCAAGAGTGTGCCGTCTCACTTGCGGGTATAGGGTACCTTCTTGAGTGAGCTGTGTTGTGCTCGAGTGCAGTGAGCCATTTGGGCTCTTGCCATTTCTCTTGTGCTTTCGGGTTCTCACTTTCTGGACTTCACTCTCAGGTGCTAGAGTAAGGCATTGGGCTTTCACTCAGGTGAGGTCCAGTGTGCTCGAGTGGTCCTGTCTCTGAAAAACTTCTTTGTGCTCTCGGGTATGCACTCGCTGTCTCTCACTCTCTGGTGCCTGAGTGCAGACCGTACCATCACTCGAGTATCCGTACAATCTCACTCGAGTGAGGTCATCTTCACTCAAGTGCCTCTGTAGAAAATGTCAGTTTGTGTTTCCAAAAATGGGATCTTTGGGATAGTTCTTCCAACCCCTTAGGGCTATGGTTAGAGGTATTCTTGAGTACTAAAAGAGCAATAATGATAACCAATTAAGTGTTATAAAGATATTGAGAATTGGAATAGAGAAATAACTCTTCGTCCCTAATTATAATTCTACGATATGATATTTGCCCGACGCGGGAGAGACCGGTGCCAAGGAACGCCTGGAAAGACTCAGGTAGTGATTTTTCTCTCATGTTGTGTATGATACTTGGTATGCATGTTTATCATTGTGAATGTGTTATCAGCCATAGGGCATTACAGCGTGATTCGTCGTAGAGGGGCAATGCTCATGATACCTACCCCGGTAGTTGTATTTGCCGTTGTAAGTGTCGAGGCTGCGTTATAAAATCGTGGATTCCTATTTGAATATCTAGCCCGTAGGGCTGCGTGTTGTGTTAAGTATCCAGCCCGTGGGGCTGTGTGTTGTGAAATATTTTATATGAATCCCAGTTGTGGTGATATATGTGATATGTTCATATGGATGTGCAATACAACAAGTAGTTCAGCGTGAGCCGTCGTAGGGGGCGATGCCCATGATACCTACCCCGGCTATTGCAACTGTTGTTGGGATTGCTGTGTGTTGTATGAATGATTTATTTTCATGCTTTAATGTTGTGCATATTATGAGTGATTTGTTACTATGGGGATTCTTTAGAATCTCACTCTCCCAAAATTAAATATTTTAGACAGGGCTGAAGGATCAAAAGGCAAGCGGGTGACAAAGAGCAGGTAGAGCTCCGTGTTAGGAGTTCCTTTTTGGTTAATGGTTATCATTGTATATCATTTGGATATTTTTTGTAGAAACAATTGTATATATATTAGATTTTGTGTAATCCCCCAAGTAAAGGGTATGAATTGTGAGCTTTGTGCCTTTATGTAAACCCTTATGTAATTAATAGAACCCGAGTGAGTCATTTACTTTGCACTCTGATATTTGTAAATGGAATCCACCTATACATGCCATATTTGTTTAGTATTGTGAATATGAGACCATTTGAATCAGTTTTTGAAAAGTTTTTGAAAATCCAATTTTGGGCAAAAGATTACCTTAATAAGTCCCAATTTGAAATATGATCTCTTATTCTAACATAATTAAGTGTTTAAGAACTTAATCTCGGCCTAAGGTGGGAAGGGGCTTACAATTGCCACTCCAACAGGTCGCCTGCGACCTCCCCTTGTTGACACTGGAGCTTCGGTGGCCAGCCGGTGCTCACTATTATTCTTCTTCACTTCTCAATGGGTGTTGGGGAGGTGGTTGGGAGTCTCTCAAAGTTCGCTTTTTTGCTTTGATCATTCTCTCTCCATAAGCTACCTATTGGCATATTCGTATTTGATTTTGCCTCTCCCATCACTTTACAAAGAAATAGTCAAAAAGAGATAAAACAAGAGAGAGAGAGAGAGATGGTCAAGAGCTTTAGGTGAGAATATGGAATAGGTATATTGAATTTGCAATATCTACCATTTGTGGGTTTGATTTTGAGACTCATTTTTGCTTCTTCGACTCTTTCCCCATCTCAAAAGGGATAATCTTTTCATAGGCATCGGTTAAGCTTGAGGTTCCATCTTTTTCCATATATTTTTGTAAAGATATTGGGAGAAGAAGATAAGGAGTGTTTTATTGGCAGTGGCGGCAGTTAGAGAACATATTCACATTATGTTTCTTGGACTGATTGGTCTCTGATCAACATTAGCCAAAACTGTCAACCTCCAACAAATAGTAAGCCCTCGGCCATTGTTGCCTCTTCTTTAGCCTCTCTCTATCATGAAACAGACAGCTGAGGAGTGGCCAAGGATATGATGATCTTGGAATTTGGCCTCTTCCACAAACCACAAGAGGGTTTGTCAAAGCCCTGTAGAGTTTTGATTCGAGTCAACCCACAAAATAATTTTAGTTCAAGAGGGTTAAACCCTAAGAGTGTGCTTGTCTATTGTTGCCAAGGAGTTTCTCGATCAAGATCTCTAGTAATTGCATATCTCATGTGGAGAAAAGGTCAGAGCTTTTGAAGATGTGTTTCAGTATGTAAAGACTACTTGAGGATTGACCAATCCAAGTATGGGTTTTTCTTGTCAACTTTGTCGATGGTGAGCATGGGATGAGACAAGGGAAGTGAAGAAGGTGGTGGTGGAGAAAGAAGAACAATGATGAGCGCCGCTTGGCCATCAGAGCTCCAATGTCGACAAAGGGAGGTTGCCAGTAGTGACAGCGGTAGGGTAGGGTAATATACATTTTTTAATATAAATATATATATAAGGGCATTTTTGTCGTTTCATTTTAATTTCAAAATGGACAAAACAGGTATTCACGCCTCTTAAGCATTATGAATATTTGAAATATCATTTTGTCCTTTACTATTTTTAAAGTTCTTTTTCTATGATTTTCCCATCTATTTAAGTTTTTAGGCCAAACTTCAATAGAGTCACTGACTTTATTAGTTAAAGTAGTAATTTTCATTGTTCTTCCGTTTAGTTTGTCATTGTAACCCCCTCTGTAGTTATATCCGAAATATACGATTAAAATGAAATAGAGACCAATAATAATCAAATAATGTTTACATTCCCATCCTTAAGATAGGATTTTCACAAATTTTTTTAACAAACACTTTAACTTGGTCTCACATTCATATTTCAAATACAATTACTTCATGAAGGTAAACTACATTCATATAAATATCAGAGTGCACAACAATAATCCCGACAATCCCGGGTTCATACATTCACTCAAGATTCATAGGGCACATACGCCCTTTACAATTTTTCAACGGGGATTACACAAATCCATCTCTAATACATAACCAAATAACCCAATATACATCCAAGCACATATACATCCAATATCCAATTATACATAATCCCAACTATCATGATAACCAACTACCAAAATGACAACCCGAAGGAGTCCTCATCACCCTTAGATGCTTGCTCCATCCTTCTTCTACCTTCCATGTCTAAAATGTTGGTAGGGGAGGGTGAGATTCTAGAGAATCCCAGTAGGAAACAGATACCAATATGCATGCAACATAAGTGTTTAATGCATGGCATGCTTGCATCACAATAACTCGTGCTCACATAATGATATATCCGCATGCTCAATGTTTCAACAACATACTCATGGCCATAGCATAAATAGAAACAGAGCTTCAATAATTCATATATGTTTCAAATAATCAAGCAAAGCAATAACATGCATCAATACACAAACACAAATATAAATACATGCAGGAGAGGTAAGTTCCCTACACTTATTCTTTCCACGTATGCTCCAGCATCGGCTACTCATGATCTGAGCGGATATTGAACCATAATCAGGGTGAATACCCAACCCTATAACCAAATCAAGGACATAAGATCATTCTCTTTTCCAAATTCTCATTTTCAAAACACTTAAAGTTGGTTACCATTCATGACCTTTAGGTGGCTAATCAAAGCCTAAACATATGCCTAAAGGCTTGGTGTAACCCCCTTCCCACCATAGGCCGAGATTAAGTTCTTAAACATGAAATTAGTGTAGAATTAGAGACCATATTTCAAATTGGGACATATTAAGGTAATCTTTTGCCCAAAATCGGATTTGCTAAAACTTTTTCAAAATTTATTCACCATGTTCTCATATTCATAACACAAAACAAATCTGGCCTGTATCGGTTGGTTTCATTCATACATATCAGAGTACAGAATAAATTCCCGACACACTCGAGTTCCATTCATTAATAAAAAGGGATTTACGCAAGGCACAAAGCCTACAATTCATACCCTTTTTCCTTGGGGATTACACAAAATCTACTATATACAATCATTTCTACCAAAAATATCCAAAAGATATACAATGATAACCATGAACCCAAAATATACTCCTAACTGGAGTTCTAACTACTCTTCGTCGCCTGCTTGCCTTTCGATCCTTCAGCCCTATCTAAAATGTTTAATTTTGGGAGAGTGAGATTCTAAAGAATCCTCGTAGTGTCAAATCAATCATATAATGTACAATAGTAAGGCATGAAATCAAATCATTATCCATACAAGCAACTACAACAGCAGTTAAACGGCAACGGTTAGTATGACACATGTCATCCTTGACGATTGCTCACGCTGAATTGCTCACGCTATATTGCATCACAACAATTAACACAATATAATTCACCACAGCTGGGATCCATATAAAGCATTTCATAACCAAGCCATACTGGCAAGATACACACAGCCCACGGCTGGTTTCACAAACGCCGCCCCATGGGTCGGATTCACAAAGATCCATGTCAATTACGATGGCAGTTCAACGGCCGACCTAGAGATGACCACTGTCACTCCCTATACGGCTCACGCTAAAGTGCTCACACCGTAATGGACCATGGTACACAGTTCACAAGTTCAACGATAAGTTATGCATACCAAAACATCATACAAAATATGAGAGAGAAGTCACTACCTTGATCCTTCCGTGCGTGTCCTAGCACAGGTCTCTCCCGAGGAGGGCAAATGTCAAATCCTATATTCACAATTAGGGACGAAGAGTTATACTCTATTCCAAGACTTGATTCACTTCATAATGCTTAATTGGGTTATCATTATTGCTCTTTTAGAGTCATTAAATACCCCTAATCAAACTCCTAAAGGGTAGGAAGAACTATCCCAAAGATCCCCTTTTGGAAGCACAAAAACTAATTTTTCACTGCTTCACCTCGAGTGAAAATGGTCTCACTCGAGCACTGGTACGGAAATCACCTCAAGCACAAGGAAGTGAAGACAGAAAGCGCTTGCCCAAGAGCACAAAAATTTTTAAAGAGGATCACTTGAGCACAAAATCCCTCACTCGAGCACTGTAGGAAATCACCTCAAGCACAAGGAAGTGAAGACAGAAAGCACTTGTCGAGAGCACAAAAATTTTTAAAGAAGAGGATCACTCGAGCACTGTACGGAAATCACCTCAAGCACAAGGAAGTGAAGACAGAAAGTACTTGCCCGAGAGCACAAAAATTTTTAAAGAAGAGGATCACTCGAGCACAAAATCCCTCACTCGAGTGATGTTCTTCCCTCACTTGAGCATACTCACTCTCACTCGAGCACACTCACTCTCACTCGAGCACGATTATCAGAAACCAGAAAACGCAGAAGGTATGACAGCATTTCCAAAAAATTTTCCAAGTGATCCAAATGAACCCAAATACCAAACCAAACCTACTCTTACACAAAAACACCCAAGGAATTCAATGGAATCATTAAAATGATCAAAATCCAACTCCATTATCATGCTTTGGTTTGAATCAACACAAATCATCAATTTTCCCAAAATCACTAAACTTAACATTTCAACCTCTAATCAATCTATCTATCCTAAACTCATTCCAAAACACCATTCTCATGCCAAAAACATACCAAATGAACAGTCGCACTCAATTTTCGGATTCAAGCCAAAATTTCAAGAAATTATAAACTACTTCAAATGGCATGAAACTTAGATAGATAGATTAGTTTCACTCACCTTATCAACTTCTCCAAAGAGAGTTCTTGATTCACCACTTTTCAAATTTTGGTGTGATCACAAACCACAACCAATGGACAAGCTTCAACCACCAAAATGAAGCTCATCACTTAAGGATCAACATTTATGAATGATGATTGAGCAATGGAGGACATTTACTTACCCAAAATTTTAGCTTTTCCTTCTTCCTTTCTTCCTTGATTCAGCGAAATGGAGAGAGAGAAGAGAGAGAAAATGATGAGAAGAAATGATTGTGATGAACAAGCCTCCCTTCCCCTCCCATACACACTTCCACCGAATAGGAGAGAGAAAAGAGAGGAAAAAGTGGACTTTTGTCCTCTTGTGACTTCATCCAACAACTCCCACAATGCCACTTGTCAGCATCTCATTCATTCCCACAATGAGCTCACACAAGCTTAATACACCGGATTCCGACCCATGTGCAATAAATCTCAACCCTTGATCTCAAATACCATACACATATACACCAAATAAGTCACCAATTAACTCATCTAATCTCTCCATTAGCCATTTAATCACACTTCTCATTTTCTCTTAGTTAGTAATTAATTTCTCCCTTAATTAACAACTCATGGCCAATAATTCCATTATTCCAATTTTTCCATTAATTATGACATATTAATTAATATTGCCATAAAACACATAATATTTCCAATTAAATTCATAATTATCCACACTAATCATGATTATCCCTTAATCAAAAATTGGGATATTACACTTGGGAAACACTTGACCAAAGGTCACCTTTTAAAAGTCCAAAATGCTGATTTTTGGGGCTTGGCCGCAGCCAATGGATGCACAGAAGGTCTTGGGCCGCGATTCATAACCTCTGGCCGCGGCCAAGAAAATTCTGTTTCTTAGCTTAACTTCCAAAAATCATAACTAATTTAGAAAAATCAAAATGAGGTGATTCTAAAGTCAAATAAAAGCTATTTAAGTCCTCTTTATAATAAAAATATGGATCATTACTGGAAATCACCACAAAATTCCAGAATTACACAAAACTCTACACTGGCCCCAAAACAAAGTTCAGTTTCTGTCCCAAATTTTAGCAAAGCATAACTCTCAGTTAAAAACACGAAATGACGCAAATTATATGTCCATTTTGAAGCTTGGGATGTGAAATTTAAGACTGGAAAGTTTCAGAATTTTCCAACACCATTTGGTTATTCAAAACATTCGTGAAAACTGACTGCCCAAACAAAGTTTACACAAGACAGATTTTCCAACTTTTCTACCAAAGTATTCAATGACTCTAAAATCAATAACCAAACATGTTCCCATACAATTTCTCACAAGGAATACAATGGTAACCTCAAAATGACCAAAATCACAACCCATTGACATGCCCTATTTTGCCCAATGCACAAAAACCAACACAAAGTGGCCAAACTTCACTTTTAAGCTTCAATGCAATTCTATCACTTCAAAACACTAAACAAGGCACCATTTCCATAACAACTATAACCCCCTCCGTAATTATATCCGAAATACACGATTAAAATGAAATAGAGACCAATAATAATAAAAAATCATTTAAAATCCCATCCTTGAGATAGGGTTTTCAAAAATACCTTTTAAAATCTAATTAACTTGGTCTCATATTCACATTTCGAATACAATTACTACGCGAAGATAAATCACATTCATATAAATATCAGAGTGCACAACATAATCATCCCAGCAATCCCGGGTACATACCTTCGCTAAAGATACACAAGGCACAATTGCCCATTACAATTCTTCAAATGGGGATTACACAATCTCATCTCAAATTCATAACCATATATTCAACCGAATCATATACAGTCTTCACAACTTATTGGTAACCAACTACCAATTCTCATCTCGAAGGAGTCGTAGCCGCTCCCTCCACGAGCCACTTGCCCTGTCTAAATTGTTGGTAGGGGAGGGTGAGATTCGAGAAAATCTCAGTAGGAAACAAATACCATAATGCATGTATGATAGATGCTATGTGTATGACATGTTAGCTTTATCTAGATGCATGCACCATAATGACATTTTTGCATGCTCAATGTTTTATGTAACAAAACTATGGCCACAGCAAAACAGAAACAGAGCTTCATTTATTCAAATATGCTCTACACAATCAAGTAAAGCAATCACATACATCACTACACAAGCAAAGATATCAAATACATGCAAGTAAGGTAAGTCCCCTATCTCCAGTCTTTTCTCCTCGATTTGCGTGCCAGCAACTCGGGGCTTCACATTTGATCCTACAATGTCAAATGTACTATTTAGACACTTCCATAGTGTTTCTGGGGGTTATATGAGGCTATATTGAAAACTTACTAAAATGCTCCCGGGGACCCCGCTCAGCCCCACCGTACCCGGTCCGGCTATACTTTTCTCAAAATTTTGACATGGGCTATTCTAACATATTTCTACCCAAGGTATCCATTTTCGAACTTAAAATTATCAAATTCAATGTCAATTACAAAATTACCCTTGACAGCCCCACTTCATGGGTTTCAGGGGCGTTTTCGTAATTTGATTTTTTGGCCTTTTTCGAAAAAGTGCCCAACTGTAACCCCACCTAATTTTCACTCCTGAACTCAATGGAATCATCAAATCATTGAAAATCCAACTCTAAGACCCATTTCTAGAGCTGGCCAAAATTCTCAAGTATTCCGAGAAAAATTGGGGTTTTTCGGTTTCGGCTCTGTAAACGGGTTCCTTTCTACTCCTAACCACTTTATTGACCATTCCATTAGGTTACAACTATCATTTAGTACCAATTTGGGCAGCATAACAGCCCCACACACCCATTTTCCATTTTTGAAACCAATGACAATCCAGCAAAATTTCACCGATTAAATTGTCCATAGTAGCCAGAATAGTCAATACACAAGAGTTTGGAAGTTACCTCAAGCTTCCACTAGCTTTTCTCAAGAGTGGCTAAACCCTAGCTCACTTCAACAAAAGAAATGGAGCTTCCAAACCTTAAATTACATAGAAGAGTAGCTTAGGAACGGAGTTATACGCGTTAGGAGCTAGATCATCGATAATCGGCTTACCTTGCGAGATTTCTTCCCCTTTCTCTCTCTAAAGATCTCAAATGTCTCACTCTCTTTTCAGTTGTTCTTAGTGTCAGAAATGAGGAGGAAGAAGGAAAAAAAAAGTTTAATAACATATCCCATGCGTATGTCATCAAGGTAACATGATGATGTCATAATTCTCAATTTTCGGATTGTTGGCAGATTTCTGTCCAAATTTTGAAAAATCATAACTAATTCTAGAAAAATCAAAATGAGGTGATTACAAAGCCAAATGTAATCTCTTTGAGTCCTCTTTACTAGAAAAATATTTTCCATTACAAGAAATCACTACACAATTCCAGAATTACACAAATTTGATCATTGGCCCAAAACAGAGTCCATTTTTGACCTCAAACTTTGGACAGTCATATCTCCCAGTTCCCAAAACTAAATGGCACAAGTTATATGTCCATTTTGAAGCTTGAGATGTGAAATTTAAGACTGGAAATTTTCATAATTTTCTGACACCATTTTCCTATTCAAAATGCCAACACAAATAAACTGCCCAGAACAGAGTTTTACTGGACAAAATTTCAGATTTTGCATCTTTGCTTCCAATGGTTCCATTTTCATACCAAACATCATTCCCACATAAATTTTCACAAGGAATCCATTGAAAACACCAAATCGATCAAATTCACATCTCATTGACATGTTTTCACAACAATCTCAATATGTCAACACAATTCACATTTCAAAACCTAACATTGCAACTTTTCCATTCCAAAGTTCCAAACCAATTTCAATGATATCAAAACACACTTTGACACCATTTCCAACACAATACCCCATTCAATTCTTCCTGCTATTCTAAGTCAATTTGGATGTTAATCCACAATTGAACTCAAATACAGGGTTTCGGCGCTGATCACAACACACACAAATCATATTTGAGTGCCAAATCACATCATATTCTCCAAAAGGGTTTTTTATCACTAACCATATCTACTTTTGGAGTCATTAACCCTTAATCACAATTTGGGATCTTGCTAAACCGGGGCTTAGCAATCCACTAATCTCAGGCTTATTTTCTAAGCTCAAGTCTCAAAAGTCGAGGTATTACAACAACAACATACCGTACTCCCCCATAACCCTAAATCACAAAAATTAGGGCAAAATTTCTAGAAATTCAAGGCTCAACCAATGGCCATAAAACCTATATGAAAAGGTTTGTCTTACTCACCTCTACAACTTTCCTCAAAGGAATTCCTTGATTCACCCAAGTCTAGAATTTTGTGAGAGCTCAAACACCGCCAAATGAAAAATCTAAAACCATAAAATTGAAGCTCTCAACACAAGGAACAACTTTATAGAAGAGCATTTTTCCATTAGAAGCCATTAAGAGGGTCAAAATGGTTTACCTTTATCAAGATTTCTTCCTCTCTCTTGAGCAGCCATGGAGGACGAAAATATAGAGAGAGGAGAGAGATATGAGAGGTGAAGATGATGAAGAATGGCAGAAAAATCTGCCCCACATGCCCTTTATGACGAAAATGAGAGGAGAGGGGGAAGAGAAATTGATAAAATATTGCTTATTTGACTTTTCCATAGCCCTCTCTCTTGACCTCATCTTGACAAGTGTCCAGTTCTCATTGGTTTTCATAGAATAAATAACCAATTAGTTACTCTAACCACTTCATTAGCCATTTTAATTTCACATCTCATATCCTCTTAATTAATAATTAATTTCTTCCAGTAATCACTAATTTAGAGCCATTCTTTCAATTTTCCACTAAGTATGGCATATAAATTAATATTGCCACATAATACATAATCAAATTCTTTTCCTTCTTTCATGCGCCATTTACCCCTATATTTAGTCCAATAATTATTTCATCACATAATTATACTAAAATACAAGTTGTTGGGCATTACCAATACTTAATCCAGATCTTAAATCCACATTTATCCACATAATTATTCACAATAATTGTAATTAGCCCTTAATCAAAATTTAGGGCATTATAGTCACTGTTTCAATGCTCATTTTCTTCTATTAATTTTAAAAATGTCTGAATAATGTTGAGATGTTGGGTACATGATATTAATATTTAGGCCTGAGTTTGTTTTGGGCTCAGTAATATCATTTGGTAGCATAAATTGCCAGTCCAATGAAAGTCTTGGATTTTTATAGGGTTTTTGTTATCAATTTTTGAAAACATTAAATCCCGTGAAAATTTTCAAGTGTTTCTTCTTATATTAAATGAAGGAACTAATTACTACCAAGTGCTTGGATCAACTGGTAAAGGAGTTGTCCAACTTAACCAATGGTCTCGTGTTTGAGCCCTGAGTATGCAGCCTCAGTAATTACTTGGAGGTGGTAATATGCCCTCTATTGTGGGCCTACATTCCTGCAAAGTAGTGCCATATACCAGTGGATTAATCCAAAAAAAATGTAGAAACTAATTGGGGATTACTTTTTGCCCTTCAAATAAGAACCTTTTTATCAATTGTGGCTTCCAGTGTTGGACTCCCTTGTGTCATTGATGTCCTAATTCTATAGAGGAAACTTTTTTATTGGGTATCATTGTTTTTCTTTTAATAAATTCATCTTTGTTGTAGCCGTGTCATGAGCTGATGGGTAGGAGGGAAAAATAGGAATCACCGTATCAAAAAATTAGAAGAATTTTGGGAACATAAAAAAAATGGTCTACGAAAACTGGATAAGATTTGAGAGTCAATCATACATGGGAAATGTGTTAGGCACCCTACATAATCTATTCAAGAGATCGGTTATCCTAAGTTGATTATAACAAATTAATAGGTCATTTAAAAATATTTTAATCACCTCAAAAAATAAGGAAAGATAAAAACAAAATGAAAAATTTATTTATTTGCAAGGTCAAACTTGACCTAGGGAGAAAATTTAGAACCTACATATCCTTTAGAGAATATCAAAGTTCGCAAAGTTTGGTGTATAAATATGTGTCTCACTAGGTTGATATTTTATAGAAAAAAATTTATCTAATTTATTTGAGAGAATTATATTTTTTATTGCTTTGTATCTTTATTATTTATGAAAACAATTCCTCTATTTCCTTTTTGAGAAAGATTTCTTGAAAGAACTTTTAGATCAAACTTCTTGTGGGAATTCCTAAAATCCCACACAAAAGTTAATCATTTGTGCTTGTGGAAGTTTTGATAACCTCAATTGGCATGAAACCATTTTAAAATCTTAATTTTCATTTTCTTGAACATAGAGCCTTATCATGTCATTTTTAATTTATAAACAATTAATGGGTCAAAATCATCCTTTTTCCCCTTCCTTTTTTTCAAAGGAAAACCTTGAGCAACCCCTTTGGTATACTTGCCACCAATGAATTTAAGTACCTAGGTACCTAAGGAGGTTTTAAAATGGGAAAATTCGAAATAAATACCATTTAAACTTAGAAAAACCCAAAAAGTATATTAACACATGAAAAGGACAAATATGTCTCAAATGACTAATCTGGGATTTTGAAATATTGTACTTTTACCTAAATGACCCTAAAAAAAAGAAAAAAAAAAACCTCGCTACTGTCGAAGCTCCAGTGGCTGGCACTACCCCGCCAGCGGACCTCCGGCATTGGTGGCCGAAGCTCTGGTGACAACTTGAGTAATGAGATTGACTACTTGAATATATGGATTGACTACTTGAGCTCCTTAAGCCCTATCAAGTGTTGTTGCCAAGTTGAATAAAAATAATGACAACTTGAGTGTAACTATTAATATCCTCAGGAGCGCAATTTGTCAATTGTTATACTTAAATTGTAATTGCCTTTATTCAACTTATTAACAACACCAGATAAGGTTTATTGAGCTCAAATAGTCAATTCATATACCAAAGTAGTCAATCTCATTACTCAAGTTGTCACCAGAGCTCCTGGCGCTGGAACTCCCACAGCCAGAGTCCCAACGGAGAGGGTGGTGCCAGAGGTGAAGCTCCAGTGGCGGTGAGGGTTCTTTCTTTTGAAAAAAACTTAAGGAGCATTTTGGTAAAATTGCAACATTTCAAAATTTTATAATAGTCCCTTGAGGCCTATTTGTCATTTTCATGTGTTGACAGACTTTTTAGGGTTTTCCAAGTTTAAATGATATTTATTTGGAATTTTCCTTTTAAAATCCTCACATAGTACGAATTAAAAAAGGGATGCAATCTTCGAAAGGAAGAAGTAACATCACCCAATGTAGAATGAAAGAATGATGAGATGTAATCAATTCATCATAGAAATTCATTAAATCAAACATAATAGTGAGGAAAAGTTGCATACCTGATGTTCCATTATCAATTGGCTAAATGAAAAACAATTAAGCAATAAGTCGATAGCTACATGCAAATTATTTTCTTGTACAATGCATATCTCCTCAATACTTCCATTTTCATTAAACATCCAAGAAGCAAAGGGATAAGACCGAATATATAGAAGTATCTATCAAGGTAGAAAATTGTTGGTGTCATTTGCAAAAATAATAATATATATATAGTTTGAGTTGTGCTTGAGAACATTGTTCTTAAAGCATAAGAGTTATTTCACAACTATCAACAAATAAGAAACAACATTTATCAAGATTAAACGAACATTTTATAGAAAAATAGGGTGAGCAGAACTACGAAAGATAATAGAACTCATTAAGGAAAAATACCAACGGAGGAAAGAGAGTTGCTTGAAAACTCAGAGCAGGGTGCTACATGTCTTAGCTGGCAGTTGAGGGAAAAACACATAATGTTATATCATGTTAATCCTACATGTCACCCTCTTTCTCTTCTCTATAATTACATCACTGCTAATTGTTTTTAATCTTTTTTTAAAATAAATTCCTCTTCCTCTTCTCCACATCTTGGTCTTCTTCTCCTTCATCAAGCCTGCCTCCATCACCACCAAGTCTCATAATGTGCTATATCATTTGTGCTTAGCCAATCAGAACCCAACACCTGACTTTATTTTTTAATCATAATTGTGAATTTTACTATCATTTAAAAATAATAATGCTTCTAAAATTCAATTTTATTTAATTATTTTAATACTTATTTTAATCAAATCTCTCCTCTTTCTCTCTTCTCCCTCCTTCCTTAACAAAACCCTTCCTTCTTCCTACCTTCATCAAGGAAGCTTTGCCTTCTTTAGATTTGGGGTCGGCTAAGTAATTAAAGGCAACGACGATAGCAATTATGCAAGCACCCTCTCCCTCCTCTTGACTTTTTGTAATCATTCTCCTTTGAACAACAATGTAAAGTAATAATGGTGGTAATGATTTTAATAATGGTGGTAATGATTTTAAGGCACTTTTGCACCTGAGGTTTGATTGTGGTGCCAATAGCACTTTTTGAGAAATATAATGGGTATTTTTGCATTTTTACAAAAATATGTATTGAAAATTCAATGGATAGTCAGAGAAGTTAACAAAGATGACATTTTTACTTTATTTTAAAAAGTTCATGTGTATTTTTTCACTCAAAATGTGATTATAGCGACAGTAGAACTTTTTGTTAGAATTGGTTGACACCCAAGAGGGGGTGAATTGGGTGTAAGATAAAAACTTAAGAACTTTGAAAATCTTTTCGCATCTTAGTGAAAGCAGTAAGTATGAAAACAATGAATTATAAATTAACAGTTAGATTAAATAATATATGTAGGAAATATAAGAGCTTAGGGAAGAGAATATGCAAACTGTGATTTATCCTGATTCAGTCCAATCTATGATGACCTACGTCCAGTCTCCAGGCTTCTCCTGAGATTTTCAATCCACTATCCTCTTGTTTAATCCGAGTACAAAAGAAGCCTCTACAATCCCACAAGTTGAGCCGGGCACTTGTATAGCATTTTACAAATCTCTCACTAAGATACTCCCCTTTAAAGCAAGTCTTATGAGCATAGCAATCCTGAAAACCTTTCTCTCCTGCTTACCCATACAAGTCTTACGAGCAACAATGTAATATCCCAAAAAGTGATTAAGGGCTAATGACTTCAAAAGTAAATATAATTATTGTTGAATAAACACTTTTGGAGAATGGGTGATGGGAATTTGGATGTTTTAATGATTCCAATGGCTTCCTTGTGAAAATTCGTGTGGGGAGAGTGTTTATTGTGAAATTGGAACCATTGGGAACAATTGTGCAAAAGTTGGAAACTCTGTTCACTGAAACTCTGTACAGGGCAGTCGACTTGTATGGACGTTTTAAATAGGTAAATGGTGTCTAAAAATTCTGATATTTTCCAATCTTAAATTTCACATGCCAAGCTTCAAAATGGACATATAATTTGTATCATTTCAATTTTTGAGCTAAGAGTTATGATTTTCCAAAGTTTGGGATGGAAACTGGAATCTGTTTTGGAGCAGTATGGACTTTTGTGTAATTCTGTATTTTTGAGGTTATTAAATGCAGTGATCCATATTTTTCCAATAAAGAGGACTTAAATAGATTTCCATTGGCTTTGGGATCACCTCATTTTGATTTTTCTAGAATTAGTTATGATTTTTCAAAGTTTGGGCAGAAATCTGCCAGAATTTTGTGAAAATCCGAAATTGATGGAAATTTAGTAAATAATTAGAAAATAATATTATATTATATTAAATCATCATCCACCTCCATCAGCTCAAAACCGTGATATTCAGCTGCAACTAGAGAGAGAAGGTGTGAGAAATTCTAGAGAGAGAAGTAGAAGAGAACTTGTACGGTAAGTCGATTTCTTCGGTAAATCCTTACCTAACGCGTATAACTCCGCTCCTAAGCTATTCTTCTATATTCTTCAAGGTTTGTGGAGCACAAAATTGGGTTTTCTAAGGCTAGGGTTTTCAGCCACCTTGAAGAAAAGCTAGTGGGAGCTTGAGGCAACTTCCAAACTTTCGTATATTGCTTATTCTGACTGCTGTGGGCAATTTAATCGGTGAAATTTTGCCGGATTGCCATTGGTTTTAAAGTTTGGAAATGATATGGCCTAGGGGTTATGCTGCCCAAATTGGGTCTTAATGTTAGTTGTAACCTAATGTAATGATCAATAAAGTGGTTAGGAGTAGAAAGGAACACGTTTACGGAGCCGAAACCGAAAAACACCGATTATTCCCAAAGTATGCCAAGATTTTGGCCAGGGCTAGATCTGAGGGTTAGAGTTGGATTTTCAATGATTTGATGGTTCCATTGAGTTCAGGAGCGAAAATTAGGTGAGGTTACAGTTGGTCACTTTTTCGGAAAAGGCCGAAAAAGCATAATTACGAAAACGCCCCTAAAACCCTTAAAGTGGGGCTGCCAAGGGTAATGTTGTAATTTGACATTGAATTTGATAATTTCGAGTTTGGAAATGGATTCCTTGGGTGAAAATATGTCAGAATAGCCTATGTCAAAATTTCAGGAAAAGTACAGCCGAACCGGGTACGGCCGAGCCAGGTTCGCGGGGGCATTTTTGTAAATTTTCATAATAGCCTCATATAACCCCCAGAAACACTATGGAAGTGTCTAAATTTTATTTTGGAATTGTAGGACCAAGTTGTGAGCCCAGTGGTTAGCACGTTTTACGATGCACACTAAAAGGTGGTCTTTGAGATAGTACTCCTTAACCCTTTAGGCATGTGTCTAGACTTCTAGTAGCCACCTAAAGAGTCCAAGTGATAACCAAATTTAAGTGTTCTGAATGTGAGAATTTGGAATAGAGAATAACTTGTCGTCTTTGACTTTGGTTTATAGGGTTCAACATTTGCCCTAATCGCAAGCAACCTGTGCTGGCCCACGTCAGGAAAGAACAAGGTAGTGACTCTTTTCCCTTATACTATATGTGATACATCGTATGTTTGTTTGATCATTGTTTGTGAGGCTATCACCTGCGGCCCATCGGTGTTGACGGTGGGAGGATCGTACCTTCGGGGTGGTGGAATTCGGGGGATGAGACTATGTGAAAGCCGTAAGGCTATATGTGAAAGCCAAAAGGCTATTTGTGAAACCTTCACCCGCGGCCCATTGGTGTTGACGGTGGGAGGACTGTGCCTTCGGGGCGGTGGAATACGGGGGATGAGATTATGTGATTATGTGCATATGTGGCAGCCTGCGTGCTGTACTTTATGTTGTGATGCTGCTTGATGATTTTCTTGCATGCTTTGTGATTACATGTGGTATGAGTGATTTGTTACTACTGGGATTCTTTTGAATCTCATTCTTTCCATTGACAAATCTTCAGACAAGGCAAGTGGCTCCAAGGGAAAGGAGACGACCAAGGGCGGATAAGGCTCCTTAGGGAGATTTATATTTTGGTGTTGGATATCATGTTTTGTTGGGAGATCACCGTATATCTTATAAATGTTGTTTTGGAGACAGTGGTGTAATCCCCTAATGGGAATTTATAAACCTTTAGTTTATGTATGAAACTCGAGGGTTGCCGGGATTTTGTTGTACACTCTGATATGTAAATGTGATGTAACTGCATAGGGTAATTATATTCGAGTTGTGGAATTTGAGACCAGGGTAAGGCAGAATCTTTGAAAATATTTGTGAAAACCCTTCCGTAAGGAAGGGATTGTAAATGAGTTTGATTATTATTGGTCTCTATTTCATTTTAAAATACGTATTTCGAATCATAATTACGAAGAGGGTTACAAACAACATTCTCTCCTACTTACACCCCTGTAAGTCTTACGATCAGCAACGTTCTCTACTGCTTACACCTTGTAAGTCTTACGAGCAGAAAGTCTTCTGGCAATTCTCTCTATAGCTTCCCCATAAAGAAATCAACCTTCTCAAGGTCCCTCTACCGTGAGATCAATTTAGAAATACAAGTGTTTACAAACTCTCTCACAGAGTAGATAAAATTCTCACTGAGAAATAATCACTCTCTCAATGGTAAGCAATATAGAAGCTACATAATAATAGAGAGTGTTTAGGTCGAAGTGGATGACTCATAATATTCGTATGTTGGCGTCATTGAGCTCTCATCATTGTTTCACTCTACTTGAATCTCCTGTATTTATAGTTGAGTAGGATATGACCATTATGAGTATTTCAACCTACCCGTTGAGTCCCGTTGCTAGTCTTGACCGTATGGTGTTTGAAAAACTAGCCGTTATATTAGACGCTCCTTACACTCAGTGAAGTCACTTTTGCCAAGTTGTGTGTTAATCCTTGTTTAAACACCTGGAAAAAAGATTAATCGCTAATATAATGAAGTGTTATAGTAACTATAAGTAAGAAAAATGAGTTACACAATTATTCCTATGATTTTCAAAAGTTACAAAGTGTTGCTCTGTTTTCCAGAAAAAGTAGCACTGAAAGTGCAGGTTGCACTTTTTGCCAACACTCGAGCACTATAGTGCCACACTTAAGTTTTCATGCAGCTTTTCGAATATTTCTGTCAAACATGTGTAAGAGTGCAACTTGCACTTTCAAGTGTTCTAAATCCTCACTCGAGTGTTGATGGTCACACTCGAGTGCATAAGTGTATATCACTTTTGGCTTGAGCTTCTGGATAACACTTGCACCAATTTATGCAAGAGTGTGCTTTGCACTTGCAAGTTTTCTAAGTCCTCACTCGAGTGCTAATGTCCTCACTTGAGTGTATCAAACATATTATGCTTCATGGTTCATTTTTCTGGACAACACTTGAATATTCAAGAGGGCATTTTGCACTTTCGAGTGTTTTCATGTAACACTCGAGTGCTACATGAAGACTCGAGTGTATGTCTTGGATTCAAGTTCTCGTTTTGCTTCTGGAACACACTTGCGCTAGCATTTACAAGAGTGAGATTTTTCACTTGCGAGTGTTGAGATCACACTCGAGTGTATAGGAAAGTTTCAACCTCTGACTTGCTTTTGGACAACACTTGCATGATATTTTCCAAGAGTGGGCTTTTGGATTCGAGTGCTTCTTCAGACATGATCTATTCATTTTGACTCTAAATATGGAAAATAACCTATAATTAGAAAGTGCTCACGCCATAATGGATCATGGCACATAGTTCACAAAGTTCAATGATAAGTTATGCATATCAAAACATCATACACAATATGAGAGAAGAGTCACTACCTGAGTCCTTCCGGGCGTTCCTTGGCACCGGTCTCTCCCGCGTAGGGCAAATGTCAAATCCTATATTCATAATAAAGGACGAAGAGTCCATTCTCTATTCCAATTCTCAATGACTTCTTAACACTTAATTGGTTATCATTATTGCTCTTTTAGTACTCAAGAATACCTCTAACAATAGCCCTAAGGGGTTGGAAGAACTATCCCAAAGATCCCCCTTTTGGAAACACAAACTGACATTTTCTACTGAGTCACTCGAGTGAAATTGTACAGATACTCGAGTAAAGGAGACCTCACTCGAGTGATGGTAAGGTTTGCACTCGGGTACTAGAGAGTGAAGGATAGCGAGTAAACACCCGAGAGCACAAGGACTTTTTAGAGACTAAAACACTGGAGCACACTGGACCTCACCCGAGTGAAGGCCAAATGCCTCACTCGAGCACCTGCCAGTGAAGTCTAGAGAGTGAGAACCCGAGAGCACAAGAGAAATGGTAGTAGCCCAAATGGCTCACTACACTCGAGCACAACATAGCTTACTCGAGTGAATACCCTATACCCGTGAGTGAGAAGGCACACTCTTACACCATAACCGCGAGTGACAACCCGAGAGGCAAGTCCTTGGTGTCAAATACACCAGTCACTCGAGCATAAGGAGGCTCACTCGGGTGATATTCATCCCTCACTTATAAGTGAGACTATATACTCTTGGATTTTCCAGAAAGCGCAACAAAAAAACTAAAGAGAAATAGAATATATGCACAACACTCGAGTGATGCTCAACCTTACCCGAGTGATCTTTATCCCTCACTCGAGTGATTCTATCAGAACCAGAAAATGCAAAAAACAGAGGCATTTTCCCAACACTTGCCCAATTGATCCTAATAGACACAAAACTTTACCCAAAGCCACTCCCACAGAAAAACATCCAATAAACTCAATGGGATCATCAGAATCATCAAAATCCTACTCCATTATCATGCTTTGGATTTTGGGCAACTAAATCAACAAAATACCAATCTCATCCAAATATCACATTTCAATCAGCAATCAATCTACCTATCCTAAACTCACTCCAAGATACCAATCTCATGCCAAAAACATACCAAATGAACAATGCCACTCATTTTCGGATTCAAGCCAAAATTTCTAGAAATTACAAACTACTTCAAATGGCATGAAACTTAGATAGATAGATTGGTTTCACATACCTCTTCAACTTCTCCAAAAACACTCTTTAATTCTCCAACAACCAGATTTTCGTGTGATCACAAACCATGGCCAATGGACAAGCTACAACCATCAAAATGAAGCTTATCACTCATAAACAACTTTAATGAATGATATTTGAGCAATAGAGGGCATTTACTTACCCAAATCAATAGCTTTATCTTTCTCTTTCTTGCTAGCTTGGTCACCGAAAATGGATGAAGAGAAGAGAGAGAAGAGAGTGAGAGATGGAGTGTGGTGAAGAAGAAGCAATCATCATTTTTCCCTCATGCCCATGCTTCAGCCGAAAAGGAAGGAAGAGAGGAGAGAGAAAATGATATTTTATCCCCATTTTGACTTTTCTCATGTCTCTCTCTCTCTCTTCTACACTTGACACATGTCCACATGCCATTGGTTTGCACAAAATAAGTCACCAATTAGTTTCTCTAACCCATCCATTAGCCATTTAATCACACATCTTATTTCCTCTTAGCTAGTAATTAATTTCCCTTAATCACTAACTTATGACCAATAATTCCATTCTTCCAATTTTTCCACCAATTATGACATATTAATTAATATTGCCATAAAACACATAATAATTCCAATTAAATTCATAATTATCCACAATAATCATGATTAGCCCTTAATCAAAAATTAGGATATTACAATATAAGCTGGGTAGAGTAGCCTAGAATGCCGCAACATGTGAACATGAACAAATTTAAGATTGTTGCTTTAGGATGACCTTCGATGAGCCATGTCTAAAGGATATAAGTTGTTTGCATTCCAGTGAGGAATTATTCAAGAACCAAGTCAATCAATATGTTCATAAATGAAGATATCAGAGGGACCTGGTGGCTCAATTTTTGGTCCCACCAAACTTACATGTGTTTTAGTCTAATAGATTTAATTTCTTCTTTATACAAGTAAAGGAACAGAGAGCAAGAAGGGTGATTTGATTCTAAAATATCATTTTAACAAATGCATTCAGATCTAGGGTGGGGAAAATGACATACCGTGTTGCGGGTAGTAAAGAGGGTGTTGAGCTGAGGAGATGATTGAAGGAGGTGGTGAAGAGATCGAGTGGTGATGAAGCCCAAATCAAATGACGGTGAAAGGAGGGCATCATTTGGAAGGTATACTCGACGACCATGAAGAAAAGGAGGCCAAGATTTCCTCTTCCCTCTCCTTGCTCGACATTTTCCTCTTCATCTGTATCTTTACCGATAGATATACAATGCATGGTGCTATAGTTGGTGTAAGGCTTAACGTAAATTTCCAGCTCCGCAACTGCCACATCTCCATTGGTCAAAGGAGCTATAAATTACACCTAGACACCAACTGGCAAAATTATCACTACTACAAAAAAAATGCTTTGAACATCCCTTTTTTGGGCCTTTTAACGTCTGAAAATAGGGGATGTCTATCTAAGAGACGTAGAAAAAAACTGTTAATAACATCCCCAAAACAGGGGACGTGCATAGTCAGAACTTTAGACGTCCCCAGTATAAACTGGGGACATCTAAAGTGTATTTGACTCACTTTAGATGTCTCCACTTTGAAGTGGGGACGTCTAAAGTTTTTTTTATGGCCTTTTATATATATCACTGTTTGCAAATTTAAACTGCAGAAATTGGATAGAAGAAATATTATATAAACTAGAATGCAAACAACAGCAGTTCAGCACTATCTAATAAAAATGTTATCCAACAATATAATAGTATATACAACAAAAATCTAATTCGCACCTTGGAATATAGAAACTTTTGAATCCCCTTTAACAACTAACCAATCAAATAAAAAAAGAGATAGGCAGACAACATATATACAATAGCAGTTCAGCCACCACAACGTGTGTCCTACACAAACTACTAATTAATTAACTAATATAAATAAAAACTTTACTCTAGTATACGTTGAAGAAGATGTCCAGCCAAAAAGTCTCTAATCAAATTAATTTCTTCATATAAGTAGGCATCTTCATTGTCAAAAATCTGCAAATCAGAAAATAAGCTTAGATGAAATAATGAATCAAGTGAGTGAATTAATTTGCAATTGAATCACAACACCAAAAATATTATCCTTTGAGAATAAAGAAGCGATTACTTGTTCAAAATCTATCGTAATACCACTCTGAATAATGTTAAACATATAAAGTAAGACATAGTATCCACATTCCCAGCCGCCATGTTGTTGAGGGCACTATAAATCAAAAGCAAATGGTTAAAATCAATAAAGGCATATCTAAAATGATCGTCAATGAAAAGAACTTGATTTGAAACTACGTATGTTTGGATACAACCTTTCGGGTCTTTACCACCTTTACGATCGCGGGGCCTGCCAAGGATTCGATATGTCTGGGTTGCCCTATCATTAAAATGAAAATCAACAGAAATTAGAATAATTCATTTTAGTCAAGAATCAAGAATCAATGAAATACAAACAAAATAACTTACATGTTGAAGACATTTTTTGTTTCTTTGTCTGGCCTTTTACGTAAGGAATCAAACCAGTAAACTACGTTGAACCGAGGACAGAGAACACACAAACTCCAATGGTAATTATAACAACATATACAGATTAAAATGAAGTTAAATGGTAAAGAAATTATTTATTAAAAATATAAAATAGACAAAATTAAAATGCGTACCCTTGAACAATCGGTGCTAGATAACAACGATAGTTGTTCTCTCCTATTGTGAAGCTCGCATAGTGAGTCCTTTTTTACACTGTATTCTTATCCCTTGTCATATTTGCAGGACACAAGAATCCATATAAATCAACTCTTTGCATGTCAATGCATATACGACGGAAGGAGCTATAATAGAATTAAAATGATGAATGTATTAGCTAGTGAATATATGAAACCAAAAAACCACTTCACTAAATGAAGGAAAAAGTGGGAAATAAAAAATTTACAGGATTGCAAATGTGACCCATCCTACATCTAACTCCTCCAACTTAATGAACTGTTTAAAGTCTTCTTTATCAATTGTGAAGGGATAATCTAATTTCTAGCCCATAATCCCGATAGGCATATGCAAATCAATCTGCTTAATGCTTTTATAGATCTGCTGCAGTCGTGCTAAGAAGGGCTACTTGCTTGCTTCCTGCCCGTTCTTTTAGAACATAAAAAAACAAATTGTTAGTAGGATGCCAACAGATCTCAAGTAAAAGTGAGGTAGTTCCTACCATTGGAGGTGTTGCCGCTGAGCCAATAAGATTTATAGGCTGAAGGATGAAAGATCCTCTTGCCTGAGCTATCGTGGCAACCTCGTCATCAGGAATAGGGATGGTTGTACCTTCTTCCCCCCTCTCTAACACACGTCATAGTCACCCTACATAAATGCTGTGGAATTTATTGATGATGGTAGGTGGTAGCTTGTTTGTGAACGAGAGCATCTACAATGGGATGCTGCAGTGGGGCATCCAAATAGAGGATGGAAGGTTCTCCCGATGCTGGAGTGTGAGAAGGGTCACCAACTGGTTCTTCCACCAGGTTGTAACTTCCTTTAGTGCTATGGAAGGCTGAGGATGAATGGGTTCTACGCTCAGAAGTTGTCATCTGTGATTCAAACATCTTCGTCATTTCAGCTCGTAGCTCAGGCAATAGCTCAAGATGTACAGCTCAAGATGTAGCTCTGGCAACAACTCTTGTTGGAGCTTGTCGTGAAGGTTAGCTCTTGTGAGACTTCTTGGCGAATCTTGGCTACAAGCTCTTTACTAGGTTTAGCTTGTGATGAATAAGAATGTAAGGCTCAGCCAAAATACTTCACGACATGAACTCCCCCTACCTCCCCTCTAACATGACCGGGGTGATCTGCCTTCCCAATCTCTGTTGACAAGATGTCCATCCGTCCACTTGGAGTGAACGAACCTTGACTACTATAATCTTCCAGTTCATCCTGCAACATGAAATTTATTGTAAATGAAAATTAAACACTCCCAATATGAAAAAACTTTGTACTTATGCTCTAACGACATACAATCCTCGAGACAACCTCAGCAACAGTCGGATTTACGTACTTCCCACCCTTAATCCTCCCTGCTTTCCATTTTTGTGACGTGGAGGAGGTGGCGGGGCCTGGAGCACAAAGCTAGGATCTGATGTGACTGCTTCCTTCATTTTCTCCAACTCTTCTGCCATTATCTTTCGCTCAAGCTTCTGATAACCACCACGAAACATGCAATACTGATACTTATTAGCTGCTTGCCTCTTTGCATTTACTGCACTTAATGCCTGTGAAAGGAAAACAATGAAAATTGAATCAATAATGTCAACTATGTTCAAATAAAATACTATAATAAAAGAAATTTTACCAAAAAGTTAGGATCTTCTCATGATGACATAAACAACCTCTAATCCTCTAGAGACAAATATTCATAATGCTGACATGGATCATGACCCCTCAGGTCCCCTCTAATGTACTTTGCTGTAAGCTTGTTCTTGAAATCTTTCCATCATAGACGAACCTCCCTCATCCACTCCTTGTACATCACCGCGGTGTTAGGGACATCATAGGTTTGCTGCAAGGTAAAACATAAGATAATTATATTTGAAGCAAAAGGAATAACGCTATAAATGCATATGTATCGAAACTTATATACCAAAATTTGTTGCCAAATCATGTCTTTCGTTTTTGGTGGAACCAACTTCCAATTGTCATAGATAATGCGAACTTTACTTCGACCCAAATAACCTAAATAGCTAATGAATAGGTCTTCCTCCAGACCAATTAGTTGCATATTGTCATCAAAGTCAATATGCAGCCTCTCCTGTTGATGTTGATGTTGATGATGTGCAACCAATGCTCCCATTTTTGTGCTGCCTCTAGTCCTTCTTCTCCCAACGGGTTCAAGTATATCCATTTTGTTAGAGCAAGTGTTTCACCCAAGAGGGGGGTGAATTGGGTGATCTTAAAAATTTCGTTGCAAATATAAAATTTGACGTTGAAATTAAAATAGGAAAGAGTAAGGAGAAATATCACTGAAGTGTACACCGGGAGTTATACTGGTTCGGCCACAACCACTTTGACCTACGTCCAGTCCTCATAGCTTTTCTGAGAGTTTTACTATAACTTCCAAGATTCAGTGGGTTCTTGGCACCTCAATACAAGCAAGTTCCTATGCCTGGACACTCGCTCCCCCTTACAAGTTGTAATCCAATCCCAACTCAATGTTCCACAACCTTAAGTTACCTCAATAACAAATATTGAGTTTGAATGAAATATCTCTCTCACAGAGTGAATAAGAATCACTGAAGCATAGAATCACAAGTACAATGTAAAATAGAGTAATGAACTTGATGATACGTTCGTGAGTGTGTTCTTGTTCTCTTCTCTGTTTAGATGTTCCCATATATATAGATACGTTGGTAATGATTGCTGGAACATATTTCTTCATGTCCGTTGGAGCGTGCGCAGCCACTATTGACTTTTCCAGTTTTTGAAAAACATACATTTGTGGTAGGTGACGGTCGGTGACATTTGAGCGTTGCTTTTGACTTTCCTTATTTAGTAAGATCTCTTCATTGTTTATCTGTTGAAATGCTAAGAATACTAATATAATGAAAAGTTAATCAAATAGGAAACAAAACAATGACCGTTGGAATGATTTCAAACTTTCTGGGTTTGCTTACTCGAGTACCTACTCTAGTATCCCTTGAAGTTTACTCGAGTACTTACTTGAGTATCATCAGGAAAGCTTTGATTAACTTCAAGTCAATAAACAAATATAAGATTACTCGGGTAGTGCATGGAATAAACTAAATCTCAAACCTTTGGAAATAGTTATTTACTCGGGTACCTACTCGAGTAAACCTTCAAATAACTTTTGATTACTCGATGCTCTACTCCAGTAATGTTGGCAGGATTTCAAGGCTAAGAGCACTTTAAGTCTGATTACCTTGTTACTCGAGTACCTACTCGAGTAAACTTACCTTTTGTACATAACTTACTCGGGTAATGACTTGAGGTTTTCCTTCAAACATAACTTTGCATACTCGGGTACATACTCGAGTAATCCACTTAAAATAGAACATTAAATACTTGCATACTAGAGTAATGACTCGAGGAAAGTGAGATAAAATTAAATCAAGTTATTCGGGTACTACCTGCAAGTTTTTACTTACCTCAATGTGTTACTCGAGTAGCTACTCGAGTAACATTGGCAGTGGTACAAAGTGCCGAGAGCAACATATTTTCAGAAACAGAGTTACTCGAGTACTTACTCGAGTATCATTGGCATGCGAAGAGCAACTGGAAGATTTTCACATGGTTACTCGAGTAGCTACTCGAGTAACATTGGCAGGCCAAGAGCAACTCCAAGTATTTACCTGGTTACTCAAGTAACTACTCGAGTAACATTGGCAGGCCGAGAGCAACTTGAAAACACTTACACTATTACTCGAGTACCTACTCGAGTAACGTTGGCAGGTTACTGGAAGGTGCTTCTGGTTACTTCAAGTTTTGTCTCATTACTCGAGTACGTGCCTTAGAAAACTTGCTTCTGATCAAGTTTCTCAGCATTTTCTCTTGGCATTTCTTCATTTTTCCAATGCTTACCTCAAGTGATGCTTATCCCTGTTATTACTTTGTTCAAACTTATTTATTAATCAATTCTTTTTCATACCATTCTTTTGTTATCATCAAAACATGAGATCTAACATTCTCCCCCTTTTTGATGATGACAAAACTTGGTGATTTTGAACAAAATTTTGAAAGTAAGTTTTCAAATAAACACATCTTTGAATTCTATTGTAAAAATTTGAAAAACCTTGTTTTATATTTGAAAAAAGATTGAGATTATAACATATTCACCGTGCATACATAATAAACTTCATTAGTCCAATAATGTATCATAATTTAAAGCTTAAATGGACTTAAAATGAAATCATAACTTAAATAAACTTGCATTAAATTTAAAAGTTGTATCTTACAAGATAACAAGATAAAACTTAACAAAACAAGATAAAAGTTTAACAAGTTTAACAAGTTCCAAAAGACTCCCTAAATCCCATATACACCCAAATATCCAAAATAAACACAGACACTTCCAAAAAATCACTCTCAAGCTCTTCTCCCCCCTTTTTGTCTTCACCAATCAAGTGGAGGGCTAGGAGGCTTGACCATGGAAATGGGTGTCACTGGAAGAACCATAGAGTCATCTGAACCAGAAGAATTATAGGAGCTAGAGGGGATTGGTTCAGGCAGATGGACTGGAGGGATATGGATGTCATCGCTGGGAGGAATAGGAGAAGGTTGGAAGACAACCATAGTAGAGGTTTCACCTTCTGGAGTGGTCTGTACCTTTGGAGTGGTCTCAACCTCTGGAGTATGATGTTCAGAGGAGGAGGAGGGAGATATTTCCTCAGTGTGAGTAGAAGATGGAATAGGTTTAGGAGCGGGGTCAGTCTGAGGTTTGGGAGGTGAATCATCAATAGTGATATGTATGGTCTCATTGGTGTCTGAGTTGTCCACTGTATATAGGATGTCTTTGGCTTGTGGCTCATATGGACTAGAGACCAGAGGAGTAGAAGGTTCATCCTCAGTGAAAGGAGTGTTAGAAGGAGGGTTCTCTGGAGGTGGTGGTGGTGCAAAAGAAGATGGACCGGCAGAAGGTCCGGGACCTAATGAGTCCAGTCGTGCCAGAATCAATCTCAGTGTCTCGCCCTGGGCACGTTGCTCAGCTAGCAACTCCTCATGCCTCTTATCCATTTTGTCAACCAACTCTCCCATCTTGTGATTCATGTGGGTTATCAATTTAGCGTTCGTGTTGGCGATATCCACATAAAATCCTCTGAGCATGTTTTCCATGAAGTGCTGGAGAGTGGCATTGAGAAAGGATGGTGATGAAGTGGTGGCAGCTGGAGCTGATGACTGTGTGTCATCCATCTTGCTGGCCTCAGTCTCAGTAGTCTTCTTCTTCTTTGACCCAGACTCTAGAGGGCCTTTGAGAGGGATGTCAATATTTAGCTTCCCAATTTGATTTCTCCCAACCAGAGTTATCCTCTCAATAGGCTCCTTGCTATCCAAATACCATATTTTATTTTCTTTCAGGATTAGTGACACTATCTGAGGATATGGCATTGGTGTTGTAGCCTTCCCATCCACCCTATACCTCTTCATTTCAGAGAAAATATACTCCCCCAAATCCTTCTATTCCTTCAGGAGAAGTGAAGCAAACCACCTAAAGTCCCTATCAGAGAAATGGGTATAATTGTTGGCCTTGTTCACAAGGGACCTAGAATAGATGTACCATAGGACCCTGTGATGATCACACATATCACTGGGTTTGAAATTTAGAGGGCCAACTAACTCACCGGGTTTAAGGATAGAAAAGATTTGGTTTGGTTCAAGTTGGGAGTAAATATCATCTGGGGGATTCTCTATCCCTAACCACAAGTTAAGCCTAAAGGGTGATATGAGAATCTTTTGGCCTCTTACTGTGGTGGTCATCTCTTCCTCAGCTAAGGTTCTGTTTGGCTCATCTATGATCTCTAGATTACAGTAAAAGTGTGTGATCTATAGCTGGGAATACGGGCCAACCCGCGGGTTGCGGGCTAACCCGCACCAACCCGCGGCCCGCACTTCTGCGGGTTGGCAAAATGCCAACCCTAACCCGCAGTGTGCGGGTTGCGGGCTAGCCCGCGGGCCCGCATTTTTTTTTTTGAAAAAAAAATCATATTTTTTAAAGAGGATTAAAAATATGAGACACATATATATGAGTAATTAAATTTACCTTCCTAGTATCAATCATTTCTTTTATAAAAATTTAAAAACATAATCTAAAATTTAAGAGATACAATTATCAAATTTGTTAAAATTTATAAACAAAACATAAACTCATCCTCAAGTAACCAAGATATAATAATTTTGTTTGAAGAAGAAGGGAAGAAGCTAAGATTTTTTTATTTTGGATTGGGAGGTACCAAGATAAGAATGAAAAACTTATAAGTTTTGTAAAATTATTATATATAAATAAAAAATAAAAATTTTAAGGGCCAACCCGCCAACCCGCGGGCTGGCCCGCATAAACCCGAGGGGTTACGTGGTGCGGGCCTGTGCGGCCCGCATTTTTGCGGGTTGGGATTTTCCCAACCCTAACCCGTCAAAACCCGCGGGCTCATGGGTTGAGCCCGCGGGTTGAGCCCATATTACCGGCTCTAGTGTGATCACTTTAGTACAAAAAGGTAATCTAATAGAAAGCCAAGGCATAAAGGGATCTAAATAAGAACTGAGGTCATGCTTCAATACCTCCTGAAGTAACTTAAGATCAACATAATGTGTCTTACACACTTTCCTCCTAGAGAACTGAGACAGGTACTCCGGAGACTCCACCAACTTGTTGACATTGAACCCTTTTAGAGGGTTGGTGATCTCCTCTTCTGGCAATTTGGATTTCTTGGAAGGTTGTCCCTTCTCCATCTGATCTATAATGCTTGCCATAGCCTTAGCCACATTCTTATCATACTTGGGCTTTTTGATAGGCTTTGGAGTGAAAGAGGGGGTAGAGGAATCAGAGTGAGTAGGTGAGGGAGATTTGGCACTCTTGCCTTTCCCGGTAGAGGTACTCTTTTTGGAATGAGCCCTTGTTACAATAGGCTCTTTGATCACCACTCCTTTGGGTTTCGGTTGAGATTGAGGTTGAGTATGAATTTTGGCTTTTGATCTCGGGGTAAGTTTTCTTCTCTTTTTGGGAGGAGAAGAAAGAGAATCAGGGTTTTGTTGTGAGTCAGAGGAATCTGTGAAGTTGAGATTCTTGGTTCCAACCATCTTGAAACGTAGAAAAGTGAAAATCTCAGAGAAACAGAGACACTGACACGAGTTAGGGCACTGAGAATCTGAGCAAAATAGGAAGTTTATAGGAATGAAATTTGTTGGGTTTTGACGGTAATGAAGCAAGGAATCACTTGTGAAAAGTTTTTGTGAGAGAAAATAGTGATTTACTTGAGGAAATTTTGTGGAAATGACCGAGTTTGCGACAGATAAAGACCTAGATCCTGACATTACTCGAGGCCTTACTCGAGTAACCTTCAAGTTTACTCGAGGCCTTCCTCGAGTGTTCATACAGAAAAACTCTAAAATAATTTATTTAAATTGCGTACCTGGTATGAATAATATTATAATTATCCATGGATATTCCCTCGATCATTTATAACCAATTATGAGCAGATTTGAGTCATTTTTCATCAATTTGAAAATCTGGACTTGCAGTTACTCGAGTCCTTACTCGAGTAAGCTTCAAGTTTACTCGAGGCTCACCTCGAGTAACCTGTCTTTTCAACTTTTGACTCTTCATTTCTTTGTAACTGAACCATTATATTTAAATTCCAAGTAACTTGATCCATTACTTCCAGTTTTGAAGACCATTACTCGAGTAGTTACTCGAGTAAAGTGCTTCTTTACTTCAAGTTGTTCCTCGAGTAATGCTTCTCTGTCACACATTACTTCAAGTTGGTACTCTAGTAAAGGTGTCCTCTGATCACCTCTGTTTTTGTTTCTCAAAACAGAGTTTCAACCTTCCTGCAAAACAAGTTTCTATATACTCCGATGCTTAAGTTAGTAATCATCAAAACTTTAACAAATGACTTCATCTAATATTATGAGAGACTGAAATAACTTACAACTCATTGGGATTTACCATTCCCAATTCTCTTCTAATGTATAGAAATTGATCTTTTGCAAGGGGTTTTGTGAAAATATCAGCTAATTGAAGATGAGTAGGAATGAATATCACTTTCACATCTTTCTTTTGAACATGATCTCTGATGAAGTGATGTCTGACATCGATATGCTTGGTTCTAGAGTGTTGAACTGGATTCTTTGCCAAGCTTATCGTACTAGTATTATCACAATAGATTGGTATTTCTTTGAGATAAATACCAAGATCTTGTAGTTGTTGTTTTAACCATATTACTTGTGCACAACAACTTGAGACTGCAACATATTCGGCTTCCGTTGATGAAAGAGACACTGTATTTTGTTTCTTGCTGAACCATGATACAAGAGATCCTCCAAGAAATTGTCCTTGTCCACTGGTGCTCTTTCTGTCTGTTTTGTATCCTCCATGATCTGAATCTGAATATGCAACAAGATATTCACTTCTTCCTTTGGGATACCACAGACCCAATTCGGGTGTGTCAGCAAGGTATCTAAAGATTCGTTTGACCGTTTCAGCATGTGATTCTTTTGGTGCCGATTGATATCTTGCACATATACCAACACTAAATTGGATGTCTGGTCGACTTGCCGTGAGATAGAGTAATGATCCAATCATTCCTCTATACTTTGTGATGTTGTAGTCCTTTCCTTTGACATCAGCATCAAGCAACGTAGTTGAGCTCATAGGCGTGTCCGTGCCATTTGCTTCATCCATTCCATACTTCTTCAATAGCTCTTTTAAATACTTTGTTTGAGATATGAAGATTCCATTCTTTCTTTGTTTGATTTGCAAACCAAGAAATAAATTCAATTCTCCCATCATTGACATCTCAAATTCTTCCTGCATTATCTCAGAAAATTCCTTACACAGAGATTCATTAGTAGCACCGAAAACAATGTCATCAACATATATTTGAACAATTAAAATATCATTGTGTTTTCGTTTTATAAAGAGTGTTGTATCAACTTTTCCCCGTACAAAACCTTGATCAATAAGAAACTTACTGAGCCTTTCATACCATGCTCTAGGAGCTTGCTTTAAACCATATAAAGCCTTTTTAAGTTTGAAAACATGGTCAGGTTTAGTAACATCCTCAAAACCTGGAGGTTGTTCTACATACACTTCTTCCATGATGTAACCATTTAGAAAAGTACTCTTTACATCTATTTGATAGAGTTTGAATCCTTTGATGCATGCAAAGGCTAAGAGTACACGTATAGCTTCCAATCTAGCCACTGGAGCATACGTTTCCTCATAATCAATCCCTTCTTCCTGATTATAGCCTTTGGCCACCAATCTTGCCTTGTTTCTGACAATAATTGCGGATTCATCGAGTTTGTTCTTGAATACCCATTTAGTACCAATGATCGGATGATCTTTGGGTCGGGGTACCAAATCCCAAACTTGATTTCTCTCAAATTGATTTAGTTCTTCTTGCATTGCTATAACCCAATCATTGTCTGATAGGGCTTCATCAATGTTTGAAGGTTCAATTTCAAAAATGAATGCAGAAAAACTTACTTCATTGAAAATTCTATTTCTAGTTTTGATCCCTTCATTCACATCTCCTATGACTTGATCTAAGGGATGACTTTTATTGTATTTCTAGGCTTTAGGTTGACCTAGAGATTGCTCTTCTTCCTTGGTTTCATCAACCTCTGGAATAAGAGTTTTAGAAATAGATTGACCATTTTCTTGATTTAAACCAACTTCCTGTTCTTCATCAATGGTTTTGTCAGAGGATTCAAATTCATCAAATACAATATGAATTGATTCTTCAATAATACATGTTCTTTTATTGTAAACTCTATATGCTTTACTTCGATTAGAATATCCTAGGAAAATTCCTTCATCTGTTTTAGAATCAAATTTTCCTAAGTTATCTTTACCATTATTATAAATGAAACACTTACAACCGAAGATGTGTAGATGAGCAATGTTTGGCTTCCTTCCTTTGTATAACTCATAAGGTGTCTTTCCAAGTTTTGTTCTGATATAGGCCCTATTTGAAATATAGCATGCTGTACTCATAGCATCAGTCTAGAATACTTGAGACACATTCTTTTCATTCAACATTGCTCTAGCCATTTCAGTGAGCACTCTATTCTTACATTCCACAACTCTGTTTTGTTGAGGCGTTCTTAGAGCAGAGAAATTGTGATCAATGCCATTAGTATCACAATATTCTTCAAAGGCTTGATTTTCAAATTCTCCACCATGATCAGTCCTAATACCTGCAATGGACATACCTTTTTCATTTTGCACTTTCTTGGCAAAAACAATAAATTCTTCAAATGTTTCATCTTTTGATTATAGAAAGATAACCCATGTAAATCTAGAGAAATCATCAACAATAACCAATGAATATAAGTTTCCACCAAGACTCTTTATTCTTGTTGGTCCAACTAAATCCATATGCAATAATTATAGTGGTCTATTTGTTGAAATCTCATTTTTCAATTTGAAAGATGATTTTGTTTGTTTACCCTTTTAACATGCGTCACAAATCAAGTCATTTTTGAAAGTTACTTTGGATAATCCAAGAACTAAATCCTTTTTGAGTAGTTTGCCTAATTGATGCATATTGACATGTGCCAATCTCTTATGGCATAGCCAACTTTCATCAGTATTACTCAGAAAACAGTTTTCAGACTCATTTCTACTAATATCTAGAGTATTGCAGTTACCTTCCCTCTTTGCTCTGAGCTTAGCCTTGATATTCTTCTTATCAAGTTGTAAATCATTCTTGTTGATAATTAAGCATTCTTCTGAGTCAAATATTACCCAGTTGTCTTTATCTGCACTTTGACTTACACTCAGCAAATTGTGACACAAGCCTTCAACATAATATACATATTTGACTTGTATTCCTTTGTCATTTTTGATTTCACCAATTCCTGCTATCTTTCGGGATTGATTTCCTCCAAATTTTACCTTTCCACCTTCCTTAGGTTGCAATGTGGTAAAACTTTCAAAATCTCCGGTCATATGTCTAGAGCATCCACTATCTATGTACCACTTACTATTTTTGGATGCTTTGAGACATACCTACAATCAAATGACTAGGTCTTAGGTACCCACATCTTTTTGGGTCCTGTTGGGTTAGTACAAATAATTTTCTGAACATATGAGCCTTTAGGTACCCATTTGTAGGTTCCTATTGTTCCTTTCTTCTTATGAATGCATGAAGATGTATAATGACCTTTTCTATTACAATAATTACAAAATGCAAAAGGATTTGATGTATGCACAGAATGCTGGAAATAATTCAAATATGACTTACCTCCTGCTTTCTTTCTACCTTTCCTTTTATCTGACTTTGGATCATATCCAATTCCAGATCGGTCATTTACAAATCGTTGAGCTTTTAAAATAACATTTAGCATCTCACTTCCTTGTGTAAATTTTTCAAGAGTTTTTGTGAGATCAATGTTTTTCTTTTTCAAAGATGAACAATTTTCACAATCCTTTTCTTTAAGTTCAGTTTCAAGAGCTTTGTTTTTCTTTTTGAAAACAATCAATTCTTTAACTACTTTGATGAATTCAGAATGTAAAGCATTATATTCGGAAAGTAATTCATCATAGGTAGGTTCAGAGTCATTTACCTCCTCTTCTATTTCTTCTTAAGCGACGAGACATATATTAGCTACTTCTTCCTCATCACTTTCTTCGTCAGAGGAGCTATCACCCCATATAGCAGATACGAAGGCCTTCTTTTTGTTGAAGAATTTGCCTTTTCTCTTTTCTTTGCTCTTTTGATTTAGTTCTGGACATTCTAATTTGATATGTCCTGGTTTTCCACATTCGTAGCAAATGATATGATCTTTGCTGCTAGTTCCACCTTTTTGAAAGTGTTTGAATCCTTGTCCTTTCTTGTAGAACTTTCTGAATCGTTTTATGATTAGGCCCATTTCATCATCGTCAAGCTCCTCATCCTCATCTTGATTCTCTTCTTTTACTTTTCGTCAAGACCTTTCTTTTGCTTGTCACCAATGTCATCTAGTTCTCGTTTGAACTTTAGTTTGCTTTCATATTCAGAAAGACTTCCAAATAGAGAAGCAACTGATCTCATTGATTCTCCTTTTGCTTCTTCTATCGCAGTGACTTTGGCCTCCCATTCTTTAGAAAGAATATTTAGAATCTTTCGTACTTGGGTATGCTGATCATAGACTTTCCCAAGAGCTGCAAGTTGATTAACAAGATGAGTATATCTAAGTTCAAATTCAGATATTGAATCACCTAATTTCGTTCGAAGTAAATCGAATTCAGTGACTAAGGTGTTGATCCGATTCTCCTTTATTCCTGAAGTTCCTTCATGAGCTATTTCCAGAGCTTCCCACATTTCCTTTGCTATTGGAAGTGTGCAAATTCTGAAATACTCACTTTGACTCAAGGCACTTTGTAACATCAGAATTGCCTTGCTGTTGAGAGTGATAAGTTTCTTGTCATTCTCATCATATTCCGTTGGCGTCTTGGGAATTTTCTGAGAATCTACAGTCTTTGTAGGTTGATAGTTTCCACTCTCAATCACATCCCATAGCCCATATTCAATAGCCATTACGAATACTCTGAACTTTGCTTTCCAGAAAGAAAAGTGTTCGCCACTGAAACCTGGAGGTCTAGTGATGGATGCACCATCGGGAAGAATTCCTTCACCCATGCTTGCCATTGGATCCTTCTTAGGTTGTTATACCTTCACAAGAAGACCTACGCTCTGATACCAAATGTTAGAGCAAGCATTTCACCCAAGAGGGGGGGTGAATTAGGTGATCTTAAAAATTTCGTTGCAAATATAAAATTTGACGTTGAAATTAAAATAGGAAAGAGTAAGGAGAAATATCACCGAAGTGTACACCGGGAGTTATACTGGTTCGGCCACAACCACTTTGACCTACGTCCAGTCCTCAGAGCTTCTCTAAGAGTTTCACTATAACTTCCAAGATTCAGTGGGTTCTTGGCACCTCAGTACAAGCAAGTTCCTACGCTTGGACACTCGCTCCCCCTTACAAGTTGTAATCCAATCCCAACTCAATGTTCCACAACCTTAAGTTACCTCAATAACAAATATTGAGTTTGAATGAAATATCTCTCTCACAGAGTGAATAAGAATCACTAAAGCATAGAATTATAAGTACAATGTAAAACAGAGTAATGAACTTGATGATACGTTCGTGAGTGTGTTCTTGTTCTCTTCTCTGTTTAGATGTTCCCATATATATAGATACGTTGGTAATGATTGCTGGAACATATTTCTTCATGTCCGTTGGAGCGTGCGCAGCCACTATTGACTTTTCCAGTTTTTGAAAAACATACATTTGCGGTAGGTGACGGTTGGTGACATTTGAGCGTTGCTTTTGACTTTCCTTATTTGGTAAGATCTCTTCATTGTTTATCTGTTGAAATACTAAGAATACTAATATAATGAAAAGTTAATCAAATAGGAAACAAAACAATGACCGTTGGAATGATTTCAAACTTTCTGGGTTTGCTTACTCGAGTAGCTACTCGAGTATCCCTTGAAGTTTACTCGAGTACGTACTCGAGTATCATTGGGAAAGCTTTGATTAACTTCAAGTCAATAAACAAATATAAGATTACTCGGGTAGTGCATGGAATAACTAAATTTCAAACCTTTGAAAATTCATGTTTACTCGGGTACCTACTCGAGTAATGCATTCACAACTTCATAGGTTACTCGGGTACCAACTCGAGTAAACCTTCAAATAAACTTTTGATTACTCGATGCTCTACTCCAGTAATGTTGGCAGGATTTCAAGGCCGAGAGCACATCAAGTCTGATTACCTTGTTACTCGAGTACCTACTCGAGCAAACTTACTTTTTGTACATAATTTACTCGAGTAATGACTTGAGGTTTTCCTTCAAACATAACACTGCATACTCGAGTACATACTTGAGTAATCCACTTAAAAAAATTATTAAATACTTGCATACTAGAGTAATGACCCGAGGAAAGTGAGATAAAATTAAATCAAGTTATTCGGGTACTACCTTCAAGTTTTCACTTACCTCAGTGTGTTACTCGAGTACCTACTCGAGTAACATTGGCAGTGGTACAAAGTGCCGAGAGCAACACATTTTTAGAAACAGAGTTACTCGAGTACTTACTTGAGTATCATTGGCAGGCCGAGAGCAACTTGAAAACTTTTACATGGTTACTCGAGTAGCTACTCGAGTAACATTGGCAGGCCGAGAGCAACTCCAAGTATTTACCTGGTTACTCGAGTAACATTGGCAGGCCGAGAGCAACTTGAAAATACTTACACTATTATTCGAGTACCTACTCGAGTAACGTTGGCAGGTTACTGGAAGGTGCTTCTGGTTACTTCAAGTTTTGTCTCATTATTCGAGTAATGCCTTAGAAAACTTGCTTCTGATCAAGTTTCTCAGCATTTTCTCTTGGCCTTTCTTCATTACTCCAATGCTTACCTCAAGTGATATTTATCCCTGTTATTACTTTGTTCAAACTTATTTATTAATCAATTCTTTTTCATACCATTCTTTTGTTATCATCAAAACATGAGATCTAACACATTTCATTGTCCTTGTCATTTTTTGAGTCAGTAAAATTGTCCATATTCCTGTAAGCACAAAAATAAAAATCATTATCAAATAGGTACATAAATTTCAATAAAAATAACCTACTATTAGCAGGAGTAAAATAAAAAACACAGTTATATTTTCTAAGTTAAGCTCTTACTCTATATTGTTTCCCATATTCCTTCACCATGATCATTTCTTATAGCATATTCTTCATCATCTACCAATTCTACTTCACTTGTTGTAGGTGGATTAATTGTGAAAGGTGGTGTGTCGTCAAGGTTGAATGTCGGATCACCATGCTTCTGTTTTTTACTTTGAAGTACAATGGAAATTATTTTATTTGAAGGATCTGTGACATAAAACACTTGTTTCACCTGGCTTGCTAGAATGAAGGGCTCATCCCTATAACCTACTCTTTCAAGATCAACTGAGACAAATCCAAATTGTTGATATATTACCACAACATTATTGATAACCCACTTACATTTGAATAAAGTAACTTTGAACTTGTTGTAAGTAATTTCTCATATTTCTTCTATCATTCCATAATAGGCTGTGAATGCTAATATTGGGTTTTTATCTTTTGAACTGGAAAAGTGCATAGCTTTAGCTTCTACTATCACCCTACTATTTTGCATGGTACTTCTATCATCTTGGTCTTTTGTGTAGAAAGAATACATGTTTATATCATAATCGGTTCAAGTAATGATCTAAAATGAAGGCCCTCAAGCTAACCACTCTATTGTCTCAGACAAAACTTTGTCCTAAAACCACTTTATAAACTTTAGCAAATTTGATAACTTTATCTCTTAAATTGTGGATTATGTTTTTCAATTTCTATAAGAGAAATGATTGATGTTAGGAAGATAAATTTAATGACTCATATATAGGGGTGGAAACAGGCCAAGCCAGGCCAGGCTTTTGCCTTAACAGGCATGGCCTGTTAAGGCACAAATTGGCCTGAGTCTGGCCTGTGGCCTGTTAAAGGCCAATTTTTAGGCCTGGGCCTGGCCTGTTCACAGGCCTGCCCTGGCCTGAAGCCTGTTAAGGAGGCCTGATGTAACCCCCTCAACGATTAAGGCCGAGATTTAGTTCATAAAACGTAATTAATGTAGAATTAGAGACCTTAGATGATTTTGGGACTTAAACAAAACCAAACTTCCCCAAAATCATGACTTACAAAAACTTTTACCAAATATGTTCATGACGGTCTCATATTCACAATTCAATACTAAATGGCCTGTACAAGTTGATTTCATTCACAAATATCAGAGTATAAAGCAAATTCCCGACACACTCGGGTTCCATTCATTAAATAAGGGATTTACAAAGGCACAAAGCCCACAATTCAATACCCTTAACTTGGGGATTACACAAAACTATACTACCAATCCCATTTTACACAATTGTTTCCCAAAAACATCCAATAAATATACATGATAACCAATAATCCCAAAATATACTCCTAACTGGAGTTCTAACTACTCTTCGTCGCCCGCTTGCCTTTTGATCCTTCTGCCCTGTCTAAAACATGGTTTTTGGGAGAGTGAGATTCTAAGGAATCCCCGTAGTAACAAGTCAATCATATAATGTACAACCATAATGCATGTAAGCAAATCATTATTCACAACAAGCAACTACAACGGCAGTTACAACGGCAATGGTTAGTATGACACATGTCATCCCTTACGATTGCTCACGCTGAATTGCTCACGCTGTATTGCATCACAACAATCAACACAGTATAATTCACCACAGCTGGGATCCATATAAAGCATATCATAATCGCAAGCCACATAGGCAAGATACACACACACAGCCCACGGCTGGTTTCACAAACGCCGCCCCCACGGGTCGGATTCACAAAGATCCATGTCGATTACGACGGCAGTTCAGCGGCCGACCTAGAGATGACCACTGTCAATCCCTACACGGCTCACGCGGACCTGCTCACGCCGTAATGGACCATGGCACACATTTCACAACTTTAACGATAAGATATGCATGCCAAGACATCATACAAGATATGAGAGAAAAGTCACTACCTTGATCCTTCCGTGCGTGTCCTAGCGCCAGTCTCTCCCGAGGAAGGCAAATATCAAATCCTATATTCATGATTAGGGACGAAGTGTTATATTCTATTCCAAGACTTAATTAACTTGAAACACTTAGTTTTGGTTATCATAATTGACTCTTAAGAGGCCCCAAATGCCTCTAATAAAAGCCCTAAAAGGTTGGGAAACAATAGGTTAAAGATCCCCTTTCGATAACACAAAGTGCCAAAACACAGGGTTGGGCCGCGGCCCACCATTCCTTGGGCTGCGGCCCAAAAATGGTCAGAAGGCCTTGGGCTGCGGCCCACCACCCTTGGGCCGCGGCCCAGAACAGGCCAGAAAGGCTTGGGCCGCGGTCCACCACTCTTGGGCCGCGGCCCAGAAGTTTCTGATTCTAGGCTGAACTTCGAAAAACCATAACTAATTCTAGAAAAATCGAAACGAAGTGATTCCAAAGCCAAATGAAAGGTATATAAGTCCTCTTTCAAGGAAAAATACAGTCCTTCACTGGGAATCACTACAAAATTACAGAATCTCTAAAAACTAACCACTACTTCAAAACAGAGTTCTGTTTCAATCCCAAACTTTGGACAACCATAACTCACAAAATACCCAACGAAATGACACAAAATATATGTCCATTTTGAAGCTTGGGATGTGAACTTTAAGACTGGAAAGTTTCATAATTTTCCAATACCATTTGGTTACTCAAAACGCTCGTGTAAACAGACTGTGCAAAACAGAGCTCAAACTAGACAACTTTCCAAATTTTCCAAAGTGATCCAAATGAACCCAAACTCAATAACCAAGCTCATTCCCACACAAAATCACTCAAGGAATCCAATGGGAATGTCAAAATCACCAAAATCCTATTCCATTATCATGCTTTGGTTTTGGTAACATTGAACACTAAACTTCCAAAATATCCAAACTTAACAATTTCAAACCCAATCAATTCTATCTATCCAAAATGCATTCCAAATATACAAATTTCATACCAAACACATACCAAACTCCTAATGGCCTTCATTTTCGAAAATGGCCCCAAAATTCCAGAAAATTCAAAGTATTTCAAATGGTATGAAACTTAGATAGAAAGATAGGTCTCACTCACCTTATCAACTTCTCCAAAGAGAGTTCTTGATTCACTTCCTCCCAAAATTTCGTGTGGCCACAAACCTCAACCAATGAACAAACTACAACCATAGAAATGTAGCTCTTAACTCAAGGATCAACTTTAATGAAGGGAGTTTGAGCAAAGGAAGGCATTTACTTACCCAAAAATCAAGCTTTCTTCTTTCCCTTGCCTTCAACAATGGTGGACTAAAGAGAGAAGAGAGAGAACGTGAGAGAGAGAAGGAGGAGAGGTGGAGATGATGATGAAGTGCAGAAAAAATCTGCCCCACCCCCTTCACATGCCTCCAAAAACGCATAGGAGAGAGAGGAGAGAGAAAAAGGTGATTTTTGTCTCATATGTCTCATCCTATGGTCCACCATAATGCCACTTGGCAACATCTCATCCCTTAATCTCTAATACCACACACATATACACCAATTAATCTCTCTAATCCATCCATTAGCCATTTGATCACACTTCTCATTTTTCTTTTAGTTAGTAATTAATTTCTCCATTAATTACCACTTATGGCCAATATTTCCATTATTCCAATTTTTCGGTCATTATGACATATTAATTTAATATTGCCATAAAACACATAATAATCCCAATTAAATTCATAATTATCCATAATAATCATGATTAACCCATAATCAAAAATTGGGATATTACACCTGAATTTTTAAAATTTTTTAAGCAAACCGACAGGCCTACTGGCCACACTGCAAAACAGGCAAACATGCCTCCTTAAACAGGCCGAAAACAGGTTAAAACTTACAGGCTCAGGCGAAATTATCTTTTAACCCTTATCTGATTTTTTTAAAAAATAGTTTTACAGGCTCAGGCTGGCCTGGCCTATTAAGCAAAACAGGCTTTTGTTTTGGCCTTGGCCTGGCCTTTTAGCCTGACAGGCCAGGCCTGAACAGGCCAATCACAGGCTAGGCTAAAGGCCCCTGACAGGCCGCCTGGCCTATTTCCACCCCTACTCATATATATGTGTATCATATTTTTAGCCTTCTTTAAAAAATAGGAATTTTTTTTTAAAAAAATGCGGGCTCGCAATTAGCATATTGCAAGTTAGGGTTGGTATTTTGCCAGCCCACAGAAGTACGGGCGGCACAGGCCCGCACCGCATGGCTCATAGGTTGGTGCGGGTTAGCCCGCAACCCACGGGTTGGCCTACATTCCCAGCTCTATTGGTAGCATTCAGCAATTAATTTGCTCTAAAGGTATTTTTGGGCGATTTTCCATTTTTTTAATCAAATTTAAATTTTTTTGAATATCTACGAAGAACAAATTAAACATCACAAATTCAGGTCAAAAACAAAATTAAACTAGAATGAGAATCATTTTCTGTATGATTCTTTATTTATCAATTATTATTAAATATAAAGAAAAATAGTAATAAAATTAAAATACTATTTTTCTGTTTTGGTTGGGTTCCGCCGTTGGTATGTTTGCTGCACACCACCGCTCCTATCTTTCTCTCTCTACGCTTTTCTCTCTCTAGAATCTCAGGGTTGGATTGGCCTTTGAAAATAGTCTCATCTTCGGTTCCAGGTTCGTATGCTCCAATGGATCCTCCGATTATGTCTTTGAATTTCATTACCTCGTTCGATTTTAATCAATTTTTCTGGGGTGCTAGGCCATAGATCTTGGTTATTCGGAGCATAGATTGCCTTGGAGTTCGTTTGGTTCCTTTTTTCATGCAATTGGGCTCTCAGTGCAGTCTTGGAATCTTGTTGTTTTCATATTAATTCGGGGATGTTTTAATTTGCTTGATTGATCTCGAGCTTAAATTCTCGTTGATTTACATCTTTGTTTAAAGGGTTTTATTGATGTTTATTTCTTTTACGTGGTTGAATTTTGGATTTTCCTGGTGTGACGTTTGGGAAGTTTGATTCTTAGTAATATTGGGGAGGGCATAAGGGATGGGGCTATTACTTTTCTGTTGACTTCTATGCATTCTTTGTTAAATTTGAAGAATGTGAAAGTTATCATCGCCTAAGGCTAATTGTGCGTCAGTACTCCTTATTTTTTCATTTGGTAAAATATCAGTATTGACGTTTAATTTTCCCCTTACCTATTATCTCCATGGAAAAATGTGGCTGGATTATAAATTGAATGATATGTAAGATAAAAAACTTAATGTAAGTGTTGATGGCTGCCTTCTATAATTGTTATGAGGAGTTTATGATGCAGCTGGGAAGAATACTCTGAATGTTTGAATTATTGTATGATCTTAGTGCAATGTAATGATTAGGGGCTGATTAAGGCTCTCTTTGTTTGTGTGTGTGTTTTTTTTAATTCTTCAGTAGGAGTGAGAAGAGGATTGCTAGCGACATAATTCTTGAGCGGTGAATGGCTGGGATTGTGAATGAGGAGTCTGGAGTGGGGAAGTCTGCAGAGGGAATTTCAACCGGGCAACGTGGTCAATCTGGTGAAGCATTGGCAGAATGGCGTTCCTCTGAGCAGGTGGAAAATGGAACCCCATCTACTTCTCCCCCTTACTGGGATACTGATGAAGATGATGATGATGGTATGTGGGTGTGTGTGTAAGCATTCTTTAATGGCGTCTTTTTGAATAAATGTTCTTATGGATTGTTATATTTCATTTCTCTGTGTTATGTTGATTCTTATGCATGGAAATGAGCTAGAAAAATGGTAGCTATGACACAGAGAATACTTGCATTATTGGTGCACTCGTGAGAGACATGACATTTGCCATTTTTGAAGTCATTTTCTCTTTAGTGGTGGCAACAATAAGAAGAAAGGTTTACTATGCATCTTGACCTAGTGATCCTATTAACAAATATGCGTGCATCTTCACAAGTTTTGCAGTGAAATTATCAAGTCATCAAATTTCCCTGGATTTTAGTTTATGTTGGCTACATTTAAATTTTTCTGTGAACAGGGAGTGATGATATTTCAATTATCATGGGGTGAAAACAAGTAATAGCATTGGTTGTGCTTCTGGCTAATCATGCTACAAAGGCAATGTTGCTTTTGTGTAATTTAAGGTTTAAACTGCCACCAAATCACTACTTTTGAATGTGGGGACAGTTCAGCGAGGCACCTGCCCTTCTGTCCTGGCAATTGGCTAATGTCAATAATGTGTTTAGTCAAATAAGGCAAATGCCTAACTGAAGTGTTGCAATCCCAACTTCATCTCCATCATGTTGGATGAAATGAATAGATTCCTTACTCCTTTTTATAGAGTTGTGAATATGAAAATTTTTTTTTTCAAGTGAAAGTAGTGATATATGTTACTAAATATGCAGGTAATTTGTTATTAGAAATAACATTGTCAATGACTTATCCTAATATACCATCGGATTCACATTAATAATTGAACGTCCAATTTTCTTTCATAAAATGAATTGGTTGAGATCTATTTGTTCTTTTCAGGTGCAAAACCTTCTGAGTTATATGGAAAATATACGTGGAAGATAGAAAAGTTTTCTCAGATTACCAAACGGGAACTTCGGAGTAATGCATTTGAGGTTGGCGGCTACAAATGGTATAAGACCATAAATTCACCTATTGGCCTGACATGCATTTTTGTGTGCTTATGTGTTTTGTGTCTTTCCATCCATGATGTTTGTGTTTTCATTTTTAATCTTGTCCTTCTTTTTAATATGTCCAATCAATATATATGCATGAGCTTCTTGTCATGCACAAGTAAATGTTTTCTATTTTAGATAAAGCTCAAATATAGGGATTCCATTATGGAATTGTGAATTGCTGATTTTATATGTATAGTTTCCCATGAAATATGTTGGAAAGTGCCAATCATGAGAAGCCCAAGCCCACATGATTAGTTAGATTTTATTTTAATTAATTATTGTGGTTTATTATTTGAATTATTATTTCCATATTATTAGGATAACAGAATCGGATCTTAGGAATTTAGAATCAGATTCAAAATTTAAATTTCTATTGTGATAGGGTATTCAAATAAACCCTAATTCACATCCTATATGTATCACCGTGGCTCTCACATGCTGAATAAGAGAAAAACGTCTATTCTCTATCAAATAATTTCATGGTATCAGAGCCATGGCTGCCGAAAATCTCAAATTCGGCAATTTCCAGGCCTTAAACACTGAAACCGAGGCCATTGCTCCCTCTGACGCCAATAACATGCAATCCCAATCACATGAATTGGCCAACCTGATCACTGCACACAAGCTGGATGGTGAGAATTACCTTCAATGGTATCTGTCCTTTCTTATGTTCATTCGTGGACGTGGGAAGGAAGCTTATCTCGATGGAAGTTTGTTGTGCCCTGCAGCAACTGATGCAAAATACACTACCTGGAGAGCCGAGAATAGTCAAGTCATGTCATGGCTGATCAACTCAATGACACTCGACATTGGCAAAAATTTCATGTTGTATAACACCACCCAAGAGATTTGGGACGCTGCTCGAGAATTGTACTCCTCAGCCTCCAACACTGCTGTCTTGTTTGAGATCAAAAGGAGACTCCATGCTTTGAAACAGGGGAGTAAAACTGTTACAGCTTATTATAATTCCTTGATGCAACTATGCCAGCAGATTGATCTCTATGACACTATTCCATTAAAACATAATGAAGATATAATTGTTTTTCAAAAGTGGATTGAAATAGATAGGATTTATAAATTCCTGTTTGGCTTAAATTCTGATTTTGAGGAAGTCAGTAGCAGAATCTTAAGTCTGTCACCATTACCTTCTATTCGAGAAATTTTCTCCATGGTTAGGAGGGAAGAAAGTAGGAAGCAGATGATGGTTAACAATCCAAATCAGAACTCTGGTGAAACAATAGCAATGGCTACTTGTCGTGACGGAAAGGGAAGACTTTTTTGTGACCACTGCAACGAGAAAGGTCATACTCGTGAAACCTGTTGGAAAATCCATGGCCGTCCCAATGATAGGCAAAAGGGAAAGACAAACAGCCGCAGTTATATAGCTGAGGGGGAGTAGAAACCAGACCTTAGTGAGTTGAAGGATCAAATTCAGCAACTTCTTAGCAATTTTGAGAAGCCTTCTAAAGTAAGCAGTGCCACGGGTTTAGTAGCTACCAAAACAGGTATGATATCACTTGCCTTTCCCTTGAAAGGTCTGAATCCAGCAACCTGGATATTGGACTCTGGGGCCACTGATCATATGACTGGGGATATTTCATTATTTCATGATCCACAGCCATGTTCTGAAAACTGGGTTGTTAGAATTGCTGATTCATCTCATGTGGAGGTTGCTAAGATTGGCACGGTCATTTTATCTGATAAAATTACTGTATGGAATGTACTATATGTTCCTAAACTCGCTTGCAATTTAATATCAGCTGGTAGACTCACAACACAAAATAAGTGACATGCTAACTTTAAATCATCTGATTGTGTTCTCCAGGATGCGAGGACAGGGAAGATGATTGGTTTGTGTGAAAAGGTTGGCGATCTATACTACTTGCAGAAAGAAGCTGCTGCTAAAGGAAGGGCGTATGCAGCTGGTCATTTAGCTTTTGATTCCATTTTAAATAAAATAAAGTTGTTGCATTGTTGTTCTGGACATCCCAGCATTGAGTATTTCAAGAAATTATATCCTCATTTTTCTAATAAAGATTTGTCTCAGTTTACTTGTGACACCTGTTCTTTAGCCAAACATACCTAAAATTCCTATCCCTCTCGTCCTTATAAACCAACACAACCCTTTAATCTCATTCATAGTGATGTATGGGGACCATCCAAAATTCCTAGTACATGTGAGGCACGTTGGTTTGTCACTTTTATTGATGATCACACACGTTTAACATGGGTATACCTTCTAAAATAAAAATCTGAAGTTCCTACTGTTTTCAAAAATTTCTATGCCCTCATTGAAACTCAATTTCAAACAAAAATCAAGGTCCTCAGAACTGATAACGGCCGAGAATATTTTAACTCCACTCTAAACAATTTTTTGACCTCTCATGGCATCCATCATCAAAGCTCTTGCCCTCACACACCTCAACAAAATGGGGTCTCCGAAAGAAAGAATAGACAAATCCTAAACATGACTCGGTCACTCTTACTAGCTTCCAATGCACCAAGCCACTTTTGGGGGGATGCCATCTTAACCTCAATTTACCTTATCAATCGCTCACCTTCAAAAACCCTTAAATACCAAACACCACATCAGGTTCTTTGTGACGCCTACCCTTCTAATTACATCTCTCACTCTACCACTTAAAATCTTTGGTTGTACCGCCTTTGTTCACAACAACCAGGGGTCTAAACTTGAGGCTCGCGCCACCAAATGCATGTTTATTGGATACTCTCACTCACAAAAAGGGTACAAATTTTGCCACCCTCCTACACGGAAAACCTTTGTTTGTCATGACATCTCCTTTACTGAAACACAACCATACTACCCCAAAATGCCCATTCAGGGGGAGAGAGTTATGAATGGCCCATTTTTGACATTGTCATACCTACAGCCACCATAAACATGCAACATGCGCCGATATATATCCAATCCTCATATTTCCAGCCCATAGCTGAACCTGACACAGACCCAAATCAGCCAGAACCAGACCCAGATCAGCCTTCAACCATATCTGAACCTGTCCTTGAAACACCTGAATTATTTGAGGAAGAAGTAAGGACTATTCAGGAATAATATGATGCTGCACGACTAGATCCAGAACAGACAAATCAGCAAAGAGCTGAGTCGACAGGAGAAGCCAGCCAACTCACATCTCACCAATCATCTATCTGGACCTCAAATCCACAAGAGGATGATCTTTGGTGGCCAATAGCATTATGAAAGGGGGTAAGATCCTGTACTAAGCATCCTATTGCTAATTTTGTCTCATATGAACGATTGTCTCCTACTATGAAAGCCTTTACAACTAATGTGTCAATGGAAAGAATCCCAAAGGATGTACATGAAGCATTAAAAATCCTTGATTGGAGAAAGGCTGTTCATGAAGAAATGGATGCATTGAAGAAGAATAGGACTTGGGAACTAACCAAGCTACTAAAAGGGAAGGCTACTGTTGGATGTAAGTAGGTGCTAACAAACAAATACAATCCAGATGGGAGCCTAAACAAGCATAAAGCAAGGTTAGTAGCAAAAGGGTTCACTCAAACATACGGGATTGATTATCAGGAGACATTTGCACCAGTTGCCAAATTCAATACCATTAAGGTACTTCTCTCTTTGGCTACCAACCTTGATTGGACACTTCATCAACTAGATGTGAAAAATGCATTTCTAAATGGGAATCTTGATGAAGAAGTATACATGGAGATTCCTCCTAGCTTCAAGAATGAACAAAACCAAGGTAAAGTGTGTAGGCTTAGGAAATCCTTATATGGGTTGAAGCAATCACCAAGAGCCTGGTTTGAGAGATTCACTCAAGTAGTCAAGAAGAGTGGATATTCTCAATGTCAATCTGACCACACACTCTTCATTAAGCACAAGGATGAGAAAATATCTATTTTGATTGTTTATGTTGATGATATCATACTAACTGATAATGATACAGTTGAAATTGATAAGCTAAAGGAGTTCTTAGCAACCGAATTTGAGGTGAAGGACTTAGGAGACCTAAGGTACTTTCTTGGGATGGAAGTGGCAAGATCTAAAGCAGGGTTTGTTGTGTCACAAAGGAAGTATGCTCTTGATTTATTACATGAGACAAGGATGCTAGGATGTAGACCATGTACTACCCCCATAGAACTTAATCGTAAATTGGGTTTAAACAAGAAAAGTCTGTTGGTTGATAAAGAAAGATACCAACGACTTGTTGGCAAGTTAATCTATCTTTCTCATACTCGACCAGACATTTCTCATGTAGTTAGTGTGGTAAGCCAATTCTCTAGTCAACCCAATGGGGAACACATGACAGCAGTACTTAGAATTCTCAGGTATATCAAGTCCTCACCTAGTAAAGGACTCTTCTTTAAAAAAGGGGCTCACAAAGGGATTGAAGTATACACTGATGTACATTGGGCAGGCTCAATTGTTGATAGGAGATCCACTACAGGCTATTGTACCTATGTATGGGGTAATCTTGTGACTTGGAGAAGCAAAAAACTTGTAGTCTCTCAAAGCAGTGCAGAAGCTGAGTTGAGAGCCTTAGCTCTAGGCTTGTGTGAAGATCTTTAGGTAGGAAGACTACTAAAAGAACTAAAACTAAGCTTTGTGGGATCAATGAAGATATTATGTGACAATATGGCCACTATCAGGATTGTTAAAAATCCTGTTCATCATGATAGAACAAAACATGTTGAGATTGACCGGCACTTCATAAATGAGAAAATTGAGGATAAAAGTGTCGAAGTAATTTATGTACCTACAAGGCAGCAGGTGGCAGACATTCTAACCAAGTCTATTGCTGAGCCTAAATTCGAAGTATTGGCAAGCAAGCTGGGAATGATAGATATCTTTTCCCCAGCTTGAGGGGGAGTGTTGGAAAGTGCCAATCATGAGAAGCCCAAGCCCACATGATTAATTAGATTTTATTTTAATTAATTAATGTGGTTTATTATTTGAATTATTGTTTCCATATTATTAGGATAACAGAATCGGATCTTAGGGATTTAGAATCAGATTCAAAATTTAAATTTCTGTTGTGATAGGGTATTCAAACAAACCCTAATTCACATCCTATATGTATCACTGTGGCTCTCACATGCTGAATAAGAGAAAAACATCTATTCTCTATCAAATAATTTCAAAATCATTTCTCTCACTTTTTAGTGTAATGAATTAAAAGTTTGAATATGTTTTTCTGATACTGTGAAACTTTCAGACGTGTACTTGGGCATCTATGGCTATCATCTGCTAATTTTTTGTACAAGGGATTTTTCTTATCTCTTGCCTCATTAAAATGATTTGCCCAATGTCAGGAGTATTTAGCGGTGGTCATTCATTCCATAGCCTTGGTATTGGGGTTAGTTCATATGGTCCAACATATGCTTATGCTTTAACAAAACAAATTATTATTTGAATTTTGCTGCAGTTTTATGTGTTTTAAAACTTTGGCCTAATCCAGCTATGCTGTGTTCCAGGTACATTCTAATCTATCCACAAGGTTGCGATGTTTGCAATCATCTCTCTTTGTTTCTATGTGTAGCTAATCATGACAAACTTCTTCCAGGTTCAGCTCTTTAATTGTATTCGGTTTGTCTGATGATAATTTGTTTACAAGTCTGTCTTTTAATCCTTGTCTGTTATTTTATTTTTTTTTGGTTATACAGGATGGAGTCATTTTGCACAATTTACCATTGCTGTGGTCAATAAAGATCCAAAGAAATCAAAATATTCTGGTCTGTTATTTGTTTAATGATTGGACTAGCTATTAAAGTCTTTGGTGGTTGTTTAAGCACTTTGCGTAACTTCGCCTGAATTTTCTAGATACATTGCATCGTTTTTGGAAGAAAGAGCATGACTGGGGATGGAAAAAATTTATGGAGTTATCAAAAGTTTATGATGGCTTTGTTGATGCTTCTGACAATTTGATAATAAAAGCTCAAGTTCAAGTTATCAGGTATTCTATGCTTAATTTATTCTGAATTTCTTACATATTCAGACAAATTTAATGTCTTCTTGTTAGTACTCCCTCCGATTCACAATATAGGGCACCTTAACTATATCATAGGAAACAAGAAATGATAGTTAAATTATTTAATATGTCTCTAAATGCAACTTTTTTCCACTTTTACCCTTCTTGAGAAATGTGTTTAATTGCATTGAAAGTGTTATTTTAGAAAGGGTGATATAATGAGTGGGGCAAAGTTGGAAAGTGGGTATTACTTACAGGAGCAAAACAAGGAAAAGAACATTAATTAAATAGGAGGTGGCATATATTGTGAACCATGCCTTTTTTATAGAAGTGCCTTATATTGTGGACTGGAGGAATGATAAGGATCATACTGTTTTCTCCCTCCCTCACATATTCATGCAAATTTAATGTCTTTTTCTTGTTACATATTCATGCAAATTTAATGTGTTAATGCAAATTTAGTTTCTGACATATTGAACAAGAATCATACAGTGTCCCCACCTCTCTGCTCTGTACCATACATGTGACTTGTATCATAGTGGACTCATCAAATATGACTATGGGATTTGGCCTAGGTCCACTACTCTAGTACTTATTATATATCCTAACACTTCTATGTACTTGTTTACTGTGATTGTAGTCCACGTAGTTTCAGTTGTATTTTCTTTACTTGTAAGTAAAGAGAGAACATGAATGCTTTGTTATTAATATCTGTTTTAATTTCTGGGATGTGAGGACCCAATCATTTATGGAATGTACATGATGCCTTTAAAATGGAGGCATCAACACAGGCATCCAACTTACTGTTTAAGATACTGTTATGTAAATATAAATAAGATAACGGTCATATAAATACCGTTAGTAGGTGGCTATTATAAATAGCCATAGGAGTGAGGCGGTGATTAGTGAGTATAGGAAAGTATAAATACTAAGTCATTAGTCTATTATGGGTTACCTGATTTGTCAATAAGATTTCTGATTTTCGATTCCTCATCTCTCTGTCCTTCTCTCTGATTCTCTTTATTCTCTTTTATTTCTTGATTTCTCCACAATAGTGGTATCAGAGTAGTCTTTCCTCGGCTGTCTCTCTTCTACGTTCTCCTTTATTTCTCACAACAATAAAGAAAACGTTCATGATCATTACCCGCACCATGGACGATTTGGCTTCAAGTCAATGAGGGTCGCCTGGGCACAGTAGAAACATTGCAAGAACGCGTTGACGGTTTAATAGATCAAGTTCAAGTGTTGGGCAATGGCATTGAGAATTTCCGAGTGACGATAACGAACCAAGATCGTAACGGGCATCATTTTCTTCGGCACAACGATCAGGGTCGGCATCGGCAATTTCAGTATACAAAAATAGACTTCCCAAGATTTTCGAACGGGGATGTTGTCGCATGGCTGCTTCGATGTGAACGCTACTTCGAGCTTGATGCCACCCCAGAAGAAGCGAAGGTGAAAATGGCAAGTCTTCATCTGGACGATGAGGCGTTCCGGTGGCAAATGGCGAAGGAACGTCGCTGGGGTAACAATCCACCGAATTGGGAGCAATATAAAGAAGAAATTAAAGATTGCTTTGGGCCTTCCTTCGAGTCTCCGAATGGCGAATTTCTGCACCTCCGGCATCAAGGTTCGTTGCGGGAATTCAACTCCCAGTTTGATTTGTGTTCTTCAAAAACTGACTTCTCCGAGGCCATTCTTGTCGACGCTTACCTATCTCTGGTGCGGGAAGAAATCTCTGGCCCTGTATGCATGTTTCGGCCGACTACACCGCGAGAGACAAAGAGCCTGGTGCGGATGCAAGAATTGACAAGCGAAAGGGCCAAGGATAAGAAGGTGAGCGACAAAAATTACAGAGCGGGACCCACAGTGTTTTCGGTGGCTGCTTCCACGAATGCCACCACAACGGCTCTTTCCCACGTGGTCCCCACTGGGTGTTCGCAGTCAACTCCATCCCACTACACGTTAGTGAGTGTTTCTGCTCAGTCCAAACGCAAAATTCCAACCAAGAATGTTTTTTTCTTTAGTAAAAATACTTCTCGAAATCCAAGAATCCTATTTTTTGAAGACGAAGCAGAGCATAGGGCCAAGAACCTCTGTTTTTACTGTCATGAACCTTTCTCACGAGACCATCGATGCCCACAACGTCAGAAAATGCAATTGCACTTACTTGATCTTGAAGAAGTGTCGGATGAGGTTGAGTTGGGTCATAATGAAGAGCATGAGGAGGATTCATCTCCCCTCATCTCCTTACATGCTATCACGGGCATGGAAGGCACCAACTCCATGAGAATTCAGGGTTATGTGGGGAAGCGAATGGTACAGGTTTTAATTGACAACGGCAGTACTCATGACTTCATGGACTACCATTTGGCTACCAAATTGGGATGGTGCGAAAGCAGGTTTGATGCTTCATCAGTACAAGTGGCTGGAGGCCAAAACCTTAAAGTTTATGGAGTTTGGAATGGTTTCAAGTGGCGTATACAAGCTTTGGATTTTTCTTGTGATTTTCGAATTATTGATCTCAAGACATTTGATATGGTCTTGGGTCTTAAGTGGCTTAGGACCATCAAGAAGGCTTTCTAGGACTATGAGAACCTTACCACGTTCTTCTATCACAATGGGAACTTGTGTAAATCACAAGCGATGCCTATGACTACACTTAGACTGGTGCATCCCAGGAGGATTGAATCAGATATATTGCAGCAGCACCAAGCTTATCTGATTCAATTGTTGCAGCCTGCCCATCCTGGCAATCAACATTGCTTCTCTATCCAGGATTGTCTTGAAGGTGGATCTCAAGTGATTCAAACTACGTTGGATGCCTTCGCTGATGTCTTTAAAGAATCGAAGGGTCTGCCTCCATTGAGACCAGGGCACAACCACCCCATAATTCTTCAAGAAGGAACTAACCCCATCAGTTTAAAGCCTTACAAATATTTTGTAGCTCAGAAGGATGTCATTGAAAAACAAGTAGTTGAATTACTTGATATGGGGGTCCTTCAAGAGAGTGCTTCTCCTTTTTCTGCACCTATTGTTTTGGTTAAGAAAAAGGATGGCTCTTGGCGTATGTGCATTGACTATCATGAGTTAAATAAGAAGACTGTTAAGAATCAGTATCCTATACCTCTGATGGAAGATCTATTCGATGAGTTGCGGACAGCCAAATGGTTCACTAAACTAGATTTGGGGGCAGGGTATCATCAGATTAGGATGGTACAAGAAGATGTCCATAAGACAGCGTTTAAGACTCATGCTGGCCATTATGAATGGCTAGTGACACCCTTTGGACTCACAAATGCCCCAGCCACATTTCAGGGAGCTATGAACAGCATTTTTCATCCTTTTCTTAGAAAATTTATATTTGTATTTTTTGATGAGATACTAATATATAGTCCTTCCTTGACAGATCATGTGTTGCATCTCACTAAGGCACTCAGAATTCTGCGTGACAACCATTACTTTGTCAAGAAGTCGAAATGTTCTTTTACTGTTCAAACGGTGGAATACCTTGGCCATATTATACACCAGGGTACGGTGGCTACAGATCCTAAAAAGGTACAAGCAGTAGCAAAATGGCCTATTCCCACTTCAGTCAAGCAGCTTCAAGCTTTTTTTTGGGCCTAGCTGGGTATTATAGGCGCTTCATTAGGGGTTATGGAGAACTAGCACAACCACTGACATTGTTGCTTCGTAAGGATGCTTTTAAGTGGTCTGAATCAGCAAGTGCTACATTTCAGAAATTAAAGGAAGTACTGATTTCTGCTCCAGTTTTGGCCTTTCCTGACTTTACAAGGGAGTTCGTTGTGGAAACAGACGCTTGTGGTAATGGAATTGGGGCTGTACTAATGCAGCAAGGACAGCCGCTGGCCTTCTTTAGCAAAGCATTAGCCCCAAGGCATATGAATCTTTCCATTTATGAGAAAGAATTAATGGCGGTGGTCCAGGCAGTGGAGCACTGGCATCAATATCTTGAACGAGGTAAATTTGTTATTCGTAGTGACCAGCAAAGTCTTAAGTATCTGTTGGGTCAGAAGTTAAAAACACCATTTCAGATGTATTGGATCGCTAAGCTACTTGGTTACAACTATGAGATCCATTATAAAAAGGGTAATGATAATACAATGGCAGATGCATTATCCAGATTGCCTGGGTCTCAGTTGCTACATATTACATTGAAGACTGCCTCTCTTGAATTAATTGATCAGATTAAACACAGTTGGACCATGGATGATCAGTATGTGGCTATGGTGGATGAGTTGAAGGCTAATGGGGGAAGTGTTGGTAAGTTTACATGGGATGGTACCTACTTGAGGAAGAGTAATAGGTTAGTGATTGAAGATGATTCTGATCTGAAGAAAAAGGTGCTGGATTGGTTACATAAAGGGCCTCAGGGTGGTCACTTTGGAATTCAGGCCACCTATCATCGAGTTAAGGGCTTGTTTTGGTGGAAGCACTTGCATAAAGAGGTGCAGGACTATGTTAAGGGCTGTGACACTTGTGCAAGGTGTAAATATGAGACAGTATCTACACCTGGGTTGTTACAGCCACTGCCGGTTCCTAGCAAGGTCTAGGAGAGCATCACAATGGACTTCATTGAAGGCTTGACCAGATCTGGAGGTAAAGATGTAATCTGGGTAATTATTGATAGGATGAGCAAATATGCTCATTTTATAAGCCTCTCCCACCCCTATTCTGCTTCTTCGTTGGCTCAATGTTTTTTAGATCAGATTTATAAGTTGCATGGAGCCCCAGCAGAAATAATTAGTGACCGAGACCCCATTTTTATTAGCAACTTCTGGAAGGAGTTTCTTAAGGTTCTGAGAATAGAGCAAAAATTATCTTCAGCATATCATCCATAGAGTGATGGACAATCTGAAGTTTTGAATCGGTCTGTGGAGTCATATCTTAGGTGTATGTGTTGGGAATCCCCTAAAGAATGGAGCCAATGGTTAGGCTTAGCAGAATGGTGGTATAACACCAATTTTCACACTGCTACCAAGGCCACTCCTTATGAGTTACCATATGGGCAAAAGGCTCCCATTTATTCTCCATATTTGCCTAGATCTGCCATTGTGGAGGTGGTGGATAGAAGTTTTGAAGCACAAGAAAGGATGCTTGCTGTTCTTAAGCATCATTTGCATAGGTCAGCTAATACAATGAAGCAGAGAGCTGATTTGAAAAGATCTGATCGGGAATTTCAGGTGGGCCAATAGGTTTTCCTCAAGTTATAGCCCTATAGACAGATTTCTGCTGCTACAAGACAATCTCAGAAATTGGCCCCGCGGTTTTTTGGACCTTATAGGGTGTTGGAACGTGTGGGACCAGTAGCCTATAAGGTGGAATTACCCCTTGAGTCTAGGGTCCATCCTACTTTCCATGTTTCTTTACTTAAACTCTGTCCAAACCCTAGTGTTAAGCAAAGGCACCCACCTGTTGATTGGCCATCAATGCCTACTTCATTATATCCTGAGAAGATTTTGAGCAGAAGGGTTGGAAGGAAGAAGAAACGTTTAATTACTGAGGTTCTAGTCCAGTGGAGGGGTCTACCGGATGAAGAGGCAACTTGGGTCTCTCTGTTTACTTTTCAACAACAGTATCCAGAATTTTCTGTTCCTACCCCTTGAGGACAAGGGTTGTTTTTAGGGGGGGGCATTGTTATGTAAATATAAATAAGATAACTGTCATATAAATACCGTTAGTAGGCGGCTGTTATAAATAGCCATAGGAGTGAAGCGGTGATTAGTGAGTATAGGAAAGTATAAATACTAAGTCATTAGTCTGTTATGGGTTACCTGATTTGTCAATAAGATTTCTGAGTTTCGATTCCTCATCTCTCTGTCCTTCTCTCTGATTCTCTCTATTCTCTTTTATTTCTTGATTCCTCCACAACAGATACTTTTGTAGATACCCGAATTATTCATAGATATTCAAGGTGCCAGGGAGGCATGGGATTTCATCTTTGTAGGTTGTATTTCATGTCACTCAAAATCATAGGGATCATTTGTCTTTGAATTGATATCTTTACTAACTCTGAGGTTGCAAAAAGCTTAAATAATTTGTGCCATTCTGTAACCCTGAAATATCATGCTCCTAAGAACTCTTAACAAAAAAAAAAATAAAAGTGTGCGTTGACTAGTGTGGCTAATAGATAGCTACGTCCCGTGAGTCTGCATAATGTCATTCTTCTTTAGAGTTCTATCTTATTGCGACAGGTCCTATGATTCACAGATATCGTTTCAAAAGCTCTTTGAGATCTCATCTAAATTCCCTCAACTTCTATGCTCTTTACATGTTTGTCAATACAAAAAATATGAACTTCTCAACCTTTTTCTCTTCTCCACATTTTGTTACAATATTCTTATCATTGAATCTTGAGGAAACTCATATTTTTCTCTTCCACATTTTGATTTCCACTTAACTCATGAAAATTTTCGGTGATTGTCTTTGTTGGAGAATCTGTAGAGAACTTCATACTATCAGTCACCCTTGTTTCTATTTTTATTGCTTGTTATATTGTCCTTGATTGGTAATGTCTGGCTACAACAGAATGCAAGGAATGTTAAATTAGCAATTCCTTTCTCTCCATTATTTGGGGAGAGGATCATCCTTATGTCCTCTTTGTGTGTTTCTGCAACTGGTTTATTTTGGGCTGGTTTCTTTTGTATTAGGTTTTGTTTATGAAGGAATTTTTATTCCTTCTCGTAACTTCTTGCATTGTTCGCTTTTCTTATCAATAATAAGTTCTTTTTCACCGATGAAAAAATTTGCTAATTGAATACAACTTAAAAATTCATCAAGAATATCTTTTTTATTTAGTATCTTGAAAATAATAAATAATAATTGAATATGGTATTCTTTTGGATTCAGTGATAACTTTCTTTATGTGATATGATATTAACTGCAACTGCTCTTTCACTGACAACAAACTCAAGATAACTATCTCCCTTTTTTCATCTTTAAAGGCTTGTATTTTCTTTTCATACTGGTTTAATTGGTGCTATTCCTTATCTAAATTCAAATCTGCTTTCTTTGATATGCTAACAAATTAGTACTCCCTCCGGTCCTTGATATAAGATACACTTTAAGGACTGGTGGTAGTAGTTTAATGCATTATATTATAACTCTGGAAGCTACAAGGTGGTAGGGTTAATTGAAAGATCGTATGTGTATAAACTTGAATAGATAGAATGTCTATGAAGGTGTGCGCGCTACATTTAAACAGGAAGTCATCATTTCAGAGCTTTCCGTTTGTATTTTATCTTTATAAACTTTCTTTGCAGCCATCTCTTTCTAATTTTGCTTTGAAGGTATGAATTAGATGTCTGATCATATTTAGCTTCTTTTGGGAAATTGTAGGGAGAAAGCAGACAGGCCTTTTCGTTGCCTTGATTGTCAGTATAGGAGAGAACTTGTAAGAGTATATCTGACAAATGTAGAACAAATTTGCCGGCGTTTTGTTGAAGAGAGACGAAACAAGCTTGGGAAATTGATAGAGGATAAAGCGAGGTGGACGAGGTTGCATTCTCACCTTAAAAAAGTGAAATTTACTTATGCAGAATCTGAAAATAGTCCTTTCTCCTATTTACTATTCTTATCATGATTTGTTCCACCTTATATACTCCTCTGGTCCTTTTTATAAATCATTTCTAGCATGTTTCACCGGAATCAAGAAAAACCTCACCTCATTAATTTTGTCTTAAAATTTATAACGTTCCAACTTTACCCCTATTTAATATATACACTTCCTATGAAAACAGCGGTGTACACAATAATAAAGGAAGGGCAAAATTGTACATTCATGTCAAAAATTTAATGTTGTGACTTGTAAATAGGACCAAGATAACCCTTTTCTCTCTGACTTGTAAATAGGACTAGAGGAGTAATTTAGGATCATTAAATTAGTTTTCTCATACTCCTAGATTGATAAGAAGTTAATTTAGATAGTAAGAATTGATGAAAAGCTAATTTTGAAATAAAATAATCTAATTCAGTGATGGATGCATTTGAGATGGATGAATAATTTAGTTGCACCCTGGTATGTTTGATCAATGTTTTATGTATTTAGAAATCTTCATTGATTAAGAACAATTATCTCTGCTTAGTCCGTTCATCTAGGAAGTGACGGATGGTCAGCATATGTATGTCAAGGATTAAGAAAAAATATCTGGAAGATGAATGGATAATGTAGTGACACACTTTGGTCTACATGACCACTTTTTTATGCATTCAGCCATCTTCATCTAACCTTGTGCCTTTGTGTGTGTGTGTCCTTTTAGTAACATTTTACTGGATATAGATAAATTAACCCTCATCTTTGTTATTAATTGGTGTTGAGAGAAGCAAGTTAAATATTAATTAATATTATTATATATATGTTTATTTTGCAATAGGTTTGTTATCTCTCTATCCTATGATAAGATATGGATGCTACATCCTATATTAATATTTTATCATTTATTGTCTATCTTAGAATAAATATGAGATATTAGGATTAGATAAGAGTCTAGGTTTAGCCTTTTAGCTTATGGTTTTGCCTGTAAAGGCCTCTATGTATTCTGATTGATCAAGGATCAATAATAAATCAGAGGCCTATTTTCCCCTCTACTTTCAATCCTTCAAATCCTACATAATGCAGACTGTGTCCTGTATTTCTAAAATGAGTTTAGAATTGGTCAAAAGTTATTTCAGATCTTTAATTGATGTATATTTTACTGATTGATCAAAATAAAATTTTCAATGATTGCAGCTTCTGTGATTTCTGGCTGGGAATTGACCAAAATTCTAGGCGTTGCATGTCCAGGGAAAAGACTGATGTAATTCTAAAAGTAGTTGTAAAGCACTTCTTTATAGAGAAAGAAGTCACTTCTACTTTGGTGATGGATTCATTGTATAGCGGATTGAAGGCCCTTGAAGGCCAGACTAAGTGCAAAAAAGGCAGCGTAAAGGCCTTGGATGCAGAAGAAATGCCAGCACCAATTGTCCGTGTAGAGAAAGATATTTTTGTACTGGTGGATGATGTTTTACTGCTGCTTAAGAGGGCTGCTGTAGAACCACTGCCTCCAAAGGATGAGAAGGGTCCCCAAAATCGTACAAAGGTGAGATACAAAATTCATGCTGGTAAAAGGAAACTAAAGGTTCCTTTGTGTCTAGAAAATGAAGAAATGGGTAGAAGAGATTGGAAGACAGCTAAATCTTATGTTCTAAACGATGGGAAAGAGAGAACTTTTATTACATTATTCTGAAGTGGTCTTACGTGACCAGAGAAGTCTTTTCATTTGTGAACCCTTTACTGATTGACAAATCCTGGCATGTTTAATTAATTTAATTTGTTGCTAAAAATTTAAGCATGTCAGTGTGCAAGAAAAAGAAGAAAATAATAGACAACTAAAACTACTTCTGCTATTGATTTTCTATTTTTCATTCCACTGTTGCTTGTTGGCTGTTTCTCTAATCCATCGATACAGATAGTGTATTTTGAAGATTTTGCAAAGTTTGCTGGATGGCTTGTTGATAAGCCTTTGTAATATGAATGTTTATGGAATTGGGAATTAGGGTAGAAGAGAAGAGGATTTAGAGGATTGAAGAAGTAGAAGAGAGTAGGAAGAAGTAGAGAGGAGAGAGAGATGTCTGAATAGTGCAGAATCTTATTAACTTGCAGAGCTGAAAACGGTAGGAACACTCTGCCATATATATATAGGCAGTAGGGGGGCGGTAGGGGGGCAGTAGACAGGGCTCAATAGTCTTTAGACACGGTTAAGACCATGTTTGGCAAATGCCGCTCTTAAACGGGTAGTACCACTAATGGTTAATACCGCTCGTCTAATTAACTAAACTAACTAACTTTTAAAATATCCTTATTACAATATCATATCAACACCCCCCCCCCCTTTAAACATCCTTGATCTCAAGGCTTAGGAACCACAAAATTTGGATATTGTCGTTGAAAAGAGTAAAGGGCCATCCAAGAGGCTTCTTCATCTGGTAAGCCCTTCCATTGAACTAACACTTCTATAATCATTCTCTTTCAGCGCTTCTTAGTCCTTCAGTTTAGAATTCTTTTTGGTTCCATGGTCGGAGGCAGCTCTGGAAATTCAACAAGAGGATGCCTAGGCCTAACAGTGGGATCCAGGCATAGGTTCAATAGTGAAACATGAAAAGTAGAATGAATGCTAGACTCTCGTGGCAATTCCAGCTTATATGCAACTACCCCAATTTTCTCTATCACCTACTAAAGTCCATAGAACCTAGGAGCTAACTTTTGAGAGGCTCTTGTTGCTGTAGAAATTTCCATATAGGGCTTGAGCTTCAAGAACATCCATTGCTCTACCTGAAACTCACAATCTGTCCTATGCAAATCGGCCCTTTGCTTCATCAAATTTGCTGCTCGGTGTGAATGATGCTTAAAAGTGCTAGAACTTCTTCTCTAGCCGTGAAGCTACAATCTACCAACTCTAACTCTAGCACCGAATTGTGGGGTAAATAAGGGGTATGTAGTGGAGGTTGTTGCCCATAAAGCAACTCATATGGTGTAACTTTAGTTGCTGTGTGGTATGTTGTATTGTACCACCATTCTGCATGTGAAATCCACTTAGTCCAATCTCTAGGCTTCTCCCAACACATACACTGCAAATACATCTCCAAACACCTATTAAGTACCTTTGATTGCCCATCTGTTTGAGGGTGATAAGCGGTAGAAAGCTTAGTCCAATCTCTAGGCTTCTCCCAACACATACACTACAAATACATCTCCAAACACCTATTAAGTACCTTTGATTGCCCATCTGTTTAAGGGTGATAAGCGGTAGAAAGCTTTTGGTCCACACCCAACTCACGAAAAAAATTCCTTCCAAAAGCTACTAACAAAAAGGGAGTCACAATCACTCACAATTTCAGCCGAGCCATCATGAAGTTTGTAAACCTGATCCATAGATTGTTGTGCCAAGGTAGACGCTAGAAAGGGGTGAGCAAGAGGTATAAAATGGGCATACTTGCTCATTCGGTTGATGACTACCCATATAGTATCCTTTCCTTGTGATTTGGGAAGACCTTCAATGAAATCTATAGCAATCGACTCCCACACCCTACGAGGCATAGGTAAAGGCTGGAACAATCCCAAAGAAACTATAGTCTCATACTTACACCGAGAGCAAGTGTCACATCTCTTGACATATTCCACAACATCGTTCATTAACTTTTTCCACCAAAAGAAACCTTTAATATGTTGATAGGTAGCTTTGATCCCCGAATGGCCTCCTTGAGGGCTTGAATGGAGCCAATCAAGAATATGCAACCGAAGTGGAGCTACTTTGCCTACAACTAATTTACCCTTCCTTCGTAAAAGAGTTCCATCCCAAGTAAAGTGACTTCATACTCCCTCATGTTGTTGCACCTTTTCAAGTAGAGAGTGAGTGAAGTCATCTACATGCCAACTATCCTTCACTTGTTGCAACAACTCTGGTGATGTAGTGCTATAAGTCATTTGCATTAGTTGTTGCTTAGGAAGGCGAGAAAGTGCTTCGGCTACGGAGTTATTCACCCCCTTCTTGTACACTATATCATTGTCAAAACCAGCAAGTTTTGCCACTCAGAACATCTGAAATGGTGTCTTAAGTTGCTGACCCAACAAAAATTTAAGACTTTGCTGATCAGTGTGAATGATAAACTTGCCCCTTTCAAGGTATTGGTGCCAATGTAGCACTGCTAGCACCATTGCCATCTACTCCTCATAAACCGAAAGATTTTGGTGTCGTGGAGAGAGACCTTTGCTAAAGAATGCAAGAGGCTGTTCTTGTTGCATTAGAACAGTACCTATTCCCACTCCACATGCATCGGACTCCACCACAAATTGCTTAGTGCAATCGGGAAGAACAAGGACCAGAGTTGAAACCAATGCATCTTTAAGGCTCACTTGCAGGTTCAAACCACACAAAGGCATTCCTTCTCAACAAGAGGGTCAAGGGTCTTGCAATGATGCCATAACTCTTGATAAAACGTCGGTAAGAACTAGCTAACCCCAAAAATGCTCTCAATTGCTTGACTGTGGTAGGTTGAGGCCAATTAGCAACCACTTGAATCTCCTTAGGGTCGGTTGCTACTATTCCATTTCCTTGGATGTGCCCTAAATACTCCACACTCGTAGCAGCAAAGGTACACTTGCTCTCCTTCACAAAATAATGATGTTGCTGCTATGTGTGCAAAGTAATCCTCAAGTGCTTAAGATGATTTGCAAGTGAAGGACTATAGATCAGTATATCATCGAAGAAGACGAATAAATTTTCTAAGAAAAGGGCGAAAGATATCATTCATAGCTCCTTGAAAAGTTGTCGATGCATTGGTAAGACTGAATGGCATTACTAACCACTATAGTGTCCGGAGTGAGTTTTGAAGGCAGTTTTGTAAGCATCTTCTGGCACCATCTGGATTTGATGATAACCGGCCCTTAAATCAAGTTTTGTAAACCATCTAGCCTTACTCAACTCATCAAACAAATCCTCAACTAGAGGAATAGGGTATTGGTTCTTTATTGTTTTCTTGTTCAACTCCCGGTAATCCACACACATACGCCAAAACCCATCCTTCTTCTTTACAAGGACTATTGGAGCTGAAAATGGGGAGCAACTCTCTTGTTCAACCCCTGCTTCAAGTAACTTGGGAACCAATTTCTCAATGACATCCTTTTGTGCAGCTGGATATCGATATGGTTCCAAGGAGATATAATTTGTGCCCTCTTCTAAGACAATGGGGTGATTGTGACCCTTTCTAAATGGTGGAAGGCTTTTAGGCTCATCAAATACATCCTACAAAGCCTTTAGGACACCTTGAATCTCTGCTGGCAGCTTAGGATCAGCACCTTTAATGGCAAAGCAATTCATCTTATCTCCTTGCACTTCAACCAGCTGCATGAAATACATTTGCTCTTCCTTTAGGCAGCTTGCTTCCACCCTTTTTGGTGCTACAATCTTCAAGAAATGAGGGGTATTAACTTGTAGTTTCACTTGCTGACCCTCCTTCTAAAAGTACATGGATAGGGACTCATAATCCCAAAAGGCATTATTGGTGCTTGTAAGCCATTGCAAGCCTAGCACCACATCATATGTATGTAACTCAAATGATTTGAAGATCAAAAACGAATTCCAAACCTTGCATTTTCCATCAAAACCCATGCCAAACACCATGAATTTTCAGTTTTCCTCCACCTGCTATCTCCACATATGAAGGGTGTGTTTCTTGAGCTTCCCAGCAGCACCCATAATTCTCATAGCTTCGGCATGATCAGTTCCCTCCATCGCATACATGGAAATGCGCAGTTGCTCTATTTCTTCATTAATTTCAGAGTCTAGAATTTTAGGGCCAGTGTCTATGTCATCACCGTCTTCGTCTAGTATAACTAAATGTAACTACATTTTTTGCCGTTGAGGGCATTTATGGTCTCTTGAAAATTTCCCATGGCAAAAGAAACAGAGGTTATTCACTCAGTGCTCTGCTTCTTCCTCCGCTGTAAGGGCCTTTACTAGTTGAGTAATGGCCTTATGAGTAAAAGAAGACCGAATATTGCTATTGGGGGTAGGGTGATCTTTTCGCATGTACCCATTAGAAAAAGACTAATTCTTGGTTGAAGTCGACGTGTTCGTTGAACAATTTGACCATAAATTCATTGTACCTTGCTTTTGCGTTTTGTTCGAGTTATATCTTGTTGCTTTTCAATTGACCACAATCTCTTGGGTGCGTGCTAATTAGTGTGCTTCTTGCAAATTTCTTGGGTTAAACAGCCGCATCGGGTCGGCAATTTCATCCTTGAGGGCACCCACATAAGCGTCGACTAGATACGCCTCTGTCAAGACTAGTTTCACCATGATCTGATCAAACCTGGTGTTGAATTCGGCCACATTCCTAGTTTGCCTTAAGTGCGTGAAATTGGTCATAGGTGTCTCGTATGGCTGTCCGAAGGTGTCTTTGAGTAGCGCCGTATATGTAGCCCAAGTCGAAGGTTGTCGCCAACATCGGTCGACTGCTCTATGCCATTGAAACTGATCGTTATCGAGATGCATAGACACCATCGTCACCTTCGAAGCTTTTGGTGTTTCTTTGATTACAAAATACCGCTCCACCTTCTCAATCCAGGTATCCATGTCTTGTCCTATATATTTGGGGAATTCCATTTTGGTAAACTAGGTGGGTCACAAGTATTGGGGCCAGCCGTTACCTCTTCTTTCTTGATTTTCCGATACCCTCTGTGGGCCATTTTGGTTAATTCTTTGAACTACCACCGCCAAGGTTCTGAGTTCTTGAGTCAAGGCATTAAAATTATCTTGCATTCCTCACCGAACCATTTGCAACTCTCCTTGGTAACCTTGGACAGACTCATGTAGCGTTTCAACTGATTCTTGGAGAGCATCGAAGGCTCCTATCTTCTGTTCAATGGCTTGGAACCTTTCTTCCATAACTCTTGAATTTTCTTGGGATCTTGTTTCTATCATTCAGCGCCGGAGTAAAGAGCCAATAACCAAGGGCAAGAACCGAAAGCTCTGATACCACTTATAAGCCTTTGTAATATGAATGTTTATAGAATTGGGAATTAGGGTAGAAGAGAAGAGGATTTAGAGGATTGAAGAAGTAGAAGAGAGTAGGAAGAAGTAGAGAGGAGAGAGAGATGTCTGAATAGTGCAGAATCTTATTAACTTGCAGAACTGAAATCAGTAGGAACACTCTGCCATATATATAGGCAGTAGGGGGACAGTAGAGGGATTCATTAAACAGGATTCAATAGTCATTAGACATCGTTAAGGCCATGTTTGACTAATGCCGCTCTTAAACGGCTAGTGCCGCTAATGGTTAATACCGCTCGTCTAATTAACTAAACTAACTCACTTTCAAAATATCCTTATTACAATAACATATCACTTGTCCTCTGTTCTTTCACTTGTTTATTCAAGGCTATGCCTTCATTTCCAAAATTGTCAAGCGTGTAGTTAGGATTGCTGAAGATTCCAGATTTTCCTGAAAAACACTTGTGATAATTGATTTTGAGAGAATAGTTTCATGTTTGGGTTAACATTCTAAAGTGTTGTGATTAAAATTTACTTTGCAAGAACTATCAATTTTGGCCTAATGAATTGTTCTGGAGCTTTCCAGTGGATATCCAAATTGAATTAATTGGCTTATTTAAAATTTTTGCATGTGCTTGATGATGGGGATATTAGTATGTCACTAGCAAAAAATTGAATTTGCACTTTGGATTTGAGATGAGCCTTTTCCACTTCTATTAATGGAGATATATTAGCTTACTTTCATCTTTAAATGGTGAGTTAGAATATATAGTCAGTATTAGCCATCTATTACACACATTCAATGGATTTAGATTAGGGAGATCATATGTGCAATGAAGTGTATGAATCAGGATTTAGCTTTATGTTTTGAGCTCCTTTGATAGTTGGGAAACTTGCTCTCCCTTTGTTGTAGGATGGTAACTCTGGGGAGGACTTCAATAAAGATTCCATAGAGCGTGATGAAAGGCGTCTCACTGAACTGGGTCGCAGGACTGTGGAAATATTTGTCCTTGCTCACATATTCAGGTAGTCAAAAAAGCCATTAGTTCAATATATTTGCTTATCTGATTGCTACGTCTATATGCTCTTCATTCTCAATTCTTGCTCCATAGGGAATTTATTTTGGTTTCCATACTGCTTGGAGCTAGACTCTGGATGTTGTGAAAAATTAGTGTACACATTTATCCAAATATATTAGTTGCTTGTTTTAGTTAGGTCAGAAACTCAATTTCCATCTTTACTCAAGATGCTTATTTTTCCATCACTCTACTCAGGATGCAAATTTTACTTGCGTCTTTCATTACATGTAGAAGATTTCTGTAAGGGGAGTTATAGAAGTGTACTGTTGGCCAGTTAGAGGCTTAGTTTTCTATGCTAGCCATTATGTTTAGTCTGTCATACTACCCCATCATGTATATATAAAACCCATAGTGAATGGAAATACAATTTCCTTGATTCTTACATGGTGTTAGTGCAAGAGTGATCCATGGAGAATTCATCTGAAACTACTAGCGGGAATTCCGAAATGCCCTCTGTGCATCCATAATTCAATCCTCAGGGATGTAGGAGCCTGAGAAATGATTTTGATAGATATATATATATATATATATTTATAGATCCCTAACAAAGCTCTTGATGAATTACCAATGACAGCATCTTTTCTTATCAATTACTCCGGCTCTTAATATGAGACATATTTACCTAATTTGATTAGATTAAAAAAGTTAATTGAGTTAGTTAATATGACATATATTTTCTATAACACCCTAGTCATCTTCCTTAATTCTCTCCTTCCCTCTCGTCCTTGATTATTGTTGAGGAAGCATCAATAGGGATAAATTAGGCAAATGTTGACAAATACACAAAATTTGTCTTATATTTAGGATCAAGATAAACTCCCTAAATATGTCTTATATTAAGGACCGGAGGAACAATTCACAGTGGCAGAAAGTGACTGTGGTATGTAATTGATATATAAATATAATAAAGAGATAGAAGTTGGTTTGTTAGGTTGTTGGAATATAGCCGTTAGAATTAGTTAGAGTTAGTAAAAGGGATTAGAAGAGTTAGTTAGGAAAGGCGGTGCTTATAAGCCTATAAATAAGAGTCCATGCCTATTGTATCTCAGTCTGTGATTGATGATGAAATAGCTCAGAATTGTTTTCTCTCTTTCTCTCTTCCTCTTCTCTGTGTTTCTCTATCTTCGTTCCTCTATTCTTCTCTCTTGAATCCCTTTGTTTCCTCTTCTCTATCTCTCTTTCCCTCTCTCTTTCATATAGAATATCAATTCTATATCAGTGGTATCAGAGACACCGTTTCTCTGCCAACTCTTCTTGTTGCATGGTAGAGACAAGAAATCAAGAAAAAGAACCATGCCCCCTCCCCCTTCTTTACAAGACTCTGATGAAAACCAGATGTGGCTACGGCAAAAAGGCAGTGTCAAGGAATTTAATGCTTTCTTTGATTATGCCACGATTAAATTAGAGCTCCCAGAACGCTATCTCATCATGACATATATGGCTGGGCTAAAGAAGGAGATAGCAGATTCCGTTCGTTTATTTTACCCAAGAGCCACGCATGAGGCCAAGATTCTAGCCCAAATGCAAGAAATCATAATTGAAATGCAAGCAGAGAAGGCAAGAAAAGAATTGAAAGATCAAGAAAAAGGTGGGTCTTGTTCGACCAACACCCAAGAAGGCCCAGTTGACCACACAGCACCTAACGAGGTTCAAGAAGACGACGAAGGCCTTGAAGCCTCTGATCTTGTGCAAGAATCTGAGAGCCATGTTGAAGCTCAAGTCATGCGATTTGCGACGGAGCATAATGACGACACGAAGTCGAGTGCGATGGAGTCTGGAATTGAAATGCGCAGAGAGGAAAAAATGATGTCAAATACTTTTGGGCTTCCAACGTGTGGGTTTGCAACTGATTTCCGAAACCCAGAAACATAGAAGAATGTGAATCGCTCATCTAGAGGTCATGGGTCTCTGAGTGTCGATTTCGTTGGTGTCTCATCCTCTGTTTTCCCTCTTCCTTCTTTGCAGTCTCTGTTTGTTTTTATTTCTCCGGTTCATGAACTCTCACAAGTCGAGAGGAATAGTTGTGCTTCAAAGAAAAAAATGTTTGAAGGAGCTGAATGGCAAGATTTAGGGTGTACATGGCTGGGTTTGGTTCAAGTTGAAAAGTCTAATCTCCAGCTGTCCTCCATTTTCTCCAAGGGTCAAAAGTATTTTGAAGGGGTACAGCTAGCTTGCAATTTCTCTCAGTGGCAGGAGTACTTTGATGGTCCACAGAGTTGGTTAATGTCTGATACATATTTGGGCTTTTCCTTAAAGAAAATGGCCCAAGTTTGTTGCTGCAATTGGGTCTTAAAGGGGCTGAATATATGAGTGACAGGCTGCCTCAAAATTGGCACTCATTTCTTCAATGTTCTCCAACACAAAGTTTGCTGCAAACTTGGTTCCAGGGCAAGTTAATTACAATGCTCTTTGGGAGGATCTGTCCTGAGTGGAAAAGAGAAGAAAAGAAGGGTGCAGCAGTACTGAAAGGCAATTATGGGAGCAATATCTTCTGGGTTCAAGTCCCAGATTTCTGCTATGCCAAGAAGTTTTCCAGATTCTGTTTTTTGCATCAGTTTTGCATTGTTTTTGTGAGGTTCAGATTTTATATGTTTTGTTGTCAATCATCCTTGAGGGCAAGGATGTTTTTGGGAGGGGGGTATTGATATATAAATATAATAAAGAGTTAGAAGTTGGTTTGTTAGGTTGTTGGAATATAGCCGTTAGAATTAGTTAGAGTTAGTAAAAGGGATTAGAAGAGTTAGTTAGGAAAGGCGGTGCTTATAAGCCTATAAATAAGAGTCCATGCCTATTGTATCTCAGTCTGTGATTGATAATGAAGTAGCTCAGAATTGTTTTCTCTCTTTCTCTCTTCCTCTTCTCAATGTTTCTCTATCTTCGTTCCTCTATTCTTCTCTCTTGAATCCCTCTGTTTCCTCTTCCCTCTTTCTCTTTCCCTCTTTCTCTTTCATATAGAATATCAATTCTATATCAGTAATTATAAATTATAATAGCTGCAATTGTAAAAACTTTAATTAATCCTCCTTCCCTCTTCCTATCCCACCCCTCCAAAAGTGGGGGGGTTTCAGGGGAATCATAAATATCCCTCCCCTCACTTGAACCAAATACTGTGTTAAGAAAAATTGAGAAGTTTTGTGTATTTTTGTGTGATACACCTCTTGTCACTTTAATGGTAATGAAACTAGATAGCATAGTGCATTTGTAAATTGAACAATATGCCCATGTTTATTTGGAGGTTTTCTTTCACCATGGGATGTAATGGCTCTCTGGAATCTGCTAGGTTTGGGTGAGTTAGCAAACTCTCAAGCCAATTGGGACGCTCTGTGCTTTTTTTTAAACGGATTCACTAAGTATGATGTGGAAAGAGATTGAACAGCTCTTTTTAACTGGTTAATTTCTCATTTAGGTGTTTTGATGTGCGATTCTGTTTTGCAACTGTACCTGTTTTTGTTGTTTGAGGATATCCTACCTACAAATTTCTGAAATGTCTTCTCATGAAATTTCTTATATCATCAAAAAGAAAATCCTATAAAACATAATTAAGGTAATACTTTTTTTTTTATCTTGTGTTTGCATTTTATATTTTCACTTGTATGTGGTGACTAATTGTTGGATGTGTTTGATGAATTAGAAATTTCTAATTATTTTCCTCATGGATGCAGCAATAAAATTGAGGTTGCATACCAGGAAGCTGTTGCATTAAAAAGACAAGAAGAGCTCATCCGTGAGGAAGAGGCGGCTTGGCTGGCTGAAAGTGAGCAGAAAGCAAAGCGAGCGAATGAGAAAGAAAAGAAGTTAAAGAAAAAGCAGGTTTGATACGCACCAAAACTGCATTATAATGGTACAACAGATCTCTTAAGTTGATTGAAAGATGCTGCTGGGTTCTTTGACAACTGGGTTCCTCTAAAGCGAAAATCTCCTTAAAGTGGTGTAATTAAAAAACTGCAATTCACCTTATAATTATGTTCAATATGTCATGTTCTCAATTAAGGCGTGAAGATTATGATAGGATACCACGGCCTTTACAAGTTTATTCTAGAAGGAAACGTGTGGGTTAAGTAGGGGCAGTTTAGTCGTTTACTTTGTTGCAGGGTAGTTTATTATGGTTATGTTAGCAAGTTAGCAGTTTATATTAGTTTGTATCAGTTATCCGTATCCTATCTTAGACAGTTATTATATTGCAAGACTATTTAAAGATGTTGTAAGACTTGTTATGGTTATGAAGAAGTATTATTTTGAATCTTGTCTTGGCTAGAGTTACAGATACTGGCTCTAGAATTGTTCTTTCGTTTCTTGTAGTTCCTAAGTTCTATCATTTTGGTATCAGAGCCATAATCTCTGGGCCATTGTGGTGTCATGGGAAATAATAGGAAGAAGACACAATCTACTGATTCTGCAGTACCTAATCAGGAGGCAGAGTCTTCAAAACTCCTTGAAACTGAAAATCGTCCATCCCATGAAAATTGGTCACAACAATTAACTTTTATTGTGACCAAACTACAAGACCTTGATGCTGATATAAAAGAGTTAAAGAAGAAGAAGCAATCGGCCATAGAAATTGGACCAGAAACTCAGAAGGATTATGAAGAATTTGATGACTCAGACATTGAAACTCCTTGGTGGCACAAGAAGCCAAACAAACATCCTCATTCCAAAGTCGAATTTCCTAAATTTGAAGGTGGTGACCCAAGAGGCTGGATTATGAAAGCAGAGAAGTATTTTCGATATTATCAAACTCCTAAAGACTTGAAAACAGAGGTTGCTGCGATGAATTTGGAAGGAGAAGCACTTGATGTATTTACATGGGTTTCTTCAAGCCGAACAATTCGGTACTAGGAGGAACTAATCCAAATTTTTGAAGACCAATTTGGACCAGCAGAATTTCAGAATCCAGACGTCTTCTTGAGCGACATAAAGCAGACCGGTTCGGTTGAGGATTATAGGAGAGAGTTCGTGCACCGATCATTGCGTGTGCAAGGATGGTGGGAGCATTGTCTCTTAGGGGTTTTCATCAATGGCTTAAAAGAAAATCTGAAATCCGATGTAAAGATTCAGAAACCGAGAATTGTGTATAAAGCTGCAAGTCTTGCTCTTGAATTTGAAGCAAAATACCAGCCACTTGTTTCGAATATGAAGGTTTTGCAACCCAGGAATACCGAAAATAATTTTTGGCAAAATAACAAAATGCAGGGACCACGTCATAATTGGGGAATTAATAATCCCACCAATTGGGCAGTTTCAAACGTCAATCAGCTAGTTTTGACTGTGGGACCCACAAATTTCTCTTCAACGGCTCAAAGACCGGTTTTGACAAAAACTGAACGACAATTACGAAGAAGCAAAGGACTTTGTTATCGGTGTGGGGAGATATTTTCTCCGGGTCATCGCTATCTCTCATCCTCCTTCAAACTTCTAGAATTAACCGAAGACCCTGAAGAGGATTGCATGGCCGACTAAGACTTCGCTGGTGACCATTTGGCCGAGATTTCTCTTCACGCTTTTCTAGGGATGAGTTCGGCTACCACCATGAAGGCTAAAGGTATGCTTCAAACGAAACCAGTGCTGATCCTAATTGACATGGATCCACACAATTTCGTTTCACACACAGTGGTGATAGAATTGGGAATCAAGGCTGAAAAACTTCCTCCTTTTGGTGTGCAAGTTGGAGACGGTTCAATGGTCTCTTGTGCCTCTATTTGTAGACAACTTGCAAGCAAAATACAGAATTTAACAGTTACAAACGATTTCTTCCCTTTCAAATTAGGCAGCGCTGACATGGTGCTTGGGATCAAGTGGTTGGCATCTTTGAACACCGTACAGGCAAATTGGCAGCAGGTGTTCATGATCTTTTGGGTTGATGGCCATCGGTATAAACTTCAGGGGACTCCACAACCTGATTCTAACCCTACTCTATGATGTACAGATGTTGTTCATCATGGATCAGACCCCAATCTATCTATTTCTGATCGCAGTGACATTCTTATTGCACAATTTGAGTTGTTGGAGGATCTATTGCAATCATACTAGGAAGTGTTTGAGGAGCCTCAATCTCTTCCTCCTTTTGGACATCATTCACATGCCATCCCTTTGTATCCTGATGCCATTCCTCCTAATATATGTCCTTACCGTAATCCACATTCCCAAAAGGATGAGATTGAGCGCCAAGTCGCAAAATTGTTGCATAAAGATTTCATTCGTCCTAATGTAAGTCCTTTTGATAGTGCTGTATTACTAGTGCCAAAAAAGGATTCAACTTGGAGGTTTTGTGTGGATTATGGGAAGCTTAACTGCATTACTATCCCAGACAAATATCCTATTCCTAATATTGATTAATTGTATGGGGCCAAGTACTTTTCAAAGATTGACCTCCGATCTGGTTATCATCAAATACGGGTTCAACCTGAAGATGTACACAAGACTGCATTCCGAACTCATTCTAGGCATTATGAATTTGTAGTAATGCCTTTCGGCCTCACCAATGCTCCTGGAACTTTCCAAGCCACCATGAATGACTTGTTCTGACCTTTTCTTAGAAAATTCATTCTGGTCTTTTTTGATGATATCTTGGTTTATAGCAGCACTTTTGAGGACTATATTTATCACCTTCAGACAGTTCTTTCGCTCATGCAGCAGCAACACTTTTATGCCAACCCCAAGAAATGTGATTTCATACAACTTGAAGTCTCTTTTCTGGGTCATATCATTTCAGCCAAAGGTATAGCAGTAGATCCAGATAAAATTATTGCTGTAACAGATTGGCCTCTCCCTCAAAATATTACAGAGCTGCGTGGTTTTCTTGGTCTCACAGGCTATTATCGTCGATTTGTCTAAAATTATGGTCAAATAGCCAAGCCACTCACTGAAATGACAAGGCAGGATGCATTTTGTTGGACTGATTTATCTAAGGCAGCTTTCCTTCACTTGAAGGAAGCCCTCATCAATGTGCCTATTCTGCAGCTTCCTGATTTTTCAAAGCCTTTCATCGTTGAATGTGATGCTTCCACTGGTATCGGTGCCATTTTACAACAAGCTGGACATCCTATTGCATTTTACAGCAAAGAATTGTCTTTCTCTAAGCGCCATAGGTCTGTATATGATCAAGAGTTGCTTGCTTTGGTTTCTGCTCTTAACAAATGGCGTCACTATCTTTTGGGGCATAAATTTGAGGTTTATACAGACCATAATAGCCTGAAATATTTGTTAGAACAGCATGTTACAACCCCTGAACAGCAGAGGCTAATGATGAAATTACTCCCTTTTGATTTTACAATCAAATATCATGCTGGTTCTTCTAATCAAGGTGCTGATGCCTTCTCCCGCTGTCCTCACTCAGCTGACTTGTTCATATTGGCAGTCCCACGGGCCATTTCCCTTGATAATCTTCCTCAACTATTGCTTCAAGACACCTACACTTCTTCCATTATCTCTTCACTCCAAGGTGATCCCACCTCTGTTCCTTATTTTACATGTTCTTCCGATCGCCTATACTACAAGGACAGGCTGGTCATTCCAGCCAATTCTGACCTTAGCAAGCTGCTCACAGCTGAGGCACATTCTTCTCCAATAGGTGGCCATGGTGGTGTGTCAAAGACCCTAAAAAAGTTGCAACAGCATTTTTATTGGCGCAACATGAAGGATGATGTTAAGCACTTTGTCCAATCATGCCTGGTATGTCAAAGGAATAAATATCTCCCTCAAGCTCCAGCAGACCTTTTGCAGCCATTAGATGTTCCACAACAGATTTGGGATGACATTTGCGTCAATTTCATTATTGGCTTGCCTAAGTCCAATAATTGTAAAGCTATTCTAGTGGTGGTTGATCGTTTGAGTAAATATGCTCATTTTTTGAGCCTGCCTCGTCATTTCACAGCCAAGACCATTGCTGCTCTTTTCTGTAAAGAAATTGTTAGGCTACTTGGGTGTCCCTTGTCTATCATTTCAGATAGGGACACTATTTTCCTTGGTGCTTTTTGGCAAGAGCTTTTCAAACTCAGTGGTACTAAGTTGAGAATGAGTACAGCCTATCATCCCCAAACTGATGAGCAAACTGAAGTAGTTAACCGTTGTTTAGAGACTTATCTTCGGTGCTTTCCTCAAGACCATCCTAAGCATTGGAGTACTTTCCTTCATTGGGCAGAATTATCCTATAGTTCCGGTTTTCACTCCTCTTCTGGTTCTTCGACATTTCAAATTGTTTATGATCGAGAGTTTCCTTCTCTTCTTCTTGTAAACAAAGGAGCTACCAAGTTATTTGCACTAGAAGATTACTTTGTTAATAGAGATGCGGTGTTATCCACTATTCGTGAGAACCTTGTTATGGCTCAAGAACGAATGAAATTTTATGCAGATTCTCATCGTCGGGAAGTTGATTTTCAGTCGGGAGATTTGGTTTTACTTAAAATTCAACCATACAGGCAGCGCTCTTTGGCTAAACGCCGGTTTGAAAAGCTTTCTCCCTGGTTTTGCGGCCCTTATCCAGTATTGAGGCGAATTGGCTCAGTTGCTTATGAATTAAAGCTTTCAAGTGAGGCTAGAGTCCACCCTGTTTTCCCTGTGTCACTCCTCAAGAAAGCTCACAGCTCTGATTCTGTGATTTTACCTCCATTACCAATTGCAGCAGATTGGGAGTGTCAATTGGAACCTGAACAAATTGTGTCCTCCAGAATTCTTTCTCCCACATATTCATCTGCAGACGCTGACATTGAACTTCTTGTTAAATGGAAGGGTCATCCTCTGGAAATTAATAACTGGGAACCTTATGATCTGATTGCTCAACAATTTCCATTCTTTCACGTTGAGGACAAGGTGACTTTCCAAGGGGGGTAATGATAGGATACCACAGCCTTTACAAGATTATTCTAGAAGGAAACATGTGGGTTAAGTAGGGGCAGTTTAGTCTTTTACTTTGTTGCAGGGTAGTTTATTATGGTTATGTTAGCAAGTTAGCAGTTTATGTTAGTTTATATCAGTTATCCTTATCCTATCTTAGACAGTTATTATATTGCAAGACTATTTAAAGATGTTGTAAGACTTGTTATGGTTATGAAGTATTATTTTGAATGTTGTCTTAGCTAGAGTTACAGATACTGGTTCTAGAATTGTTCTTTCGTTTCTTTTAGTTCCTAAGTTCTATCAGATTGCATTATTTGTAATCACACTGGAGTAAGACTACTGAGCTAAAAGACACTTCACATACGAGAAATTATATGTTATATGGAACAGCATATAAGGTATTTCTCACTTGGCAATTGCAGCAAACATATGACTATTGGACATTTTAGCTGTCCTCCTAATTGACTGTCTTAAAGAAACAACCTATTTTTTTATGTATGATGGCTAATTAGAGAGTTTATTTATCCTTCTGAAGCATTTTGAAATAATTGGTTAAATCTCATTATTGCAATTGCTTATTGTGGAATGATTCCTCAAAGATTTCCCCATCTCCATATATTATTTGCATGTCTATGACCTTTGTTTTGTCCAATTATGCCTCTATAAATTATGTGAAGTGTATATATCTTGTGCCATCTATGCTTTTGGTCAATTCTATTGAAGTTTCGCTCAATATCTAATTGCAATTGTCGACCAGAATGAAATGTATTTTCTTGAGATTCCCTTTTCTTTATGCATGCCTTCTGTTTGATTTGATTAAGTGATGTTGCTGGTATGGTGAGACTTTTTCCTCATATCTTCTCTTCAATTGCTGAGGACTTTTCTTTTTAATAGGCCAAACAGAAAAGGAACAATCGGAAAGGTAAGGATAAAGGAAGGGAGGAGAGGCCAATGGTGTTTGTACATTACAAGCATCAAGAGGATAATCCTGCTGATGAGGAAAAGGATTCTAATATGGAGGAGATGCAAACTGTAGCTGAAAAACCTGATGCATTGGAAGATGTTTCTGATACGTCCGACTCTCTGGATGGAACTGTTGAAGTACCTCCGCCTGATTCAGAAGACAGAGAGGCTAGTCCTGTTAATTGGGACACTGATGCATCGGAAGTTCATCATCCTAATGAGGCTAGGAGCAATGGTATTTGTGGTCTTTCATCTTCACAAAATGATAATGAAATGGCTGAAAAAAGGAGCGGTTCATTGGTGGATGATAGTTCTTCAACATGTTCTTCTGATTCTTTGCCATCAATGACCGTGAATGGCCCCTTTAAGGGGAACTCTTGCCCAAATAACAAAGTCTACAAGTCACCTACTAGGTACTCAAACAGTCTAGTGTTTCTTTACTGGTGATGAACATAAATGATATGTGCTTATTGATTTAATTATTCATTCATTTGAATCTTTTGGTTACAGAGGTAAGAACCCTGGTAAAGCATCAAATGATGGGTCAAGGTGGACCAATGAGGTGGATAGTCAGCCATCTAGGTCTGCCACTGATGTTGGGGGTGCTAATGGTGAGAGTACTGTTATCACTCTGCAGGATCGGTTAAAGTGGCTTGAGAAACCTCTTGTCAAAAAGGTGGGTTGCTTTCTGCCCTCTTTGATGCATATTATGAAATTATTAGAGGATAAGTATTATTATTATTATTATTCTAAGTAGTTTTTTTCTGTGATCTGCTGTGATAGTTGGATTTGTTCCCTTTTCATTCAAACTCTTCTGTCTTTAACTCTGCACAAGAAGAAATTATTTGATGCTTGCTGTTGCATTATTTATTTCCCTAGAAAATTTAGATGAAACCAATTTGAGTTTGCAAAGAGTTAGCCCCAGCCAATCGATGATGTTCAACTTATCCATCTTTTTTTGAATATTGATATGCATGAGAATGAAAAATAACCAGGGCTAGGCATGTTATTTGTTCATCTTAGTTTCATCTTCTACTGTGCAATGGAAGGCGATATCATTTTCCAAGCCTTCTATCCTTCTCTCTGTTCTATCTCATACATCTACTGCCATGCAATGAAAATTGAAATGGCTTCCATCTCAGGTTTTTTATTTTAAGTTTTCGTCAAGCTATCCATTCGTTGTACTTTTGGTCTTGTACTATATCAAGCAAAACTTGTGCAAACATTTGCTGTAAAATCCTAGGCATAAGCAAAGGATATGTTATTCCTTTTTCCTTGGAATAAAGGAATATAAGGCTTAAAATGTTAGTAAAAATTAATGGTTAATTCGTTATATACTCTGAAGATCTATGCAATCATTATACATCAAGTCTCCTCCTCCCCCCTTTTCTTCAGTACCATTTCAATTTCTTTTGCTTTTCTAATTGATAGGAGGCGGAAGTTCTCCAGCTACATAAGAAACCGAGCATAAACGACGAGCCTGACAGAGCAAGACCTGTTGACGCTGAAAGCCTACCAAAAGAAAGGACCTCAGCGCCGGCGGTGCCATCCTCACCTAGAAGTCCTCCAACATGCCCGCCCTCCTCTTCAAGTGCTAATGTAGATCCTGTGCATGTCAGGAAAACATCTTCAACCGGCTCCCATCAGATTGATGTATCTTCTTCACCTTCGTCTCCATCACCAGCAACAATTGTTTCCAAAAGTGATACACGGAGGACTACAATTCCAAGAACTCCCGAAAGATCTGTGGCACAATTGCCTGTGGTTTCAAGACCTTCTAATACTCCTTTGGTTCCTGGTCCGAAGTCAATTTCTCCGGTTGTCTCTATGGTACAAACAGCTCCACTACTCGCACGCTCAATGAGTGCATCAGGACGGTTGGGTCCTGATCCCTCATCGGCAACTCATAGTTATGCTCCTCACTCTTACAGAAATGCCATAATAGGTAACCTTGCAACCTCCACTGCAAGTAGTTTCACTAATTCCGATACCTCAAGTTCAGGAGTAAACCTTTTGCCTAGCTATTCACAACCACCTTCCATTGTATCTTCACCTATGTATTTATCACAAACCTCTGAGAGAATGGATTCTAATGCCAGCTCGTCCGGTCTTCCTTTTGGCATGATTGCTCGAGATGTTTTACAAAATGGATCCCAGTGGGCTGAGAATTCTCAAAGAGACATCAAACGGAGCGTGCACTACGATGCAACTTCCATATATAATGACATCCAAAACCTTGACATGTTCAAGCCTGTGCACAGTAGATCCATCAGCAGCTTGCCAACTGAATTCCCGGCCAGCACTTCTGGGCGTCAGGCTCAAGGTTTATTGGCAGACGAGTTCCCACACCTTGACATCATCAACGACCTTCTCGATGATGAGCATGGTGTCGGGAAGGCAAGCCCATTCTTCCAGTCTCTCAATAATGAACCGCACTCGCTAAACCGACAATTCACTTCTCCTGGAGATCTGAGCACACGTGACGACGATTCAAGATCTTCAACCAGTTCTTGCAGGTTTGAGCGATCACGAAGTTACCATGATTATGGATTTCATCGAGGATATAGCTCGTCCAGCACGCACTTTGACTCGATCAGGGATTATATCTCGCAGGGTATACCTTACGTAAACGGGCATATTGATGGGTTGATCCAAAATCAATGGCAGGTGGCTAATTCTGATCTTTCACCATATCCAGGAGGCTTGAGACATACAGAGAATGATGGTTATCCATACTATCCAGACTATTCGAGTATGGCTTGTGGTGCCAATGGTTATACTGTATACTGGCCGTCAAATAATGGTCGTTAAAAGGGGACAAAAAAGGAAAAAATTGCAATGATGATGTTTGAGTGAGGCTATATATCTCTTTGATGATGATTAGAAGAAGACCATTTGTGTAAAGAGTATTTCCCCAGCTATTTGCTCCCAGCATTTTCATGCTTCAGTCTTCTGGGATTATTGTCCTAGCGTTTTTATTATTTATTATTATAATTTCTTTTCTTGAATACTGAAAGCGCACGTTTGGGTCCCACCTCACATCACTGGACCCCATCTATTAATTTCTTTGTGAAATTTAAACTCTTGGCATGTTCTTCGCTCCTCACCTTACGATTGCTCGGTTTTTTAACCAAAGAACTAGCTCCCAATAAACTTCGAGAGATGTATATCACTATCACTATTATAATTAAAAGGCATCTAAATAGTGATTGCAAGGTTGCCACTGTAGGACTTGATGCAGTGATGAACATAATGCTGTATGTGGTGGTATATAGGAGGGGACTATTATTTTTAGGAACTTTTATTTTTTCACGTTTTCACTTGTGTAGATAAAATTTTAGCAGTTTAAATTTGTGTTTCAAATTATCATAATATAGATTTTTATAAAATGTTAAATTTGAACCACTGAAATTATGATCCAATGATAATAAAGAGTATAAGAGGGGAAGGCAAGGAGAGGGATAGAACCGGTAATTCGGGTTAGCCCGCTGCAACTTATAGGTTGAACGGGTTGGGTCTATGCAGCTTGCCCCTTTGCGACTGGCAAAATGCCATCCCAACCCCGCTAAGGCAGGGGCGAGTTGCTCACCAACCCTCCTATTAATTTTGATTTTGAAAAAAAAAAAAAAAAAAAAAAAAAAAAAAAAAAAAAACTCATCACCCTCCATTTTTTTACTTATTTTTTTTTTTCATCCACTCACATCACACACCCTTTCTTTTATACATTTGTTAGGCCGCCATTTTTACTCACTTTCCTTTTTTTTGGCCCACTCACATCACAAAAATATATAAATAGCTCTCTTTTAAGTTTAATAATAGTTGAATAAATAAATATAATATAAAAATAAAAGTGTCAAATAAAAAATATGAGGAAGTAGTTAAGAAAAAGCATCAATAGAAAGGGGATAAGCTTATTTGGGTTTATTTTTTCTAGAATAAATAGAAAAAAAAAAAAGGATTTTAAGTGCGCCAACCCATTGTGCCGGCGGGCTAGAATTTAGCTAGCCCAAGCCTGCCACTTTTGGTGGGCCTATGGGATCCAACCCATTTTACCAGCTCTAGAGAGGGATGTCTCCATTTCCTCTCTATTGACCTTCCCCACTATTAGATCAACTTCTAATAGTTCCTATTTAACGTTTTATAATAATATTATTGTAATATTAAATACAAAAATAAATTTAAACTATTAAAATTATATCTAAATAATTCACCTCTGTAGACTTTTATTAAAATATATGTTAGGAAAAATGACATTAAGATCCCAATTAAGGAAAACAATATCAGAAAAGTCTCAAAACTTGTTAATAGTAGCTCCTTCACTTGTCAATGATTTCTCTTTCACTTGTCATTGACAAGCTTTGGGACTTTTATGATATTATTTTCTTGAATTGGGACCTTGGTTTCTTTTCATTTTCCCAGTAGTTTATAATTTGTTTTACTTATCATCTCCAGCACTTCTAAACCTTTTAGGTTAAATTTTAATAGTTTAAATTTATTTATATATTTTTTTTAAGATTATAATATATTTATATAATTCATTAAATCCTAACCATTAAAAATCAATCCAATAATGGGAAAGATCAATGGAGAGGGAGGTTAATGAAGACACTCTTCTCCTAGAGAAGGCAAGGGAAAGGATCATTTCCCAATGTAATAGTTGCCTTTGCCACACTTCATATGTTAAATCTGAAGGGATCTTAAGTGTTTTTTTGCTTTGTACACCATTAACAACTTATGATCAACGGTAACTCAGTCAATGCCTCATAGTAGCATACAAGCATGTTTGAAAGATCCAAATACGCTAATGACAAGTTCAATTAGGGTAGGGTAGTACATACTTTCATACACAAGTATACTTGAAAAGTTTCAAAGTATAGTATAAATGATTTCAATACATACAAATATATTTGAAAATTTCCAAATCATAGAGGCAAAGAATACCCACAAGCATGTTTGAAAGTTTCAAGGTACAAATCAAGTAGTTCTAATTCCACATTTAAACCCAAATATGTGACTAAAAACTTCACAACAACATTCCAAGCCCTCCATGGTTAACAACACCCTACAATTTAATCAAAATATCAAATTATCTTAAACAGAATTTCCAAGTACATGAAAAAATAACAAGTGGAGGTAGCACTTTCCGATCCAAAAAATGTGAAACCCTAGCTGCTAGAACCAGAAAATCCCTCAATCTAGCACTTTCAGTCTTCTCTCTCCTCATACCGGCCCAAGCCCATTGTATCCGCCCCTATATATTTATATGTTGCCGTAAGCTCCAATGTCCAACTAACATTCACATTCATCCCATTACTATCCCGTGGGGCCCCATCCTAATGTTCATTGATTCTCAAGGTCAATAGTTGTAAAAAATTGCACCAAAAAAAAATAGTTAGGGGGAAAATGTCAATAGTTAGGGGGGAAAGGTCAATAGTCAGGGCGGGTCTGTTTGGCAAGAGGGAATGGTAGGGGAAGGGACGTTTTAATGAGTTCGATTTAAAAGAGTTGGAGAAGTGGGGCTAAAATTATTGAATTAATTTTTTTAAAATTTTTTATTTTACATATACTTTTTATTAAAATTTTATAACTTCACTAATTCATTTTTTAAAAAAATTGAACACATTAAAATTTCTCCTCTCTCCCGTCCCATCCCGTCCGTCCATTTCCCTTGAACACAGGCCACCGAGTCCTTAGAAAAGAAAGCTAGGATGTTATATAGAAGTTAATACTTTAAACAAAATGTGTTATATATTATGAAACATACAGAAAGATTCAAAGAAGGAGGTTGAAGTGCAATTTTGTTTTGGGTGTATTCTCTAATGAGTTATGAACAATTGACCATCCTAAAAATTGTGGAGTAATCTAGCACGTAATCTTTAAAAATCACTGCAACGTTATCTTTTTCAAATGCTAAGGGAGTTTTCTCAATCCAACAATTTGGGCATGTTTGTTTTAACGATCAAATTGCTTATAACATGTTTTTCACGTAAATCGAGACACAACTCCTTTCACATACTTACCTCGTATACCGTAAATCAAAATTAAAAAACTGCTTTTAAGCATTCCAATCACTAATCCAAACGAATACGACTTAACGTTAGACTATTAAAAAAGTCATTGCACTAGTTTTGGAATATTATGTACTACATTACCCTACAATCTTTTTTTTCCTTCTAGATACAGGTATCCTTTTATTGAAGGCAATCATGTTCAAGATACTATTGAGCATTAAATGTGGGCACCTATACTCCCTTAAGTCCAAAATAAAAGAAGTTTTTAGAAGAAAATTTTGATCTAAAATATAAAAGGTTGACATGGTAGCTAATTATTGTTTGCAATGGGAGATAGAGGTGACATATTATAAATGTATATTTGAAAATCACATTCTATGTGGGTAAAAGAGGTAAACATTATCAATTTAAGAATATTAAACGACTTAACTAACACTCAAAGATATTTGGTTTATTGGTAGATCAGCTAGATTATAAAGTTGGTGAATTGAATTCGAATCTCACATTATTCAAGAATGACCTTGAGAGAGAGGCATTCCGATCGCAAAGCCTCCATCCCAAAAGGGTGTCGAACACTAGGGGCCCAAAGGGTTATCTAAATAAATAGCTTAATTAACATGTACGCCAGAATTAGGTGGCCCAAAGAGTTATCTAAAAATAGCTTAATTAATATAGGTGTCAGACACTGGGTGGCTCAAAAGGTTATTTAAAGAATATAACTTAATTAACATAGAAAAGGACACTAGGTGGCTCAAAAGTCATCTAAAAAATTATGAAGTCTAACACAGTTGGCATTTAGCTAGATTCTTTAAGTATCTAGTCATGGGTCCAATTCCTCACAGTATGGATGGATAGGGTCTCGTGGCTAGCACTAAAACCCATTTGAAAAGTTTACAGTGCAAGGGGATTAATTACCGGCTTACCGTTACTAGCAGTGGACACTTTAAGCTTACCCAAAAAAGAAGTAATCTAAAAAATATGACTTAATTAACATTTCTTAATTCGTGTTGCGTTGTATGATTTGAAGCGGTGGGAGTATTTTTAAGGTCCCCCCGCGCGCCGGGTGAAGTAAAAAGATGGAAAAATGGATAAGCTAAAGTGATGTTGAGCAGATGTCTTGCATAGACAAGATAGAGCTTTCATCAAATTAGAGGATGTGATTGTTACTTGACAACCTCCATTTATTTCCTCTAATATATGTATTAAGTTAATTTACAAAAATATATATTAATTTTGTTTTTGTCTTTCAACTGATTGTAGTTATTTAATATAAGCATTTTTAAGTCATAATAAGACTTATATCCTAACTCTAATAAAATGTGATTGTTAAGGGACTATATGTTGATAACCCTCTTACTCTTGGTTTTTGTGTCAATAATCCCTAAACACAAAGTCATATGTACATAAACTCTCTTAATTTCATGGTACAATTTGTATAAATTCAAATTCATTATCCAATTGTAATAGTTAGCGATAGGAAAGTTATCCGTATATAATTCAAAATTCGAAAGTTTATGTGCAATTTAGCCTCTTTGAGTAGGAAGTGAATTCACTAAACGAGTCATCAACATCCAATTTTTTTAAAAAAAAAAAAACGGAGAGACATCAATAAAATTGTCTAAAGATAACAAGTGAACTAACTGTTGAATTATTAATCTTTCTAGTTTCTATAGTGGTAGTTTTTTTTGTTCTTTTTCCCCAACGACCTTTATGTTAATATTTGATAAAAGGAAATATTATAAATAATCATAATAGATCTAATAACCTTTGATTTTGACTTGAATTCTATCAATGTTTTGTGATATAAACATAATATTGGTGGTTGGATAAATTTCCTTTTCCCTTGTCAATAATTGATACCAATGTGGTCTCTAATAAATTTAATTTTGATTTTAATTACATCAATAACTCTGAGGTGCACGTAATGGATGGGTTAGTGTTTAAAACAAAATAAAATTCTAAAATATTTATTAACAATTTTTTTTATAGACATGAACAAATTAATTTGTACCTAAACATATTTTTTTAATTTCTATGAATAAATTTGGTATAAAAAGTTAATTTTTTATATCATAAAAGTTTAATTAACAATTGATAAGATTTGACTTAAATTGGCCAACATGGCTGCTCTAATGTCCAATCTAGTGTGTCAGTTTAGTCACCCTCAACCCAGATCAAGCAAATTAGACTGACTGAATTATATCATATCCAACTCTACTAATATTTTAAATAAAATTCTAGAAAAGTGAAACTCTATATACATTGAAATATATTATAAATAATGTTTGATTAAGCAATGTAAATTATAAAAATACTAACAAGCCTCTTTATTATTATAAATCCACATATACTAACTCATTTTTTAAACTCTATATTAATAGAGAAGATTCACATATAAAATGTATTGCTAGCTATGTGCACTAGTTTTAAACTATAAAAACTTAACTCGGGTTACGCTAATCAGATTAGTGAATTAGTGAGCAACGTTTAACTAATTAGTTCAAGAGTTTTGAACAGGTTGTTGGGTTGATTTTATATATTTTTCTCCTTTGACAAAACATGAAATGGTGTTATTTTGAGTTGTTTTAAAAAAAAAAAAATAGCAGTCTGACAAATTTACTCTCTAAGAACTCCATTTTTGGGTTTATGTGTAACTTGTACATTAATATTTCATTTGTTTGTAGATAAATGTATTTTTTTATTTAAATATTACGCCCTTTTGTGGTTGTATAATTCTTTTCTATATTTTAATTGTGATTAAATTGATCCCAGTTCAACTATAGTTGAATCATTAACCCTTATCTTATTATCTCAATTGGTTGAATGGCTATGATCCAGTTTTTAGTACTTTGTTGTAAATAACGTGACCTACCAATTTCTACAAACTCTGTGATACATAGACAGAGAGAGGGTGCATAACATATAAGATTACTTTGTGTTGTTGCATTAGTGCTTTTTTTCATTCATAAAACTCGAGTTTGACACCATAGTAGTAGTATTTTACAGGCCTTCGTCCCTTGTTACTTAATATAGTTTTCATTATAATACCTCTTTTTATTTATCAAAAGACAAAATGATATTAAATAATATAAGTTTACATATTACAAATAGTCAATAAACTAATGAGTTCATAAGAAATTGTAACAAAACAAACATTAGAATGACCCTAATGCTAATAACAACCAAAAAAAATATATTAAAACAAGCAAAGTTGAGATATCCTATGAATATTGAGAGTTTGAAGATTGGGGAGTATCCTGAGGAAAAGCTTTTCTAATAAGTTGTTCAACAAGATAATATGTGTGTATGACATCACTTATTTTTGGACAATAAATCCTTATTACGTAAGTCGAGATAAAACTCATCTCACATACTTACCTCATATACTGTGAATCACGATTTATAAGCACTTATTGCCCAAAAATAAGTTATTCCAAACGAGCACAATACCTCAATTAATAGTGCGTGTGCACATATACAATTATGGTGAAAAAGTGTTTAGAGGTGATTCGAACATGTGTACAAAGAAAGTTGTTGGAAGCACCATTGAAGAGTAGTGTGAATCGGGAAATATAACGCCATTTGAAAATGGGTAGTGAAAAATCAAAATGAATCATTTTGATTAACAATATATCTAAAAAATTATTGGGTTATTGATAAAGTATAATGACATTATATAATTCATGTAGCTGACCCAATATAATGAAATCAAGTTATTCTTGCTGGTATATTCACATTCAAATATACTTTATTACTATTGTTGTGTGGTTGTTGTACCATGACTAATTAATAAGATGAACTAGTGAATAATCCATTTTGTTATATATTTTATGATGGTCAATGGCATGTTAACATGTATTAATTAATTGAGTAATTAGTTAATTAATAGAAGGTTGTTAGGGCTTTATCAAAGGGTTAATCAAGAAGAGTAAAGAATGAAGTCTAAGCAAAAGTTTAGATAAGACGTCATGTCGTCTTGGCTTGCTTTTATATAAAGACAGGACCGCCATCATCATCTTTATCATTGTGGAATACTTCTTAAATTGTCTTAAAGATATGCTTTTTTTTTTTTTCCCATCTAAAGATATGCGAATTATTATGCCTCAAGCTTCCAAATTAATTATTCATTAAAGAATATTGATGCTTTGCTGGATAGAATGGGACATTTCTTCTTAAATTAATATCTTGTGGGGACCCCTTGTCAGCTCTGATACTATTCTCATCGCTACATAAATCCCTTTATTACAAAACAATGCTCTTGTTTTAGGTTTCAAAGTTTCTTCTAGGTTGATGAAGTTAGATTATGGATGTCTAGAAAGTTGCAAGTTCTTCTTAAATATGTTTCTAGGGAACATAATACTCATGCCGATTATTTAGCTAAACTATCTCATAATAGTGTTGACAATTTTATTATCTTTGATCACTCACCACCTCCTCTTTTGATAGGTGGTAATTGATGAAAGAGTATAGGGGAGTCCTTATTTTAGGGCGTTTTTGTTGTAATTTCTAATGGATTAATGAATTCCAGTTTTAAGTCAAAAAAAAAAAATATTTCTTCTAGGTGTCTGCCTTTATTAATTTTCAAAAAGATTTAGGTTACCACTCGAGTATAACTTATCTTTAAATTTGTGTAATATATTTTCAATAGTTAAAGATACGTTATATCCAGGTAAATAAAAGTTGCATATTTACAAAAAAAAATAGGTTGTGTATGAGTTTTTTAATAAATTTTAAATACTTTTGGGTAATATATTTTTCATTGGGTCAGTAATTTTCCCAAGATATTAATCTTTAGAGAAAGAAAATTTCTCATGATTATAATCACCCCATATGTTTTCTAAAATTATCAATGATTTTATATTAAATGTTACATTGATGTTTTAAATTTATAATAATCGATCATTTGAATTCAATAAAATTTTATCTCCACCATTTGTTTTTGCAAGTCAATATTGTGACATTTTCCATTTGTAGAAAACTAATCAAACCTATATCAACAATATGACCTGATTCAAAAGTGAGAAAAATCAATTATCTTCCTATCACCTTTGCCAAATTGATAATAATCTTAGAAGGTTTAAAGTTGTATTAGACACAAAATTACAGTGAAGTCTATTAATAATAATCCCATAGAAGCATTGATACACATAGTAGATTTTTTTCTAGGAAAAGTTAATTGATAAGCCCTCATAATTTTATCTAATTTTTTAATCAAGTCTTTATAATTTTTTTTTTCTTTTCAATGTGCCTTTATCATTTTTATCTAAAACGAACATATCTTAATGACTGAAAGTTGGATAGGATGGCCCTTACATTAAGATTATATCACTCCAGTTTTTATGGAATACAAGATGCTCACTAAATGTAAATCATAAAAATAAAAACCGGAGTAATTAAATGCTAACTAAGTGAGATCAATTGCCAAAAAAAAAATAAAGTAAAGACATTTTTAAAAAATAAAATTATGGAATTAAATTTATTTATTATTAACATAAAAAAATTATTATGCTGATAACCTTTTCCTTACATCTGTATATATATAGTTTATAGGTAGATTAAACTTTTTCTTATTGTCATTATGTGTAGTGAGAGCCATGATTCCCATTAGATCATTCATCTATATATGGCTTAATCACATTGCCTTGTTGTCATAAAAAAATCTTGCCATTTTTATTCCAACAATTCATTTATCGTGTGAATATTGTTATCATGTGATTAGAATATATTTTTCATGTTCTTACAATTCTTACAGAGTGTAAATCCAAATTAATAATATATACTACCTCGCTCTTGGCAGTATATCTAGATAGATAATGCTCCATCTGATCTTTAATATAAGATATATTTGGAAAGTTGATCTTGATTCTAAGCATAAGATATAGTTTTCATATTTGTCAATATTTTTCTAATTTATCTTTATTGATGCTCTCTTAACAATAATCAAGTAGAAAAGGGAATGAGGAAATTAAAGAAGATATTTAATGTGTTTTAGAAATTACATGTCATATTAACTAACTTAAATAACTTTCTTAATCTAATCAAATTAGGTAAATATATCTTATATTAAGGACTAGAGGAGTAAAAATTATGTTAGGTTACTATTATTCACAAACAATTAATGAACTTTTAGCTTTTTAAAAAAAGAAATTTATAGAATCATATTTGTCAATGAAAGAAGTTTTGGTAGTTGTATACAATATAATAATAGTTGTGAATTTTGTCAAATTGTCATTATGAAATGGAGTCATCACTAATACAAAATACTACCTTAATGCCTCAATTTTTGTGTTTGATGTAACACCCCAAATTTTATTCACTAAAAATATATTGTAATTATTTGAATAATTCAATAAAATGGTGAATATTCATGAATTTGGATCTTGTAAATTTTGAAATATTCATATTCATAAGGAAATGGGAAAATTAATTCAAAAATTGAATTAAATTACAAAGGGGATAGCAAAATCATAATTTTGCTAATTTAGTCCAAGATTAATTATTTTCCAATTAATTGGAGTTAATCTCAATTAATCAAGGAAAATAAAGGAAAATGCATAAAAGGGATTATTCTCGGTGGAATAAAATCAAGAATTTGGGAAATTATACATAGTTCAATTAGATAAATTGTGGAATATACGAAAAACATTTTTTTTCTCCTCTACCTTCCCTCAAATTCGTTTAATACATGGAAAAATAAGGGAAAACGTTAGTCAAACCCATTGAACATAAATGATAGGAAGGTATGACATAAAGTTGAATGAGTATGGCCTAAAGCAAGGGAGTATGGTGAGAGGTATGGTGGAGGGATGGTGTACATGAAAGGTGGAGAGATATCATCCATTGGTTGGATCAAGGGTTAGGATGAAACATGAAGACTAAAATATTAAAAGACATATTCTCCCTCCCCTTGTGCATATTTCGTCCAAGCCATAGAGAAAAAGAAGAGAAAGTGAGTTTGTGAAGCTCTTGAAGCTAGAGAGAAAGAGGAAGGAAAATCAAGGTAAGAGCTTGTGTTCTAAGGTGATTTAAGCTTCTTATTTTGTGTATTCATCATCTAATCTCTTATTCTTCATGAAAATCATGGATTAGCAAGCTAATCTTCAAGGTTGAGAAGAGAGAGAGGACGTCCTAGAGAGAGAAACACCAAGGATCAAGAGGTAATCTCCAAAACCTCAACTTCTTAGTGTATTGAAGTTGTTGTTGGTGATTGTTGTTTGGTTTATGTGATTTTTGGTTAAGTTGTAAAATTGGAAAAGCCATAACCCTAAGGGGTTATGCTGCCCAAAATCCTTTAAATTATGATTATGAAGTGTTTAAATGAGTTAATTAAGGATTAGAAGTAAAAAAGTACACGTTTTGAAAGCTAAAACACAAAGCTCCATTTTTCTATTTTTCTCTCAATATTTCGGCCAAACCATATCTGGTAGTAGGAGTTGGATTTTCATGAAATACATGTTTCCATTGGACTCAGTGGGATAAAATAGGTGGGGTTACAGTTGGGCACTTTTTCGGTAGAGGCCGAAAAAGCATAATTACGAAAACGCCACTGAAATCCCTAAATAGGGCTGTCAAGGGTATTTTCGTAATTTTACAGTGAATTTGGTGATTTCGAGCCCAGAAATGGATTCCTTGGGTGAAAATAAGTCATAATAGCCTTAGTCAAAATTTTGGAAAAACGTGCCATCAAGCCGAGTACGGAGAGGCCGAGCCGGGGTCCCGGGGGTATTTTTGTAAATTTTCACTATAGACTAATATAACCACAATAAACACTATGGGATAGTCTAAAATGATACTTGGATATGTTATGACCTATTTCTGGTACATTTAATATTTTAGGACCGATTTGGAGGCCGGATACGACACGTTCTTCGAGGCACATTTAGAAAGGGGATATTAAAGCTTTGATGTAGGGACATTATCCTTCATACACTATGTCATAAGTTATGTGATTGTGTGGATGCCATTGTTTTGTAAATGCACTTTATTAATCAACATGATTTGCCTAAAGAGGGGCAGTTAGTGCCATAGGTGCACTTACACTGGGAGTTGGCAGAAGTCCAACCGGTATAGATTGTGAGGCTGGGCCCTACTCATGTATACATGACGATGATGTGTTTATATTGTTCATTAATTTGTGCATACCTTGGCGCATGTCATATTTACTTTTCGCATTTTCTATGAATGATATTATGTCTCTATGAGGATTCTTCAGAATCTCACCATATTTTTAAATAAACACCTTAGCGGGTACCAGTGGGCCAAAGGGAAAAGATGTAGACGCCGGTAAGTGAGCGGCACGTGTCTCGAGGCGCAGACAAGATCATGGTCATAATTAGTCTATTTTGTGATATTTTGGTGAAATTTGTAAATATTAAAACTTCCGTTGTTTTTTCCGTTTCCGTCGACGAACAATATCGGAATTGTAAATGAACGACGTTGGGATCGTAAACAAATATTTTTATCAGTATAATTGTACTTTTCTGTATGCCCATTGAATTTTGTCTTTATTACTCTTCGATTATCAAAATGGAAACGGGTGTTGACATTTACTGTATGTGAAACAAACATAGTAATAAAATTAATATGTTTTCACATTTGTTGCAAGGTATAACAGTAGCAAAAAAAATGATGAATTATGGTGTGTTTCCCTTATAACAGATATGAAAACTATTGGTTTATGAAAAATACTTATATCAAGTTTTTAATATTGGTTATGTCAAGTTTTCTAATTACAGATAACCATGTGTAATATTTTTTTTTATATGAGTTTATACTTAAATGATAATATTTAAAAAACAAGATATATGAGTATACGTGATAGGAGAATTTGGTATAATGGATATAAAAATTTGACTAAGTATTGTCTATTTTTTTTATGATGAATGCCTAGTGAAATTACATTATGTCAGACCCCGTCCATCCTCTCTAACGAATGCATGCACACATGCTAGTGGATCAGTGAATAACACAAAGTCACGTTTTTGAGATAAAGTGCCCGTTTAAATTAACGGTGAAAAAGTGGCTTTTTTTATCACCTAATTTTTGAAAAAGTAAGGTAGGATTAAAAGTGAAATTGTAAATGTAATTTCTGTTTGGATTAGCAGTGGCAGAAGTGACTTTTTTTTAACCTTAAACCTGTTTGGATTAGAGTTTGAAAAGCCCGTTTAGATGCAAAATGACTGAAAAGGGCATGGATATTATTGAATACTACATATATATATATATATTATTTGTATATATTGAGATACTTGAAGTGAAAAAACATAAATACAATTTGATTAAAAGAACTTCAATTATTATTAAAAAAAAATAGACACTATATCAACTGGATCTTTTTTATAAACAACTTTCAGTTTGTGTCTGAAAATGTAAACTTCTTTTTTCTATTTTACCATTATTAAATACATATATTTTTAATTAATTATCACACACATCAAGAGTTATCTCTCATACTTTTTATCCATTCTCTCTCTTATACTCTTTTCATAAATAGGGATATATATGGAAAAAAAATATGACATTTTTGACACACTTATTGCTTTTAACTACTATTTTATTTTGCACAATAAAAAAGAAAGTTACTTATAAATAGAATCGGATGAATACTATTTTTTTTTATAGAAGTTGAAGGAGCTTTCCACCAAATTGTATTAATTTGAAATTAGAGTGTGGATGATAGTTGAACTTGAAATGGAAACTTGCCACGTGGAAAAAAAATTAGAGTGAAAATGATAGGTTATTGTATATTGACGGTACGTGGAGCAGGGAATTTATTACTGTATGCGGGATCACAACTTTTTTAGGGGAGAGATTGGAAACGCAGCGGATGGAAAAGTCATGCAAGTGAGCTTCAATTAAAAGCTACGATGGTGGTAGAAGCATAGTGAATGATACCACTTTGCCAAACAGTGCAAAAGTGTTCGATGGACCTTTTTTTAGTAAAACGTGTGGTTACCCATGGTAACTGCTTTGCCAAACAGACCCAAAGCCTCCTTAGCCAACGCATCCACCACCATATTTGCCTCTCTACAACACCATCGCACCTGCAAATCCTAGTGTCTATTCACCATCGTCATAACCTCTCTCATCGGTCCCTCTACCTCATCCTACATCATTGTTTGTGAATTTATTAACTCAACCAATTCCAGACAATCGGTTTCCATCACCACTTGCTTCAATCCATGATCCCATGCCATCTTCAAACCCTATAATAAACCCCACATCTTTGTGTAAAATTGTTCCCAACCTCCTTCAAGCATTTGAGCGCAAATGGCCACCTAACCCAATTATAGGCATTTTCTAGATCAATCTTGAGAGCCATAAATCCCTTACGTCCCTTCTTTGTTCTCATGGAATGGAAAATCTCTTGAGCTAACACAATATTATCTCCCCTTTGCTTGCCAGGAACAAAACTACACTGATTCGGGGATATTAACTTAGGCATCAGTGACCGTAACCTAGTTGCAATAAGTTTCGCCAATATTTTGTAAATCACATTGCACAAACTTATGGGTCGAAAATCACAGACTATTTCTGGATGATCAATCTTCGGAATGAGAACAATATTAGTCCCATTAACCTGTCTAATCTCATCAGGGAATGAATACATGCTACATACCATCTGTGTAACCATAGGACCCACCATTTCCCATTGACTTAGAAAGAATAACGGGTTCAAACCATCCGGACCAGGAGCTTTAAGGGGACCCATAGCAAACAATGCATTCTTCACCTCCATACTCCTAATATCTCTCCCCAACCGAGCAAGTATCGTTTACCTCTACATCTAGTACGCAATCATAAAAATGCATTTTTTTTTCATATTTACCTCTAGTTCTAAATATAGGAATTAGTTGGCGCATTAGATTTAGTTTTAAATATAAGATTTTAATCTATTTTATTTATTATATTTATCATTTTTCCCCAACTAATTTATTTAACCTTATAAACTAATATATAATATAATGTTATAGATAGATTAGAAAGACCATGTCACATGTTTTTATGATTAATCAATTTATTTGTCTTTCTTGATCTATCTAAATTGGCTAAGTAACTCTTATATATTAAGAACAAGAGGTCACACTACTCTATATGACATTAGATATGTTTGTTATGACGTTGAGATTACTTATAAGTTGTTTTCCACATAAATCGAGACAAAACTTCTCTCACATACTTACCTCGTATGCCGTAAATTATGATTGAAAAATTACTTTTAAATATTCAATCGCTATTTCAAACGAACATATTAATGGATGGATTTTGATGATTGACTGTTTTTTTTTCCATTTGTCAACAGTATGAACTTTGGATGGCTGCTGCCACAAATTAATTTGAGTCATTCTAACACCTTTTTATATAATATGAATACTTGGCCTTTTGTATGTTTTAAATGTTTTGGCACATACCTACGATGTGGGTGTTATTTTATTTATTTATTATAGAAGCCAACACGAGTGTTTTAGAAGAAAGGCAGCCACAACAAAAAAGAAGACATTGAAGCTGTCAATAACTAAAAACAAAATTAAAGATACCACCTACTCCCTCTTATTTAAAGTTTTGGAAAATTGTCTAAAAATCTTCTGTTGCAAAATTTATTATTCAAAAATATTTAAGAACCTCAATTTTTGAATGAGTCCATATATTTTTCATTTTTCACATGGCTAAAGACAGATTACACACAGTTGAATAAGAGTTGCATTTGAATTCTTAAACAAATTTGAAGTATTTTTTAACAATAAATTTTGTAATGGGGATTTTTTAGTAAGTTTTCCTTTAAAGTTCCTAATGATTTTAAAATAAAATATTTAAATAATGTAGAAACTTTTTAAAAAATATGCATTATTCATAAATTGTGAACATAACTGTTTACCTTAGAGTTACAAATAAATTATTTATTTAAATTTAAGTAACAATCAATTTGATTCCATTTAACTTATATAAAATTGTTACCTCTATACCCTAGAAAAGATCTTTTTTTTTTCCACAGTGATGATAATAGGAAAAAAAAAAAAACTTATTTCCACTTTACCTGTTTACCAATTACCACTCCCTAGCTAGTCTCGAATGCCAGAGAATGTTCCGTGGGATATTTATAAGAGACGTTAATGGGATGTTTGAAAGTTTTAGTATCTTTTTTGTCAACACCCGTTTCCATTTTGATAATTGAAAAGTAATAAAGATAAAATTCAATGGGCATACAGAAAAGTACAATTATACTGATAAAAATATTCGTTTACGATCCCAACGTCGTTCGTTTACAATTCCGATATTGTTCGTTGACAGAAACAGAAAATACAATGGAAGTTTTAATATTTACAAATTTCACCAAAATATCACAAAATAGACTAATTATGACCATGATCCTGTCTGCGCCTCGAGACACGTGCCGCTCACTTACCGGCGTCTACATCTTTTCCCTTTGGCCCACTGGTACCCGCTGAGGTGTTTATTTAAAAATAGGGTGAGATTCCGAAGAATCCCCGTAGAGACATAATATCATTCATAGAAAATGCGAAAAGTAAATATGGCATGCGCCAAGGTATGCACAAATTAATGAACAATATAAACACATCATCGTCATGTATACATGAATAGGGCTCAGCCCCACAATCTACACCGGTTGGACTTCTGCCAACTCCCAGTGTAAGTGCACCTATGGCATTAACTGCCCCTCTTTAGGCAAATCATGTTGATTAATAAAGTGCATTTACAAAACAATGGTATCCACACAATCACATAACTTATGGCATAGTGTATGAAGGATAATATCCCTACTTCAAAGCTTTAATATCCCTTATTTAATAGTGTTTCGTAAAGTGTGCTGTCCCGGCGTCCGACTTGGTCCTAAAATATTAAATGTACCAAAAATAGGTCATAACCTATCTAAGTATCATTTTAGACTATTCCATAGTGTTTATTGTGGTTATATTAGTCTATAATGAAAATTTACAAAAATGCCTCGGGACCCTGGCCCGGCCCCACCGTACCCGGCCCGATGGCACGTTTTTCCAAAATTTTGACTAAGGCTATTCTGACTTATTTTCGCCCAAGGAATCCATTTCCGGGCTCGAAATAACCAAATTCACTGTCAAATTATGAAAATACCCTTGACATGAAAATCAGTGGCGTTTTCGTAATTATGCTTTTTCGGCCTCTACCGAAAAAGTGCTCAATTGTAACCCCACCTATTTTTGCCCACTGAGTCCAATGGAACCATTTATTTCATGAAAATCCAATTCCTACTATCAGATCTGGTCTGGCCGAAATATTGAGAGAAAAATAGAAAAAATGGAGCTTTGTGTTTTAGCTCCCAAAACTTGTACTTTCCCCACTTCTAATCCTTAGTTAACTCATTTAAACACTTCATAATCATGATTTAAAGAAATTTGGGCAGCATAACCCATTAGGATTAGGACTTTCCAAATTTACAAACTTAACAAAATAATCAAATCCAACCATAATCATCAACAACAACCACATCTAACATAATCTTAGGATTTGTGAAGTTACCTTCTTGAGTTCTTTTCCTTTCTCTAGAAGTCCTCCTCTCTCTTTCTCTTTGGGCTCAATATTTGCTTGCTAAACCATAAATTTTATGGAAAGGAAGAGATTAGAGAAGATATTTATAGAAGATTAGAAGAAGAAACCTTAAGAAATCATAACTTACCTTAGTTTTTCTCCTCTTCCTTCTCTCTTAGAGCATAAAGCTTTCTCAAACTCTCTCTCTCTCCCTCCCCCCCTTTCTTTGGCTTGAACGAAAATGGGCAAAAAAGATGAAGGAGGTGGCTTCATAAATTGTCTCACCTCTTCTCTTCATGTTTCATCCTAGCCCTTGATCTATCCAAAGGTTAGAATTTCTCCACCTTTCATGTACACCATACCTCCCACCATGATGTCTTGCTTTATGCCATACTCCCTCTACTTTATGCCATCCCTTGTCATCATTTGTGTACTTGGCCTTATCTCTCCACAACTTATGTCATATGATTTAATTGAGATTGAACCATTCTCTTTTTCCTTCTTTGGCCCATGCAAAACGCCACTTAGGGTCCTTTCACACCAAATTGGGCTTCATGTAATTGCCTTGGTCAATTGTGTAACTAATTATTATTTTATTGCTAATAACACATGTGCTCATGTCTTAGTAATTCTTATTTAATTGTTTGGCATAAGATGATGCCACTTGGCATGTTAATGAGCCAAATAATTATTTTCCCATCCTATTTCCTTATTCCACAAATCTTAATTTATTCCACTAAGAATATTCAATTTATACATTTTTCTTTATTTTCCTTGATTAATTGAAATTAACTCCAATTAATTGGAAAATAATTAATCTTGGGCTAAATTGGAAAAATTATGATTTTGCTATCCCCTTTGTAATTTAATTCAATTTTTGAATTAATTTGCCCATTTCCTTATGAATATGAATATTTCAAAATTCGCAAGATCCAAATTCATGAATATTTACCATTTTATTGAATTATTCAAATAATTACAATATATTTTTTGTAAATAAAATTTAGGGTGTTACATTTTTCATTCTCTTCCTTTTTTTTTTTTGAACGGCTTATTCTCTTCCTCACACAGTCACACCCTATGGTTTTAGGAAATAAGTTTTGTTATTTATTTATTATTTTGGGTTAATGTGCAATTTCGCCAAGTAACTACTCAAGAGCGTATTTGAAAGTTTTTTATGAGTAATTTTGTCTTAAAAGTAATCAAAACATAATAATTTTACCCATTGCATTTAAAAATATTAATAATTAATATAAATTTTTTAACAGTCAAAATTATTTTTTTAACGTTTAGGGTAAATTTGGTTATTTTTTAACACTTTCAGAGTAAAATTATTCCTAAAAAAACCCAGGTTCCTAGATTCGAATCGGACCAGACCGAAAACTAGCCAATTGGCCAGTAGACCAGCCCGGGTCAATTTTTTTTTTAAAAAAAACTTGATTTTTAAAATTTTTTCTTTAGAATTTCATATTAATAATCCTAAAATTTTCAATTTCTCATTAGTTTAGTCTCAAGTTAGTTTCGATTTGACTTCAATATGACCTATTGATCCAGTACCCCGACTGGTTCAGTGACTGATCCGGATTTAATTCCTTTAAACAAAACTTCAAAATATCCCACACCATGAGTGATTACTTCTTGAGACCTTAACCCTATTATTTTTAGCCAACTTTTTTATTTACCTAGGAAGTCGGATTTTTTTTTTTTTTTTTTGAATTAGTATGAAGTCGTAATTACAAGAGAGACGTCACTGAAACAATGAAACTTGTCAATTGTCATTTAATACCCCTCAATTGTCCTTAAAACTTTTTGGTAATTAAACTTTTTTTTGGGAGTTCATCGTAATTTTCTTTTTTTGAAAAAGCGGGCCATCCAAACTCCAAAATTCAAAATCATTCCCTCCGTGAAGAAACGGCGTTTGACCGACGAAACACAGCGTATATACATTTGCAGTTTTGCACAGAGAGTTCCATAGGCCACACACAACACCACACCAACACGCTCTCATTTCTTCCTTCCTTCCCAGATCTGATCGACAAGGTGAATCTCTCTGCTCTTCAATTATAATCTTCTTCATTCATGCATGAAATGCTGACTCATGAATCGCACTTGCATTTCGCTTTTCGATCTCGTCTCTGTCTCATTTTTTTGTGTGGATTTTGTGCTTCCGTCTTTGACCTTTCACTCTAATGCTTGTTCAAATCAATCTTTGTTTGAATGATTGTAAAAATATGTACATGAAAGTAGGTTATGGAGCTTGTGCATTGTTTTTTTTTTTTTTCCGGAAACATAGATAAGGTTCAGACTACAGAGTTTCGTTTCTAGCTATTGCACAACGTTTTTTCTCATCCGACTTTGGACGGTCGGATCCAGTTTCGGAAGTAATGTATTGTTTTTAGATTTTCACTTTGCAATGTGTTCTTCTGCGTTTTTGGTATGTCAACTTACAGCAGTTTTTTGGATGTATGATTCTTATGTTACTGAATTCGGGGTGAAACGCCCATTAAGCGATTTTTGGAAGTGAATTTCCAGCTTGAGAATGTTCCATTTTAATTATGTTTAATTCATTATATATTATCTTTTTCTGCTGCATTTTTTTAATCCCTTTCAGACACTATGCCTCACTATGATTTCTTGCATCTGGGAATTTTGTTTGCTACATAAGACCCGTCTTTCTTTTTTTCTTTTCGAACTTTATGATTCTTTTTTGGCTATGGTTGAGTTGTAATGTTGGAGTTAAAATTCTTAAACCTCGGTTGCAATTACATGTCTATAAGTATAAATTATTCCAGTGCTTTTGATTTCCGATTTTTGGCAATTCTTTGAGTGCTTTGCGGCTTTTCCACTCTGGCGCTCGGAATACTATATTGTTGTGTTCTTAAAATTTATGTTAAACAATATACAGATATGCTTCATAATGCTTTCTGAGTTTGTAAGTAAGGGCTTTAACTTTTCATATAATACTTTATCTCTCTTCTACTTTTAGTGAAACACGATTGAAGGTTTCGTTCATGGAACATGTTCAGTTTCTTAAATAAATACATTCGTTTGGGCATACTTGGAATCCAGTATTTTATTGAATTGTGGAAAAGCGATGGCAGGATTCTTGATACTGGCAAAAGTGAATAAAAAGTGGGCGCCAAGTCATTTTGAAGATAAAGTCAATTTAGTTGGTACATTTATGACCACATTTTGAAATTTCAATGAAAGAGAAAACAACCGATGACATAAGAAGCTTTCTTGGGTCCTTTGTTGTCATGCTTCCCTTTAAAGATATAGAATGGTAAATAACAAAAATATCAAGGTTATACTACTTTTTTTTTGGGGTTAATCAGATGTACTGCTACGTTAACTCTGGAGCTTTGACTCACATTTTTATTTGCTACAAAAATATTGACTACATTTTTTTTATTCGTTAGTCAATCCTTGGTGACTGCTGTTTATTTTATATGCTGAACTTAATATGCTTCCAACTACATGTCATAACCGCCCCCTTTTGTTACCATCAAATGCTGTTTTTAACTTTCAGTTCTAAAGACTTGGTCCTTCCTTGCAAGACGTCTTTATGCATTTGTATTTATCAGAGGTTTTACTACATTCGATATGTTGTTGACAAGACAAATCAGCAAGTGATTTAAACGACTCAATTTTGTTCTTCCATTCTCTCTTTTTTGGTTTTATACACATCTTTATTCTTATTAAAAGAGTGTTAGGTTGTCTTTTCCCTTTTTCATTTCCATTTTTTCACAGCAACATAAAAGTTATATTTAGTCAGCATTTGAATGCTGTATGCTTTGTTTTCTCTAGCAGTGGCATGAATGTTGGTGCAATCATCTTGCATATATTGAGTTCATACATTCTTACTTGCATAGGTTACATGAAAGCAATTCAATCCTGACATTTCTCTATTATAGTGCAATGGATGTAGAAGATACAGATGTTTGTATCATCAAGGAGCCGGATCATGTGATTGTCTATTCAAATGGAACTTCACATGAACCAGATCATGAAAATGGCGCTAATCATCACAATATTGCTGAGTCTTTTGAACCAATAGTTGAGAGTACTGAACACCACAGTTCAGAGGAGAGCACCAAGGAATATGAGGTGAAGGAATGTACAACAGAAAATTCTGTTAAGAAATCTGATCAGTCCAAAATAGAAAAAATTGAGGAGCAGAGTTTTGTTGGTTCCCCATGTGAGAAGAGTTCAAAATCCCACAAAGCCAAGGCTGTGAAGCACAAATCAAGACCTCCCATTGGAAATTCTCACAGTAGAAATTCAGTAATAAGTGTTCAAAAGAAGCACACAGTTCCACAACCATTTGCCTTGGCAACTGAAAAGCGTGCCTCTGGCTTAATGCGTCCTCTTGCTGAAGATTCCCAGGGTGGTCATGATAGAAAATTAATAAATAAAAGAAATGTGCTCACTCCAAATAGTTTACAACAGAATAAGGTAAATGTTGATGATGAGGTTACTAGTTCCTTGAACCACTGATATCTTTATGTACATGGTAGTATTACAGAAACAGATCCATTCTTTAGTCCTCCTTCTATATTTGATCATTTAAGCAAATCCTGACATTGCTTCTTCCTTTGGCATCTAATCATATCAGCATGAACTTATCATCACATTATTATGCCTATGGTTTTGATGCCTATCCCTATCAAATTAATTAAAAGCTTTTGTCTGAAAATAATAATCGAAACAACCATCTTATAAAGACTGCTGCATGATTGTAAATATGTAAAAGTAACTTATTCATCACTTTCTTTGTCTAATCCAGTTCATTTATTTACAGTGGATCTTAATTCAGTTATGGTTAGTGGTAAATGTTTGTCTTCTTGCTATTTGCAGTTGGAAGTACCTCCGGTATTAAGAAAGCCATTGCAACCAAATAACAAGAAGCATCCTGATGAAGACGATTCTTGTTCTGTTGTTTCTCTGTATCCTATGATCAGGCTCATGCCTTTTCTTGTTCTAGCACTGGTTCTTCTACTTTCTCACGAAATTTGTAATTGATAATTTGATATTAATCCTTGACTACATATAGAAGTGCAGCTTCTGTGCGATCATTCAAGTCTGGGGCAACTGTTGCTTCGGCTCCTTTATTTCGGTGCACTGAACGTGCACAAAAACGAAAGGAGGTAGCATCTGTATACAAGTTTCATATGCTGGAATTTAACTTTCTAACAGAAATTGACTAGTGCATTATCATGCTATTTTGAATATAGTTTTATTCAAAATTAGAGGCAAAGCATCAAGCACTGGAGGTTGAGAAGAGTCAAAGTGAAGCAAGGAACAAGGTGCATCATTTCTCAAACTTTTACAAAACCAAGATATATAGCTGTCTCTTATTTTGTCCTGCCCCTTAGTAGGCTTGTTGTGTTTTCTCACTCTATTTTCTTCATCAATTTAAAAACATTCAAGGAAGAGCGGGAGGCAGACATCAAGCAGTTGAGGAAAAGTTTAATGTTTAAAGCAAATCCGATGCCAAGCTTTTACCACGAGGGACCTCCACCAAAGGTTGAATTAAAAAAGGTATGAGGAGTAAACTTATGATGTCATATGTACAAGATTCAGATATAATAACCTCTCAAGCAACAATAAACCATAATAGCACAATGTAATTGAAAAATTGATCTATAACTCATCATCTAGATGAATTTTTTTCTTTCTTTGACTTGTGTTTATGGCAATTTAAGTAATGTAAACCTCTATGAACCAGCCACCACCCACTCGAGCAAAATCTCCAAAGCTGGGCCGACGAAAGAACTGTGGTGGCTCCGCTGTCAGTTCCTCTCATGGGGACAAGGTCAAGGGCGATGTTGTCCATGAAAGTCAACGCTCTCTGTTAAATGACAAAGAAGATGCCCATGCTAACATAGACAATGGAAGTAATGGTTATGAACTCAATAACAAGACCAAGGAGAGTGGGCAAATAAATGGGATCAAAGTATAGGAGCAAGTGGATCTGATGAACTGAAGATCAGTGGTCTGTCATAGTGCTTTCAGTGAGATTTGCTTTTCACTTTTTAATTTATGAAGAGTTGAGCTTGCCCAAAGCATGCATGTTCTTGTTATTTTCTTTAATTTATAATCACCTGCTCTGTGCTTTGTCTAATTTAAGTTGTGAAAATGTTCATATGTAATTTATTCCGGCTTGTAAAAATGAAATTTATTTATCTTAAGAGCTATTTAAGCTTTTGTTAAATTCCCCCTTAACAGGGCTAGACTATTTGTATTTTGAGGTTCTTGTTAATAAAATTTTGTGAAAAGGTCCATTGTACTGCATTGTCTCAATGATTTTTTCCACCCATATTTTTTGACTATATGGATTTCAAGGTGCACCAAGAATCTGTTTGTGCAACTGAATTGCTCACACGAAACCAGAGAACTAATAACTAATATGGATTCTGATATTTTGATTCGTACTCTGATTTCATAAGAGTGATTCAATAGCACAAATGGATATCTTATCATTCTCCTTTTATTAGAGCTGGAAGGGACTCGATGAATAGTGTTCCTTCAAGACCCAACTGTCTAAACTTTTATCAATTATAGTTGAGGGTAAAAAGATTTTTTTTTTTTTTTTCACAAATTCAAGAGTTTGAACCTGGTGAATTGAAGAAAAGGGAAAAATTAGATCATGTTGTAGGTTTGACGCCCAATTGGACTCTATAGTCTATAATACTTGAATATGACTATGTAGTATTGGATATCATGTAATTGTATCAAAACAAGAGCTGTAGTGGTTCTAAGAGAAGTGTTTTTTTGTTGAGAATCTATCATCTTTGTCTATGGCAGAAATACGTTTGATAACCCTGTTGCTCAACCATGTTCTTAGATTTTGGACCCAAAAGCCCGTTGGTTTTGTCGGCCTCACTCTTCTCCCTTTGAGATTGGCCCAGCTTTGTTTATGGCCCAACGCTTGCCACGGGCCAACAAGGGCAGCCGACAACGGTCATAAAGGAACTTCTTTCTGCTGCATCCTTGTTCTCGTCGGCTTACTCTAACTCACAAGTTTCAAAGGCAATGCCTTCTTGGATGCCTCAGGAAAGCCTTCTATCTTGCTACACTGTTTCAGAGCAACTCTTCGTTAGATTACAAAGTCCCCTTTTTACTCCCCCACCACTGCCAGAAGACTTTAGGTATTTTCCATTAGAAAGTTCTTTTTGCCACCACAGGGGACCAAGTAGAACTCAACTAACATCTTGTACAAGGACATAGAGAAACTTATTGGATCTTTTGAGTTTGGTAACATATGTGGAGTCAAGCAGGTTGATTAAAATGTTTTTTATTCTCTGCAATCATGTTTCGATATAGTTGTGGACTTATGATGTACAATCATTTTCTTTATTAATGATAATTGTCGTTTATAAAAAAAAAAACATTGTTACTGTTTCTTAAATCTTGATGGCAACTTTATGTGGCCTAAAGCTCTTTATCAACTATTTTCATGTGCATGAAGCCCAAATGCTCAAGTATATAACTCAGTTTCAACATAACATCACACAGCATCCAACAAATCATGATCCATGCTTGTTTAAACGAAAAATTAATATGTAAGTACCGTATAATTTTAACTCATTTTGAATAAAGTTCTTGTAGTTTTTCATTGGATCCTTATAATTTTTTAAATTATACATAGTAGTGTCTATACTTATTATTTATTAATAGGTAAGAAAAACAATATTAGTAGTTGATGATGTGAATCTCAGTAAGGATACACCTGAATTATTTTTTTCCATATGAATCTAAATAAAATTAAAATCAAATATATTATAGATTAGGTAGAGATGCGGGGATACAATTATGAACAAAATATTTTTATTTTTATGTTGATAATAACAAATTTTATTCCATTATTTTACTTATTAAAAAACAGCCCGTTTGGTTCGACTGCATTGCATGCCTGTAATGGCAATCATGATTGCATTACCTAGAGAAGAGTGTTTGGTTGCTCTTTAGCATGGTAATAGGGTTTACCATGGTAATGATGATTACCAAAAAATTGGTAATCCACATTCATACCTCCCCCCCTATGAATCCTCATTACCATCCTATTGCATGGTCTAAAAAATCTAATTTACCCTTTAGTTTTCCTTATCTTTATTTCACTTATCTTATTTCACTTGTCGTATCACGTCACAACTGCCACCGCCACAACCTCTTCCTCTTCCACCGCCGTCACCACTACCTCTTCCACCGCCGTCACCTCCACCCGCTGCCACCCCCGGCCCAGCCACCGGCCCACCGCCACCGTGGCCACCTCCCCCTCCGCCGCCGCCCTCACCCCCGCTGCCCGTCGCCGCCGCCACCGCCACCACCTCCTCCTTTACAGATACCGGCCCACCGCCTACCACCACCTCTTCCAACCCCACCGCCCACCGCCACCACCACCTCCTCCTCCGTTGCCACCCTCACCCCCGCTGCCGCCACCACCACCACCACCACCTCCTCCACCCTCGTTGCCTACCGTCGCCTCCTCCGCCGCCATCGGCCCACCGCCCACCCCCACCACCGCCACCACCACCCTCGCTGCTACCACCACCACTACCTCTTCAGCCGCCGTCGGCAACGGCCCACCACCCATTGCCACCACCACCACCTCCTCCTCCACCCCCGCCGCCCACTATCACCACCACCACCTCCCCCCCCCCCGGCCACCCCCATCATTGCCACCACCACTACCTCCTCCTCCTCCATCCCCTCCATCATCAGCTTGTAACTATTTTTTGTACAAAGATTATATTAAGGGGTAAAATGGACTTTGTGTAATATATTAATTTTAAATAATTGTTAAAATATTAACTCATTGCATGTTGCTTAAAAATCAAACCAAACACTACCCTTGTAATTAATATTACATTGCATTACCATTGCATCGCATTGCACTGCATCGCAGGGTGTAATGGAATCGAACCAAGCGGCCCTATATATTTTTTATTTTGTAATAACTTACACGATGCATTTCACATTCATATCAATCCTAATTATCAAATTATGAGTAGAGATACTGATAATACATATAGTTGAGAAAACGGTAAGAACCCAATAAAATAACTACAATGATCTAATTAAAAATAAGTGAAATAGTAAAGACTAACTAATTAGGTTTCCTCAATTGTATAGTTAGGATGGTAATTCTCTTATTTAAACACGCCGAAGCAACCATTTGGAACGACTGATCCCAGAACCATATCAGGCCAATTTTCTCGGTGGCCAAATGGATATCTCAAAAGTAACTACTACTGAATCGGCGTCTAGTTTAAACGAACACTGTTTGAAATTTTATCCATTAACAGTTGCCTTATCGTCAACAACATCTCACGCGCTAGTTGAAGCGTTCCATTCACTTACCCAATAGTCAGATCAAACAGGAAACAGCGAGCCCGCCATTTTTCGACGGTCATTTGGTGAACGCGTGGGCCCACATCACTCTCCCCCGTGATAGTCAAATTCCCTGTACATCGACGGTCCGATCTTCTTACACGTCATTTGGTCGTCATCTCCAAGATCAACGGCCAACCCCCGCTTTCTCTCTCCCAATAGAACTTGTTTCTCTCCGTAGAAAAATTCTTCCCCCTTGGCCTCGTCATCGTCGTTGCCAGAGGCGATCCATGTAGTTTGATTCGATTCTTTTCTTGTTCAGTGTGAGAGAGAGGGAAAGTTTCCTGAGTCGAAGAAATGGGCGAGTCTTTCTTCGATCTTGTGGAATTTTTTAAGAAACCCTCGATAATCGAGACACTCGTTGACATCTTGCTATGCGCAGTCCCGATTTGGTTAGCTGTGATGATCGGTTTGGTCATTGGTTGGTCGTGGCGGCCACGATGGACTAGTATCGTGTTCATCGGTTTTCGGAGTAAGTTCCGGCTACTCTGGACGGCTCCGCCGGGCTTTGGTGCTCGTCGTCTCTGGTTGGCATTCACAGCACTATCTGCGTTCTCCGTTTACCGCACTCTTTGGTCGAATTTTAGAGGAAATGGCAAAGGTCAAGCTGAGTTGCCCTCACAATCAGGGAATGTGGCGGCGGCGACGGAGGAGGAAAGCAGTGAGGCTGCTGGGTAGGTTCTGAATTCTCGATATCGTTTACTGGTTACTATGTCTTAATTGAGTATTTAGTCAAATTTACTTTGTTCTACGCTATGTTTGAAATTTTCCTTTTTTTTTAATGGATTATTGATTAGTCAAATTTACTCTGTTCTACGCTGTGCACTTTGTTCGAAATGATTTCATATGCATGATCTCTGGGTCTGGATAATCTTTTTCTAAGCCATCATTATTATCTTTTGGGGTGTTAGACTGTGAATGTTCTTTGTATTCAGTCACCGATCATCATCTATGTTACTCTCTAATCATTGTATTGAGGTTTTGTTGTTAATCAATTTCTTACCCCTCTGTAATTAATTTTCCTATGTGCAGAATAGCTGCTTAATATATTGTTCTTGTATTTTGTTTACGTCATAACTGGGTTTTCGACATTTACTAGGCCTTGCGTTAAAATTGGAGAGAAGGAGCAAGATATTGTCAATCAGAATGATTTGGAACATCTCCTTTATCTTCTTGAAGGGAAGAATGGAGTGATGGACTGGCAAAGTTTAATTCAGATTTCAACTCCAAATATGTCATATCAAGTTTGGCGTCATGAACCTCAGGTTGGTTCTGGTTTTGAACTTTCAAGTTTTATCTTTTACATTTCCTTTCTATTATTTGATGACAACGTTCATGCACTCAATATATGAGGACTTTGTAGTCTTTCTATCAGTCACCTTTTCCTCCTGGTTGAACGTGGATTTATGAAGTCGAGTTATTGCTGCTTATTTGTAGTTGTTCCAAGCCACTCTATATCTATGTTGATTGATGATTTTGATTTTTAATTATCATTTACTCATATATTAATAGAACATTAGAATTATTCATGCATCTGATGTTGAATTTGTTATCAGGCAGGTCCTCTAGTTTACCAGAGTAAAACGGTCTTTGAAGATGCAACTCCTGAGCTGGTAAGGGATTTCTTCTGGGATGATGAGTTTCGCCTTAAATGGGATAATATGCTTGCATACTGCAAAATATTGGAGGAATGCCAGCATAATGGGATCATGATTTCCCATTGGATAAAAAAGGTAATAGTGCAGGATGGTTGCTTATGAATCTTTTCTATGCAATCACTGTTTCCTAATTTTATCTTTCTATTTGTAGTTTCCATTCTTCTGCAGTGATCGAGAATATATAATTGGTCGAAGAATATGGGAGGCTGGAGATACATTCTATTGTGTTACAAAGGTACTAGTTGTGACAACATTTTCTCCTATCTTATGACCATTCCCTCACTTTCTTTTCCTGTCACTCTAGCAAAAATCTGCCACCGTTGTATTATTAAAAATATTATTTATTCAAAGACACTTCCAGGGTGAGGGACTTCATAATTCTTAATAAGAACAACTGAATCAGCACAGTTAATGCTCAAAGCAATAGGAAATGGAGGCATTAATTATCATGATATGGAAGATAAAAGTAAGTGTTGAACAATTTGGGATCCTGTCATCTTCTTAGAAGATGTAGTCTGAGAATAATATAATTGTAAGTTTTGTTAGGAATAAAGACGCGAAACTTTTCTGTCTCAGATGAATTGCATGTCAATTGAGATCCAAATTTATGTAGAGCTGCTTGCCACTGGAAGCATGGGGTAAAAAGGAAGGGGAGAGAAGTGATATAATTCATTTTTTTTTTCCTGGCTGATGACCGCCTTTTTGGGCTAACTTCATGACAGGAATGGAGTAGAAGATTATGGATTTTAGACTCTGCAATTATGAGTTTGCATTAGCTGCTTAGGGGGTTAGATAACCTAAATTTACTAAATTAGTTCAACTATGGCAAATATTGAGTAATTTTTGTTCAGATTTTTGGTAATAAATCATTATCTGGTTTTTTCAAATAATTTATGTAGCTGAGGTGAAATATTTTGAGACAGTTATATTGTCCTGTTTATGTGGAATTAATAGAAGGATTGGAGTACAGTTCCTTGTATACTTGCTAATATAATGTTGAAGAACACACAAATTAAGGAGGTATCAAAATCTGTGTATTATGAAAAAATTAGTTTTTCCTTTCCATGTTTACCCTCTATTTAATGCCATGGAAAAGAGTGTAGCTACTTAAATTCAAGGCTGGGATAGGAAATTTATATATCTATAAGGGGTATTTTTGAAAATAAATATTAATTATACATAGAAATTTGTATCAGGAATTATATTTAGGGAAGGTGGAAGTAAATATATACAAACTGCATATAAGTTTTTCTTCTAATGGACCACCTATATTTCCATCAGTGATGAAAATTTACATTTTAGTATTTGTTGGTTCTTACCACACATTCTCTGATGTCCTGTGTTCCTGGCTTTGATATTTAGTTGCATATTGCAACCTTTCAATGATGTAAAACAATGATTGAGGTTGCACCACGCACTCCGTCAATGGCAAAATTCTCAATTTTAGTGACCAGATGCTATTCTGTTCCCTGCACTTAACTTTATCCCTATTCTAATAATCCCTCCATCGATCACAAAATTTGCTATTTCATTCATATAGTCAGACATAATTTTTCCTTACAATAAGGCCCATTGCTCTTAATTCTTTTAGCAATTTAAATAACATGCTTTTGCTATTTATACTACTATGACCAGTAACAGTAATAATTTGGAAAGTAAAACATGAATGCTTAAAGATTTTTCTTCTTAACCTTGAAGTTTCTTCCATTTGGTTGCATATTGTAGGGGGTACCCTATTCAAGTTTACCCAAACGTAACAAGCCCAGACGAGTAGAGCACTATTTTTCTAGTTGGGTCATCAAGCCTGGTAAGATTTGGCAGTTACCTATATTGTTGACTATAATGTAATGTGTTTGTTGGTAGACTTTATGTTTCATTCACCGCATTTTGATTCTTGATGCAGTTGAATCGCGGAAAGGAGATGGTCAGTTGTCTGCGTGCGAGGTAACCCTTTTACACTATGAAGACATGGGGATTCCAAAAGATGTGGAGAAGTTGGGAGCCCGCCATGTCATGTCCGGGGTTGTCAAGAAAATGCACTCTGGATTGAGAGCTTACCAGAATAACCGGAAAACCGAGACTTCTTTGTCAAGATGTGCAATTATGGCAAGGATAACCACTAAGCTTTCTTCTGTGAAAAACTTGGATTCTTTAGGGCCTGCAAATGATAGAGAGGAAGAGAATGGTGAAATCATGATCAGTAATGCAAAACAAAAGGATCATGGCATAGACTGGAAGTGGATGGTCTTAGGAGGCACTGTTGCTCTGGTTTTGGGTATTCATGGCGGAGCAATAGGGAGGGGGTTATTATTAGGGGCAGGGCACAGACTTGCAAGGAGATGATGAGTGGCATAGAATATGACCAAAAATGGAAGTTTTATTTGTTATCTTCATTTTGAAGATCCTTTGTGTCTCTCATTTTACCCACTTATTCATCATTATCAAATGATGTTGATTAAGTGGTTTCTTGCTTGTGTACACAGCTTCAGTTTTATGGGTATAAACAACCGAGGTGAAATCTGATAGGGAATGAGGTTGAAATGGAGTCATAAATATGGATAAAGTTGTTGGAAATTACAGAAAATATATTATGGGCATTGCATAGAGTTTCACACAACAAGTTATACTATATATATGGTGGGCCCTTGTATTTCAAAAAGTCCCATGTAACAAGCTACAGTATTTAATATTTATGGTTTCCATAACTTGTGCCACTTTCTATCTATATATTTGCTATACAGACAATAAAATTAGTAAATTAATGCAGTAAAATATGGATGAATACCATTAATTAATACTTTTTGTTATCTTAATTAATACTTTTTTCATGCTTTATTACTTAATTTATTTTCCATTTCGTGCAACTCATGGAACTTGGTTTTTTTAGTTCTGATAAATTACTGTTTATTGATGTTTATAAACCTGACTTACCTTTAACAAGGTTTACATCACGTTAAAATCAACAAGAGTTTCAAAATTTGTGGTTCTCTCCCCTTTGCATTGGTCCGCTGCAGCATTGGCATTTCAAAAGACTCCACATTATCTTTTGCACAAACAGTTTATTCTCACATCCTTTTATACATCAAACTTGTAAAAAATTTCCCGTATGAAGATACTGCATAAGCACTGTGATCTAATCCATTTTTACAATGATAAATCATGCTATTTTAAGGGTTATTAGCAACCATAAAAGGGCTTAATTGCATATATTTGTGATGAATTGGAACTATGAGTGCTTGCTTGGAATTCTGCTTAAAAAGGGGTAATATTGTCATAATTGGATATTAATCGTCACTAATTGATTTCTAGGACAATTGATGCTTTATGTTAATTTCTATTGCAGAACACTTGGAAGAATAGAAGCTAAAAGATCAAAGACCAAATATATCGCAACACAAGCTTCAACTTCGCTAGTTCTACGACGTTTGCCACAGCAAACGTTTAATGTTTACTGTTGCGCATTTTGATTTTGGGTTATGTAGAAATGAATCCTTAATCCGTTTAATATATATGTTAATATATATATATATATATATACTACTTCCAATCCTTAATATAAGATCCAGCTGACTTTTTTTTAAGACATTAAGAAAGCTAAATAATTAAGTAACTTAATCATAGTATATGTTGTATATTATTAAATTATATATTAGTTTATAAGTTAGACAAATAAGTTTGATATAAAAATAATATCTATCAATAATTTAAAGTAATTTATTTAGCTCTTTTGATTTCTCCTAAAAAGTCAGCTTGATCTTATATTAAGGACCAAAAGCAGTATATATTTGTTTATTATGATTCCATTGAATCCTTACTTCTTGGCATGTTATTATATTGTTAGGTAACAAGGACATGTGAAGTTATAATGAACCTAATGAATTAACTTATGTAACGCCCCAAATTTTATTCACCAATATGCCTTATACTTATTTGTGGCATTTAATGAAATGGAATGGTGAATATTCATGAACATAGGAATTAAACACTGAAAATTTGAAATATGAATAGTGTTGACAGTGAAATTTTCTACGAGGCAGTGAGTTTTTCATGTGGTTTTGGATGACCGAGTGATGACTGAAAATTGTAAAATTTTATAGGATAAAGAAGACATCCTAGTTTTAATTTTATAGGCAATGGATAATTTTGGACTTGTATACTAAAAGATATGGATTTTTGAAGTTAACTCGGTGAAACTGGCCAGCAACAGTGGCAGCGTCTAAAAACAATAATTTTGGGAAGTTTGAGCTTCAAGTTGGCTAAAGGTTATATTTTTTCTTGAAACTAGACTCAATAAGAGTTTCATAATCTTTGGAATCACTCCAATTGAATTTCTACAAATAAATATATGAATTTTCAAAGTTTGATGAAACTTTTGCCTAGTTTTCCAGCAAGTGCGAAAATGGAAATAAATGTAAGGGTAAAATGGTCATTTGACTAATAAAACAAACAACCATTTATTTTACCCTTTAATTGGGATAAATGTTGGGTGAAGTAGGGAGCAAGAAAGGAAAATACTTTACTTGGCTAGGATTAATTCAAGAAGGAAAATTTGTGACCAAGTAAAAATAGAGTTGAAAAGTAAAAAATGGTGGGCAATTGAAGAGATAAAATTGTGATAACTTGAGAAGCAAATTCTTTTCCTTTTCTTGATGGATTTCGGCCAAGCAAAATGGAGACAAAAAAGAATGGATATAACCCAAAAACAAAAGATGAAGAGAAAAAGTCAAAGGATAAAGCATGTAGGAAAAATTGCCATTAAAATAATATAAACTAAGGAGGTGGATATGATATTTTTGGAACCCAATAAATCTCCTAAAGCTATGCATTTTTGCCCAAGTAATGGAGAGAGAGGAAAAGATGATGACTTGAATTAAATAGTATGTGATAAAAGCAATAAAATAATGTATCTTAAAGGAGGTGACTTGGCATAGTTTTAAGAGATCATTATCCCTTCCAATAGCCTCATTTTCGTCCAAATCAAGAAGCGAGAGAGAGAGAGAGAGAGAGAGAGAGTGTCTTGGAACTATAGAGAACAAGAGAGAAGGAGCAAGATCAAGAAGTAAGATTAAGGTGAGTTGCAAGTGATTTCTACTTGTTTGTGCTTTCTAGTTCATGGAAACACCTCATAATCTCTATTTCTTCTTGAAATACACATGTATCAAGGCAAAAGCAAGAGCAAGAGTAAGAAGGAGGAGAGAGGGATTGTTTTAGAGAGAGAGAGAGAGAGAGAGGAGAAAACAAAGGTAAACCATACACCTTAATTATCTTGATGGATTTAAGGGGAGGTGCTGCCCAAATCTGGATTAATCATGTGGGAAGTGTAATTAAGTGATTAGATAAGTAATTAGGGGCAAAAGGAAGGTGGTTAATGGAATGGAATCAAGAAATTCCATTTTCCTCAATTTATAGTGATTTTTGTCCAGACCTGTTTTGGGTGTTTGGATTGGATTTTGGTGGTTTTGATGATTCCATTGGGTTTAGAATGGAAAATTGTGTAGGGTTCATGTTGTGTGCGAAACGAGAAAAGCCCTAGAATGTAAAATGTCAAATATACCTCTAAAACCCTACGTTAGGGGCTACCAAGGGGATTTTCATCTTTTTGGCAGTGAATTTAGTAATTCCGAGGTCAAAAATGGATTCCTTGGGTGAAAATATGTAGGATAAGCCTGGGTCAAAATTTTTGGAAAAGTACAGTCGGACTGGGTAAAAAGGGACTTAGATGGTCCCGAGGGGTATTTTAGTAATTTTGTAATTTTAGACAAAGATAACCAACACAATGAGTTTAGAATGAATTATAAGTGACTAATAACTCATTTATCCTCAATTTGGAATTTTAGGATATATCGATAGACCGAGCCGAATACCGTATTGGATTGACAGTCAGTTAAGTGAAGCTCTGTTCTGTTTATACTGTGGCCATAGTTTTCTTACATGAAACATTGAGAATGCAGAAATGACATTATGGGGAATATATCTAGTTAAAGTTAACATGTCATACACAAAGCATATATCTTGCATTCATTATGGTAACTGTTTATCTACTGAGATTTTCTCGAATCTCACCCTCTCCTAGTAACAAATTAGACATGTGAAAACAAGAGGTGTGCTGAGAACAAAGAAGAGAACCACACAAGAGGAATGTAGTGGTGGAACGAAAACGGGAAGATGTCTGTGTTTCGTTGTAACAGGTGTAGACACCCTAGTAGCCTTGTGTGGCTATATTATTTATAATTATTATGTACGAAACCTTATGGGAAATTTATGTAATCATGTACATATTATCAGTATATTCATGTTATTCCTGTGTGCCCACTCAACTGCGCCTTGCTACTCTGGTTCATATATGTGTTAAGTGGTATGTAAGGCGAGACCTTACATTTGGTATTAGATCAAGCGGTTCTGGCAACAGTGTAATATACTGATAAGTTCTTGATTATATGATGAAAGGAGATATGCACAGAATGGGGCACTAGAACAGTGAATTTCCTCTTTCTTGTGAACCTGCCCTGGAGAAATGCTGAATACCCGAAGGGTAGCTAATATTACCCTGCTGGTCCAAGGGCGGTATAAGGATGTCATGGACATCGAGGGAATGGATCTGAATGACAACTTGGTGTAATTCAGGAAGCATATCATCTGGTACGTGTTCACGTACATATAACGGCGCTGATATACTGTCCAGACACAATATTTAGACAACCGGAAGCAATTAGAATGACGTTTGAGATAAGGGTAGTCTCAGGGTATTGGTGGTCAGGAGCAGATGAGCCTGTATCTGCATTTTGGCACGAACACACAAAAGTTAACCGTGCTCAATTTAAGGAAATCTTGGGATGGGTGACCCTTGGAAGTTAAGTTGGCAAGGTCATGGAGATTTGAAGATGGTTATTGTCTTGAGGTTTCTCCATGACTAATAATTATTTTAGTTAGATTATTCATATGATGCTTAGAAGTATAGAGATTATGTCAATGTAAGTATTAATCTTAATTCAAACCATTTCTGTTGCAGTAATTATTGTGCAGAAAAGTTCATTTGATAAGGTGATGGGAAACTTGAGGTGTAGTAAATGATTGAGGTTTCTCTATGCTAAGTGATGATCCTTAGTAACACCGTGATGTTTAAAGGAAATGTAGACATGATATATGGTGTTATATGATAAATGGTGATTATACCGTATATTGATCCTAGAGGATTCGATCTGATGATACTGAAGGTTGAGGATATTATTTGGATACCATGAAGGTTAGAATTGACGCTATTGATCATGATTTTAGCATGCCTATTGGGTATAATTGAGGAAAATGATTTCTGATATGTGTAATATTGAGGTTCTGGATTTCATAATGAACCTAAAAGTTGGAGAGACAGAGTACTCCCAATGTTATACCGTGCCTATGGGTACACTGGACTAAGTGCCTACGGGTACACTGAACTGAACATAGTGCCTCTAGGTACACTGATATGCCAGTTGGTGGTCTCGAGCCTAGCTGAGGTATGGAACAAGTATGGGTTGCAACAGTGGTAGGCTCTGAACGTTTCCGATTGAACTGAATTATGTGTTATTGCAATATTGTTGTATATGGTGTATTGCATATAGTTATTTACCCTGAGTAGTGAGGCAACCCATCAGAGCATGTTAAAGATACGATTAATCAATCTATGATCGGGAGGCTCATACCTCGACATGGCCAGGCGGGGTGCCCCGCATTGGTTGCTTATAGTCGAAAGATTGGGTGTAAAACATGTCTGTTGAAGCGGTGTGGCCAATAGTATTACACCTTATGTGGTGACTTATGTGGTCTGATGTGAGATGAACTGTGTGGTTTGCTGTGTGTGAATTGTGTGGTTTGATATGGGATGAACTGTGTGGTCTACTTTGTGGTGAATTGTGTGATCTGATGTGAGATAAACTGTGTGGTCTGCTGTGTGATTTATAATGATGTAACCTATGTGGTTTATAGTAGCGCGAAGTGCGTGGTAGGTGATCTGTGTGGTTTGTAGCGATATGTAGGCAGAATTGGAATAAGCCCTTATGTAGTAGGGCATAATGATAGCAGGGAAGCTATGTACGTGGATTCTAGTTACATGCTTCATAGACATCATTTGAGTATATTGAATAATAAGGGATGGATTGAGTGATAAGAAGATATTCTCAAATTGTAGACATTCAAATTTCGAGAACAAAATTTAATTAAGAGGGGGAGAACTGTAATGTAACCCCTTTCACGATCAAGGCCGAGTTTAAGTTCATAAATACATAATTATATGGAATTAGAGACCGTAATATGATTTGGGACTTATTTAAAAGTAAATTTCCCAAAATCAGGGTTTTCGAAAACTTTTCTAAACCTTTTCACAATGGTCTCATATCCACAATTCAAACATCACAAATGGTCTGTACAGAACGATTCCATTCATAAATATCAGAGTACAATGTAAATTCCTGACATACTCGAGTTCTATTAATCAATAAAAGGTTTTACAAGGCACAAATCCCATAATCCCTTTCCCTTAACTAGGGGATTACACAAAACTATCCAATATCCATATACAATTGTTTCCCCAACAAAATATCCAAAATACATAAAACTATGATAACCAATATCCAAAATAAAACTCCTATCCCGGAGCTCTATCTGCCCTTCGTCACCTGCTTCTCTTTTTAACCTCCAACCATGTCTGAAAATTTGTTTTAGGAGAGTGAGATTCTAAGGAATCCCTGTAGTGTCAAATCACTCATAGTATGCATAACTACAAAGCATGAAAGCAAATCATCATACACACACAGCAACTACAACAACAGTTACAATGGCAAGGGCAAGTATGACTTCCGTCACCCTTACGTTTGCTCACGCTGAAGTGCTCACGTTGTATTGCACAACCACATGTTCATATCATATATATCACCACAGTTGGGATCCATATAAAATATATCACATACGCACAACCACACTGGCCGGATAATTAAACTTCACAATTTCACAACACAACCTTGGCAGTTACAACGGCAGATACAATGGCAGGGGTAGGTGTGATAACCATCAACCCCTACGACTGCTCACGTTGTAATGCCCTACGGCCAATAACACATACACAAGTTCGCAATGGCCTCATGCCAAAGATTTTTCACAACACAATAATGATAAGTCATGCATACCAAGCATCATAAAGTCACTACCTTGGTCCTCCCGTGAGTGCTCTGGCACTGGTCTCTCCTGAATAGGGCAAATGTCAAATCCTATAATCCATAATTAGGGATGAAGTGTTATACTCTTATTCTAATACTCAAATGACTTCATATCACTTAATTTGGTTATCATTTATGTTCTTTAGGAAGCTACAAATACCTCTAACAAAAAGCCCTAAAGGGTTAGAAGAACTATCCCAAAGATCCCATTTTGGAAGCTTAAGAACAGAATTTTCACTGTTGCACTCGAGTGATAGCCAAACGCTCACTCGAGTTCTAGGAAGTGAGGTGCAGAAAATGTTGACCTAAGAGCTAAAGGGAATGACAAAAACCAGAAATGCTTGTTGCACTCGAGCATAAGCCAAATCACTCGAGTGATAGCCTAATGCTCACCCGAGCCCCCCAAAGTGAGGTTCAGGAAGTGCTCACCCGAGAACACAAGAAACTTTTAGAGAAGAATCACACTTGAGCAGGGATATTTCCACTCGAGTGACATCTTAGCACCTACGAGTGCTAAGGCCCACTCTTGAAAAATGGATCACTAGTGACAACCCGAGACGCAAGTTCACAGTTTCAGATATACCTGCACTCGAGTGAGAGGAGGATCACTTGAGTGAGAACCCACAACACTTACAAGTAAGGCAGCACTTTTGCCTTTCACGAGGAAGTGCAACAAAAATACTGAAGACCACAAAGAGAAATGCACTATCACACTGAAGTGAGACCCATCCTCACTCGAGTGATGCTTATCAGAACCCATATCGCAGCAAAGATGACAGAACTTCCCAAACTTTGCCCAAGTGATTCCAATGATCCCAAATACCAAACTAAAGCTACTCCCACATAAAATTACACAAGGAATCCAATGGAACCATCAAACTACCAAATTCCTATTCCATTATCATACTTCGGTTTTAGCCAACTTCTAACACCAAAATCCAAAAATCACCAAACTTAACATTTCAACCTCAAACCAATTCTATCTATTCAAACACATACCAAAACACAATTTACTATAACCATATCATGTCAAACTACCAATGACCCTAATTTTCGAAAATAAGGTCAAAAATCCCAGAAATTCCAAGTTTCATCAAACGCCATAAAATATAGGTAGAAAGGTTTGTTTCACTTGCCTCTTCAACTTTTCCAAAGAGGTTTCTTGATTCTCCAACTACCATATTTTCTTGATGCCACAAATCACCACCAATGGAGAAACTAGAACCATGAAAATGAAGTTCTCAACCCAAGGAACAATATTAAGGAAGAGAGTTTGAGCATTTGATATCATCTTCTTACCTTAATCACAAGCTTTCCACTTCTTTCTTCTTCAACAATGGCGCCGGAAATGGAGAGAGAGAATAAGAGAGAAGGAGGCTTGAAGAAGGAGAAATGATGATGATACTCCCCCTAGCCATACTTGCCCAACGAAAAAAGAGGGAGGGAAGAGAGAGAAAAAACATTTTAAAACCCCTCTTTGACTTTTCTCATACTCCTCTCTTTTCACCAACTTGCCACATGTCACAATATCATTGGCTCTCCTCAAATAAGTAACTAATTAGTTACTCTAACTACTTTATTAGTCATTTAGTTACACATCTCATTTCTCTTAGTTAAAATTAATTTCTTCATTAATCACTAACTAATTACCCGATAATTTTCCATTCTTTCAAATTTTCCCAGATTTTAGCACATTTACCAAAATTGCCACAAAACACATAATAACTCAAATTTAAATATACAATTTATTTTCAATAATCATCATTAGCCCTTGATCAAAATTTAGGGCATTACATGTAACACCCCAAATTTTATTCATCAATATGCCTTGTACTTATTTGTGGCATTTAAAGAAATGGAATGGTGAATATATAAGAACATAGAAATTAAACACTAAAAATTTGAAATGTGAACAGTGCTGCCAGTGAAACTTCCTGAGAGGACCAATCAAATCTCCCCTGTTATACATAAAGATCCAGATTCGAAATTTTTCTTCTCCCAACACTACTCAACATGCAAACCAGAAAATAGCTCATACAACCTATTTTTCATAATTCTATGGAGTCTATTCATCCATCCCTTTCATTTCCTCACCTTCTCTGTCTAAAAACCAAATTTAAACCTCTCATCTTCTTGCAGAAAGCTCAACCTATAGAGAAAATATTGATGGAATGAAGTTTAGGATCCTTACTTTGGCCTAAACGTTCGGTTGCATGTGAGGGAACAGCTTCCTTCTTCGATCACTTCCTCTGGTTCCTTCTTCGTCTCACCACTCTCTCTCTCTCTACTCTCTCTCTCTGCTGTTCACGTCGCAACTAGGAGTGAGAGAAGGGAGTCGAAGTGATTAATTGTAATTTGCAAGGCAAAAATATTGTTGTTATTTTCTTTTTCTCATGGATCAAAGCTTATCATATAAGCTGGACTCTTCGATCCTATAATCCAATATCTAGGCAATATGAGCTCATCCATTTAGACTATAGGCAGCACCTATTGGGCTTCCTAATTTTTTACTAACATTGGCCCAAATTCATTTTTGATATTGGTGTAATGAAATTACCATATTTTACCCCTTTTTATCAATATTGAAATTACCAAATAATTTTTAGAAATCAATCCTCAATACTTTATAAGGATTTCCTTCGTTAACTAAGGGTGTGTTTGGTTCAACGGAGGTTAAGTTAAGTGAGGTTTATTTAAATTAGGTTAGAGGAGATTATAATGTTGTTTGGTTCAAACAGAGGCTATGTTAGGTTTGGTATATTGTTTGGTTCAGGAGGTTAGATTAGGTGAGTTAATTATAAGTGGATAAAAATTCTCTTCTACATATTTTCCTTCTTCTTTTACAATGTATTTATTACTTGAGAAGGCGGCGGCGGCGGCGGCTGGATCTACAAGACTCGTGACGACGTTGGAGGAGCAGCGTGGCGAAGGAGTCGACTGCAGAGCGCGCGAACAAGATGAGAGAAAATGAGATTTTGGGCAGGAGAGGGAATAAAACAAAGTGACGAATTTTTACAGAGGAGGGCAGTACTGAAAATTTAAAAAATTACCATGGGCAATTTAGTCACAATTGAAGACAAATATTCTCTCATCTAAGAGAAACCCTAATTTTGGAGGGTTCACAACCTATGTTAGGTGACCACTAGAAGACAAAAAAACATCTAACACCTAACCTAACTTCCTTTCAACCAAACACCGCTTTTTTACCTCCAACCCTACCCCAACCTAACATAACCTAATAAAACCTCTAACCATACAAAGCCTAAAGATTCTTAGGCCAAACAATAACCTCTAACTCTTTTTCTTGAATTACTTCATGAAAATAGGCCCTTCGTTCTAGAAAATAGCTTTAAAATTATCCATAACCCATTTAGGGAAATAAAATTCTCCATAAATTCCTTTATTTCCCAAAATGTTCATCTGCAATTTTTTTCACAATTATTCTGGGCCTCTACCTATTTTGTTTTGTTATTTATTTCTTTATTTTCCTGAAATTATGGCCTGAAAATAAGCTTTTATGCAAATATATTATTTTTTAGCCTTTCTACTTTTAAAATAACACCCCTAGACCTCAAATATGTTTTGTAAATCTCTTTATAAATTTTTAGGATGTTACACTTAGGCCGCTAATAAGTCTTAATAATATAGCGCAAAATATTGTATAAAATGACTATCAAACTTTTAACTTTTAATATTCATATGCATATATGTTTGCGTGTGTGTAATGAATAATGATTAGTCCAATTTACCAGTAAATAATTTTAGTTGTATTAATAGGTTATATCTATTAAGTCAATATATGGTATACCCGACCTACTTTCACCTCTTAGGGTCTGTTTGGTGTGAGGGATTTGGAGGGAAGGGAAAATTTTTATGAGTTAAATTTTAAAAGATTGAAGAAGTAGGGTAATAAAATTTTATCAAAGAGAATATATAAAATATAAGAATAAGAAAAATTAATTAAAAATTTTTAACCCCACTTCTCTAATTTTTTTAAATTCAAATCAAAAAAATTTTCCCTCTGCCCACTTTCCCTCCCCTTCCCTTAGACCAAACAAACCCTTAGTGTCTGTTTTGATTAGTGGTAGAAGCTGTTTTTCTAACATGATTTAAGGTGTAAAAGGTAAGCATGTGAGAGGAGTTCTATCTCGATTAAAATAAACGTGTTTTTTAAATGCTAACTCAAACTAACACTTAATTTCAAGAAAATTATCCAAACCAAATAAAATGGATTTTATTTTTTAGACTTAAAGATGACCCAGACTTTAAGTTTTTCCCATTGGTGGTCTCATTACCAATTTGGCAAAGTCTATTCTATCTAATTATTATGAAACATAAGTAGTGGGAGGGACACCCCCAATGCGTCTTCATGGATAGACCTTTTAATCTGTGTCTTGTGACACACTTCGTCCCACTTTATCCGTTTACTGATAATTTTTTTTATTTATTCATTAAATGTATCTATCATTAGATCAATTTTTAATAGTTGAGATTTATCATGATAGATTTTTATTATAATAATATTTCTTACATATTATTAATCTCAACTATTGAAAGTTGATATAATGGTAGATATATTTCATAAAAAATAAATGGAAGGGAAAATCAATGAATACATCCTTTTCTCCAATGACACTGGCCGATAAAGACCAATAATAAATGTAAAATTCTGAAAGTTAATAATAATAAATCATAATGGATAATATGAAAATTCAAATAATATTAAAAATTAATCATATTGTTTAAAATAAATATTATTTGAATAATAATAATTTTTATAAAAAATAGGAATATTATTAACAAAATTAATAGGAGTAATAAGTTTACAAAATCTTAGTCTTTAAATATCATTTTCTCCAACATTTTAATTGCGACGCATTTTACTTTTATGCCATCCGTAATCCGCCTAGCAACTAGTCTACTAACATATATATTGTTAACTGATAGAATGTTAAAGCATCTTTGATTTCCTATTTTCAAAATATTTTTTTTAAAAAAATAAAAAATAAAATAATTATTTGATAATTAGTTTTTGATTAAGTATTTTATAAAAAAAATAGGAATCTGTTTTTTCAAAAAAATCATAACAACTTGCATGTGTTTTCTTATTTTTTATTGGAAAAATCTTTTAAAAAGAACTTTAAAATGTCAAAAGCCAAAAATATATTTTGAATATTCATAATGTCATATAGGTGTTAGGGCCTAATTTGTCTTTTTTAGAACCAAAAGGAAATGACATAATTGTCCCTTGGAGTTTAATTTTCATTTTAACAGAATTAATTGTTCCAAACTGGTAAAACCTTTATCAGAACTTCTGAAATCCTTATGAGATCCTATAAATTTTGATTTGCAACTTGTAAAATACTTTTGAGAACTTGTGAAAACCTTGCGTGAACTTGTGAGACCTTTCTTAAACCTTGTAAAACTTTTATCAGATCTTATGAATCAAAATTTACAACTTGTGAAATTCTTTAATAAAGTTGTGAAATTCTGTTGAGAACTTGTGAAAACCTTACCCGAACTTTTGAAACCCTTACAGATATTGTGAATCAAAATTTGTAATTTGTGAAATTCTTTTAAGAAGTTGTGAAAGTATTTTAAAAACTTATGAAAACCTTATCCGAACTTATGAAAATCTTATATGAACTTATGAAATCTTTATCAGATCTTGTGAATTCAAATTTGCAACTTGTGAAATTCTTTAAAGAAATTGTGGAATTCTTTTGAGAACTTATGAAAACCTTATCCGAGCTTGTGAAATCCTTATCAGATTTTGTGAAACCCTTATTCTATCATTTCCTTTTTATTTTAAAAATGATGAATTATGCAGTAACACCTCTTTAGTATTATAAATATTTGAAACACTTTTTTATTTTTTGACATTTTAAAAATTCTCTTTAAGGAATTTTTCCTTTTTTATTCTATATAATTACTTTTGTTCTATAAAATTGAGTAGAAGGCTAAGAACAATCTATCTTGTTCCGCCACTTGACATCTTGATCTCGAGACTCTCAAACTCGAACTCATCAGTGCTTTACTCTTTAGTCCGAGACTTCTCAGATAGTACCCACTCATCTTTAATATAAGATCTAATCAATTAATTTAGGAGAATAAAAAATGCTAAATAAATTACTTATTTATAAAATATGTTACATGATCTTTCTAAAATACTTATATGCATCATTAAATTATATATACGTTTATAAGTCAGATAAATTAGTTTAAAAAAATGATAAATATAAGAAAAAAATGAAAAAAATGTCTTATAATTAGTATTCACTTATAAACCAGTTCTTATATTTAGGATCACAGATAATATGATTTTTAGAACAATCATCCAAACAGATTTTTTTGTTCTGTTCTTTCCAAAACTTGTTTCAAAAGACTTTATAAAACTACTTGAAGAACATAAACAAAATCAAACAAGCCCTAATTTTTCAGTGCCATTAATTTTATTTGATCTTTAAATTAATTAATATAAGTGAAAGTTGCTGAAAAATCTCTCATTATGAATGTTATTGCCCAAAAGTACCTAATGGCTCAAGTCCTTTAGCAGATGCTGTCAACACCCGTTTCCATTTTGATATTCACAGAGTAATAGAGACCAAGTTCCACAGGCATACAAAAAAGTACATATAAATTGATAAAAGTATTTGTTTATAGACAGACATTAACAGAGCAAAATTCACTAATAATTACAAATATGTACAGAATATCCCAAAATATTCCAAGTACAGGCTAAATATAACCACCGGTTATGACTCGGGAAACGTGCCTGTCAGTTTTCCTTAACTGTGTCCTTGCTTTTTGAATCGCTAGCACCCGCTGATACATTTTGATTTAGAAAAAGGGGTGAGATTTCGAAGAATTCCAGTAGAAACATACTATCGACATATAAAATGTAAATATTAAATATGCAATGCACCATATTAAGCAAAATGAAAGTTCAATTCGATTCATATGTGTACACACGTTTCAAGGCCAAACATGAGTTAGAACCCCTACATATACCTCAGCCGAGTCATCGACCATAGCTAGAATAAGCCCGTTAGTTGTGTAACACCCCGATTCTCGATTAAAGGCTAATGGTAATTATTGAGGATAATTATCGAATTAAAGTGGAATAATTATGGGTTTGGTGGCTATATTAATTAATATGCCATAACTGTTGGGAAAATTGAAAGAATGGCTCTAAATTAGTGATTAATGGAAGAGATTAATTACTAATTAAGAGGACATGAGATGTGAAATTAAATGGCTAATGAAGTGGTTAGAGTAACTAAATTGGTTACTTGCTTTATGAGAGCCAATGAGGTGGAGACATGTGGCAAGTGGTTAGGATGAGAGAGGGTGTTGGAAAAGTCAAAGCACCATTTATTTTATTCATTTTTCCCTCTTTTCTCTCTCTCTCTCATGCGCATGTGAAGGGGGTGGGGGCAGAATTTTCTGCACTTCATCCTTCATCTTCATCATTTCTCTCATCTCTCTCTTCTCTCTTCATTTCCTCCATTGTTGGCCAAGAGAGAGAAAAGAAAAGCTGGATTTGAGGTAAGCAAATGGCCTCAAATGCCAAAATGCTCTTAATTAACATTGTTCCTTGAGCTAAGAGCTTTCATCCTATGGTTGTAGTTTCTCTATTGGTCGTGATTTGAGGAATCACGAAATTATGGACTTGGGAGAATCATGAAGTGCCTTTGGGAAAGTTGTTAAGGTAAGTGAAAGCTTTAATTTCATATAAGTTTGGTGGCCATTGGTTGGGCCTTGAATTTCTGGAATTTAAGCCCTAATTTTCGTGATTTAGGGTCTTGGGGAGTATAACATGTTGCTGTCATGGAATTGGTGCCTTGTTTAGTGTTTTGAATTGATAGAAGGGAATTGAAGCTTAAATGTGAAAGTTGATCCCTTTGTGATAGCTTTGGTGCTTTGGTTAAAATAGGGCATGTAAATGGGTTGTGATTTTGGTCATTTTGAGGTTACCATTGTGTTCCTTGAGTGATTTTGTGTGGGAATAAGCTTGGTTATTAATTTTGGAGTTATTGAACACTTTGGTAGAAAATTGGAAATCTGTTGGTTTAAGCTCTGTTTTGTGCAGTAATTTTGTATGAGCGTTTTGAATGACCAAATGGTATTGGAAAATTATGAAACTTTCCAGTCTTAAAGTTCACATCCCAAGCTTCAAAATGGACATATATTTTGTATCATTTCGTTGAGTATTCTGTGACATATGGTTGTCCAAAGTTTGGGATTGAAACAGAACTCTGTTTTGGGGGCAGTGATGAGTGTTGTGTAATTCTGGAATTGTGTAGTGATTTCCAGTGAAGGGCTATATTTTTCCTTGAAAGAGGACTCATATAACTTTCATTTGGCTTTGGAATCACCTCGTTTCGATTTTTCTAGAATTAGTTATGGTTTTTCGAAGTCAGCCCAGAGTCAGGAAATTTCTGGGCCGCGGCCCAAGCCTTTCTGGCCTGTTTTGGGCCGCGGCCCACGAGTGGCGGGCCGCAGCCCAAGACTTTCTGAACATATTTGGGCCGCAGCCCAAGGATGGGTGGGCCGCGGCCTAACCCTGTGTTCCAGCACTTTGTGTTTTCAAAAGGAGACCTATACCCTATTGTTTCCCAACCTTTTAGGGGTTTCATTAGAGGCATTTGTGGCCTCTTAAGGGCCAATTATGAATGATAACCAACTATAAGTGTTATGAAAATGATAATTTGGAAAAGAGGATGATCCTATATCCTTGATTTGGTTATAGGGTTGGATATTCGCCCTGATCATGATTGATACCCGCTTGGATCGTGAGTAGTCGACGCTGGAGCATACGTGGAAAGAATAAGAGTAGGGAACTTACCTCTCCTGCATGTATTGATATTTGTGTTTGTGTATTGATGCATGTTATTGCTTTGCTTGATTATGTGAAACATATATAAATGATTGAAGCTCTGTTTCTATTTATGCTATGGCCATGGGTATGTTGTTGAAACATTGAGCATGCGGATATGTCATTATGTGAACATGAGTTATTGTGATGCAAGCATGTCATGCATTAAACACTTATCTTACATGCATAGTGGTATTTGTTTCCTACTGGGATTCTCTAGAATCTCACCCTCCCCTACCAACATTTTAGACAGGACAAGTGGCTCGAGGAAGGAGCAAGCGACTAGGGGCGGCGAGAATCCCTTATGGGCATTTGGACTTGGTAGTGGTTATCGTTGCCATTTGGGATAATGGTAGTTGATTTGAATGTACTTAAAGTTGTATATGTTATAATGGATATATGGTTGTATATGTCCGGATGATATGTTGGGATATTTATTTGGAATGAAATTTGTGTAATCCCCATTGAGGAATTGTAAAGGGCGTATGTGCCTATAAACCTTTAGTGAAGATATGAACCCGGAATTGCCGGAATTGTTATTATGCACTTTGATATATTATGAATGTTAATTATCTTCGCAATGTAATTGTATTCGAAATGTGAATGTGAGACCAAGTTAAAGTGTTCGATTTTGAAATGTATTTGTGAAAACCCTATCTTAAGGATGGGGAATGTAAATGAAATTTGATTATTATTGGTCTCTATTTCACTCTAATATTGTATTTTGGATATAATTACGGAGGGGGTTACAAGTTGCGTGGCCTTACCATCTACTTCAAGTATACAAGCTGACCAAGAAGGTTACCACTTAAAAGAAACTGCCCACCAAGTCCAAGACCGCCAATCAATCCAAGAAGAGGAAGCATCCCATGCCCAATGATCAATCTGAGAAGAAGTCATTCTAATAGAATAAGCCCGTTAGTTAATCTACCTGAAAGTCCCTCCAGGAGTTCGTTGACAAGTACTTTGCTTCAAATTCAAACATGTTTCCAATGATCTAATTTGAGACAGGGTTCTTCGACGAATGGGAGTAAAAGGAATTTGTAAGCTAAGAGCTTGTTAATGAGGTCTAAAGTAAGGAGATGGCAAGTACAAGCTCTGGCACTTCTTTATTAGGTATTTCTTCAACTATGATTAAATAGTTCGCTACTTAGAACTTTGATTATATTATGATATGTTGGTTTCAACATTTCAAGCACATGTACCATACATACATCCTCCTGCACGGCCTTTAGGACAAGATCAAGTTCATTCGCCCTGACAATATCAGGTACCAGGCTGAGGGCATGAAGGAATATGTGAAGCAATCTCAAGCAAGATTTCTAGGAGATGAATTCATTAGGAAAGAGAAGGGACACTTACTTCTTGGTGCCTTAAATTCAAGGGTGGGTACAACATTGACTCTACTTAAATTAGTTTTTATTTATTTTATAATTTTCTTGATGGTGTGATCATTTATTGTACTTAGGGATACTAGATGTTGACAGTTCTAAATCCACTGCACAAAAAGATTTGGTACTATGACTTTCTTAGTGGGGATCCAGACCACAGACCATATATGCAGAAGACATTCAATCAGTAAGTTATCCATTCATCATCTCTTATAATTTAATTTAGCTTGCATGTTTCTATATCTATATTTTTTATTGTATCTTCTCATAGTAATATACAATTAACACAAGCAAAATGGTCTCAACTGCACCAAATGCAACCTCACTGATGGCTGCTTCAGATACGCCTTGCAATGACTAAGTTCAAAGGTATATATATTATTTACCAATGACTATAATACTAAATTAAAACACACATATAGTTTATATATGACTATCTGACACATTTTTTTTTCTAATTTCTTTATAGTACTTAAAGCAGCCGGACAACAGCAACAATTATGAGTACTACGTGATGCTGTTCATGAAGGACAGAATCACGTATGGTCCTGAAAAAATTGATCCCAATAAGGTATATTATATGCTCCATTTTTTCATAAATACATTCAATTAACTATATATTACAATATCTAACTTCCTCTATTGTTTCCTTTTGTGCACAGTATTTTTATGCTTCTTGCATGAAGTGTAGCTAGTTACCAATGGAAGAAGTGGCTAAAGAGTTGGTGACATTTATGCAACATCAGTGGAAGGGGCAAACCTTCTTTGAATGACTGTAAATATATTTTGATTTGTTGTATTATTTTGTATATGAATTACTATAAATATATATATATATATATATATATATATATATATATATATATATATATATATATATATATATATTCTTATTCGTTATGTACAAACGTATATGCAGTGGGATATCAAAAGCAGAACCCCCCCAATTTTTTTTTAAAAAAGCTTTGATATATCATGGTTGTTACCTAACAACCATTATTTATGTTATATAATGTTGTTTAAATAAATTCGTTAGCATTACTATAAATATATAATGGTTTTTTTAAATAACTGTTATTTATGTTACTATATATAACGGTTGTTAAAACGAGACTGTTATGTATTATGCAAGCATTAGTATATATTATTACGTTTGTTTACATGTGGCCATTAATTATTATCACAACAATGCGTATATCTTGGCATCATCAAGCCTTAATACATAACGGGTGTTATATTAGAACCGTTATAAGAGGTTTGGAATAAATAACGGTTTGAAACTGTAATGTATTTGCGTCCACATATATGACGGTTTGGAATCGTGATTTATGGTTTATAATAACCATAATATATTTATGATTTTGTAGTAGTGAATGATTCAAATATATTTTTAAAAATTTTTTGTTTTTAAAACTTTTTTTAAAAAATTACTCCGCATAATTGTACTAAGAACATAAAAATAGAGAATGGAATCAAACAAACCCAATATTATCACCCCATGTGTTCAGATGAATGAGATAAAACATGGTGAAAAGAAAATGGGCAAATATCACAATCATGTAATAAAAGTGTTAAGAAATTTCATAACGCAAGACATTTTTGTTCAAAAATATGGCCTCCCATGAAACCCATGTCCTTTATATGGGTCTTGTTATTGAGCCCAATTCAACTTATTTTAATGTAATGTATTTCAATATGGAAGCCTAGTTCATTGAAACCAAACACACATTTAGTATGAACTTTAATTTCAATTCCATTTTCATCCCTCCAATTCCTGTACATCAAATGAGGCGTTAGTTTTTCTAAAATACCCCTTTAATTGATGGAATTGTTATTGTAAAGCGTTATACCAAACAACCAAATACTTAACCAAAATATTTCAAACATCACCAATAAGGATATTCAACATCTAAATTATCAAAATACATAATTAGTTCAAATAAAACTCACATTACAATGTTAAATCAAAAGTTTAAGGAGCAAATTTACTAACAAAGTTTTGTCTGAGGAGTGTCTGGCGGAAATATGTTTTAGAAAGGGCAAAAATACCAATGAACAATTAAAAAGGGGCATCTAGCATAACAACTGTTAAATCCGTATTAACGGTGTTAATTTATAAGAGAAGAAAACCCCTAACGGCGTTAGTACAGATTTAACGGTTTTTGTGCTGGATGCCCCTTTTTAATTATTCTTTGGTATTTTTGCCCCTTCTAAAACATATTTGTGTCAGACGCTCCTTGGACAAAACTTCATTGGTAAATTTGCTCCTTAACCCTAAATCAAATTCTCAAAGTATTTCAGTGAAATAAAATGTAGAAGTCTTAGGGTCATGGCAAATAAAAACAATATAACATATGCTCCAAGAGCACAAGAGAGCCCTTGAGGCACACTCTATTGGTGTCTTCCCTTGCTTCCTACTAGAACCATCACTTGAAAAATGTTCATATAAGGGATGAGATTCCACATCTTATAGCTACTGAAAGTTTCTACCGTATACAAGCAAATCATATATAATAAAAAGAAGAAACTAATTACGTATATATTTGTATGTATCACAATCCTCATACAAGACAATTACAAATTTAATCATAATTATGACAATCTATATTTTCATCACAACTTGTAATATACAATTATGCACTATGCATGATCCAACCTCCCCCATCCTTATTGCTTACTGAAGCCATTGGCTAACACAGTCCAACATAAACCTATCCATTTGATTGAATTGTCTTGAGCACACCAGTTTTTAAGATACACCTGGTTAAAGGTGTAGAGCTTAAGCCTGGACTATGACTCCCCTCCTTAATAGAATACAACTAAGGAGGTGTCAATGAAATCCCTGTAACCCCCTTCCAATCATGGCTGAGATTTAGTTCATAAACATGTATTTATGTTGAATTAGAGACCAAGTGTAATACCCCGAATTTTGAGACATGAGGCTAGAGAATAAGCCTGAGATTAGTGGATTGCTAAGCCTCAGTTTAGCAAGATCCCAAATTGTGATTAAGGGTTAATAACTCTAAAAGTGGATGTCATTAGTGATAAATGGACCCTTTTAGAGACTATGATGTGATTTGGAATCAGAATGTGTTGTGAGCAGCGCCAAAACCCTGTATTTAAGTTCAATTATGGATTAACATCTAAATTGATTTAAAATAGAGGGGAGGCCGCATTGTGGAAGAAAAGGAATGATATGGTGTGTTAGTGTGGTGATGCATGAGGAATTGCCATAATTAGGGGCAAAACGATTAAGTTACAGGCCAATTGGTCAATTACCGAAGAGGAAACTCATTGGTAACTTCAAGATCAATGTTGAGATTGATTTTTGCAAGAGATCAAAGGGTGGAATCAAGTGTGTGTGCCTATGTGAGCCCAAGGGAGATGAAACTTTAAGATCATGACAAGTGGCTCAATGGGATTTAAGTCAAAAAGTCCAATTTAGTACAAAATTATCTTTCTCTCTTCTCTCATTTCGGTTAAGAGTGAGGACATATGATTTCTCACTTCATCATCTTCATCTCACATCCTCTCTCTCCAAGGCTGCCATGGACGTCCAAACCTAAGAAGAAGGAGAAAACTAGAGGTGAGATTTTGGTTGATTTGTGGTCATCTAATACTCTAATGTCCTTCTATAATCTCATTCATAGTGATGAGAGCTTCATCTCTATGGTTTTAGATTTGTGAGAGGAGTTTTTTTGTTGCTTGAGCAAAAGTGGAAAGATGAAGAATCATGGAATTTTTTGGGAAAGAGGAAGATGTGAGTATTTGCTTTATTTTGATCTCTATATTGTGGCCATTGATTGGGTTTTGTGAATTGTAAATTTTGCCCTAATTTTTGTGGTATTTTAGTGTGGCATGTAATTGGGAGAATTTCATGTTGATTTGTGTTGAAAATGGTGATTTTTTGTTTAATTTGATCATTGAAATTGATTTGGCATTAGAAATGGAAAAGTTGCAATGTTAGAGTTTGAGATGTGAAATTGTGACATGTTGAGATTGTTGGTAAAACATGTCAATGTGATGTGAATTTGATTGTTTTGGTGTTTCCAATGGATTCCTTGTAAAATTTTGTGTGAGAATGATGTTTGATATGAAAATTGGACCATTGGAAGCAAGTGTGCAAAATCTGGAATTCTATCTTTTGAAACTCTGTTCTGGATAGTCTGCTTGTGTTGACGTTTTGAATGAGCAAATGATCTCTAAAAATTCTGAAACTTTTCAGTCTTAAATTTCACATTCCAAGCTTCAAAATGGACACATAATTTGTGTCATTTCGTTTTGTGAACTGAGAGTTATGGTTTTCCAAAGTTTGACGTTAAAACTGGGTGCAAATCTGGAACAGCAAGGGAATTTCGTGTAATTCTGGAATTGTGTGGAGATTTTTGGTAATGGCTCATATTTTTTCTATGAATATGACTTAAAAATATTTCAATGGCCTTTAGTATCACCTCATTTTGAATTTTCTGGAATTAGTTATGAATTTCTGAAGTTTCCTTGGCTGCAGCCAAAAGTTCTTGGCAGCAGTGCAAAAGTTTCTGTGTGCCTTTTGGCCGCAGCCAGAAATTCTTGACTGTAGCTAAAAACCTTCTGTGCACGTTTTGGCTGCAGCTAATCACCATTTTCAGTATTTGGTAATTTTGAAAAGTGATTTCCAACCTAGTACGTCCCAATCCTTTCAAGCTTTTGTTGAGCTTATTATTAGACACTTAAGGGACTCAAATGACAACCAACTTTAAGTATGGTGGAAGTAAGGATTTGGAATTGAGATTGACCCTATGTCCTTGATTTGGTTATAGGGTTGGATATTTGTCTTGATCGTGAGTAGCTGGTGCTGGAGCATACGTGGAAAGAATAAGTGTAGGGAACTTACCTCTCTTGCATGTATATGATATTTGTGTTGGTATTGATGCATGTTATTGCTTTGCTTGATTATGTGAAACATGTATGAATGATTTGAAGCTATATTTCAATTTATCTATGGCTATATGTATGTTGTTCGAAGCATTGAGCTTACAGATTTGTCATTGTGTGTAAGCATGAGTTATCCAAGCATGTCATGCATTAAACATCTATCTTGCATGCATATTGGTAATGTTTACCTATTGAGATTCTCTCGAATCTCACCCTCCCCTACCAATATGTTAGACAGGGTAGGTGGATCGAGGATGGAGCAAGCAACCAAGGGCGGCGAAGAATCCTTAAGGCATTTAATTTGGTAGTTGGTTATCATTGTTGTTAGGATAACTGTATATGTTTGGATATATATATGGTTGGATAGGTTGGAATGTATATTCGGAACGTACATGTTGTGGATAAGTATTTGATTATGTATTTGAATGGATTTGTGTAATCTCCATTTGAGTAATGATATGGGCTAATGTGCCCTTTGAACCCATAAGCGAAGGTATGAAACCCGAGATTGTGGGAATTATGTTGTGCACTCTGATATTTATATGAATGTGATTTACCTTCGCAGAGTAGTTGTATTTGAAACGTGAATATGAGACCAGGTGAAATGGATTTTGAACGATATTTTGTGAAAACCTTATTTTGAAAAGTACGGGATTTTAAATGAGTTTTGTTTATTATTGGTCTCTATTTCATTTTAATCGTGTATTTCAGATATAATTACGGAGGGGGTTACACCAAGGGATAAATTGAAACTCATAAAATCTTTCTCTTGCCCAAAATAGGGTTTACAAAACTTTTCTAAAACCTGTTCGACAACGGTCTCATATTCACATTTCAATTACACAAATGGCTTGTATAGTATGATTTTATTCATAAATATCAGAGTGCAATGTAAATTCTCGACACACTCGGGTTTCATTAATCAACTAAGGGTTTTACAAGGCACCAATGCCTATAATCCATTTCCCTTAGCTAAGGGATTATACAAAACTATACCACAATGCCAATATATACAATTGTTTCCCAACAAAATATCCAAAATACATAAAACTATGATAACCAATTTATCCAAAATAAACTCCTAGCTCGGAGCTTTATCCACTCTTCGTCACCCGCTTTCCTTTGGATCCTTCGGCCCTGTCTAAATATTGTTTTGGGAGAGTGAGATCCTAAAGAATCCTCGTAGTGTCAAATCACTCATAGGATGCACAACCACAAAGCATGAAAGCAGATCATCACACAACACATAGCAACTACACCGACAGTTACAATGGCAAGGGCAGGTATAACTTATGTCACTCTTATGTTTGCTCACGCTGAAGTGCTCATGTTGTATTGCATAACCACATGTTCATATCACATATATCACCATAGCTGGTATCCATATAAAATATTTCACATATACACAGCCACACTGGCTGGATACTCAAATAGGAATCCACGATTCCACAACGCAGCCTCTGCAATTACAATGGCAGGGTTAGGTGTGATAACCATCACCCCCTACGATTGCTCACGCAGAACTGCTCACGCTATAATGTTTTACGACAGATAACACATTCACAAGATCGTAATGGCCTCATGCCAAAGATTTTCACAACAAAATAATGATAAGTCATGCATACCTAGCATCATACACAACATGAGAGAAAAGTCACTATCTTGGTCCTTCTGTGCTTGCTCTGGCGCCAGTCTATAGCGAGCAGGGCAAATATCGAATCCTAAAATTCACAATTATGGACAAAGTGTTATTCTCTATTCCATTATTTAAGTGACTTCACAACACTTAGATTTGGTTATCATTTTTGGTTGGGAAAGACTATACCAAAAATCACCTTTCAGAAGTTCAAAATGTTGATTTTTGGGGGTTGGCCGCGGCCCAAAAATCCCCTAGCCACGGCCAAAAATAGGTCTGAAACATTTAGGCCGCAGCCAAGAATCCACTGGCCGCGGCCAAGAAAAATCTTGTTTCTTGGCTGAACTTTGAAAAATCATAACAAATTTAAGAAAAATAAAAATAGGACGATTCCAAAGCCTAATGAAAGATATTTGAGTCCTCTTTACTAGAAAAATATGGATCAAGGCTGTCCATAACCACAAAAAACCAAAATTCCACAAATTTTCATACTGTTCCAGAATTAAGTCCAGTTTTGACACCAAACTTTGGAAAAACATAACGCTTAGCTCACAAAACAAAATGACATAAATTGTAAGCCCATTTTGAAGCTTGGCATGTGAAATTTAAGACTGGAAATTTTCAAAATTTTCCAACACCATTTGCTATTTCAAATTGTCCATGTAAAACAATTGTCATCAAAGAGTTTTCCACTGACCAAAACTTGAATTTTTAAACCTAAGTTTCCAATGATTCAATATTCACATCTAATACTAATCCCACACAATTTTCGACAATAAACACAATGGCAACCTCAAAATGACCAAAATCACAAGTTATCAACATGTCCTATTTTGACCAATACACAAAGTTGTCAACCCAACCTTCAATTATTCAAACCAATTTATTTGTCCAAAAGATATCACAATATACCATTTCCACCACAAAGCAACATGAAACTCATGCAATCCAAATTCAGGCAAAAATCAAGGAAAAATACCAAAAAAAATCACAACTCAGCCAATAGTCACAACACATATGGCAAAAGGTAGCTAACACTCAATTCTCGCACTTTCCTAAACTTGGTTCTTGATTCACCAACCTCCAAATTTTCTCAACCACAAAAACACCTCCTCATGAGAATCTAAAACTCTAACACCCCGAATTTTGAGACTTGAGGCTAGAGAATAAGCCTGAGATTAGTGGACTGCTAAGCCCTGGTTTAGCATGATCCTAAATTATGATTAAAAGATAATGACTCCAAAAGTGGATGTGGTTAGTGATAAATAACCCTTTTGGAGGATATGATGTGATTTGGGATTCGAATGTGATTCGTATGTGCTGTGAGTAGCGCCGAAACCCTGTATTTAAGTTCAATTATGGATTAACCTCTAAATTGACTTAAAATAGAGGGGAGGGCGCATTGTGAAAGAAAATGAATGAGAAAATGCATTTGATGGTGATTTAAGAGGAATTACCATAATCAGGGGCAAAACGGTAAAGTTACCGACTGATTGATCGGTTACCGAAGAGGAAACTCATTGGTAACTTCAAGATCAATGGTTAGGATTGATTTGTGTTGAGATCAAAGGGTGGAATCCAATGTGCATGTGCCTATGTGAACTCATGGTTGATGGAGCAAGATGTTGACACTTGGCAAGTTTTGGACCTTTGGATTGGGTCAAGATGTCAAACTCTTCCCTCTCTCCTCTCCTCTCTATTTGGACGTTTTTGGGGGGGGGCCAAAATCTGCATTCACTTCATCATCTTCATCTCATCCTCTCTCTCCAAAACCTCCATGTTCGTCCAAATAGAGAAGGAAAGAGAAAGAAACAAGGTGAGCTTTGGCTTGTGTAATGGCCTCTTATGCTTAAATCCTCTTCACTAATCTTGATCATGTTGATGAGAGCTTCATCTCTATGGTTTTAGATTTTTGAAAGGAGGTGTTTTAGAGCTTGTGGAAATTGGGAAAGATGAAGAATCAAGGAATTTGTTTGGGAAAGAGGAAGAGGTGAGTGTTTGCTTCTTTTTGATCTATTGATTGTGGTTTTTGGTGGAGTTTTGAGAATTGTGATATTTGCCCTGATTTTATGTGATTTTCAAATTGGATGATTTGAATGGTGAATTGTGGTTAAATTGGTTCCATGTTGTGGTATTTGGTCATTGGAATTGATTTGGGAACTTGAATTGGAAGAGTTGTAATGTTGTGGTTTGAATTGTGATTTGTGTGACATGTTGTGGTAACATGTCAATATAATGTGAATTTGGTTGAGTTGGTATTTCCAATGGATTTCTTTTGCAAATTTGTGTGGAAATGGTATTTGGTGTGAATTTGGGAACCATTGGAATCATTGGTGCAAAACTTAGAAATCTGTCCCTTGAAGTTTTGCTCTGGGCAGTCTGGTGTTGTGGACGTTTTGACTGGGCAAATGATGTCCCAAAATTATGAAACTTTCCAGTATTAAAGTTCACATCCCAAGCTTCAAAATGGACACATAATTTGTGCCATTTCGTTTTGTCTTCTGTGAGTTATGGCTGTCCAAAGTTTGAGGTCGAAAATGGACACTGTTTTGGGATAGTCTTGAGTTTTGGGGAATTCTGTATTTATGTGGTGATTTCCAGTATTGGCCAATATTTTTCCTGTGTAGAGGACTTGAATAGCTTTCATTTGGCTTTGGGATCACCTCATTTTGATTTTTGTGGAATTAGTTATGATTTTTCGAAGTTCGGCCAAGAAACTGGATTTTCTTGGCCGCGGCCAGCGGATTCTGGGCCGCGGCCCAAATGTTTCTGGGCAGTTTCTGGCCATGGCCAGTGGATTTGTGGGCCACGGCCAACCCCCAAAAATCATCATTTTGGACTTTTAAAAGGTGATCTTTGGTCAAATGTTTCCCAAGCCTTTAGGCATATGTTTAGACTTTGATTAGCCACCTAAAGGTCATGAATGGTAACCAACTTTAAGTGATATGAAAGTAAGGTCTTGGAATAAAGAATAACCCTATGTCATTGCTTTGATTATAGGGATGATGTTTGCCCTGAACGTGGTTCGATATTCGCCTGGTCGTGAGTAAGCTGTGTTGGAGCTTACGTGGAAAGAGTGTAGGGAACATATCTCTTCTACTTGTATTTGATATATGTGTTAGTGTGTTGGTGCATGTCTTAGCTTTGCATAATTGTGTGTAATTTGAAGCTATGTTTCAATTAATGCTATGGCCATTTGTATGTTGTTCGAAGCATTGAGCTTACAAATTGTCATTGTGATAGCATGAGCTATGTGATGCAAGCATGTCATGCATTAAACATTTATCGTACATGCATATTGATATTGTTTTCCTACTGAGATTCTCTAGAATCTCACCCTCCCCTACTAACCTTTCAGACAGGGTAGTAGATCAAGGATATAGCGAGCAGCTAAGGGCAATAAAGACTCCTTCGGGATTGAAGTTGGTAGTTGGTTATCTTAGTTGGGATGTATATTTGGATAATTATATTTGGATATTTGGATAAATATATGTGGATGAGGATTTGATTATTTGTATATGTATTTGAAGAGAATTGCGTAATCCCCATATGAGGGCTTGTAATGGGCGAATGTGCCCTATAAAGCTTGAGTTAATAAATGGAATCCGGAATTGCCAGAATTATTTCATTGCGTACTCTGATATATTAATGTGATTTATCTTTGTGTAGTAATTGTATTCGGAATGTGAATGTGAGATCAGGTTATAAATGATTTCGAAAGGTATTTGTGAAAATCCCGTCTGGTAGATGGGTTTATAAATGTTATTTGATTGTTATTGGTTTCTATTTCACTTAAATCGCGTAATCTGGATATAATTACGGAAGGGGGTTACAAAAACCATAGGATGAAAGCTCTTAACAAGAGGAACAACTTTAAAGATGGAGATTTTGGCATTCAAGGTCAAGATCTTGCCTAAATCTTGAGCTTTCCTTTTCTCTTTCTTCCTTCAACAATGGCGCACAAAAGAGAGCAAGGGATAGAGATGAAGATGGTGAAATGATGATCAACTTCAGCCCCCATACCCCTTTGGATGAAAATGAGAGGAGAGAGGGAAGAGAAATTGATAAAATATTGCTTATTTGACTATTCTTCACTTCTCTCTTCATACCAACTTGACACATGTCACAATTTCATTGGCTCTCATAAAGTAAATAACCAATTAGTTACTCTAACCACTCAATTAGCCATTTAGTTACACATCTCATTTCCCTCTTAGTAATTAATTTCTTCCATTAATCATTAACTTATGGCCATTCTTTCAATTTCTCACTGATTATGGCATATTAATTAAAAGTGCCACATAACACATAATAACTCAACTTTAATTCACAAATTATTCTTAATAATCATCATTAGTCCTTAATCAAAATTTGGGCCATTACAATCCTAGCCAAAGGAAAACATGGTAGAAGGAGCCCTGATAAGTACCATCCACTATGCACCGAGTGATGACATACCATGTGTAATGACCCAATTTGCGATTAAGGGCTAATGACCTCTAAAGTGGATTTAATTAATGTTAAACAAACACTTTTGGAGAATTTGATTTGAATTGTGATATGAATATGATTTGAATTGTGTGATAAAGCTTAAAATGAACCCTAAAGTTAGGGGAGGGTGCATGAATGAGAAATGGAATGAGAATAATGTATTTAGTGGTGATTCAAGAAGAATTGCCACAATCAGGGGCAAAATGGGAAAGTTACCGACCAGTTGGTTTGTTACTGAAGAGGAAACTCATAGGTAGCTTAAACATCAATGGTGGTGATTAATTGTCAAGAGATCAAGAGGGTGGAATCAGGTGCTTGTGTGTGTTCATGTAAGCTCATGAAGGGAAGCACAAGATCATGACAAGTGGCAATTTGTGAGCCATGGGATGTGGGCCAAAGATTCAACTTATTCTTTCTCTCCCCTTTCACTTTCAAGTCGGCTAAATGGGCTAGAATGAGGCAAAATTTTTGTTTCATCATCATCATCTCATTCTCTCTCATCATTCTCCATTTTCAAGCAAGAGAAGGAGGAAAGAGAAAGGCAAAGGTGAAGTTTTGACATTGTTATGACCCTCAAATGTTCAAATGCTCTTCTCTAATATTGTTCATATTGATGAGATCTTCATCTTGATGGTTTTAGATTTTTGAAAGAAGGTGTTTTAGAGCTTGAACAAATTTGAGAGTTGAGGAATCAAGGGTCTAACCTTGGCAAGTTTAAGAGGTGAGCATTTATAGTATTTTGGCATATATGTTGTGATTTTTTGTTAAGTTTTGATATTTGTGGAAATTGCCCTGTTTTAAGTGTGATTTTGGAAGGCATGATTTGTATGATGATTTATGGTAGAATTAGTAGTATGTGGTGTCATATGAATGTTAGAATTGGTTTGGAACTTTGGGAGCAAGTTTGGTGAGAGGAGGTAATGGGTGTGAAATGTTGACCCAAAACCAAAACTTGTAGTTAGAATGGGATTTTTGGTGTTTTGAGGCTTTCAATGGGTTCTTTGTGTGAAATTGTGTGGGATTAGGCTTATACAGGAATTTTAGGACCATTGGAAAACATTTGGTAAAAATTGGAAGTTGTTGTTAGTTGCTGTGATTTGGCTTCTGATAGACCCTCACTCGAGTAAGAAGAGGCCTCACTCGAGTGCTGCAGCGTATCTCCTCTTTTCCTTCAGTTTTCTGTTGCATTTCTGTGCCAAAAAGCCATAGTGCATTTCCTCACTTATGAGTGACAAGGGTTCTTACTCGAGCACACCTTGCCCCACTCAAGTGTGGGTGTAATTGGCACCTTAAGTCTGCTTCTCGGGGTAACACTCGCAATTCATTTTCAAGAGTTTGATTTATCACTCACAAGCATTCAGCTGTCACTCTAGTGCATTTCCCATCCTAGAGTTTCTTTTGCTCTCGGGCTGTCACTTTTGGTGCCTCACTCGATAGGACTTGAGTGAATATGAGGCTATCACTCAAGTGTTGGGTTCAGAACTCAAGTGTTATGACCACTTTCTGTTCTCTTTGTTACTCTCTGTCAAACACTCGTACAAGTGTACCTTTGTGCTCGAGTGCAAATCACTCCATCACTTGAGTACATCATCTATCACTTGAGTGAATCGCTTGAAATCAACATGTTTGCTTCCAAAAGGGGAGTCTTTAGTATAGTTCTTCCAACCCTTTAGGTATTTGTCTAAGCTTATAGTAGACACCTAAAGGACTTAAATGATAACCAATCTTAAGTGTTTTGGAAATTAAAGCTTGGAATGGAGATTAATCCATCATCCTTGGTTTTGGTTATAGATTTTGATATTTGCCCTATGCGTGAACAGTCTGTGCCTAAGAATCATCAGAAAGAACAAGGTAGTGACTCTTTCTCTTATACCATGTGTAAAACTTTGTATATATATTTATCATGCTTTGAGATAAATTCTGATGCTGCTGTAAATACAGCCGGTAGGGCTGTCATCATAGTGATTACAGCAAAAACTGTCGCATAGTGTAACAGCCAGGAAGGCTGTCGTCATTGAGATTACAGCGAAAGCTGTCGCATTGTGTTTATAGTCGTGAGTGCTATCGTTTATGGTAAATGCCATAAATCATTGTGCATTGTGTTATTGCTGCTGATGTGCTGTTAATGATTTGCTTACATGCTTTGTATTTACATGTTGTATGAGTGATGTGTTACCATTGGGATTCTCTCGAATCTCATTCTTTTCTTTGACTATCATATAGATAGGGCAAGTGGCTCAAAGGAGAAGCCGACAACCGAGGGCGGATAGTACAAACTTAGGTTATAGTTGGTTGTCATATTTTGTTTGGGAACCATTGTATAATTTGTAAATATTATTTTAGATATGGTTATGTAATCCCCTCATTGAGAAATTGTAAGGGGCGTTTATGCTCTGCAAACCTTTTAGCTATGGTATGACACCCGGAGGGTTGCCAGGATTTTTGTTTTACACTCTAATATGGATAATTTTGATTTAACTATACAGGGTAATTATATTCGAAACATGAATTTGAGACCAGGATAAGGACAAAAATTTTGAAAGAATTTTGAGAAAACCCTACCGTAAGAAAAGGATTGTAAGCGAATTTTGATTATTATTGGTATCTATTTCATTTCAGTTACGTTTTTCAAACTATAATTACGGTTCTCAAGGTAGGCAGTTACACCGTGTGGTAAAAGATCCCAACATATAAGTTCCTCCTTACTCCACCCCATCACAAACACAACCGCCATGACATTTATTTTTAATCACCAAGAATATAATTAAAAGATAAGATAAAATAAATCATACTTCCATTGGTATAAAATATCATCACATATTCAAACATGCTTAAAAAACACAATAATCCAAAAATATATTAATTATAATTAAATTACTAACTATATGAATAAAATGAGTTATAAAGAAATTTACTTATAATATTACTTGGGAATTTATAATACATACACATACATATAATTCAGTCCATTTTTTTTAAAGATAGTCATTCATGATCATACACAATTCACAAGTATATGGAAAAATATTCAAAGTTATCTGTTACTCCCTAGCTTACAGGTAATCACACAAGAGTCAATCCAAAGCTCTTAATGAAAGTTTGCAAAGTCAAACATAAATACCTATTCATATATTACTCATAACTATTCTAGAATTACTCTAACACTACACTAAAGCCTCAAATTGGACTTAAAATTATATATACTCACACTTATTATCTACTATAGGTCAGACCTTTATTTTAAAACTCTAATATTAGTTGTGAATAAAAATATAGATATGGTGAAAGATTTAATCATGATAGCATAGTTTGTGTGTGTATACATATGCATGTGTTGTTAGGAAAAAGGAAATGGTCTTTGGGGCAAAAGCAACAAGGAGATGTTTTGTATTTATAGATACCCATAGAATGACAAAAGTTGTGCCTGGGGTTGAGAGTATTTTGACCCTCATCCAAAAGGTCATAAGTTAGACTTGGCAGAGACAACAAACCCCAAAAATAATATGAAATAAAGGGAAGCAATAATCAAAAAGGGTATAACATCAAGATCTTAAAGAATGAATATATATATAATCACACCACACAAGGTCTTGAAGAAAGAAAAGGAAAGTAAAAAAAAAAAACACACACACACACACACTTACACTTTACATGTACACAAGAACATGGAAAGGTGTAACACCTCAAATTTTATTCACCAAAATACTTTATAATTATTTGAAGTATTCGATGAAATAGAATGGTGAATATTCAAGATCTTGGAACTTAAAGCAGTTAGTAAATTTTCATTTTCATGGGAATTGGAATAGAACGAGTTATGGAATTTATTTTGAGTATTCCAAAAAGCTCAATATTGAAGTATAATATGGGGGAAATGTAAAGAATACTATTTGACCCAATATTAACGTTAATTTTGGCTATGGAAGAAGAAAAGGGAGAAGGCCCAAGAATTAAATCAAAAAATATAATGTCAAAATGGTAATTTGCCAATTAAGTCAAGAGCTAATTATTTTCCCAATAATTCCGGCCATTTTCGGCCAAATAAAGAGGCACACTTTCCTGAAGAGGGCAATTTGTGTGTATAGAGGCACACTTATCAGGTTGTTGAGTAAGAACCTAACTGAGGTTTTATGAGTAGTGGGGGATTGAACCCTTAACTCATGTATACATGTCATGGTATTGCATAACATAGAGCATGCCATATTTAGTTTTCTCATTTTATATGACTGATTGTATGTTATTACTGAGATTCTCTCAAATCTCACCCTTTCCATAAATGTAACGTTTGCAATATCAGTAAACAGCTCCAAGGGCAAAAGGGTATTTACCGGCAATTGAAGGTTTTGGTCAAGATTGAATAGAGATGTTGGTTATCTAAGAACCATTTTGTTTTATTTTAAGGTCTATAAGTATCATGTATGAACCCCGGTAGGGAAAACCTGTAATGTAATCAAACCATTTATATAAAATAATGAATGTTACAATTCTCCTTTCTTAAAAGGAATTTTGTCCCCAAAATTTGACTCACAAGCAAAAAACATACCTAGTTAAACAAATGAGGGTATTCATGCCTTATCTTTTGCTCTGTCTCCCACGTGGTATCACCAGGAGCCATTCCTCTCCATATAACCTTCACAAGTCTGATGGTTTTGTTTCTTAATTTCTTATCCATTACATCCATAACCCGCTTTGACTCAACTTTATATGCCATATTATCTCTAAGTTCTATCTCCTCCACTTTAATAATATGGGAAGGATCTGGTTGGTACTTCTTCAATTGCAACACATGGAAGACATCATAAAGGTTCACAAGCTATGAAGGTAATGTAATTCTATAAGCAACCGATCCCACTCTCTGTAAAATTTCATAGAAACTTATGAAACGAGGTGAAAGCTTCTTTGCTTGAATCACTTTGCCAATGCTCATCATCAGTGTGACTCTAAGAAACACTTGTTCACCTACTATGAGCTCCAATGGTCTCCTTCTCCTATCGGCATAACTCTTCTATTTGCTGTGGGCAGTAAGAAGTTTATGCTGAATTACCTTAATCTTCTGAGTAGTTTTGTCCACCAAATCCAGACCTAGTAAACTTCTCTCATTCAGTTCTATCCAACAAATAGGAGATATATACTTCCTTCCGTACAATACCTCATAAGGTGCCATCTCAATGCTTGAGTGATAACTATTGTTATATGTAAACTTTTCTAGATGAAGGTGACTGTCACGCCCTATGCTCATCCACTTTCACAGCTGGGGATGCACATAGCCCTCACTCGAACCGTTGTTAGCTACCAAAGGACTCTTGGCGTGGCGGTGGGCTCTCCGTAATTCAACATTCCTCAACTGCCTTGTTGAACTCAAAAAACTGATGGGTGGCTGGTCTCTTCCTCGTATCACGCCTCAAACCCTGTATAAGTAAGTTTGAGCTCAACTCCTCGTCATCCATCTTCCGCAAATAGGATGAATACCGAGATAAATGGACGAAATAGGACAGGTACTCATCAAATGACTCCGTGTCCCCTTGCTTGATGTTCAAGAACTCGGTCTCTTTCTCAAGCCTCACAATTTAGAAAAATATTTTTTGTTGAAATGTTGTTGGAACACATCCTAGGTCAATGGTACGTTCTTGCTCCGGAAAGACAAAGCAATATTTTTCCACCAACGGTATGCATCTCCCTCAAGCTTGTACACCGCTAACCGAGCTTTCACTTCTGGGTTACTTATATAGAATGGGTTTAAAGGTTTCCCAAGATGGGGATTACATATCCAAAATTTGCTATATACATCTCATATACATACAGTAATCCCAAAAGCCAACTAGATAACCAACATCCAAAATACAAAATGTCACTAAAGCCCTAACCACTCCTGGTTGGCCGCTTCCCTTTCGAGCCACATGCCCTGTCTGACATGTTAGTCATTTGGAAAGAGTGAGATTCAAAAGAATCCCAGTAGTAACAAATCACTCATACAATATATAAACACAAGGCATGTAATGTATCATGTTCACCAGCATCATCAGCAACACAATGATCCATGGCTCACACCACAGACGATAGCACTCACGACTGTATCACAATGCACTATGTCCGCTTATACGGTAATCACAATGATAGCTTTCACTGCAAACACTATGCCCGCTTTCGCGATAATCACAATGACAGCTTTCACTACAAACACTATGCCCGCTCACGCAGTAATCACTATGCCAGCAGCATCACAAAACACAAGGTATCTCAATGCACAACTCCACAATGCACAAAGCTCCACAAGGCACAATGCTCCACAATGTATCTCAATGCATCTCAAAGCAGCAGCATACAATGCATGATAGGAAAACATACAATACATTTACATAAAGTATAAGAGAGGAGTCACTAACTTTCTTTGGCACAGTAGGCTCACGCGTCAAGCAGATATCAAATCCTATATCAAATTAGGGACAACCATCAATCTCTTTTCCAAACACTTATTCCATAATACTCTAAGTTGGTTATCATTTAGGACTCTTTAGGTGGCTAATAGAGGCCTAAACATATACCTAAAGGGTTAGGAGAAACTACCCTGAAAACCCCTTTTTGGAAGGCAAAACACAGATTTTTGGCTGGCTCACTCGAGTAAAGATGACCTCACTCGAGTGATGAGACACTCGTGCCTGAGTGAGAATGGCTCTCACTCATGAGTGTTTGACAGTGAGCAACCATCATGGCCAAAAAGTGCTCACCGCACTCGAGCACATAGCTTTGCACTCGGGTGATGACTCCAAACTTACTCGAGTCACAAAAGTACAAGACAAGAAGGGAGAACCCGAGAGCACAAGCAACATCAGAGGTCCAAGCTCACTCGAGCATACCCCCCAGTGCTCGGGTGAGAGGCCTACACTCGCGAGTGTCAGATCACACTCTTGAGCATTGGCCAGTGAGTGATAACCTGAGAGTAAACCTAACTCTGGACTCACACCATCACTCGAGCAATCCCTTTCTCACTCGAGTGACCACCCACTTCACTCACAGTTACAGAAGTGCACTCAAGCTCCACTCATAGAACCCAGGCAAAACTCGAAGCAAAAAAGGGAAAATATACGCAGCACTTGAGCATGATCTTCCCTTACTTGAGTGATGCTATCATAATGCCTAGATCGCAGCACATGACAGAAATTTCCCAGATAGTCAAAACCAATCCCAATGGTTTCCAAACTTCTCACAAAGCTCATACACACTTACTTATGCCTAAGGAACACATTGGCAACTTCCAAAACACTCAAATACCATTCTAACCACAATCAAACACTTAGGTCTCTATGACACACCTAATGCCCAAATTTCATGCAACTCAATTCAATTTTTCAAATCAACTCCAACAATCAAATAACTCCACAATAGACTAATTCCAACATCAATTACTATGAATTTCATTTATTCCAAAATAACCATAAATTAGGGCAAATTTTCCAGAATTTCTTAAACTTATCCAAAACTCATAACATATATATCAAAATGCATCAAATGCCTACCTCTTCACTTTGCCAAATCCAGAATCTTGATTCTCCAACTTTCAATTTCGTCCAACACCCAAATCACCACTAATCAAGGTTCTGAAACCACCACAATGAAGCTCTTAAAACTATAAACAAAATTAGTGAAGAGGATTTTAGCATAAGAAGATTATTACTCACCCAAAATCAAAGCTTTCCTTCCCTCTTTTCTTGCTTGAGCGCCGAAAATGGAGAAAGAAGAGAGAGAATATGAGAGATGGTGAGGTGATAAGGAAGAAGAAGATGATAATGAAGTGTTTCCTTTCCCTTTCCTAACACACAATCGAATAGGAGAGAGAAGAGAGAGAAAAAGTAGAATTTTATCCTCTTGTGCCACATCCAATGGTTCACACTATGCCATATGTCACCATCTTGTCACTTCCACAATGAGCTCACACAAGCTTAATGCACAGGATCCCGACCCATATGCAACAAATCTCAACCATTGATCTCTAATCACCAAATGCACATATATCAAATTTACATCATATTTCTCTAAAAGTGTTTAATAACACAAATTACAATCAATATCAAAGTCATTAGCCCTTAATCTTAAATTGGGATATTACATCAACAGATGTACTCTGCACATCCTTTAGCAATTTATGTTCCCTAACCATCAACCGGGTTGCATGGATAGACTTTCTATTTGGGGCATCCGCTACAACATTTGCCTTTCCTGGATGGTACTTCAACTTATAGTCGTAATCCTTGAGAAACTCTATCCACCTCCTATGTCGCATGTTAAGCTCTTTTCGGTTAAACAAGTACTTCAAACTCTTATGGTCACTAAAGACCTCAAATTGTGAACCATAAAGATAGTGCCTCCAAATCTTCAAAGCAAATACAGTTGTTGCCAACTCCAAGTCATGAGTGGGATAATTCTTTTCATGTGGCCTCAGTTGTCTGGAAGCATAAGCAACTACCCTACCATTTTGTATTAGCACACACTCAAGACCCTTCTTGGAAGCATCAGTATATAAAGTGAAAGTCTGAGTAGGGTCTAGAATCACAAGTACCGATGCCATACTTAATTTAGTCTTCAAAAATCCTGAAAATTTGCTTCACACTTCTCGTTTCGTACATACGGTTTGTCTTGTCCGGTTAACTTAGTTAAGAGCATGGCTATCTGTGAAAAGCCTTTAATAAATTTCCTATAATAGCCTATTAATCCCAGAAAATTTTTGGTCTTGGTGACACTTTGCAACCTTTCCCAATTCAATACTGCATCAATCTTACTGGGGTCCACTGACACTCCTTTAGCTGATAAAACATGACCCAAGAACTTTACTTCCTTCAACCAAAACTCGCACTTAGACAACTTCACATAGAGCTTATATTCTCTTAGCACTTGTAACACAACTATAAGATGCACTTTATGCTCTTCCTCATCTTTAGAGTAGATAAGGATATCATCAATAAAGACCACTACAAACTAATCCAAATAGGGCCTGAATATTCTATTTATGTAATCCATAAAGATAGCTGGAGCATTAATTAGCCCAAATGGCATAACAAGAAATTCATAATGGCCATATCTGGTTCTGAATGCAATTTTTGGAATATCTTTAGCTCTGACCCTTAACTGGTAGTAGCCTGATCTCATATCAATCTTGAAAAATACTGATGCTCCGGTCAACTGGTCAAGTAGATCATCAATCCTAGGCAAAGGATATTTTTTCTTTATGGTTGCCTTATTCAATTGGCGATAGTTCATGTGTAACCCCCTTTACGATCAAGGCCGAGAATAGATCATGAAAACATAATTAAGTTTAAATTAGAGACCATGTATGATTTGAGACTTGCAAAAAAATAAAATTTCCCAAAATCAGGATTTTCAAAAACTTTTACAAAACCTGTTCACAGTGGTCTCATATTCACATTTCAATATATAAATGGCCTGTACAGGTTGATTTCATTCATATATATCAAAGTACAGCATAAATTCCCAACACACTCGGGTTCTATTAATTAAATAAGGGTCTACAATACATAATTGCCTATAAAGTGTCCTATAATAAGGGGATTACATAATTACTATCTAACATATACATGTAATTCCCAACAAAATATCCAAATGATTTACATGATAACCAAATAGTCAAAACACTCCCAATCCGAAGCTCTACCCACTCTTTATCACCCACTTTCCTTTTGATCCTTCGACCCTGTCTAAAAGTTGTTTTGAGAGAGTAAGATTATAAAGAATCCTCGTAGTAACAAATCACTCATAGTATACACAACAATAAGCATGAAAGCAAATCATCACATACACATGGCAACTATAATGGCAATTACAACGGTAAGGGCAAGTATGACTCATGTCACCCTTACATTTGCTCACGCTAAATTGCTCACGTTGTATTGCATCACAACAGTTCACATAATATATTTCACCACAGCTGGGATTTATATAAAGCATTTCATACGCAAGTCATACAGGAAAGATACATAACACACAACCCATAGCTAGATTCACAACACACCGCCCCACGGGTCGGATCCACAAAGATCCATGTCAATTACAACGGCCGAGCTAGAGATGACTAGCGTCAATCCCTAAATGGCTTACACTGCATTGCTCATGTTGTAATGGACGATGTCACATGCAATTCACAAAACTTAATGACAAGTCATGCATACCAAAACATCATACACAACATGAGAGAAGAGTCACTACCTTTATCCTTCCGTGCGTGTCCTGGCGCCGATCTCTCCCGAGTAGGACAAATGTCAAATCCTATATTCATAATTAGGGATGAAGTGTCAATGCTTTATTCCAATTCTCAATGACTTCTTAACACTTAATTTGGTTATCATTATTGCTCTTTTAGTACCCATGCATAACTCTATCAATATCTAAAGGGTTGGAAGACTATCCCCAAAGATCCCCTTTTTGAAAGCTCAAACTTGATATTTTTCACTGAGACACTCGAGTGAAGATGGCCTCACTCGAGTGATGATACACTTTTCACCCGAGAACAAGGGTTGACACTTGAGTGACAGCCAAATGCTCACTTGAGTTCTAAGAAGTGAGGTGCAGAAGGTGCTCACCTAAGAGCATAAAAGAATGACAGTAACCAGAATTGCTTGTTGCACTCGAGCATAACCGAAATCACTTGAGTCGAAGCCAGATGCTCACCCGAGTTCCCAAAAGTAAAGTTCAAGAAATGCTCACTCGAGAGCATAAGAAGCTTTCAGAGAAGGACATCACGCAGGAATAAAAGCACTCGAGTGATGGCTTAGCACTCGCGAGTGCTAAGACACAGTTTTGCAAAAATGGACACGAGTGACAACCCAAGACGCAAGTCCATAGTGTTTCATATGCCTGTACTCGAGTAAGAGGAGGCTCACTCGAGTGGGAACCCACAACACCTGCAAGTAAGGCAACACTTGCCTTTAACTATGGAAGTGCAACAAGAACACAGAGAGCATAAAGGAAGTTTCCATTACCACACTAGAGTTAAACTCATCACCACTCGAGTGTTATTCATCCTATACTCGAGTGAACCTTAGATCACTCAAGTGATTCTATCAGAAACCAAAAGATGTAACAAAACTGACCACATCTCCTAACAGTTGCCCAATTGATCCCAATGGACTCAAAACTTCTACCAAAGCTACTCCCACACAAAAATATCCAAGGAATTCAATGGAATCATCAGAATAATCCAAATCCTATTCCATTATCATGCTTTGATTTTGGGCAACACAATCATCCAAATTTCAAAATCATCCAAATATGTCATTCCCATCCCAAATCAATCCTATCTATCCATATACATTTCCAACATACCAATACTATGCCAAAAGCCCAGTGGTCATCATTTTTGGATTAACGGCCAAAATGTCCAGAAATTTCAAACTAAACCATTTGGCATAAAACTTAGATAGATAGATTAGTCTCACTTACCTCTTTCACTTTGCCAAAGAGATTTCTTGATTCACCAACCTCCAAAATTTTGTGTGGGCACAATTCAACACCAATAGGCACACTATAAACATCAAAATGAAGCTCTCACTCGAAGGATCAACATTAATGAAGAGAACTTGAGCAATGGAGGCCATTTACTTACCTAAATCACCAGCTTTATCTTTCTCTCACTTGGTAACCATGGAGGACGAAATGGAGATAGAGAATGAGAGAGATGAGTGTTGGAGAGGATGAAAGAAATGATTATCTTACTCCCTCTTCCATGCTACAGCCAAAAAAGAGGGAAGAAGAGAGAGAAAAATATTATTTTATCCCTATTTGACTTTTTCAATGCCTCTCTCTTCTACACTTGACATATGTCCACATGCCATTGGTTCCCATAAAGCAAACACCCAATTAGTCACTTAATCCCTCCATTAGCCATTTAATTACACATATCATTTTCTCTTAGCTAGTAATTAATTCCTTATTTAATCACTAACTTATGGCCAATATTTTCATTCTTCCAATTTCTCACTAATTATGGCACATTAATTAAAATTGCCACAAAATACATAATTATTCTAATTAAATTCATAATTATCCACAATAATCATGATTAGCCCTTAATTAAAAATCTGGGGCATTACGTAATGCATAGCCTCAGACTCCTATCTTTCTTCTTCACAAAGAGCACATGCAATCCCCAAGGAGATACACTGGGCTTGATGTCCTTTTCTATCAACTCCTCAATCTGCTTTTTCAAATCTGCTAGTTCTAATGAAGACATTCGGTAAGGAGCTTTAAAGATAGGCCCCATCCTGGGTGCAAGATCAATAAAGAACTCTACTTCTCTCTCTGGGGGTAGAACTATCATCTCCTTTGGAAATACTTCTGGAAATTCATTTACTACTTCATTGTTTTCTACCCCTTCTTTCACTTCTACTTGAATGGAGAAAAACACCATGTATGAGGGACAATCCTTACGAATAGACTTTTCAACTTGTACTGTAGATAACAATCGTGGTATACTAGGACACATAGAGTCAACCGGGAGAGAGATGGTCTTCCTCTTACAACCAAAGATGGTGTCATTTTCCGACAACCATTCCATTCCCACTATCACATCAATACCCTTCATGGGTAGACAAACAAGATCTATAGTTGAGGTCCTACCATCAAACTCAATTGTACAATTCAAGCAAGCCTTAGAAGTTCTCACCGAGGCTCCCACTGGTGTATAAGCAATCATATCAAAAGGCAATTCATATATATGTAAATTTAATTGAGGCACACAAGCATAAGATATCAAAGAGTGTGTAGCACCATAATCAAATAAAGCTTCAATTTCAAGGCCTTGGAGTTTGAGAATACCTTTAATCAAATTTGGTGAAGCACTAGCCTCCTGGTGTAATAGTACAACCACTTTGCCTGGAATTGTAGCTCTAGCATCATTAGCTCCTCGCAAGCCATTCTCATAGAACCTAAAGACATAGCTTGGCTTCCCATACTTGTAACATATCAAACAATTTCCCTGGTGTACTCTTCCACACTTGGCACACTTTTGACTGTTAGCTGTGCTAGCAACAAGAGCTGTAGAGCCCCTATGAGAGTTTTGTCCCCATTAAACTGACTCCTCTGAGGTCCACTGAAATGACTCCTTAAAGGTCCACCAGAAAGATTCCTCAATGGATGACTAAACCGCTTCTTCATACCACTAAAACTATGCCTATTGTAACCCCCTGCCTTAAATAGCGTAATTATAATTTGATATCACTTAATTAAATTGGTTTAGAGACTGTCGAATAGTTTAAAACTCATTTAAAACTCCCTTTTATAGTAGGGACTTTACAAAATTTTCAAAACATCTTTCCTATTCCGATCTCAAATTCAATTATCGAATATAATCACATGTGCAGTTATATCACATTCATATATCAAAGTGTACAATAAAATCCCGGTAACCCCCGGGTTCATATATATAGTCTAAGGGTTCCAAATTCCCTACTAGGGGATTACACAACCGTGATCCGTATATTATTTACAACCCAAAAATAATATACAGTAATCCAAAATCCAAGTAGATAACCAACAATTCCATGTTCCCCAAAATCCCTAACCGCTCCTGGTTGGTTGTTTCCCTCTTAAGCCACTTGCCCTGTCTGAAATGTTAGTCATTGGAAAGAATGAGATTCAAAAGAATCTCAGTAGTAACAAAATCACTCATACAATATGTAAACATATAGCAGGTAAGTAAATCACAGCCAACACAACAATAGAACATGCTTTTCACCACAAGCGACAGCACTCATGGCTGTATAATAAAGTCACCAGCTTTCGCTGTATACATAAGTCACCAGCTTTCGCTGTATAATATAGTCACCAGCTTTCGCTGTATAATGAAGTCACCAGCTTTCGCTGTATAATATGGTCACTAGCTTTCACTGTATACACAAGTCACCAGCTTTCGCTGTATAATATAGTCACCAGCTATCATTAGCTGTATAAGCAGCAACATCACAACTCATCACAGCACATGACCAACATACATGCAATACATTTTCACAAAGTATAAGGGAAGTGTCACTACCTTGTTCTTTCCGGACGTTCTCTGGTACCGTTGGTTCACGAGTAGGGCAAATGTCAATCCCTATAAACCAAATCAGGGACAACCAATCAATCTCTTTTTCCAAGTTCTTAATTCCATAATACTTTAAGTTGGTTATCATTTGAACTCTTTAGGTAACTATTTTAGGTCTAAACATATGACTAAAGGGTTGGGAAAGGCTATACCAAAAACCACCTTTAAAAGTGTAAAACACTGATTTTTGGGGGTGGGCCGCGGCCTACAATCCTTGGGCTATGGCCCAAAACTGCCCAGAAACATTTGGGCTGCGGCCCAAAATCCATGGGCTGCGGCCCAAAGCTGTCCAGAGACGCTCAGAAGCATTTGGGCTGAGGCCCAGCATCCTTGGGCTGCGGCCCAGAAAATCCAGTTTCTTAGCTGAACTTCCAAAAATCATAACTAATTCCACAAAAATCGAAATGGGGTGATTCCAAAGCCAAATAAAAGCTATTTAAGTCCTCTTTCAAGGAAAAATATTGGCCATAACTAGAAATCACCACAAAAGTCCAGATTTACCAAAAACCTAACATTGTACCAAAACAGGGTCCAGCTTTGATGCCAAACTTTGGACAGTTCAAACTCCCAGCTCAAAAAGTGAAATGACACAAAATTTATGTCCATTTTGAAGCTTGAGATGTGAAATTTAAGACTGGAAAGTTTCATAATTTTTCAACATCATTTGCCCAGTCAAAACGTACACACCATCTGACTGCCCAGAACAGACTTACATTGGACAGATTTTCCAGATTTTGCCAATTGGCTTCCAATGGTCCCTAATTTCAAATCACATACTATTTTCACACAATTTGGCTCAAGGAACACATTGGAGCCATCAAAATGACCATATTCATTATCCATGAGCATGTTCTACCACAATCACTATATGTCACCTTAACATCTCCAATCAAACACACATTGCAATCCATTCCAACCCAAAATTCCAAGCCAATTCCAAATGCACAAAGACACTCTATGACACTAATTTCCACACTAAACACTAACCAAGTCATGTTTTTTTCGAAATTTACCAAAAATCAGGGCAAATTCCAAAGTCCTCAAGACTCAACCAATGATCAAAGCAACCATACCAAAGTGCTTCTAATTCTTACCTCTTCTTCTTCCCAAAGTCAATTCTTCAATTCTCCAACTTCCAAATTTCCACAAGCTCTCAACCTTCACCAACCAAAATTCTGAAACCATAGGAACATAGCCCTCAACCTCATGAACAACATTAATGAAAGACACTTGAGCATATGAAGGCATTAACTTACCAAAAACTCAAGCTTTTCCCCTTCTCTTTCCTTAGCTTGTTCAGCGAAAAAATGGAGGAGGATGAGAGAGAGAAATGAGATATTGATGATGATGATTCATTGCCTCTCATATACATAAACCGACTAGGAAGAGGAGAGAAAGAGAAAATGGTTTGAAAACTTGACTTTAATCCAAGGGTCCTTGTTTTGCCACTTGGCACCATCCTACTCTTTCTACCATAATTTCATATAAGCTTGCATGCATAGGATTCCACCTCTTGGTCTTTCAATCTTAGCCATTAATCTTGATTACTAAGAAGTGTTCTCAATAGTATCTAACCAGTCAGTCAGTAAATTTACCGTTTTGCCCCTGATTATCACAATGCACGATATATACTTCAAAAGTGCTCAATTAATATTAATTACATTACTTTGAAGTTGTTAATCCTTGGTCACAATCCAGGATATTACACCTATGCTTCCTAGTGATTCCCCCATAGGTCTTATGGGATATGTAAATCTAGCTTGGAATCCCTTCATTCTCCCGGCTTCTTCTTCTTGCTTGCTTCTAGCAATAATGTGTAGCTTGTCACACATCTTTTCAAAATCCTTTATCTTATCAAGGAATGGTGACAAAGCCATTTTCAAATCCGGCCTAGCTCCACTAATCAATCACACATTTATTTAAAGTTGTTTTGCGAATACTTGCAAAACTTAGACAATTCCAAAAAGCGAGCAATAAATTATTCTTTGTGTAAATCCTCTTGTTTGGATGTAAGGAATTCATTCTCTTTTGCTACTCTAATGGAGGTAGGGAAATAATACTTCTCGAACTTTTCCCTAAACTATTCCCCAGTCATCTCCACATCATCATCAATTTTGTTGCTTTCCCACCATTCTTAGGCAGCTTTATACATTAATCGCTTGGCAACTAACACTTTCTTTGAGAGCTTATCTTAATGACCTTGAAAATTTTTTCCAAACACTTCAACCACTCTAGTGCATCAGTCGGGTGTAGCTTTCCCTCAAACATTAGAGGAGTAAATTTCCTGAATTTGTCCCAAACTTCAGTAATAGATAGGGTGTGGTACTGAGAATGGAAACTGCTACCACCTCTTAATTCGTTGTATATACAGCTGTCACCTCTAGAATGATGATCAGTGGGAGTATCTTCATTAATAGGACTCTTTTCCTTATCATAATCACCACCTTGGTCTCTTCTTGCTGCCATTTCATTTTCATGCCTGTTCACTGTCTCCCTCACATCCAGGACTATATCTCGGAACTCCAACAAGATGGTACTGTTATTGTAATCCCCTGTATTAAAACCATAATTATGATTTGAAATATGTAATTAAAATGAAATAGAGACCAATAATCATTAAAAGTCATTTACAATCCCTTCCTTATATGAGGGTTTTCACAAATTTTTTCAAAACTTCATCCCTTCTCTAGTCTCAATTTTCAAGTTTCGAATATAATTACCTGTGTAATTAGTCACATTCAAACATATCAGAGTCTATAATAAAGTCTCGAAAACTCCTGGGATTCACTTACTAAGGGTTTAAACTTTCCCATATAGAGGATTACAATACCGTTTCAAAATAGTATTTACATCCCAAAAAAATAATATACAGTAATCTCAAATCTAAATAGATAACCAACAACCCAAAAGTAATATCCCTACAAGGTCCTAGCTGCTCCTCCTCATCCGTTTCTCCTTGGAGTCACTTGCCCTGTCTAAAGGTTAGTCAATGGAAAGAATGAGATTCAAGAAAATCCCAGTAGTAACAAATCACTCGTACAATATATAAACACATAGCATATAAAATCATGTTTAGCAGCAACACAATGATGTATGGCTCACACCATACACGACAGCACTCACAGCTGTATACACAATGCGACAGCTTTCTCTGTAATCTCTATGCTTAATGCGACAGCTTACGCTGTAGTCACTATGCTCAATGCGACAGCTTATACTGTAATCACTATGCTCAAAGCATCTCAATGCATGACAACATACATATAATGTTCTATACTACCTTATTCTTTCCTGACGTTCCTCAGCACAGTGGGCTCACGAGTACAGCAGATGTCAAACCCTATAACCAATATTAGGGACAACGGATCAATTTCTTTTCCAAATTCTTAATCCCATAATACTTGAAGTTAGTTATCATTTGAACTCTTTAGGTGACTATTAGAAGCCTAGACACATGCCTAAAAGGTTGGGAAAAACTACCTTGAAGATCCCTTTTTGGAAGTTAAAGCACTAATTTTTGGTTGAGTCACTCGAGTGAAGAAGGCCTCACTTGAGTGATGGCCCCAATCGCACTCGAGTTCCAGCAAGTGAGACACAGAAAGTGTGTACCTGAAAGCACCAACATACCTTGGAGTGGCCAATTCACCCGAGCACCATCCTTGGTACTCGAGTAAGGACACATATTCACCCGAGTCCCATTGAGTGAAATGCAAAAAGTGACGACCCGAGAACAACTAAAATTCCAAAGTAACAAGTGTACTCGAGCACTAGCCTTAGCACCCGAGTGACCACCTAATACCTGTGAGTGCCCACGCACACTCCCAACAACTTGCCTGCGAGTATGAACCTGAGACACACGTCCATAGTGCTACATGCACATGTACTCGAGTGGTATCCTACGCACTCGAATGAAAACCCTTATTACTCGTAAGTGAAGAAGTGCACTCTCGGTTTCTACCTGAGAACTCTACTGACACGTTGAAGAGAAAGGGAAATATCATGCTGCACTCGAGTGAGACCCTACCTCACTCGAGTAAGGCTTATCATAAGCCAAATCGCAGCAACTGATATAACTTGCCTAATCTGTCTCCAATGGTCCTAAAACTTATACAAAGTTCATTCCCACCTAAACTTCTATAAGGAACCTATTGGTAACCTTAAAACACTTAAAATCACATCCTAACAACAATTTTGCTCTTGGGTCTCTACATTACACCCAAAACACTCAATTATCAAAACTTCCACTTCCTATTTCTAAACCAATCCTAGTAACTCAAAGACACAATAGGCTACCAATTCAACCATAAGACTCTATCAAATTCCTACATTCCAAATTGATACCATATTTAGGGAAAAATTCCAGAATTTACAAAACTTAACCAAAAGTCACAACAAATATACCAAAATGTTACAAATGCTCACTTCTTCAATTTGCTAAAATCAAATCTTTAATTCTCCAACTTCTAAATTTGTTTAAACACTAAAACACCACCTTTCAAAATTCTGAAACCATTAAGATGAAGCTCTCATCAAGGTGGTTGACATTAATAAAGAGACCTAGAGCATTAGAGGCCAACAAAGATGTCAAAATCTCACCTTTGATTTTCTCTTTCTTCCTTCTCTTATGTGAAAATGGAGGACAAGGAGAGAGAAATGAAGAGCCAATAATGATGATCTGAATTTTCCCTTTTTTCCATGCTCAAACCGACTTTGGAGGGAGAGGGAAGAGAAAATTTGTTGAAAATTTGACTTTTGATCCAATGGTCCATATCTTGCCACATGTCTCCATCTCATTCTCCCTACCATGGATTCACATAGACTCACACATGTAGGATTCCGCCTCTTGCTCTTTCAATCCTAGCCATTGATCTCAAGTTACCTATGAGTTTCCTCTTCGGTAACTGACTAATTAGTCGGTAATTTACTATTTTGCCCTTGATTATCACAACATTCATTAAACCATCTTCAAACATATTCATACCACAATGCACATCATATCCTTCAAAAGTGTTTATTCATTAATAGTTATATCACTCTTGAAGTCATTAGCTCTTAATTACAATTCATGATATTATAGTTATCCTGAGAAAGAGGACCATTTTGACTAGGAGTGTAGGTTGAATTAGTCTTTTGAGTCCTCACCATCCTCCCCTCCTTTGAAGAACATCACATGGACATTAGGTAAGAAACAAGTAGCCAAACAAACTCTAAATCTAAATAAAGGGAAGTGCATATGTTATGGTAATTAATTTGCCACGACCTCTAAAAATTTTAAAGAAAACAATTAGAAAATCAACAAAATATCCATAGAACACTTGGGCTCTTATACCGTAATACCTCAAACCAAACAACCAAATACTTAACCAAAGTATTTCAAACATCACCAATAAGAATGTTCAACATCCAAATCATCAAAATACAAAATCAGTTCAAATAAAGTCCACATCACAATATTAAATCAAATACTCAAAGAATTTAAGCAAAATAAAATGTGGAAGTCTTAGGGTTATGGCACATAAAAACAACATAACATATGCTCCAGGCCCTTGAGGCTCACTCTATAGGTGTCTTCCCTTGCTTCCTACTAAAACCATCACCTGAAAATGTTAATATAAGGGATGAGATTCCAAGTCTCAGTAACTACTGAAAGTTTCTGCTGTACACAAGTAAACCATATATGATAAAAAGAAGGAACTAATTACGTATTTATTTCTATGTATCATAATCCTTATACAAGACAATTGCAAATTTAATCATCATTATGACAATCTATATTTTCATCACAACATGTAATATACAATTACACACTATGCAAGATGCAACCTCCCTTATATCACCATTCATCCTTATACCGCCGACTGGAGCCATAGGTTAACACATAGTCCAACAGATACCCATCCATTTGACTGGATTGTCCTAAGCTCACCAGTTCTTAAGATACACCCAGTTAAAGTTGTAGAGCTTAAGTCTAGACTATGGCTCCTCTTCTTAAAAGAACACAACTAAGGAGGTTCCACATGTCCCATAGCTCCAATGCAAATCTCGGCCAAAGGAAGACATGGAAGAAGGAGCCCTAACAAGTACCATCCATTGTACACCGAATGATAGCATACCATGTAGTAAAATATCTCAACATACAAATTCTTCCTTATTCCACCCTATCACAACTACAACCGCCATGACAGTTATTTTTAATCACGAAGAATATAATTAAAAAACAAGGTATAATAAATCATGATTCCATTCGTATAAAATATCATTACATATTCAAACATGCTTCAAGAACATAATAATCCAACAATACATTAATTATAATTAAATTATTAACTATGTGAATAAAGTGAGTTATAAAGAAATTTTCTTATAATATTACTTATCTGGGAATTTATAATACATACACATATACATATAATTCAGTCCATTTTTTTAAAAAAAATAGTCATTCACAATCATACACAATTCACAACTATATGGAAGAATATTTAGAGTTACATGTTACTCCCTAGTTTACAGGTAATCATACAAGAGTCATTCTAAAGCTCTTAATGAGAGTCTACAAAGTCAAACATAAATACCTATTAATATATTACTCATAACTATTCTAGAATTACTCTAATACTACACTAAAGCCTCGAGTTGGATTTAATATTATATATTCTCACACTTATTATCTATCATAGGTCAGACCTTTATTTTAAAACTCTAATATTTATTGCGAATAAAAATATAGATATGGTGAAAGATTTAATCATGATAGCATAGTATGTGTGTGTATACATATGCATGTGTTGTCAGGAAAAAGGAAATGGTCTCTTGGGCAAAAGCAACAAGGAGATGTTTTGTATTTATGGATACCTGCAGAATAAGGACAAAAGTTATGCTTGGGGTTACGGGTAAGTAAAATCAAACTAAAACGGAAGACCGAACCGAACTGAACTCAATTTGGTTTTTTTGTTCAGTTAATTTGGTTTTCGGTTCGGTGTGTTTAAAAAAATTCGATTATAATCGAAATTACATTATAAATGGGCTTCATTACTTATGTTAGTCCCTTGTGTGCAAGTTTCACTTTCCCTACTAGCCGAAGCCCAAGCCCAAAAATCATATTCATTTTAAAAAAATCTACAAAACCTAAACCAAATATACATAAAAATCACTACCAACCCAAGCCCAAGCCCAACAATCATATACATCTAAAACAATATACAAAACCTAACCTAAATAAACATAAAAAAGGGTAGGAAGAACACGACACCCACAATCTATTAGTGGCTTTAGTTTCTTCACTTCACCACCAACATCATTCTTCAACCACATCGCCGACCTTCTTCTCCTTTATCTCCTCTTCCTCTTTTTTGTTGTCTTCAGTCCTCACCTTTTTCATCCTCACTAGTCACTTGTATTAATATGTACTTTCAATCTCAAATATCCACCAGATCTACATCTTCTTTCATAATCCAACCAAACATTCTTCTTTGAAGTTGTAAGCTGCAGTTATTGCTGCAATCTTCCCTTCATCGACGGCCCCCTATCGCATCCAAGTTTGTCCTTGGCACCCCCCTCTCGCAACCCCAACATCATTGTTTGCAGTTCGCATATGCCGTCGCCAAGGTTTATATTTTTGTTCAACATTTGATTTTCTGATTTGTGTTGGTGTGTGTGAAAAATTACAGGCTTTGGTTGTTATTCTCTCCTGTGTATCTTTATCTTTGTGATCTGTATTATTTGTAAAAATTTTCCTTGTCTCTGTACGGAAGTATGTAGTTAGATCTTAAATCAAGATTAATTCCTTATCCTCCCTCTTCTTCTTCTTCAAATGGTGTATGTAATATCCCAATTTTTGATTATGGACTAATCATGATTATTGTGGATAATTATGGATTTAATTGGAATTATTATATGTTTTATGGCAATATTAAGTAATATGTCATAATTAGTGGAAAATTGGAAGAATGGAATTATTGGTCATGAGTTAGTAATTAAGGGAGAAATTAATTACTAGCTAAGATAAAATGAGATGTATAAGTAAAATGGCTAATGGAAGGATTAAGTGGCTAATTGGGTGTTTACCTTTATGAGAGCTAATGGTAGTATGACACTTGGCAAGCTTATATGTGGAGGGAGTGTGGGAAAGTCAAATTGAATTTTTAAACATTTTCTCTCTCCTTCTCTCCTCTTTCCGGCTGAAGCATGAGGAGGGAGTATGTCATCATCATTCTTTATCTTCCTCAACACTCCATCTCTCTCACTTTCTCTCTCCCATTCGTCCTTCATGGCTGCCAAGTGAGAGGAAGAAGAGCTTCTGATTTGGGTGAGTAAATGGCCTCATTTGCTCAAATTCTTTTCTTTAATGTTGCTCCATGGGTTAAGAGCTTCATTTTGATGTGTATAGTATGCCTATTTGGTGTTGATTTGTGCCACACGAAATTTTGAAGGTTGGTGGATCAAGAAGTTTTTTGGCAAAGTGAAAGAGGTAAGTGAAACTAATCTATCTATCTAAGTTTCATGCCAAATGAATAAGTTTAGAATTTCTGGGATTATTGCCCTATTTTTGAAAATATGGGTCATTGGGTAGTTTGGCTTGATATAGTTGTGGAAATGGTGTTTTTAGATGAGTTTTGAATAGATAGATTGATTGGAGGTTGAAATGTTAAGTTTAGTGATTTTGGGAAAATTGATGATTTGTGTTAATCCAAACCAAAGCATGATAATGGAGTAGGATTTTGGTCATTTTAATGATTCCATTGAATTCCTTGGGTGTTTTTGTGTGGGAGTAGCTTTGGTTTAGTATTTGGGTTCATTTGGATCACTTGGTAAAAATTTTAGAAGTATTGTCTTACCTTCTGCATTTTCTGGTTTCTGATAACATCACTCGAGTGAGGATGAACTCACTCGATTGCGCTAGTGTATTTTCCCCTTTGGCCTTCGGTTTTCATGTTGCACTTCCGGGCGAGAGGCAAGAGTGTTGCCTTACTTGCAAGTGCTAAGGGTTCTCACTCGAGTGAGCCTTCTCTCACTCGAGTGCTAGTGTATTTTTTAGCTGATCTATCGTCTCGGGTTGTCACTCGTGTCCAAAATTCAAGAGTGCGCTCTAACACTTGCGAGTGTTGAGTTCTCACTCGAGTGAGGTCTTCTTCACTCGAGTGATCCTCTTCCTTAAAAGTTTTTGTGCTCTCGGGCAAGCACTTCCTGTCCTCACTTTCTAGCACTTGAGGTGTTGTCCGTACAATGCTCGAGTGAGGCCTTGTGTGCTCGAGTGTTCGTACCAATGCTCGAGTGAGACCACTTTCACTCGAGGTACAACAGTGAAAAATCAGTTTTTGTGTTTCCAAAAGAGGATCTTTAGGGTAGTTCTTCCAACCCTTTAGGAGTTTTGTTAGGGGTATTTAATGAATCTAAAAGAGCAATAATGATAACCAATTAAGTATTATGAAGTGAATTAAGTCTTGGAATAGAGTATAACTCTTCGTCCCTAATTATGAATATAGGATTTGACATTTGCCCTACTTGGGAGAGACCGGCGTCAGGACATGCACGGAAGGACTCAGGTAGTGACTTTTCTCTCATGTTGTGTATGATACTTGGTATGCATGTTTATCATTGTGAATGTGTTATCGACCAAAGGGCATTACAACGCGAGCAGTTCAGCGTGAGCCATCGTAAGGGGCAATACTCATGATACCTACCCCAGTAGTTGTGTCTGCCGTTGTAAGTACTGAGGCTGCGTGATGGAATCATGGATTCCTGTTTGAGTTCCAGCCGTGGGGCTGTGCGTGTGAAATGTTTTATATAGATCCCAGCTGTGGTGATATATGTGATATGTTTATATGGATGTGTAATACAGCAAGCAATTCAGCGTGAGCCGTCGTAGGGGGCGATGCCCATGATACCTACACCGGCCGTTGCAATTGTTATGATTGCTGTGTGTTGTATGGATGATTTACTTTCATGCTTTGATGTTGTGCATATTATGAGTGATTTGTTACTACGGGGATTCTTTAGAATCTCACTCTCCCAAAAACATAAATTTTTAGACATGGCTGAAGGATCCAAGGGAAAGCGGGCGACGAAGAGTAGTTAGGGTTCCGGGCAAGGAGTTTTACTTTTGGAATATTTGGTTATCATTTTGTAATCATTTGGAATACATTTTGTTGGGAATTACTTGTGCATAGTGGATAGTATTTGTGTAATCCCCTAATTATGGGAAACTCTATAAGCGGTTGTGCTTTGTAGACTCTTAATTAATCAATGAAACCCAAGTGTGTCGGGAAATTTTGCTGTACTCTAATATGTATGAATGAAATCAACCTATACAGGCCATTTATGTATTGAAATAGGAATATGAGACCGCTGTGAACAGGTTTTGTAAAAGTTTTTGTAAACCCTGATTTTGGGAAGTTTAATTTTCTATAAGTCCCAAATCATCTTACGGTCTCTAATTTCACATAATTACATATTTATAAACTTAAATCTCGGCCTTAATCGTGAAGGGGGTTACAAGGTATATCAATTATATAATTTTGGATAATTTTGATTCTAACCGAACCGAACTGAAAAATTTCAGTTCGGTTCGGTGTTACTAAATGTCTCATTTTAATATTTCGGTTTTCCCTTGTAACTGAACGGAAACATCAATTGCTAACGTCTCATTTTAATATTTTGATTTTCACTCGTAACCGAACTGAAACATCAATTGCTCACCCCTACCTAGGGTTGAGAATATTTTTACCCTCATCTAAAGGGTCGTAAGTTAGACTTGGCAGAGACAACAAACCCAAAAATAATATGAAATAAAGGGAAGCAAGAATCAAAAAGGGCCAACATCAAGGTCTTAAAGAATGAATACACACACACACACACACACACACATACACACCCATGTACTCAAGAACGTGAAAAGCCAAGTGGGGCTTTGGCTGAATGGCAGCTTATATATATATATATATATTAACACTCACATATCCAAAGAGGAGTGAAACATGGGCTTATGTGGAAGAGTCAATAATTATATATATACACCACAAAAATAATGAGAAAGAGGAATTTTTTCTTTTTAAGGAAAGAAAAAAAAATCCAAAAGAATCCTCAGATGGTTCAAACAATAAAATTCTCTGTTGATATATATATGCACACATATACGTATGTGTAAGTAGAGCCGGGAATTCGGGCCGAGCTCGTTTAGGTTCGAGCCCGTCAAGGGTTGGGCCTATGATTTAGAGGCTAAAAATGGAAGCGGGCCTAAAAGGGCCGACCCTTTTAGGCCAGTTTAACTTTTAAAAAAGAAATGGGCATAAGGCAATGGGCAACAAGCATTTGTCAGCGAGTAGTGTAATATCCCAATTTGTGATTAGGGCTAATGACTATGAGAATTGTTGTAATTAGTGTAAGTAAGCACTATTGGGATTAATATAATGTGAATCTTGGAATAAATATGTGTGGTATTTAAGATCAAGGGTTGAGATTCATGGCATATGGGTCGGAATCCTATGCTTTGCGGTTGTGTGGGCTCATAGGAGAGTGATTAAGATTTGGACATGTGGCATGGTGGTGGCCATAAGATGTGGCACTAGGTGACAAAAAGCTACTTTTCTCTCTCCCTTCTCTCTCATTTCGGTTGAGTGTGGGTGAGGGGGGAGGAAGAGACATTTCATCATCATCATCTCACCATCTCTCATCTTCTCTCTCTTTTCTCCATTTCCGGCGACCTTGAGGCAAGAAAGAGGAAGAAGAAAAGCTTGAACCTTGGTGAGTTATGATATTCTAATGCCCTAATCCTTTTCTCTAAAGATATGCATCTCATTGAGAGCTTCATTGTGTTAATTTCAGAATCTTGAAATAGTGTTGATTTGTGAGTTGGTCGAATTTGGAAGTTGAAGAATCAAGATTTTGGATTTGGCAAAGTGAAGAGGTAAGGATTTAGTGCATTTGGATATATTGGTTGTGATTTTTGGTTAAGTTGGTAAAATCTGGGAAATTGCCCTAATTTTGCCTATTCCTGGATATATGAAGTTCATTGTGATTGATGATTGGAAATGATTTATTGTGGAAATATATGAGCATTTGATTTAGTTTGGAATGTTGGAAATGTGTTAAGGGAAATGGGATGTTTGTTGTGATAGAGACCTAAGAGCATGATTGTGGTCAAATTAGTTTTGGAGTGTTTTTGAAGTGGCCAATGTGTTCCCTAGCTAGTGCCAAGTGGGTGTGAGCTTTTGGTAGAATTTGGGAACCATTTGGGAGTAAAATTGATCATCTGGTGTTTGCAGAGATGATCTGCGTTTTTGGTCTCTGATGCATAACACTCGAGCACGGGATGATCATGCTCAAGTGATGTGAGAATTTTTACCTTTTCTGCTTGAGTGATAGTTGGGGTTCTTTGAAGGAATCTCGAGTGCTCTTCTTCGTTCTCGAGTGAGGGATGAACATGCTCGAGTGAGCTTGGGTCTGCTCGAGTGATGGTGTAAGCCCAGAGTAGGGGTTGCTTTCGGGTTGTCACTCGCGGGTAAGGTGCTTGAGTGTGCCTTCTCACTCGTGGGTACGTGGTGTTTACTCGAGTGGATATGGCTGTGCTCGAGTGATCCTGATCTTTGAGAGCTTGTGTACTCTCAGGTCCTCACTTCCTAGTCTTCACTCGCGGGTGCTCGAGTGAGGCATTTGGCCTTCACTCGAGTGAGGTTCAGTGTGCTCGAGCGAGCCGGTTCCTGAAAGCTTCTTTGTGCTCTCGGGTGTTCACTCGTTGTCTCTCACTCTCTTGTGCTCGAGTGCTGTCCGTACCAATGCTCGAGTGAGAGCTTTTGTGCTCGAGTGAGGCTGTCAAAAATAAGTGTTTTACCTTCGAAAAAGGGGTCTTTAGGGTAGTGTCTTCCAACCCTTTAGGCATATGTTTAGGCCTCTAGTGGTCACTTAAAGAGTCCTAAATGATAACCAACTTAGAGTATTATTGAAATATGCATATGGAAAAGAAATTGATTGGTTGTCCCTAATTTGATATAGGATTTGACATATGTCGTCCTTGTGAGACCACGGTACCGGAGCCAGTCAGGAAAGATACAGGTAGTGACTCTTTCTTTATATCTTATGTGATACATTGTATGTGTGCTATATCATTGTGATGAAATGGATTTCGTATGCTGCAAGTTTTGTGAAAATTGTGTGAACCACCGCTATACCAATAGTCCCTGAGTCGCTAACAATGGTTCGGCCAAGGGCTGTGTGCCTTCCCGGCGGTGAAAGGGGATGAGGTTAGGGTGTGTTATATGTGATTATGTGGGCCAAAAGGCTAATTGTGAGCCGAAAGGCTATTTGTGAAGGCCGACGGGCCATTTGTGAAAGCCGATAGGCTATATGTGAGCCGTAAGGCTATTCGTATGCACTGCCACGCCAATAGTCCCTGAGTCGCTAACAACGGTTCGGGTTAGGACAGTGTGCCTTTCCAGCTGTAAAAGGGGATGAGGGTGGAGTGTGATTTGTGTTTCTGTTATGAGATGATTTGTTTACATATTATGTGATTGCATGTGGTATGAAAAAGTTGTTACTACTGGGATTCTTTAGAATCTCACTCTTTCCAAATGACTAAACTTTTCAGACAGGGCGAGTGGCTCGAAAAGGAAGCGGACAACCAGGAGTAGTTAGGATTACTCTGAGACTTAGTGGTAGTTGGTTATCCTCGTTTTGGATTTGGGGTTACCAAATGTATATGAGATGTAAATGAATATTTTGGATATGTAATCCCCATTTTGGGAACTTGTAAACCCATTATATTTATGAAGTAACCCAGGGTTTTGCCGGGATTTAGTTTCCGCACTATGATATTTCTTATGTGATTTGATTTCTCAAGTAATTATATCCATCTATGAATGTGAGACCAGCAATAAGTATGTTTTGAATTGATTTTCGAAATACCCCATCTCTTGGATGTGGGATTATAAATTGTTATTTCATCTTATTGGTCGCTATTTCACTTAAATTTCGAAATCCGGATGTAATTACGGTGAGGGGGTTACAAGTAGAGTTAACATAACCTAACCTTCATATCAGAAATGCTCTCACACTGATTCAGACCTCATTTGAAGCTTCTCTTCTTTGATTTTCATTTTTCTTTTTTTGCATGTATACGCCAAAATCCAAATCATGTGTATATTATTACTGACATTTAAAGCTTGTAGGCTTGTTTGATTGTGGCTGTGAACTTATTTAATTGGTTATGAACATTAATTATGGTTTGAACTTAAGTTTTAGTGTTTGTGTTCTATTAAACTTGGATAATATTTATATTTTAAATTAGTGTTGATGATATTTATGTTTTAAATTAGGTATTTTAGTCTTTATGAAAATAAGAAACAAAAAAGGAATGACAAGAAAAAAAAAAGAAAAAACTTAAATGGGCCTAAAGCCAGCGGACCGGACCGCTCTAAAAGGGTACGGATTTGGATTCGAGCCTAAATGGGTCGGCCCATTTAGGCTCGAGCCCGTCACGAGCCGGCTCATTTTCCCAACACTATGCTCAAGAAAAGAGGAGGGGATTATGAGGGATGTGCCCCGTGAGGGAATGGATTTTATTACATAAACACACAAGATTGAGGTAATGCTTCCTGTTTGCTTGGTGGTATAGCTGGGAATACGGGCCAGCCCGCGGGTTGCGGGCTGGCCCGCACCAACCCGCGGCCCGTGTGGTGAGGGCCTGTGCAGCCCGCACTTCTACGGGCTGGCAAAATGCCAACCCTAACCCGCAGTGTGGGGGTTGCGGGCCAGCCCGCGGGCCCGCATTTTTTTTTGAAAAAAAAAAATTCATATTTTTTAAAGAGGATTAAAAATATAAGACACATATAAATGAGTAATTAAATTTATCTTCCTAGTATCAATCATTTCTTTTATAAAAATTTAAAAACATAATCTAAAATTTAAGAGATAAAGTTATCAAATTTGTTAAAATTTATAAACAAAACATAAACTCATCCTCAAACAACCAAGATATAATAATTTTGTTTAAAGAAGAAGGGAAGAAGCTAAGATTTTTTTATTTTGGATTGGGAGGTACCAAGATAAAAGTAGAAAACTTATAAGTTTTGTAAAATTATTATATGTAAATAAAAAATAAAAAAATTTTGCGGGCTAACCCACGGGCTGGCCCGCATTAACCCGCCGGTTATGCTGTGTAGGCATGTGTGGCCCGTATTTTTACGGATTAGGATTTTTCCAACCCTAACTCGTCAAAACCCACGGGCTCACGAGTTGAGCCCATATTACCGACTCTACTTGATGGTGGAAAACGTGGTGAGAAGTGTTGGAAAGACAAGATAAGACACCTTACAGAGTAAAGTAGTAAGGAAATGAAGGAAGTGGGTGAGAAATATGAATCCACTTACAAGATATCGTTCAATGAAAAGAATCATAACAGGGGCGGCGAGCACGCAAAAATGGAACAGGAGGAAGAGTACTTGAGTCTAGGGAAGCGGCACGGGATGGTGAGCAAAGTGAGGAGAAAAGGGGATCGTATAGGAGTAGGTTAGGGTATGATCCTCTTATTATAATAATATATAAAACATATATATATAATAGTAGCATCAATAATAATAATCACACTAAAAGCTCCTCCTTTTTTTTTTTACTTTAATTATCTAATTATAAGATACATATATGCACACGGGTATTTCTACACACATGCCTATATATTCAAAATAATTATTTTTAAGGAGATATTTCATTTGTATTCATTTCTTTCCTTTTTTTAACAAATTTTTAGAACATGCTACTTCTTTTAAGTTATTAATTTATTTTTCCATTCCTTGACTGAATAAAATCTAACTACCCATAAGCTTTAAAATAATGGATGTTACTTTGGCAAAAAAAAAAAATAAATAATAATAATGGATGTTACAGTTATAAATATTAGTGTGTGTGGAAATGTCCATTTCCCTCTTCCTTTTCATCTTTTCATAAGTGATTCCGACCACCACTCCTCCATCATTCAATTAATCTTATAACTCACTTTCCACTTACATTATATTTATGAATTTTATTGTCTATTATTTGTCAAGCAAGTGAATTACTATAGAATATTTCTCTCATAAGAAAAATCATATTTAATATTTAATATGTGCAATTAATAGGAATAATTTGTTATAAATTATAAATTTATTAGGGGATAAAATAGATTAAGTTGTTACATTTTGTCAAAAAAAAAAACATTTCAATCAACTAGCACCTAATCAAATCTTGGAAGTGGGGTTACCCTTGATTAGGTTTTTGAAATATGCAAAATACTAAAATGTTATGTCTAACCCCTAAACGTGCTGTCGTTGGGTCAAGTTTAGTAAAACGACCCCCAACATTTGTCTATTATAACGATAACAAACAAAATAAGGACATATTTGTTTGGGCGTTACGATTGCTTATAAGTTGCTTTTTACGTAAATCGAGACATAACCCCTCTCACATACTTACTTCGTATACCGTAAATCACTATTAAAAAGCAACTTATAAGCAATTGAATCGCTGAAACAAACAGACACTAAATAATTGCAGAAGCCAAGTCCGATTTCGCTTTGCTTTTTAGAGTTGCTGTAATGTATCGTTTCCAGTATTATTTTAAAAAAGAAATGATTGAACAGACATGATTATTGTGTACGGAAGAACGGGGCTCTCAAGTCTCACCTATTATTACTATAAAACAAATGAATAGGGTGCTCAAAGGCCTTAAACGGTTAAGCTTATTAGTGGTACCACATTTTATTATCTCTCTAATCCCACGAATATGGACTATATTCCTTTTTTTTTTTTTCATCTTTCTTTTTGGGACTATATTGTACGGAAAAAAGTGTTGGTGTTGCCCCATTAGATTAACTTTGTTTTTTTTTTTTTTACATACAAAAAATTTAGGTGGGTTGGATTTTGAAAGTTCACCAACGTGACTATTTGGTATAACTTTTTCAGTCCAATAAGCCCATTTTTTGGGCAATAAACCCAAATAAAAGCACAACTCGTTTTTGCAGTGTTTGACATGATTTTTTGCAAAAAATTATAAGCCCGATAACTAATAAAACTGCTAACTTATTTTTGAAAAAAAGCATCAACTTATTTTTTCTTGGGTCGAAAGCCTCATTTGCTTACTTCTCAATAGTTGTTGTGATAAATCTGTCAACAAGGTGTCCATTTTTTTTTTTAATTATCCTTATCATCACATAACGTCATTACATAGATTAACTGTTTTTTTTTCCGGATACAATGTATTGAAAGGATCAAAGAAGACAAAAAGGCTACGAGTTTGGTTAAATTCAATGGATAAAAATTTTTTATCCTAAATATAAGTTTACCCTATTAGCAAACAAATCAAAAAATCGACCATGTTTTTAAATTTATGGGACATATGATCTAATTAGTTATGTAATAATTTTATGTGAAATTATGTATTTTGGCATCACATTTTCTAACTTTAATTTTTCCACTAATTTTTAATTTTAAATATCTTTTTTGTTATAATTAACACAAAAGCACTCATGTAATCACCAATCTAAACAAATTTTTACTCTTAAAAAAGCATTTATACAATCGCCAATTCAAATAAGTTTTGACTTATAGAAAATCACTTATTCAATTGCTCATCCAAATATAAATCATATTACAAAAACTGATTTTTTTTATTATGTTATTTTTAATAAATTAGAATTATAATAAAACATTTTTCTTACCGTTATCCCAAACACACACTAAGACACGCATGCAAATTTAAAAAACGACTAAAGAAATCTTACGAATTACCTATTAACAAAATCCTTATACTAGAAACGGAATATAAACTTATGGCCTTGTGGGCAAGTTTAACTTAAGTAGAAATCCAATGTTCGTTCTCAACCTATGCTTCAGTCCTTTATTTGTTTATTTATTTTTAAAAGGTTTGTATAGGCATTATATAAATAATACAATTTATAGGAAATTTTATATTTTTCCTAAATAATCTTACATTTTATATCAGTTAAATAAATTTTTGTCACGTTGGACAACTGTACTATTCATATTTTATGAATATTATAACTTGTTAATGATTAAAATTAAATTATTTATATTGAATACATCATATAAATACTAGTAAAAAAATAAAATATCAAAAGAATATATTTTTGCAAATAAAAAAGAATACATCTTTAGACCAAAATACTCCTCTTTCAAAGTGAATTGGATTAAAACATATTTTTGAAAATGTAATAAAATATTAATAAGTTTAGAAAAATTAAATTTGGCCAAATTGTTTTATAATTTTTTTTATTTAAAGACAAATTTATTAAAACACTGATAAAGCCATACACATCTAATGGGATTTTCTTTTAAGTTGAATAGAGCTCATTATATTATTCTATGTAACATTTTGATTCAAAAATTTTTTTATCAAGTAGTAATGTTTATTTCTTCGGGAAAAAAAAGTAATGTTTATTTCACTAGGTTGAATTCATGCATGTTCATTTCTTGTGGGATTTTTTGATCTTGATTAGTACCTTCTTTTATTAATACCTCACCATGATTTTCTCTATTTTTTTTGGTCATGACATATACATAGGGTTAAAATTCACGACTTCGCTCTTAAGAAGACCTTAAGGGAACTGCTTGATGTTGATTTTTTTTTTTTATCATAATGTAATACCTTGAATTTTGAGATTTGAGGTTAGAGAATAAGCCTGAAATATGTGAACTGCTAAGCCTGATTTAGCAAGATCCTAAATTTCGATTAAGGGTTAAGAACTCCAAAAATGGAGGTGATTAGGGAAAATAAACCCTTTTGGAGATTGTGAGGTGAAAATGTGATTTGTATGTGTAATGAGCAGCGCCAAAATCCTGTATTTAAGTTCAATTATTGATTAACATATAAATTGTCTTAAAATAGAAGGAAGGGTGCATTTTGTGATGGTATGGAAAGATATGATGTGTTTTGGTGGTGATTCAGTGTGAATTGCCATAATCAGCGACAAAACGGTAAAAGTATCGACCAATTAATCGGTTACCGAAGAGGAAGCTTATTGGTAACTTAAAGATCAATGGTTGAGATTAATTGTTATAAGATTAAAAAGGGTAGAATCCCATGTGTATGAGTTCATGTGAGCTCATAAAAATGAAGCAAGGGTGTGACACTTGGCATATTATGAGTCATAGATTGGGTGAAACGGTCAAAACACCCATTCCTCTCTCCTCTCTTCATTAAGGTCGGCCATGAGGGTTTGTGGCAACCAAAAAATCTGATCTCTCTCTCTCTCCTCCAAAGCTCCCATGGACGTCCAAAGCTAAGGGAAGAAAGAGAAAGATATAGGTGAGATTTTAGTTAGTTTATGATCCTCTAATGCTCTAATATCCTTCTTTAATGTTATTTATAGTGATGAGGGCTTCATCTCTATGGTTTTAGATTTGTGAAAGAAGGTATTTGAGAGTTTGAAGAATTTGGAAAGATGAAGAATCAAGAAATTGGTTTGGGAAAGAGGAAGAAGTGAGTAAGAGCTCTCTTTTTATCTATATATTGTGACTTTTGGTTGAGTTTTGGAAATTGTGGTTTTTGCCTTGATTTTGGTTTATTTGGGAATTAGAAGAATTGGATGTTGTTTTATGTTGAAAATGGTGTTTTGTTGTGTAATATAATCATTGGAATTGGTTTGGAACATTTAATGAAAAGTTTGGAAATTCTGTCTTTTGAAACTCTGTGCTAAGCAGTCTGTTTGTATTGCTGTTTTGAATAGGCCAATGATGTCAGAAAATTATAAAACTTTTCAATCTTAAATTTCACATTCCAAGATTCAAAATGGAGATATAATTTGTGTTATTTAGTTTGTGTGCTATGAGATATGATTGTCCAAAGTTTGATGTCGAAATTAGACACTGTTTTGGGGTAGTGGTAGATTTTGTGTAATTCTGGAATTTTGTGGTGATTTCTGGTCATGGTTCATATTTTTCCTATAAAAAGGACTTAAATACCTTTCATTTGGCTTTGGAATTATCTCATTTTAATTTTTCTAGAATTAGTTATGATTTTTGGAAGTTTAGCCAAGAAACAGGATTTTCTTGGCCGCGGCCAGTGGGTTATGGACTGCAGTCCAAATGTTTCTTACATGTTTTTGGCCGCGGTTAGTGGATTTGTGGGCCGTGGCTAACCCCCAAAAATGACTTTTTGGGCTTCTGAAGATGGTCTTTGGTGAAGTTTTTTCCCAAGCTTTTAGGCATGTGTCCAGGCTTTAATTAGCCACCTAAAGGTCATGAATGGTAACCAACTTTAAGTGTTATGAAAGTAAGGTTTTGGAATAAAGAATAATCCTATGTCATTGATTTGGTTTATAGGGTTCGGTATTCACCCTGATCGTGAGTAACCGGTGCTGGAGCACACGTGGAAAGACAAGGGTAGGAAACTTACATCTCCTGTATGTATTTGATATTTGTGTTAGTTTATTGATGCATGTTATTGCTTTGCTTGATTATGTGAAACATGTATGAATGATTTGAAGCTGTGTTTCAATTTATGCTATGGCCATAAGTATATTGTTCGAAGCATTGAGCTTGCAGATTTGTCATTGTATAAGCATGAGTTATGTGATGCAAGTATGTCATGCATTAAACATTTATCGTACATGCATATGGTATTGTTTTCCTACTAAGATTCTCTCAAATCTTACCCTCCTCTACCAACATTTAGACAAGGAAGGTAGATCGAGCATGGAGCAAGCATCCAAGGGCGACAAAGACTTCTTCGGGTTGTCATTTTGGTAGTTGGTTATCGATTCAATAGTTGGAATTATGTATATATTATGTTGTATATATGGTTGGATAGGTTGGGATTTGTATTTGGATGAGTATATTTGGTTATGTATTTGGAATAAGTTATTGAATATTTGTATATGTATTTAAGTTGGATTGTGTAATCCTCATTTGAGTAATTGTAATGGGCTAATGTGCCCTTTGAAACCCAATAGCAAAGGTATTAACCTAGGATTACTGGGATGATTATGTTGTGCACTTTGATATTTGTAATGAATGTGATTTATCTTCGCATAGTAATTGTATTCGAAATTTGAATATGAGACCAGATTAATTAGATTTCGAAATATATTTGTGAAAACCCTATCGTGAAGATGGGATTTTAAAATAATTTTGTTTATTATTGATCTCTATTTCATTTTAATAGCATATTTCGGATACAATTACAAAGGGAGTTATACATAACATATACATAGGGTTTGAATTCACTACTTCGCACTTAAGATGACCTTTAAGGGAATTGCTTGATGTTGATTGGGCTACAAGGCCCTGACTATGTATCATTAACATTTTTTTTTGTTTTTTGAAAATTCTTTTTTTTTATCCCTTGGGGACCCCCCGGTATCCAACGCCAAATGGCAACCGACTACGTCCGGGTCCGAGAGACAAGAGTGCTGCCCAACTCGATTGTGGACAGGGTACGCCCTCTCCCAGCGAGAGCGCTTCCCGGGACTCGAACTTGCGTCCTCATCCTTACGGGGGCTCAAACCACTACCATTTGAGCCAACTCTCGTTGGTGTTTTTTGAAAATTCTAGATACATTCATTAACTACTTAAGATAAGGATATATCAAAGCCTAAACCTCCTTCAACAATCACCACCTCTCCTCCTGATGAAGGTGGTAGTTGATCAAAGATATAAAAACTACTTTCCTGATTAAAAGACGTCTTGGCTAAATAGTATGCCATTACAAGATTTTCCCTTAAACTATGACTAATTGAGATATGCTAGTCCTTGTGAAGAATCATTTTGGCATCCTCCACAATATCACTAAATGGATGATCCGTATTGCAACCCTTTATAAGCAAATTAATGGCCTTTAAAGAGTCAATGTAGAGAGCAACCTTCTTGAAATTTCTATTCCAACACATTTCTAAGCCATGCAGCTAGAATTCCTATGAGCTCTGCAATAGTAGAAGGAAGGAATGTTAATGAATTTACAGCTGAAGCCATAAATCCATCTGTTACTACTGTCCCTAAAAATACCCTCGCACCCACTTCTTCCATCTTGTAGAGCTAAGCCATCCACCTCTAGTTTGACATATTCACTTGCTGATCATTTGTCCTAATCCTACTTGAACAATTATCTATGTAAAAAACACAATTTTCCAACAAGTTTTTATGTAATCAGGCATAAAACAAACTATTGTTAGTCGTTAAAACATGCATATCGCTTGTGTCATCAAACAATTTCCCACACCTTGACACCCAAATATTCCAACAACAGTTTGGATATCATATTCCAGTATTACCGAGTCTAGATAGTTCTCTCATGTTAAAGCCGGAAAAAAAAAGGTTCTCTCATGTTAACATTTTATATTATATATATATATATATAGTGCCAGATAAATATATAATTAGTGTTCCTACGTTCCTACTTCCTAGCAACTAGCATTATTACTTTTTATATGAGTTGTGGAATGTTATTCATGAAAAAGTTACTTGGTGTTATATTATAATATTTGTACAAATATATAAATATTGGTCCACCCTCTCTCTCTCTCCCCCCACCGTAAAGTATAACCGAACCGTCAAGGCATGAAGAGAGGTCGACGTGGCATATCCATAGCCTCACAGTTCGGAAAAGCCAAAGAGATTCATGAAACTGCGGCTGCGGCAACGTCTGTTTCCGGCGGCCTCCTCTCTACCTCTCTCCCTCTCTCTCTCTCTGTGTCAGGGCCTTTCAACACAAACACAGAATCAAACATCTTTTTGCGTTATCTCTCTCTTAACCCTTCACCTTTTTCTTCTTCTTTTTCGCTCTTGGGGTTTAAAGATGTAACGACCCAACAGTGTCGCTCAAAGTGAGGTATGTTTCTCTGATTATAACCTCTCATTAGAATTTTCAATTTTGCTCAAATCCTTTGGTCAGTCTCTTCTGCATTTCCCTTCGCAGCTATGGGACACATATTTCTTTCTCTATTTCGCTTTACTTTGATTCCCACTTCATTACGCCTTATATATGCTATATAATGTGATCGTTCTATTCTTTATGGTTTGTTCTGTTCATTAATCGTCTTAGCTATCCACTTTTCTTATCGTTTCATTGGTTGTTCAACGGCGAGAAACGCTTAGCTAATTAACTATACCCTTGCCTGCTTTTGTCTCTTGCATTTATATGATGAAATTGCGGTTTGGACTTTGGAGTGTTTTTTATCGCATCACTTCCTCCTTTCTACACACACATATATAGTGTGCATCAAGTAGAGTTTTGATAATTAGGTGCGTAAGATCAAAATTCAGCTTTGTCACCTAATTAAAATTAGTACACTTAATTTGGTTCTTGTTTATCAAAGTATTATATGCTATATGCTTCTCGGAGTGGTGAGGTTTTGCCCTACTTGATGTTGAAACTTTTGGTTCTGTTTGGTAGAGGAAAGTTTGAAGTATAAATCAGTATTTAGTAATCTTAATTTAAGTTCTTGTATAGATCCCTGGTATAATTCTTTATACCCAAGCTTGAGGAAGGGAAGGCTCAGAAGATCACCCTCGTGGAAGCACACGGCAGCCGAGATCCACCTCCTGCTTGAGATCTCAAATTGCTTCAAGTGGGAGATGTAGGTTAGATAGCTCATACCTATTATATTGTGTGTACATAAGTATTAGTTTTGAAACTGGGAAGCATGGATACAACACTGACATAGATACCCAGCACTGCAATACCAAGAAATTTGAAGTGTTGGATCATATGTTCAATACGAGTGTCTAACACGTGTCATAGCTTTGAAATAGTTGGAATAGTGCATAAACTCAACTTCATGTCTTAAGGTCAATAGGGATTGTGCATGCTCGTTGCAGTTTGTGAAAATCTATAAATATTACAAATATTATTAATAATTTTGGTAGGCCCCTGTGCTTTGCATCAGGGTTCTCAGACCCGGACCGGATTGGCCGGTCTAGCTTGGAACCCGCCGAACCGGTCAGTAGACCGGTCCGGTCCGGGTCCCAATTTTCAAAAAAAAAAAAAATTCTTTTTTACTTTTTCCTTTAGAATTTCATACTATAAGCCTAAAATCTTCAATTACTCATCGGTTTGGCCCCGATTTGACCCACTGACCCTTAACCCAGTACCCCGAGCGGTTCAATACCCGGTCCGGGTTTTAATACCTTGCTTTGCATAAAGTCTAAAGAAGAGTTGCATTATTTACAACTTATAAACAGAGTGGTTTGATATAGATTTTGTATTAGGTATTGATTCTTGGAAAACTTTAAAACGAAAACAAAAAGTAAGAGGGAAAGAATTACCATGAGGAAATAAATTTCATGAAGTGATTATTAAAAGAGCCAAAGCCATGAATTGGATTATTATTTTTTATTTGCAAGGAGCAAACTTTAGGAAAATACTAATTAGGTCAATAATTGTTGGAATGGCTTTTTAATTATTTGAAGAATTGAACCTTGTGATGCCAAGGATTGCAACCACTCAAATGATTATTAAGACTAATTTATTTGCTTTTGAAAAATATGGGTAAAAAAATCGTATCAAGAGAGAATTATTTTTATGCATGGATTAAGAAGTTGATATAAAAGCTAATCATTTATCATTATTCATGTACACGTGTTCTCTTTAACGAGCTGCCATTTCATTGGACTGAGTGCTTCTTGGAATATTCTTGTGCTCATGCACATGGAGACATCTCTAGTTGAACAGGGGAAAAAAAAAAACTGTGGATGAAAATCACATAAAGATGCAATTAGAGTACAGAAGTGCAGTTAGAGTTAGCCATAATTGTTACCTAATTCCAGTCAAATGTCCAGAAATATAAAGTGAATCTTTTGTGTCGCTTAATGATCTTTGAAATAATTCTGTTGGCTTGTGTTCATATGGTTTTGATTGGGCATACAAGGTTTCTTGTAGAAAGTTTGGAAGTGTTTTTGGTTGTTCTTGGTACTATTTGCTTACTTAATGGTAATAGTGAAGTGTATAAGGACAATTCGTGGCATGAAACTTTTTTGCAACTCTACTGCAACTCATGTTATCTTATGAAATCATAATTCACTGCAAGGTTCATATTATGGTGCTTGTTACTTCCTCTTAACAGTGTTAAATACCCTGTTCTCTGAATTTTCATTTCAATCACAGCACAAGACAAATCTTAAGTGTTATTATACCTCTGGATCTCCTGGTGAGGTGTTTAAAATTGTACAAGGATGAGTTCAGAAACTGAGAAGACAGAACCAAAGGCAGATTTGGAACTTGGCACAAATGATCCAAGCCATTGCATTTGGAAGACTTTGAATAATGATTCATGTGCAGGTGCAAATGCATCTTCCAGATTAGACATGAAATTTGTTGCCTCTGGCACTCTATCTGAACTAGTTTGGTCTCCAGATAAAGGATTGAGCCTGAAATGTGCTGATTCAAGCTTTGCCGACAAGAATACCTCCCTATTTTGGGATGCGGGACCCAGCAATATGGTACTTGCTCCTCCACAATTTGCCATTGGTGAGAGCTCTGGTGCTGATAAACCTATTGCCGCCATATGCATAAAGACTGGTGTCGACGATATAGATATGAATACTGCCACGGGTGATCCCACAAGTGATTTGGGTGTCAAGCCTGAGTATAAAGCATATGAAGAATATGAAACAGGTAAGGGGAACATCACTAATCCCTCCTTACCTCCTTACTCTATAGATAGAGAGAGAGTTTGGTTCGAAGTATATCCTTGGCACAAATGACCCTAGCTGAATGAGAAAAGAAAAAAAAAGTGATCTGATTTGACATAATACTAAAGATAAATATATTAGTATACTTACCAACTTTTCTACTACTCTTTTTCCTGGAAAACATATTTTTCATTCCTAAGAACTCTTGTTTGGCAGGATTTATTGGGAATATGGAGGGAACAAACTCCAAAGATGGAGTATTAAAACTACGCGATGATCAAAAGGAGAACGTAATGATTGGTTGGGAAAAGAAGATTTGCAATGAAGACAACCCTGGAACTACTCAGATATCTCGAATAAAGGAAAAGAAATCTTCCACAATATCAGGTGTCCTTGTCTGAAGGAAGATTTTACAATTCTGTTCGGATTACAATAAAGAAGCTTATCAAATATTCTGTGCCTGATGTATATCGTAGTCATGAATATTGGTTTATGGTAAACAATATCTCAGAGTATACATAGCCTCCCGGTTTTGAAACCATTTCTTTGTATAAAAGTCAGAGTTCTATTGAAATTCTTACTTTTATGCAAATCTGAAACGTCACCTGTATCTTTATTTCTTGCAGGTGAAGTTGACAGAAGGTCATTTGATGTACTATTACCTAAAGCAGATGAACTAAAATCTGGCCCAGATATGAATCCACTGCCAAGAGATCATGCTACTGGGGGCAGAGACATTGGTATCAGCAACGAGGAAATTGAAGCAAACAATCAGTTATGTGCGAAAGATGAGCTGGTGGCTGAATGTAAAGGTACTGGTGCTCCAGGAACAAATGGAACTTCTTCTAGCGGAGGTTCTTTAGAAAAACCGGAGTCAACTGCTGAAAATGATTTACGAACTTCCAACTGTAATGCTGCTTGTGGTGCAAGTGAAGCACTTGTTTCAGATTCTAGAGGAATTGATAATAAATCTCAGGACAACGAAATGATGCTTCTATGTGATAAGAATCTTCCAACTTCCCATTCTCCGAGTAATAGCAAAATTCAAATAATGAGCAACAAAGGCAAGGAAGAGGCCCTTTCTGATGGTATTGTAAGATTGTCGGAGGAGGATGGGGAGGATGACAGCCACGAAAGTGTTGAAAGCTGTAACAGTGCTAGGTTGTTTTCCAAAGGCAAGAGGAAATGGAACTTCCAACATCAGTTGATGATTGGGAGTAAAAGATTCAAAAAGCAAGTCCAAGATGAGGCAAAATGCCTTGTTAAACAAGATAGTTCCTTCATGAACTGGATATCAAACATGATGAAAGGATTTTCCCAAACAGTGCAAGATGAGGCAAATCCTTTGCGTCTCACGCTTGAACGTACGGATCATGTTCATCAACTTCCTAGAGCAAAATTTTTCACAGACCATAAGAACCATGATCCGGCGCCAAAAAGTACTGGCTTCCAATCCATTTTTCAGGCCATGTATTCCCCCATGGGAACAAGAATTGCGAGTGTTAGTCATCAAGCTAGAGAGAGTTCTGAAGATCTATCTAACAAAGTACCTGGAATAGATGCAACTCCAATAACTTTTTGTGCAGAGAATGATTGTCTTTACAAACAATGTATACCATCAAATGAGTCTGAGCAATCTGCAAGGAGATATGATGCTGGTCCATCCACTCAGCCTAAGGTTGAACCAATAACTGTTGTTTACAGTTATGAAAGCAGTAAAAATGACTCAGGGAAAAATAAAAATTGTTCCAACTTATTACTAAGTAAGGAGAAAGAAGGAATGATGTCCCATTCATCTTCAGGAAGACAAAATACAAATAATACCGAGAATATTGATGCATATGTACTTCCTGAGAAAAAGGAAGACAATGTTTGCCACAGAAGTGATGTTCTTGGAAGTCTGTGGATAACTCGGTTTTCTCGAAAATCAACAGCTCCCTTGATAATCTCCAATAACTCACAGATTCCTAAACACAAGTTCATGAATGAAGACATAAGAGAGGCTAAAGAGTTTCATAATTGTTCTATGTTTGAAAAGGCCTCAAAAGATGCTAAGAATAATTTAGATATTGATATTCACAACTCAGTTCATTATCCCAGCCCAGTTTCACCCTCTCCTAAGGTAAAAAATTCAGAGTCAATAGCTTGTGTGTTTGCAAGGGGATTGGATGCCATCAAATATATCAAACCATCTCATAGAACCACTAGTACCACTCATACAAATGTGACCTGTTTGTTTTGTGGGACATTAGGTCACCAACTTCATGATTGCTTGGAGATTGCAGAAAGTGAGCTTGAAGCTCTCCTGAAAAATATCAATTCTTATGGGAAATTGGAGGATCTACCTTGCTTATGCATTAGATGCTTTCAACCCAATCACTGGGCAATATCATGTCCCACGTCAATTCAAATTGGGCAATTTGATTTGAAAGTCAATGCTTTGGTCAGTGATTGTGGTCCAAATGAAACTAATTTTAATGCAGGCAAAGAGACCGCTAGGCCTCTAACTGGTGAGGAGGACCTTCCCTTACCTGGTGGGGCTATAAATGATGAAATTGATCTTGAAGAAAATCGAAACCTTGATTTGAAGTGGACATCAAATGAAACATTACCCTCAGAGAATATAGAGTCCTGGGCACCCATCAAGAAAGTATTTGGTTCAAGTTCAATGGAAAACAAATTGAAGGAAAGTTCTGTGACATCTTCGTGTGGCTTCATTGGGAGGCAGATTTCAGACAAAACAAAGAGAATCTTTGATGCAGTGCAAAAGCTTCGTTTGTCACGCACTGAAATCCTCAAGTAAGTACCTCCAGTTCCTTTTTATAAGAAGCAATTAACTGAATCACGTCATTCGAAAAATTGGTTAACATTAGTGGGAGATAACAAATGTGTAAAAGATATAACTTTTTTGCCAAAAATTCCCTCATTTATGTGGAAGAGAGAGAATGTGTACTGGAAAGAGAGTGTGTGAATTAAATGCAATTATGAGTAATATTATAAGTAATTAAATGGGGTTAAAATGAGAAACTAACAAAAAAAATTGAGACAACCCCTAAGTGTCTCTTATAAAAGGAAACATGCCATACCCAAAGAGTGTCTCTTATGAAAAGGAATGGAGGGAGTAATGCATGTCGTTTTGATGTTCGATCAAACAAAGTCGTTGTATTTTGCATAACTTGTAAACAACTTATGTTTGTCAACTACGCATGAAGTATGCAAATTATACCTCTTCAGATACAGTAGAAGTTATTTAGATCATAACTTGATGGTGCAGTGGTAAGAATCAATTTGAAATTTAATCTGATCTAATTGTGCATCCTTTTCTCAGCATGAAGATTTTCAGAAATAGCCTTCTCCTGTATTTTGGCTATTGACCATATATATCTTTTTTGTCTTTGTTCTTACCTGAAGGGCCTTCCTACCTGCAAGTCCTGCATTAACTAGTTCAAACAGAATGAAAAGAACCTGTCTTCATTGAGAGGGCAAAAACTTGCAAACATGATCTTGAACTTCTGAGCATAACCATGTCTTGGTTTGGACTCATGATTTGATCTACTTTAATGACTTTGGTTTCTTTTCTGTGGAGTAGAGAACCACCTTATTTTATTTAAATAAAAAGCAAAATTTTGGGTCCTTTGTTTTGAGGGCTCGAGGGTGAGCCCTGGCACAATGGTAAAGTTGCTACCATGTGACCTGAAGCTTATAGGATCAAATCCTGGAAACATCTTCTCCAATTATAAGGGAAAGCTGCGTATATCTATCTCTTCTCAGACCCTGCCTGATGGGAGTCTTGTGCATTGGGCCGCCTTGTTTTGAGGGCCGAGATGCTTGTTTTGCAGCAAAGGAACTCTACTCCTCCCTTAACTTATAAACGTATCCATGAAGGGATCATAGCAATTTCTTTTCTTACCATCAGTGATTTTCCAAAGGAAAAAATAAATTATACCCCTGAACTAAGCCCTAATTACATAAACTTTAACATTTAACAAATGCCTCTTTGTTCCTAGGAAAAGTCTGAAAAACGCCCAACTGAGATTGGGAGTTGGAGTATTAATTTTTTTTCCAAGGAACAGGAAGAGTTTTGAAACACCATTAAGAATTGACGTGCTCAAGTTGTAATTAGACCTAAGTTTAAGGGATAGTATATATTTTTTCCATTTCTAAAAGCACCTTGAGATGTTTATGCATGTTTTCTGTGGATGCCTCTTGATTTTGATTGGAGAAGAGGACCGTGATATTGCTTTCTATTCCATTATAGAATAATCTATATTATTATCTTACATGTTTCAAAATTAAATGTGTTTGGCCTTGAATAATCCAACAAAAGTGAAACTTCAATGTATAATTTTAGGAGGTTAAGCTTGTGCAGGCCGGACCAAACATAATAATTGTTTTACTTGTAAGTAGAATATTTACTTAAGCTAGAAGTGTTTAAGTTTATGTTTGCACACAAAGCTACAAAGTCTATGTTGGTGTTAAGTCATCATGATTAAAAAACATCTACCATTTTCATGTTGAAAACACTTCTTTTCTCTTCAACTTTTACTGCATTTGACAGAAAATCCTTTACAACAGATGGATAAACTCTCATATGTCCGTATCAAACCTCGATGGCTTTTTCTTGCGCTTGCGGCTTGGGAAGTGGGAAGAAGGGCTGGGGGGAACTGGATACTATGTCGCTTCTATAAATGGTATAATTAAATTTACATCTTATCCTTTTTTTCTACATGACGTGCATTTTGTTATGTTACTTAGATCAAATGCATTTTGTTATTTTAATCAAATTATAGAAATTCTTGAAACTTGAAAGTTCTTTGATTTTGATGAGTCATGAGTCTTGCCTTTATTTTTATTTTGTCGTACTATGGACAGAGGCACGAAGAGAGAGTTCTCAGCAGAATACCAGAAAATCTATCTCAGTGATTGTTGGAGGGATCAAGTGTATGGTTGAAAGTCAGTATATATCCAATCATGATTTTCTTGAGGTAAAAGTTTATTAATTTTTCATCAAATTATTATACTGTATCTATTGTTATTGAAGTTATTGATTTAATGTCATTGATACTACATAACTGAATTCAAGCTCTGATAAATTCTACTCGAAGACATTTTTTTGGCTTCTACTTTAGCATATACACATAATAATTAAAACATCTTTTCATAGATTCTTTAGTTACACTACCTCCTGTCTTTAATGTAAGACCAAATTGACTAATTTGGGCAGATTAAAAAAGGTAAATAAATTACTTCAAAATATTTATATTTATCATTTTTCTCAAAATTAATTTTTCTGACTTTTAAATTAATATATAATTTAATGATACATATGAGTATTTTAGAGAATTGGTCTTATAAAGGACTGGAGGTAGTAGATTTTAGTGTATAAACTACCATATCATATATATATATATAGTTTCTTTTTCAAGTTATTTGAACATATCTGACATCATATTTACATGAACTTTTTAGCTCAAACATCATTCAGATCTTATCCGTTTAATAATATGGCTGGCTTTGGGTAACTTCAGTTCTTGTAGTTAAGATCAGATTCGGCCACTATAGCTGTTTCTTCAAAATTCACTAAAAAAAAGGTTATTGTACAAGTTAGCATTACTCTTGATAATTTGTGAAGGACTGAAGATTTTGGGGATGTTGATTTAATGTGAATAAAAAAAAGAGATTTTCAATTAGGACTTGCTTAAAATAGTTTATATGAAGTTCTTTTGTATTTAATCTGTAATATATGCCTTTGTCAAGACAAACCATGTAATTTAAGGCTGCACATGATGCCACATGGATCGATCTGCCAAATCACATTGAAGTCAATTACTTGTTAATCTAATTCAAAACATAGCTGTCTTACCCTTTTCTGGTTGATACTTGTAAATGATTTTGCCTTTTGGGCTTTTTCTTATTCCAACGTAGAAAACGAAGAACGAGGCAATGGACTGTTCTTTTTAAGAGAACTTTGTTATGATCTCAGTAAAACTACAAGGATAGGTGTGTTTGATTATGAGACACAGACGAGGGGAAGAAGGTCCCCTGAAATGCCCTGATAAGAAAGTTAGGAAGAGACAAGGAAAATTATATGAGCACACATGGCGTCCTACATGGATCCATCAAGGCATCCAAGTTCTAAATGGAATCCAAGGTGGCATCACAAATGGCAGTCACATCATATGTGTGGCATCTACAGTCATCGAGGTGGTGTTTTTGTCATCCAAGAAGGTTCGATCAAGCCCATGTCTTGTTGGATGCCACATAGGACACCACGTGCTCATATCGGGAAACATGAGAGGGTCCCATCTTTGTGGGGCCCACATGTGTAGAGATAGGACTCTGCCCTTTCTGTCTATAACTTTCAATATCTTGCTGAAGTATCTCAGAGTATTCAAGTTAGAGGAACTGCACAAGTGCTCCTTCAGGTCCTAAATGTAGGGAGATAAAAATTTACAGATATTAAGAAAATTAGTTAAATTAGTTCTTTGTAACAAATGTATGTTAGTTTCTCTAAAATATCCCATTTAATTATTACCACCCATTGAAAGAAACCGTCTTTAATATATACAGTCAATTGGGATAGCATGAATAAAATTTATAAATTCGGGAGATAAAGTTGATTGAAACCTTATATTTAAAGCCAAAGCAAACCTTTCAATTAGCTCCTATATTTAGAACCGGAGGGAGGGAAGATCATGTCTTTCCTATCTTTGTTAGGATTATTCTATTGCATCTGTGGGCAAAAAAAATTATTCTATTGCATCTGTCTCTGCCATTTTTAGTATTTTCTTTTTCTATTTATATAAGAAAGATAACTGTCTCTTGATATACTTTTGGACCGCATGTTCAGTATTACACTTTATCTTCACAGGAAGAAATCATGGCTTGGTGGTACACAACCTCAAAAGCTGGCAACAATGTTCCGTCTGAAGAAGACCTGGTAGAAAAAATTAACATGAAACAAATATTAGGATTCTAGGCATTTATTATTATTTTTATTCAGGCTATCACTAAGTTAATTAAGAAGCCTGAGATTGTTGGCTTTTTTCATTTGAATAAAAACTTCTAATTCAAATCATTGTATACCAAATGAAGCTGAGAATAGAAATGTTGCTCACTACCAATATATATATTTGTGAATATCATGAACAACATTCTGAGGGTAAGAAATAAGAATTTGCCTGAAGGGCTATAATTCTCAGTACACACTCCATTGTTTCTCTTTAGTATTACTATCTGACACTATCAAATTAGTTTTAGTATTGATTTTTTTTTTTTCGTTTTATAGAATTCAAACCAATGACCTTGCTTGAGGGAATACTCTCCATTTTGTAATGCTTACATTGATTGCAAATTGATTTTTTCACATTTTATATATGGACCATAGAGTTTTAAGAATAAATCATGTGTATGGATAGTTTTAGAGAAAAATAAATAAATTTGGAGGACAAAGTATATTGACATTTTACATTTGGAACCCAAATAAATTCCTCAATTATTTCCTATATGTATGATATGAGAGAAAAATTCATTAGGAGTATTAGGTGGAAAAATTTAACACTTTAGATGGAATATGTTATATTGCTGTGCCGGTTTAAACCATGGTTTAGACCCAAAACCATGAATTTAAAAGAATAGTAGCCAAATACCCATCTAAAACTCAAGGGATTTTAACATTTGAAAACCATAGTTTTGAAATGAAAACCTTTGATTCGATATAAGTTGAGAGGATAGCTTTTACGCTAAAGCCAAGGTTTTCTCCAAAATCCCTTTTCCAAAATCTGATCCCAACAAACTCTTAAAAAAAATGGTTGGAATTTCTTATAATAAGGATCAATGGGGTTACTATGCTTTTGTAGTTTTGTTAACTCACCACAAACATCACTATGAAGCTTCTCTCTCATGGAAGAATATTAGCTCAAATCATGTCTTAAATTATTCCAAATCTTTATTACTTCAAGATTGGCCTACGGGAATCTTGACATGGAGAATTTATTTATTGTGTTAAGTTTGAGAAATTAAATTGCGAAGATACATGTTTTGAATTAGTGATCATAATAAGAGATTTAGTCTGTGTTTGAAGCAACACACTAAATCATTTCCGCATTTCGCTTTAGTTTGCGGTGGCAATCAAAATCAGAAGTTTCGATGTTATAAAATTTTAAATTGTTCTTTAGAAAATTAATATGTAAATCCCTATAATTTCACCACATTTTTAGTTAGGTAATTGTAGTTTCTTCCCTTCTTTTTATTGGTTTCTTATAATCTCCTAAAAAATAGGTATTAGTTCTTTTTTTGAGTAAGAAACAAGAGTGCCTTTATCTTTTGAAAAGCTATAATTCTCAATACACGCTCCATTTTTAGGACCAAAAAAAAAATACAAACTCCATTTTTTAGTAGTGCATTCTAATATCCAATATGATATCAAATTATTTTTGGGTATTGATTTTTTTTCCTTTTTATAATCTTCGAATCAATTACCTTGAGTAAAAACTGTCCATTTTGTAACGCCTAGATTGATTGCAAATTGAATTGGGAAAATTGTGAAAAAATCCCTCATTAGCAACTTATTTGCTAAATGGGACATTCACATGCAGATTATTTTCCACGTGTGCAGAATATCTTCCCTATACGTGTGTAAAAATCTTCCCTAGGTATGCAGAAATCTTCCCTCCATGTGCAGATTTCTTCCCAGGTCCCATTTAGCAAATAAGTTGCTAATGAATTCTTTTTTAGCAATTCTCCCAAATGAATTTTGACATTTTATATATGGATCAGAAATATTTTCCAATAACCAAGAAGTTGTTGGTTGAAGTGATAAGTGATTTCACCCTTATAATGAGAATAATACAATTGCGAATTCTGAAAAGCATACTTGTTGGGAGAGATAAAAACCTTTTATGCTATAAGTCTCAAAATGGATTATACCCTTGATTAAATAATAAAAACAAAGAAAGTTTTTCCAATATGTTGATTAAAGTTTTAAGAATAAATCATACTATTCAGGACTTATAATTGAATAATGTAACTTAATATAGTTTTTTTATAACGAAAATAAGTGGAGGGAGAAAATTAGGAGTACATTTAAACTATGAAAAGTAGAAAACAATAGTCATACAAAATTACTCAATAATCTCTTAGAAATGATTTTTGTTGAGCCATCTAGATATATACTTTACCAATAACAGAAACTAAATCTCTCTAGGATGCTGAGGATAAAGAGTATGTTCCTCTCAATTAAATTGTTGCATGCATAAAGACTATGGATTAAACTTAAACTTTGTATAAATCCATGCATCAGTTCGTGGTGTATATATATTAAGAAATTCATCAACTAACTCAAGCATTTATGTTCGGAGAGGTGGTAAGTTAGAGATATTAGGAAAAACAATTTCTTTTTTTGCCAGAAAGGGAAACAAAAATTAATACTTTAAACAAAACTTAGTGTCACGTCCTTATTTTAATTTCACATTTACCAGAGTATTTACGGAAAACGATATGCGGTTCGGTAGGCAACACAGGAATAGTATAACTATACTGATAATATGTGCATGAATACATAAATTCCCCATAGGGATTTGTACATGATACTTACAATTAAGGTAGCCGCACAAGGCTACTAGGGTGTCTAAACTCATCCCAGTGAAATGGAGACTTCTTCTCGTCTTCATTCCACTACTGTAATCCTCTCGTACGGTACTCTGCATTGTTGTTTACATATCTTCTGTCGTCTCCTGTCTAAATTGTTGGTAGGGGAGGGTGAGATTCGAGAGAATCTCAGTAGGAAACAGATGCCATAATGCATGCATGATAGATGCTATGTGTATGACATGTTAGCTTTATCTAGATGTATGCCACATAATGACATTTCTACATGCTCAATGTTTCATACAACAAGACTATGGCCACAGCGAAACCAGAAACAGAGCTTCATTTATTCAAATATGCTCTACACAATCAAGTAAAGCAATCACATACATCATTACACAAGCAAAGATATCAAATACATGCAAGTAATGTAAGTCCCCTACCTTAACCCTTTTCCGCCTCGAAACGTGTGCCTTGTAATGCGTGCCAACAGCTCGGGCTCTCAACTCGGTCCTACAATTCCAAATATACCATTTAGACACTCCCATAGTGTTTCTGGGGGTTATATGAGTCTATCTTGAAAAATTACTAAAATACCCCCGGGGACCCGGCCCGGCCCTGCTGTACTCAGTCCAGCTATACTTTTCTTGAAATTTTGACATGGGCTATTCTTACATATTTTCACCCAAGGAATCTATTTCCGGACTCGGAATTATCAAATTCAATGTCAAATTACGAAATTGCCCTTGACAGCCCTACTTTTAGGGTTTTAGGGGCGTTTCCGTAATTATGCTTTCTCGGCCTTTTCCGAAAAAGTGCCCAACTATAACCCCACATAATTTTCCCTCCTGAACTCAATGAAATCATCAAATCATTGAAAATCCAACTCTAAGGCCCTTTTACAGTGCTGGCCGAAATATATGGGTTTTAAGGGGAAAATCGGGGTTTTTTGGTTTCGGCTGCGTAAACGCGTTCCTTTCTGCTTCTAACCACTTTATTGACTATTCTATTAGATTACAAATAACATTAAGACCCAATTTGGGCAGCATAACCCCTAGGCAACTCAATCTTCAAACTTTAAAACCAATGGCAATCCGGCAAAATTTCACCGATTAAATTGCCGACAACAGCTAGAATAAGCAATATACGAAAGTTTGGAAGTTACCTTTTACTTCCTTTTGCCTTTTCCAATAATGGCTGCAAAACCCTAACTCTCAACACATATTTGAGCTGCAAAATTTGTGAAAGACCAAGAAGAGTAGCTTAGGAGTAGAGTTATACGAGTTAGGAGCTAAATCGTCGGAGGAATCGGCTTACCTTGAGAGTTTTCTTCTCCTTTCTCTCTCTACAATTCCACACCTTCTCTCTCTATATGCAGCTGTGCAGAACGTCAGAAATGAGCTTGGGAGGAAGATGATAACCTTTTATTTTAATATCTAATATCATATTTCATTTATTTGATAATTTCCCAATTTTCGGATTTTTACAAAATTCTGGCAGATTTCTGTCCAAACTTTGAAAAATTATAACTAATTCTAGAAAAATCGAATTGGAGTGATTCCAAAGCCTATAGAACCCTTATTGAGTCTAGTTTCAAGAAAAAATATAGAATATTTCTGAATAGAATCACAAAATTCCCAAAATTTCAATATTTGCATGTTGTTCCAGAAACTTCACAGTTTTTCTGTGCTGACTTCAAAAATTCATATCTTTTTGTGTATAGCTCTAATTGACTCATATGACCTATAAAATTAAAGCTTAGAATGTCTACTTTCATCCTGTAAAATCTCATAACTTTTTCTCATCATTTGATTATTCAAAATCACATGACAAGATCACTACCTCATAGGCTATTTCACCAAAAACATAATTACTTTCTTCAAAATTAACCATTTTATTTTCTTTGATGCCCCAAAGATATAAGAAACATTAGAGAATATATTTGGGACACCTACAAAACTGGGGCTTAGCAGTCCGCTTAATTTAGGCTTATTCTCAAGCCTCCAATCTCAAAATTCGGGATATTACACTTAGTATATTACTCCCTCCGGTTTTTTTTTTTTTTTTTTTTTTTTATGAAGAATTTTTTCTCTTTTAGGGTTGGTCCTTAATATAAACAATTTTTTTTATCTCAATATTTAAACTGCATTTTCCTTTTCTACCCCTATTGAATATATATCTTTATATTAATTATCTCTTACAATCACTCATCATTAATTCTCTTTCATTTAATCATTTATCACTCATTTTCTCTCATATTTTTTAATTATTCTCTCTTCTATGCTCTTTTAATAAATAGGGCCATATTTGAAACAAATATGATACTTTTGACACATTTATTATTTTTAATTAATCTTAACTGTTAATTCGTTTAACCCAATAAAAAAAACTGTTTATAAAAAACACGGAAGAAATGATAAATATGCCTATGATAAGGACAGAATGGAATATTATGCTTCGATTAACTCCTAACAAGCACATCGCATTTGTCTCTGCACAGGTAGGCCCTCAAATTCACCTTGTCTTCATCTCTCTCCTCTCTTTCCATTATTCTTCACACTCTATGATGCATTGTAGAATATTAGCTGAAATCATGTCTTAAATTATTCCATATATCATGATTATTTCAAGATTAGCTTTGGGGAATCTCAAGATTGAGAATTTATTGTGTAACTCCCACCCCTCTAAAATACAAGTCAAATTTTAAAAGTATTTTTTGATCCACAATATAAGTTACTTGAAAAGTGCACTAATTATAATGTTTTTTGTTATTTCTTACCCCTATAAATAATGCTCCATTAATGGGGCACATCGCATTTTTCTTCCTCATTCATAACCTTATTTACATGTAAGGTTGGAAATGTTATCATACACAAAAGGGAAGGTCGAGGGAAGTTGTATTGTATGAGAGGCAGACATAAAACCCTCAGCAGAAGTTGAGAATTGAAATTTTGGATCGAAAGTGACATATTTAAGTTTTTTTTATATATTTTTAAAAAAATTAATGGTATAAATTTAAAAGAAAATAATCTCTTAACTATCAATTTTTCAAAAAGCAATTTTATTATTTTAAAATCATCATATGAAAATTTTTTGGTAGAATATAGGTGGTGTCCCCAGCCGATGGATAGTGAGGGACTAATCCTACTAAAGCGTAGAGATCACCGAAGTTGCCAATCATATGAAAATTTTAGTAACAATTCCATTATTTATTATCTATATTAACAATTCCAGTATTTATATTAACGACTTTTACTTAAGAAATTCAAAAAAAACATATGAGATAACTAGAGCTTCGGCAGGCAGCCGCTGACAAGGTCATTGGAGCTCCAGTGACATCGCTACCTCTAGTCACTAGCGTCGGAGCTTCGGCGGCCGATGACGGACAAGGACTGTGTGTGGATTTTTTATTTAAAAAAAAGTGAGGGTAGTTAAGCAATTTCTCACATTTGTCCAAAAATTTAAAATTTCAAATCAGTCTTTATAGGATTATTAAAATTTAACATACTTATTTATCTTTTATCAATTTTGACAATATTTTTTATGTCTTTTTCCCTATATTAAACTAATATTAAATACTGTACACTTTTTAAAATAGTTAACTAAATAATAAATATAATAAAATTTGTAATATAATAACCAATGAGTTTGAAGAAAAAAAATCTCAAAGCGTGATCCAATGGAAACAAATTCCGTTTTAGTATGGTTTACCATACGAAGTATATAATATATAATAAGAGGATCACAAGGACCATTCAATAATATAGTTTTTTTTTTGTCAAGTTCGATAATATAGTTTTAAACATGGAAAAAATTCAATAAAATAATAAATTCATCTTAATTTTTTGGAAAGATCATTTAAGTAATTTGAAATTTGGAAATTGTTTCAATGATTTGTGACGCAATAATTTCTTTAAAAAAACTAAAAGTTAAATTAGTCCGGACGAAAAAATAAAAATGACAGAAAAATTATACGAGACCCTTGATAATTGTTGTATCAGAAACCTAGGGGATGAGACCTAGTGACAGGGAAATTTTGAGAAAAATGTGTATGAAAAAATTGACTAACGACTGATTCTTATGGAGAGGGCATGAAATCAAGCGTGAGGATTAATAAATCAAGGAATTAATGAACAATAACAATTCCATAATTTTACAAGAATGAAATAGTAAGTACTCATTTGATCCTAAATATAAGATAATATTGACTTTTTAGGAGATATTAAGAAAACCAATTAAATTATTTTAAAATATTTATATTTGTCATTTTTTCTCTAAATTATTTTACCTAAATTATAAATTGATATATAATTTAAGGATACACAATATATAATATAATTAAGTAACTTATTTAGTTTCCTTAATTTCTCAAAAAAAGTTAACTCTGTCTTATATTTAGAATCAGACCTAGCATTGTTTTTTTTATATGATATGATATCATATCATATCATAATATCAAGTATAATACAGTATATATAGGAAAATTATTGTAACTGAACGGAATCATTGGAATAGATGAAGTATGAATAAGTGATCAAATAAATCAAACAAAGACTGAAATAATTCAAATAAGTAAGCTTAAAAATATATAAATTAACCAATCTATTATCGTTCAAAAAATTAATAAATATAAATTCAGACTGTGAAAAACGCAGAAATGAAAGGGTTGTGAAGCAAGCAAACAAAGCGTGAAGCAAAAGACAATGCAAAACAATTAATAAATTAAGCAACTAATATGTTGATACTTGATATATATAAAATGTAACAGTAGCAAAATCACAATTAAAATGGCATTCAATGCACAGAGGGAAAAGCAAGGAAGGAAACAAAATGCGAAAAATTCAAATTTGAAGATGAAGTTTGAAATTCAAACTTAACAGCAAAGTTCTGAAACCTGAACCGGCCATTAAACTAGTTAGGGTATTGGCCTATTGGGTTAAAGGTTGGTTGGTTAGATTGGAGTCAAAGCGGGGTTCAATTGGGAAAGAAGTGAAGATTTCAGGGTTATTGACATGAAATTTTGAATAAAATATTTTAAAAAGGTCAAACCGTGCAAAAGTGGTCAAATTGTGCATGAACCGGTCAAATTGGGGGGTCAACTACCAGACCACATCAGTCGAACCATCGGTTGGCCGGTTTCCAGTACAAACGGCTGGTTCGGTTTTCAAAACATGGCTTATTAGTGCATTAAATGCCAAGTTTTATAGAATGTGAAATATAAAAAAAAAAAAACAAAGCAAACCAATGACGAATGAGAAAAATGACAACATGGACAGTACATTTAGACAAATCATCAATAAGTTAGGACTATTGATAATTAGTGTGTCTGGGATAGTAATAGGAAAAGTGATTTTTTTTTTGCAATCTGACTTATGCAAATTAAAGATTGGGTAAAATTCAAATTATATAATATGATTTATGTTTGGCTTGACGATAGCATAAGTGGCTTTTTTGAAAGTGAAACTTGTTTGAATGATATTTTGAAAAGCAAATTTAGATGGAAAAAATTTATTTAGATTTCTTAGTCTGTCTAAATTAGTAATACATACTCCTTCGATCCTAAATATAAGACAGAGTTGACTTTTTTGAGAGATTAAGGAAGTTAAATAAGTTACTTAATCATATAATATATGGTACATCATTGGATTATATATCAGTTTATAAGTGGGATAAAATAGTTTGGAAAAAATGATAAATATAAATATTTTGAAGTAATTTAATTAAATTTTTTAATATATCTAAAAATTCAACTATATCTTATATTTAAAGCTGAAAATAGTATAAATTAGTAATATTTATAAATATTTTCTCTCTCTTTTTCTTTCTCTCACATCACCATTCCCTTTTTTGTCCCCCCTCTCACACACAAATGCCAGACTTCCTTTTTCCTCTCTCTTTCTCTCTCCCCCCCCCCATATACCACGTGCCCCTTTTCCATATCTCTCTTTCTTTGTCTCGGTTAAAAACTAAGGACCTGTTTGGCAATGCGTTAAGGAGAGAAAAAGCCCGATAAGTAGAGAAAAGCCCGGTGTACTTAAAATGTTCTGTTTGGGATCACAATGATAATTGCTGAGCTTTTTATATTAACGTTAGATAAGAAAGAAGCTCAGTGATGAAGCTTTTTCGGTGCGGTAGTCTAATTATTAGACATTACAAATGCTCAACGGTCATTCCATTTCTCATCACCTCTTCTCATTTGCTCTTCTCTACAAATGCTCAACGGTCATTCCATTTCTCATCACCTCTTCTCATTTGCTCTTCTCCGTCATCTGGCTGTCCGTCGTGGTTGTGGTCCTGTCGGCGGCGTTCGATTTCGGCGTGGTGGGAGGGTGCGTAGCTCATCGCTGCTGTTGATTCATTTTCCGTTGATCCATCGTCCTGCTCCGAGGCGTCCCCTGTTCGGCTTCTTCGTGCAGTTTGGTGGCCAAATCCGTGGGTGGCCGTTCAGATCTGAGGTCGTGGCCGTTGTCCGGTTGGCGGAGCTTCTCGGGTATGACTGGTTTTTCTACTTTTGTTCAGTGGTTTGCTCTGCTTTACACCTGATCCGGATGTGAGTCGGATTTCTCAGTTACTGATCTGGATTTTGCGAATTGATTAGTGTTTTGTTCATCTCTGTTCATCTCATTTACTGATCTGGATTTTTGAATTGATGTGAGTCGGATTTCGCATTTTCCTGTGCGTGTCATCATCAATCATCACGAACAGAATCCAATTTAGGATAATTGCAGGAGTTTGTGTTTGCATCGAATCATTCTCAAGTTTGAAAACGCAGGAGTTTGTGTTTGCATTGAATCATTCTCAAGTTTGATTAGTGTTTGCATGCTGTTTAACTTGTAAATGGCAATGATCGGTATTACAATAGAAATGCAAGCACGAAACTTAGGCATCTTGTTTGATTCTGTTTTCTGTTTTTATGCTCTTAAATGGCAATGATTCTGTTTTCTGTTTTTGTGCAAGCACGAAACTTAGGCATCTTGTTTTTAGGCACGAACCTGTTTGAATCATTTGTTTTGGAAATCACATATAAAAACAACAAAATAAATTTTTTTTCGAAATTGTTGCTTGAAAACATCCTTATTCTAGTAATAGGAAACCCAAATGCTGAGAATTGTAACTGAAAGCCAGACCAAGATGATAAAGACGATGGTAGCCGGAAAGAAGGTTCTGCACAAGGAGTTCTTGTAGGCCCTGCCGGTGCAAGTGATTGAAATTTTTTCCGTCATATTTAGCTGGGTGCCAGCAATCTTTTTTTCTCCTTTAAATTTTGCCAGCAATCTGAATGTTTGGATTTTAGGATTATTCTAATAGTACTTGGTAGTTTGGTTGCTTGAATCTTGAGTAGACTGTTTGTGTCTTTGAGAGAATCTTGAGGGGAAAACTGACAAATATATGTATTCGATGCTCTTAATCTACGGGTCTCCATATTTGTGTACTTGTTATTTCATACAAGAGGTAGATTGTGCTTGTTGGGTGCATGTGCATCATGATATTTGGATTTTCTTTTCTCATATCTGCCGTGTGATTTTTTTGGGTCAATTTTAGTATCACTGTTATTTGGGGTCTTGATAAGTTTGAGTACAAATCTTAGGCCAAATGACATCAATGTTTTTTAAACACTTTTAAGATTTTTTTATTTTTTCTCTAGTGCATCACTTATCTCCATATTAAGTTCAATTTGGTTGGTTTAATTAATGCATGGAAGATTGTTTTTCTAAAAATAATGTGATATGGACAAAATTAAAAATGTTTGGATGACTGTTAGTAGATGTTCTATTAGAAGCTTTGATGATTTTAGTGCAGAATATTAGTGCAGAATCTTTAGTTTAAGGTAATTTTTCCAGGAAGAAAGTATATTAGTTTATTCTTATTTGGGGGAAATGAAGTCATTTAGCTTTGAAACACAAGTCTACATAGTTTGTGCTACAATGGCTATTCATAATCTTATCCGGAGAAATTCCCAAACAGATATGGATTTCCGAGAAGCTGAACGAGGAAATATACCTACTCAAGATACTAATGATCCGAGTGATGTCGCATCCACATCAACTATCCGTAGATTATCGTCAACACAAATGAATGATGTTCGTGACACGATCAGAGATCAAATTGTTAGGGGTAGATGATCCACTGATGAAACATTTCATGTATGCATTATAATTTAGATATAAATTTATCCAATTTTAATTGAAGTGGCTTTAGAGTTTTTTTTTTTTTCTCAATAATAATCGAACTTTTATTATTTTACCAAATTTTATTTATATTTTTTAACTTTAATTATCACTATATATACAACTCATATATATATATGGAGTTTTCAATAAGATTCATGCCCTTTTTAGTCATTTTCCATCTTAACGGGCTTTTGAAACATCAATCCAAACACATTTAAGGTTAAGAAAAAAGTCACTTTTTCTATCGCAATTCCAAACACAAATCACATCTACATTTTGACTTTTTTCTTATCTGACTTTTTTTAAAGTCAGTTAACAAAAAAAGCTACTTTTCTACCGCTAATCCAAACGGGCACTAAAATCCACCGTGAGCCTTTTTCACAAGCTACAATAAGTATGTGTTTGGGATAGCTTATCAGTAGGCAAATTGTGTGTTTGGAAGGCCCAATCTGGGTTATGAGTTGTTTTGACTTTTCCCATATGTTTGGGACCACTTTGTTGCAATTGGGCTTACGAGGGAAACGTGGCTTTTGCCAATAAGCCACAAATTAGAGCTTATTTTGCCAGCTTATGTTGAGCTTATTGTCCTGTGTCCAGTGTATTTCTCTCTCTCATCGTTCATGACATGTTTCACTGCTTTGTATATGTTTGTATATGTTTTTCTTTTTCCCAACTTCACTTTTTTAATTTTTTTATAATTTTAATTTTAATTTTTCTTTTATTATTATCACAAAAGCCACTTATACTACCGCCAATCTAAACAAATTTCACTTTTAGAAAAAACACTTATCCTATCGCCAATTCAAAAATAAATCATATTATATAATCATACTTTTATCCAACCTTAAGTTTTCATAAGTTAGATTGCAAATAAGTCACTTTTCCCATCACTATCCCAAACACACTCAAACCACAATTGGTGGCTTTTAGAATAAGTAGCTTATAAACTATAAGCCCTTTTCACAAATTGGTCAACCAAACACACGCATTCTTCCAATCAGGCTTATGGGCTTCCAATCCTGCGTTTAGGTCTCCCAATCCCAATGCCAAACACACGCAAAAATAAATAAATAAAAAAAATATAAATATATATATTGATTAATTGATTCTTTATACCAAAGACCTTGCGAAAGAGAATATTATATACTATTCTTACAAGTTTTTTTTTTCCATTTTTCTCCTAAAAAACTCATCTCTACTTTTTGATTAAAAATGAATGGTTCATATTTAATATTTTATAATATTATTTTAAAAGTATTTATAGATTAATTTTTTAAAATTTTATCTGTATTGTAGTTTTGAATAATGTAAAATTAGATTTTAACAACTTAAATTATTTATGAAGGATAATGTCCCTATCTCAACGCTTTATAATCCTCTATTTAATGGTGTCTCGTAAAGCGTGTCATTCCGGTTCTCGACTTGGTCCTAAAATATTAAATGTACAAGAAATATGTCATAACCTATCCAAGTATCATTTTAGACTCTTCCATAGTGTTTTTTGTGGTTATATTAGTCTATGGTGAAAATTTACTAAAATGCCCCTAGGACCCCGGCCCGGCCCCCGCCGTACCCGACCCGATAGCACGTTTTCTCAAAATTTTGACTAAGGCAATTCTGACTTATTTTCGCCCAAGGAATCCATTTCCGGGCTCGAAATTACCACATTCACTATCAAATTACGAAAATACCCTTGGCAACTCCTATTTAGTGATTTCAGTGGCGTTTTTGTAATTATGCTTTTTCGGCCTCTACCGAAAAAATGTCCAACTGTAACCCCACCAATTTTTGCCCATTGAGTCCAATGGAACCATTTATTTCATGAAAATCCAACTCCTAGTACCAGTTTTGGTTCTGACCAAAATTATTAGGGAAAAATGGAAAAATGAGGTTTTGTGTTTTAGCTCCCAAAACTTGTACTTTTCCACTTTTAATCCTTGATTAACTTACTTAAACACTTCTTAACCATGATTTAAAGGATTTTGGCAGCATAATCCCTTAGGTTATAGCTTTTCTAATTTTACAATTCAACCTAAAAAATCACAAAACCAAATAATAATTACCAACAATAACTTCAATACACTAAGAAGTTGAGGTTTTGGAGATTACCTCTTGATCCTTGGTGTTTCTCTCTCTAGGATGTCCTCTCTCTCTCTCCTCAACCTTGAAGATTAGCTTGCTAAACCATGATTTCCATGAAGAATAAGAGATTAGAGGATGACTACACAAAATAAGAAGCTTAAATCACTTTGGAACATAAGTTCTTACCTTGATTTTCTTCCTCTTTCTCTCTAGCCTGCCTCAAGAGCTTCACAAACTCACTCTCTCTTCCTTTTCTCTTTGGCTAGCCGAAATATGCACAAGGGGAGGGAGAAAGTGTGTTTTAGTATTTAGTCTTCATGCTTCATCCTAGCCCTTGATCTAGCCAATGGTTGAGATTTCTCTACCTCTCATGTACACAATTTCTCTTCCCATACCTCCTTCCTATTCACCCATGATTACTTCATTTAAGTCAATGTACAAATTTTCCTCTCTTGACTAGGAAAAATCTGTCCCCCCTCCTTTTTACAAGACAAATGTTTTTTCTTCCATGCAATCAAGTTTGTCTCTTCCTTCATTCAAGCTTACCATCATGCAATCAAGTATCTCCCTTCCTTTACTCAAGCTATCCCTTCATGCATTCACCATACTTTCATGTTGTGTACACTCATCCTTTGTCATCATTGAAATGTTCATGTAGCCTTGCCATCATGACTCTCTTCATGTAGTAATTAGGCATGTGCTCATGAAATCAAATTTTCTTCTCATTCATGTGTGTTTGGACAAAATTTCAAGAGGGAAGGAAAGGGAAAAATGATTTTAACAATTCCACAATTTACACAATTGCTAACCCATTTTATTTTCAATTTTCAATATTTAATTCCTTTGACCTTAAATAGTTACCATTTTATTAAATTATTCAAATAATTACGATATATTTTTTGTGAATAAATTTGAGATGTTACATAATCAAATCATCCATTTTTTTAGTCTCATGATGGATATAATATTCCAAAAAGAAAAGAAAAAAAATAGGAAAATGAAACATTACTTCCCTCCACACGCACACAATTTTTTTTTTTTTTTAAAATACTTACAAAAATGCTTATACATTATTTTTTAGTCTTTTTTATAATGACTCGTTGATCACCTTTCTTAAATTAAGAAATTTTATTAAAATTTGATAGAATTATTAAACGTGTAAAGTTTTTTCATGAGATTCTAAAAATGTCTCTATTTATTTTATAAATTCATGAGCTACTTAATTATCTTTATTTCTAATACAAAGACTACCCCTATGGCACATTGCATGTACTCCAGCACTCTCTATTATAGAGGCTAGAGGCATATTCTAAAAGGAATCAATGTTTTTTATTATAAGTGGTCCAGGGAGATATTAAATAATTTTTTCAGAGTATCCTCATTTAATGTTTGATATAATTTTTAACAACATCTTTAAATATATATAATTTATGATTTTAAATATGCATGATCAAATTTGAAATCTTTATTTTTAAACAAAGTTAATTACTTAAACAGACGAAAATTCTATCATCAACCCTCCTAGATCTAGAGCCACTAAACGAAAATCTCCGGCGATTGCAAGACTATCCATGATGAACCCCAAGAGCTCCAGAGACCAATCAATCACCATCCACAGTAACTCGGGAGGCACCCACCTCAGATCCTCCATTATACCCAAATCGCTGAGATCTAAGTGTTGTAGAGCAACACGGAGATCTCTACTACTTCCGTTTGTATATATTTCTTTCGGTCCTAAATATAGGATAAAATTTGTAATATAAATTATATTATAAATTTTATCCTATATTTAGGACTGGAGGTAATATAAGGTTAATTATTTATTTTATCTCAATAATAAATATATTTTTATTTATTTTATTGTTAATTACTCTTTCATCATTTATTCTCCATACATTCTTTTTCATCCTTTTTTTTTTTTAAATTATTACTCTCTCTTTTACACATTCATAAATAGTGACATTTTTGAAAAACAGCTTATAGTTTCTACATATTATTATTTTTAACTGATTTTAGCTGTTTGTTATAACCCAACTATTTAGTTGAAAGGATATCATATAAAGGGACGGAGGGAGTATTTACTTAGATGTTACTGCTCACTTTATTTTAATGTTATCTAATGTTAACACTTTGTAATTCTCATGCATTTTGTCTTCACATGGCAGATATTAATTAAATATTGATGCACTATAAAACGTGAGAAAGATGTTGTAAATCATGGATTAGCTGAAAAAGTTTCCTTCTTCAATTCCATTGTCATAATTACATAAAAAAAGTCAGTTTTTTTTTTTGGGAAAATGACAGAAAAATGCTCTAAATATTTGGAAATGACAGATAGGTTTTTTTGTCAAAAGATGATTAGGAAATGTCAAAATGTGATAAGGAATTCTTAACTTCTAAATTTATGAAATCACCCATCTATCATTTTCAAATATTTAGAGTATTTTTCTGTCATTCTCCTTTTTTTTTTTTTTAATTTAACAACAGCATGATAAATATGCCTATTTTATATAGCAAGTGGATCACCACAAACTTTTTTTAATTGAAAAGGCTCTGTCATGCATCATGAAAATATAATATATTGTAATTAAACTCACCTAACCAATCATATTTGTTATTTTTGTCGGCCAACAACCGATTATAATTGTTTAATGAATTCACTTTTTTTTTTTTTTGCCAAGGGTTTAATGAATTCACACTACTATCGAACTTATCGCTTATTCTAATAATAATCATTATCTTACTTAGATGTGAGGTAAAAATCCAAGCGTTACCTTTAAAAGGATACCAATTAAAAGAAAAGTTTTTTTTGGTCAAAAATTTAAAGAAGGGTTAAAGTCTAATTTTCTCCCCTAACTTTTTTCGGAAACGCCCTACCTCCTTAAAGACAAGGGTGTTGGCTGTGTTTTTATATCGCCTTTGATGTGTTAGATATTTGACTGTTGGCTGATTGAGAAAATTACGGAAAAACTTCAAAAAATTATAAAGAAGTACCCTATAAAAATTAATACTGATTAAGTCCTCAGAATTATAAATAAATTTTGAGATACTAATGTTATTTCTTACTCAAATAAAAGACCAAAATACTATTTTAACTATTGGGAATTGGGCTTAGTCTACCCTTGGTGAATTAGGCCCAAACCCATTAAGCTTTAAGTTTTTGGGGCCAAATAAAATACCTAAATAAATGTGGGGTATTTATTGGTAATTTTCTCCAAGGGTTTAAGATTGAAACTTGGTGGGAACAGTTTCCCCGCATGTTTTGGGGGGAATAGTTGTTTTGGCTGCATACGTGTGTAAATAATTGAACTGCACATGAAAAACTTAGACAGAGATATTTTTCTCTACACAGAACCTCTTCTTCTCTCTTCCCTTCCTATGTATTTGCTGTGTGATATAGCCGGTGTCCTGAGAGTGATCCGGTTCGCGTGGGTATCGTAGGAGTTGAAACAATGCTTAAGGTACGCCTGAAATTCGACATTGGTATCATAGCAAGGTTTTTAATCAATCCTGAATGTGACTTCTGTTGTGCGTCATTGTTCTTGAACATGAAAGCATATATGTAGAAATTTTTTTTTATGTTTGATAGTCCAATTTCATGATATGTGAAAGTATATGATTCGGTTCATGTATATCTTTCTGTATGAGAATTTCGGTTCATGTGTTTAAACGAAAATATGAAATTGAACTTGAGATCACTCCGTTCAGCGTTTTGAATTTTTCTTTTCGGTGCTTTACTGTGCAATATACTTTCGGTGAACTTCAGTTGTATGATAATGTCTTGGTTCTATGAGTATTAGAATATTGAAAATCATCATAAAACATATGCTAAGGCTATAGAACAAAAGTAACAATAGGTTGTGCGAAATCCAGAAAAAGAATCAGAAGACTGAAAAGAGAATTGAATTGGTCATCATGAAATGAGATTTTTAGGATTTAAAAATAATCCCATTGTATAGAGCTCGAAAAAATGATGAAGATGGACACTAAGAACGCGCAAAACGGACGCCAGACGGTGAAGTTATGGATGAGAGAAGGTATTGGGTCGACAGACTCGACCCGCCTCTGAAACCCGGTCCGGGTCGACCCGGCTGGAGGTTGAAGACAACCTCCAGCAACTCCAAAACGGCGCTGTTTTGCGCCTTCTTTAAAAAAAACCTGATCGAGTCATAGCACAGCTTGATCCGATGCAGCTTCAAAAAAAAAAACGGATCGGGTACATGGCCTTACTTGATCCATTGCAATAGATTTTTTTTTTTAAATAAGGGGGATATTTGGGCCGTCAGTGGCCCAAAACCCAAAAAAGGAAAGAAACGGACCGGGTCAGTGGGCAAAAGCCCAACCCAACAAAAAAAATTTTGACTTTAAAGGGATAGAAACGCCACGTGGCGCATGTGGCCACGTGGCATGTAACCCCCTTCCACTATAGGCCAAGATTTAGTTCATAAAAACTTAATTAGGTTGAATTAGAAACCATAATACGGTTTGAGACTTAATAAAGTATTCATTTTCCCAAAAACCGGGCTTGCAAAAACTTTTCTAAAATATATTCAACAATATCACACATCAACAATCAACACACAAATGACCTGTACAATTCGATTCCATTCATACATTTTAGAGTACAGCATAAATTTCCGATACACTCATGTTCCATTAATTAATAAAGGGATTATATAGAGGCACAAAGCCCATACACTTTTTTCCTTTTTCTTGGGGATTACACAAAACTATACATTAATCCAAAACATATACAATTGTTTCCCAAAAATATATCCAAATGGTTTTTACATGATAACCAAAGTAAAACTCATAAACCGGAGCTCTAACCGCTTTTCGTCGCCCGCTTTCCCTTAGATCCTTCTGCCCTGTCCAAAAATTTGGTTTATGAGAGAGTGAGATTCTAAGGAATCCCCGTAGTGTCAAATTACTCATGGTATACACAACAATAAGGCATGAAAGCAAATCATCACACACACATTGCAACTACAACGGCAGTTACAACGGCAAAGGCAAGTATGACTCATGTCACCTTTGCATTTGCTTACGCTGAATTGCTCACGCTGCATTGCACAACAAAATTCACACAATATATTTCACCACAGCTGGGGTTCATATAAAGCATTTCATACACAAGCCACACTAGCAAGATCAACACACAACCCAAGGTTGGATTCACAAACACCGCCCCACAGGTCTGATTCACAAAGATCCATGTCGATTATGACGGCATTTCAACGGCCGAATTAGAGATGACCACTGTCACTCCCTAAACGGCTCACGCTGAAGTGCTCATGCCGTAATGGACCATGGCACATGTAGTTCACAAAACATAATGATAAGTTATGCATACCAAAACATCATACACAACATGAGAGAAGAGTCACTACCTTGGTCCTTTCGGGTGTATTCTGGCACCGATCTCTCCCAAGTATGGCAAATGTCAAATCCTAGAATAATGATTAAGGACGAAGAGTTATACTCTATTCCAAGACTTAATTTACTTCATAACACTTAAATTTGGTTATTATAATTGACCCTTAAGAGGCCACAAATGCCTCTAATAAAAGCCTTAAAAGGTGAGGAAACAATAGGTTGAAGATCACTTTTCAAAAACTCAAAGTTCTAGAACACAGGGGTTGGCCGCGGCCAGCCCTCCCTGGGGCTGTAGCCAAAATATGGTTAGAAGGTTATTGGCCGAGGCTAGCCACTCATGGGCCGCAGCTAGCCACTCATGGGCTGCGGCTAGAGTTAGGACAGAAAGGTTTGGGCCGCGGCCAAGAAATTCCCTGATTCTTGGTTGAATTTGTAAAATTCATAACTAATTCTAGAAAAATTTGAAATGAGGTGAATCTAAAGCAAAATGAAAGGTATTTAAGTCCTTTTTACTAGAAAAATATGGACCATAACCAGAAATCACAAAATTTCAGAATTACACAAAACTCAACACTGCTCCAAAACATAGTCCAGTTTTTGTCCCAAACTTTGGCAAAGCATAACTCTCAGTTAAAAAAACGAAATGACATGAATTTATGTCCATTTTGAAGCTTGGGATGTGAAATTTAATACTGAAAATTTTCAGAATTTTTCAACACCATTTGTTCATTCAAAACTTTCGTGCAAACTGACTGCCCAGAACAGAGTTCACACTTGACAGATTTCCAATTTTTTACCAAAGTGTCCAATGACTCCAAAATTCATAACCAAACCTATTCCCATACAATTTCTCACAAGGAACAAAATGGTAACCTCAACATGACCAAAATCACAACATATCACCATGCCCTATTTTGCCCAATGCACAAAACCAACACAAAGTTGCCAACCTTCACATTTTCAACTTAAATCCATTCTATCAACCCAAAACACATATCAAAGCACTAATTCCATGACAACAACATTTCAAACACCACAATACCCTAATTTTTGAAATTTCAAGCCAAATTTTCAGAATTTCCAAGCTAAAGTATTTGGCACAAAACTTATATTGAAAGGTCTCTTAAACTCACCTTAACAACTTTCTCAAAGGAGCTTCTTGATTCTCCAACCTCCATAATTTCTTGAAGTCTCAAACCAACACCAAATGGCAAACTATAACCATAGAAATATAGCTCTTAACTCAAGGAACAACGTTAAAGAAATGAGTTTGAGTAATGGAGGTCATTTTACTTACCTTTTCTCAAGTTTTTCTTCCTCTATTTTTTGCAACAATGGTGCCAAGATAGAAAGAGAAAACGAGAGAGAGAAAATGAGAGAGGTTGAGTGATAGAGAGGATGAAGAATGATGATCTTACTCCCTCCCATACTACTTCAGCGTACAAAGAGGGAAGAGAGGAGAGAGAATGAGACACTAGTACAAAAAGGGTGTTTTAGACCGGCACATTTAGACCGGTTGCTGTAATATCCCAAAAAGTGATTAAGGTCTAATGACTTTAAAAGTGGATATAATTATTGTTGAATAAACACTTTTGGAGAATGTGTGATGGGAATTTGGATATTTTAATGATTCCAATGGCTTCCTTGTGAAAATTCGTGTGGGGAGAGTGTTTATTGTGAAATTGGAACCATTGGGAACAATCGTGCAAAAGTTGAAAACTCTGTCCATTGAAACTCTGTACAGGGCAGCCAATTTGTATGGACGTTTTAAATAGGCAAATGGTGTCTAAAAATTCTGAAATTTTTCATTATTAAAGTTCACATGTCAAGATTCAAAATGAACATATAATTTGTATCATTTTGATTTGTGACCTAAGATTTTTGGATTTTTGAAGTTTACCCAGCGAAATTAATTATTTTCTGGAACAGTATGCAAAGATTGAAATTCTGGGAATTTTGTGGTGATTTTCAGTAATGGCCAATATTTTTCCTATGAAGAGGACTTAAATATCTTTCATTTGGCTTTAGAATCACCTCATTTCGATTTTTCTAGAATTAGTTATGATTTTTCAAAGTTGGGCAGAAAATCTGCCAGAAAATCCGAAAATGTGAAATTAGAAATTATGACATCATCATGTGGTAAGGTGACATCAACATGGAATTAAAAGCAATTCCATCATCTTGATCAGCCATTCCCGACCCATTTCACAGAAAAAAAAGACGTGAAGAGAGCTTGGAGAAAAGAGAGAAAAAGAGGAAGAAATCTCGCAAGGTAAGCCGATTTCTCCGACGATCTAGCTCCTAACGCGTATAACTCTGACTCTAAGCTACTCCTCTTTATTCTTTAAGGTTGTGAAGCTCAAAATTTGGTGTTTCAAAGAGGCTAGGGTTCAGCCAAATTTGGGAAAATCCAGAGGGAGCTTGAGGTAAGTTCCAAACTTTCGTATATTGCTTATTCTGGCTGCTGTAGGCAATTTAATCGGTGAAATTTCGCCGGATTGCCTTTGGTTTTAAATTTTGGAAATTGAGTTTCCTAAGGGTTATGCTGCCCAATTTTGGTTCAAATGGTAGTTATAACCTAATGTAATAGTGAATAAAGTGGTTAGGAGTAGAAAGGAACACGTTTACGGAGCCGAAATCGTAAAACCCCGATTTTCCCTGGAGAACTCATAAATTTCGGCCAGCTCTAGAAATGGGTCTTAGAGTTGGATTTTCAATGATTTGATGGTTCCATTGAGTTCAGGGGCGAAAATTAGGTGGGGTTACAGTTGGTCACTTTTTCGGAAAAGGCCGAAAAAGCATAATTACGAAAACGCCCCTAAAACCCTTAAAGTGGGGCTGCCAAGGGTAAATTTGTAATTTTACATTGAATTTGATAATTCCGAGTCCAGAAATGGATTCCTTGGGCGGAAATATGTTAGGATAGCCCATATTAGAATTTTGGGAAAAGTGCAACCGGACCGGGTACGGCGGGCCCGGGCCGGGTCCCCTAGGGCATTTTTGTAAATTTTCATTATAGACTCATATAACCCCAAGTAACACTATGGAAGTGTCTAAATGGTGCATTTGGAATTGTAGGATTCGATATTTGCCGCCCTCGGGAGCCAACTGCGCCGAAAGACATCAGGAAAGGACAAGGTAGTGACTCTCTCTTATACTTTGTGTAATGCACTGTATGTGTGTTGTATTACTGTTTTATGATGATTTCTGATGCTGCTGCGGTTACAGCTGGTGATAGCTGTCGTTTACAGCGCAAGCTGTCGTTTACAGCGTAAGCTATCGTTATTGTGATTACAGCGTAAGCTGTCGTGATGTTGATTACTGATTACAGCGTAAGCTGTCGTGATGTTGATTACAGCAAGAGCTGTCGTATTGTGTATACAGCCGTGAGTGCTGTCGTTTATGGTGAAAACCATGTATCTATGTGATGCTGCTGTTGTTGCTAGTTGTGATTTATATACATGCTTTGTAATTATACATTGTGTGAGTGGTTTGTTACTACTGGGATTCTCTCGAATCTCATTCTTTCCTATGACTAACCTTTCAGACAGGGCGTGTGGCTCAAAAGAGAAGCGGCCAACCCGGAGCACTTAGGATCTTTAGTGATACTAAGGATTTTTGAGATGTTGGTTATCTATTTTAAACTCGGGATTACTGTATATTTTGAAGCATGAAGATCATATTCAATTTTGGATGTGTAATCCCCTAGTAAATACTTATAAACCCTCAGGTTATATATATGTATAGAACCCGGGAGTTGCCGGGGATTTAGCTATCCACTCTGATATGTGAATGTAAATCAACTGCACAGGTAATTATATTCGAATGTTTAAAATGAGACCAGGATAGGGGAAAGATTTTGAAAGATTTTTGTGAAAACCCTACGGTATAGTAGGAAGTTTGAAATGAATTTAAACTATCCGACGGTCTCTAAACCGACTTAATTATGCATTATCGGAATATCATTACGTGTTAAAAGTCAGGGGGTTACATTTTGGTATCAGAGCTGTAGTTCCTGGCAAGCGTAGAGGTTGCTAGGATAGATCCCTTAGATAGGAGTAGGGATAGAAGATTATCTGTGAATGATTGTTGTGTATGCACATGTATGTTGTATTGAAATGGATATGTATATTAGTGTTGTGACTATATGTGCATACTATTTCTGTTGAATTAATGGGGCAAGTTGTCTGTAGAATGAAGAAAACTAGAGGACGCCCCAATGTTCCGCGTGCAGACCCAGAGGTGGATGTCGTCAATGATAATCCACCAGATCCAATGCAAGAATTAATGGGTCTAATCAAAGATCAAAGAGATATGATAACTGAGCTGAGAGAAGAGCTCAGAGCAGAGAAAGCGAAGAACAAGGAAGGTCCAGTTCAATCCACTCCGGAGGAAACTCAAGAAGAAACTCGACATGAGGACACTGCAGAAGGATAAGCAAGACCACTAGAATCCCCACCTCATGCTATTCCAAATCAAGAATCATATGGGATGCCGCTTAGAGAGGACAGAGATCTTCAGTTTTGGGTCACCAGATTCTGCAAGCATCTGCCTCCGACGTTCAGAGGAAGGTTTGACCCTCAAGCAGCCGAAGATTGGTTGAATAGGCTGGAGAAAATATTTGAAGTGCTTTGTTGTCCAGATGAGGTGAAGCCGCGGTTAGCTGTTTACAAGCTCGAAGGGGATGCAGATCGTTGGTGGCGGAATATCGCCCTAACATTGAAGAGCAAAGAAGTGCCATTGACTTGGGAACTGTTTCAACAAGAGTTCAACGAGAAGTATTTTCCCAAATCAGTGAGACTCGAGAAGGAGACAGAATTCCTGAATATCCGACAAGGGGACACGAAAAGCTTTGATGATTATTTGTCCCGTTTTGTTCGATTGGCTCGGTACTCCTCCTACCTCCGGTTCAAGGATGACGAAGAATGGAGTTCTGATATGCTCATTCGCGGTTTGAGGCGAGAGTTGAGGAAACGCCTAGCTACTCACCAGTTTACCAAGTTCAATAAGGCGGTTGAACAGTGTAGGATTATGGAGAATAACTTGAGAGAATTGTATCCTGCCCGAGCTATTAGCCACCGCAATGAACCTAATAAGGGTGCTACCTCACAGAAGCGAAAGGGGCAAGGATCTTCCTCTGGAAGTGGTAAGAAGCCCTACCAGTCTGGGAGCCGTGACCAGCAAAGAACATATTCTGGACCTTGGATTTGTCGTCGGTGTAACCAACCACATCAAGGCAAAACTTGTGATGGCAAAATAATATGCTTCAATTGTAAGCGTGTGGGGCATACTGCTGCTGAATGCAAAGAGCCACGACCAGACCAAAGACCGAGGACACAGGGCCGAGTATTTGCTATGACCCATGAGGAGGCCCGTAAATCTCCTGAGCTGATACAAGGTAAGATTCTACTTCATGGCCATCTGTTGCAAGTTTTATTTGACTCGGGTGCAAGTCACTCCTTCATTGCTTATGATTGCGTGAAGCGCCTGGGATTGCATGTGCACAAATTGCCATTTGAATTAGTAGTGTCAACTCCAATGGGTATTAAGGCCTTGACCACAGAAGCTTGTTTGAGTTGTGTCATAACTGTAGAAGGGCACCAATCTGGGGTAGATCTGATATGTTTGCCGCTTTACCAATTGGAAGTTATTTTGGGTTTTGATTGGTTAACGGCAAATAATATATTGCTTGATTGTGGAAACAAGAGGATAGTATATCCTGTATCTCAGAGGGCTGGAGTTGTGGATTCTAGTATGAATTTCCTTGCTGCAGCTAAAGCTGAACGATATCTTGAAAAAGGTTGTCAGGGGTATATGGTATTTTTCTCTGTACAAAAGAAAGCTAGTGAAACTTTGAGTGATATACCCGTGGTAAATGAATTCCCTGAGGTATTCCCAGATGATTTGAGCGGATTACCTCCAGAAAGGGAAGTTTAATTTCCAATCGACATTGTGCCTGGAGCTGGTTCTATATCTAAGGCCCCATATCGTATGGCCCCGAATGAAATGGCGAAACTAAAGAAACAATTAGAAGATCTGCTAGAGAAAGGGTTCATCAGACCCAGTGTGTCGCCTTGGGGAGCTCCAGTGTTGTTTGTAAAGAAGAAAGATGGAAGCCTTCGATTGTGTATCGATTATAGGGAATTGAACAAGGTTACTATTAAGAACAAGTACCCTCTTCCCCGAATCGATGACCTTTTAGATCAACTCTCTGGTTCATGTGTATTTTCAAAGATTGATCTAAGGTCAGGGTATCATCAGTTACGAGTGAAAGCAGAAGATGTTCCAAAAACTGCTTTCAGGACCCGATATGGTCATTATGAGTTCTTGGTGATGCCATTTGGGCTAACCAATGCGCCTGCGGTTTTCATGGATTACATGAACCGTATCTTTCGACAATATTTGGATCAGTTTGTTGTTGTATTTATCGATGACATTCTGATATATTCCAAGAGCAAGGAAGAGCATGAGCATCATTTGAGAATCGTATTGAATATCTTGTGTGAGAAGCAACTATACGCTAAATTGAGCAAGTGCGAGTTCTGGCTATCAGAAGTGAAATTCTTAGGCCATGTTATCTCGTGAGAAGGGGTCTCGGTGGATCCCAGTAAAGTGGAAGCAGTACTGAACTGGAAGAGGCCAGAATCTGTGGCGGAAATACGCAGTTTTCTGGGTCTTGCTGGTTATCATCGGAGATTTATCCAGAATTTCTCCCGTATTGCGTTACCAATGACCAAGCTCACGAGAAAAGATCAGCCGTTTGTGTGGGATGACAAATGTGAAAACTATTTTGTGGAGCTGAAGGAGAGGTTGACGTCGGCACCTGTGTTGATTTTACCCGATCCCAGTTTGATATATGTTGTGTATTCTGATGCCAGTGGGCAGGGATTAGGGTGTGTCCTTATGCAGCAGGGACGTGTGGTGGCCTACGGCTCTCGACAGCTCAGACCTCATGAATTGAACTATCCCACTCATGATCTGGAGCTTGCGGCCATTGTGTTTGCTTTGAAGATTTGGCGTCACTACCTGTATGGTGTGACTGTGGAACTGTACTGCGACCACAAGAGTCTTAAATACTTGTATGATCAGAAAGAGCTGAATATGAGACAGCGTCGCTGGATGGAATTGGTTAAAGACTACGACCTGGAAATAAAATATCATCCGGGTAAGGCAAACGTAGTCGCTGATGCTTTGAGTCGAAAGACTGTGCTCGTTGCAGCTATGATGATACAAGAAAAGAAATTGATTGAAGATTTTTGTGATTTGAATTTGACAAATCAGATCGTCTGTGCCAATTACACTGTTTCTCAAGAGGAGATTGATCTAAGAGCTGAGATTGAAGAAGCTCAGAGTCAAGATGACTGGATACAACGCAATCTGACTCGAATAGATTAGGGAGAAGTTCCAGGCTACGACCTATCGCCTCGTGGATTGGTTCGTTACCAGAAAAGAGTCTACATTCCACTTAAGGCGGAGTTGAGGCAGAAGATTCTGGATGAGTCACACAAGATCCGATATACTCTCCATCCTGGTATGACCAAGATGTATCATAATCTGAAGTCAGTGTATTGGTGGCCGGGTATAAAGAGTGATGTGACCAAATATGTAGCAAGGTGTCTCACTTGCCAGAAGGTAAAGATCGAGCACCAGAGACCGCCTGGTTTACTTCAGAGTCCTGAGATTCCGGAATGGAAATGGGAAAGCGTGACCATGGATTTGGTTGTGGGATTGCCCAAGATCAGAAACTATGATGCGATCTGGGTAATTGTGGATCGATTAACAAAGTCGGCACACTTCATACCAATCAATACTGGTTATTCTCCTGACAAACTAGCAGAGATTTATGTTAATGAGATCGTGAAACTCCATGGTGTTCCGAAGAACATCATTTCTGACCGAGATCCACGATTTACTTCGAAGTTTTGGAAGGCATTGCATGAAGCCTTAGGTACTCAACTGAGATTCAATACGGCTTATCATCCTCAAACGGATGGACAATCTGAGAGAACAATTCAGACGCTGGAAGATATGTTGCGAGCTTGTGTTCTCGACTTTAAAGGAAGTTGGGATCGTTTCCTTCCACTGGCTGAGTTCGCTTACAACAATAGCTATCATGCGAGCATCCAAATGGCTCCATATGAAGCGTTGTATGGAAGACGGTGTCAATCACCTTTATGCTGGAATGAATTATCCGAAAGGAAGCTTTATGGGCCAGATTTGGTTGATCAAACCTCAGCACAGATTCGGATCATTCGTAAGAGGCTCCTTGCAGCGCAGAGTCGACAGAAAAGTTATGCTGACAAGAGGAGAAGGCCTCTAGAATTTGAGGTTGGTGATCACATATTTCTGAGAGTATCACCAGTCACTGGCATCGGGAGAGCTATCAAGCGAAAGAAGCTGAGCCCAAGGTACATAGGTCCTTTTGAAATCCTTGAAAGGATTGGGCCTGTTGCTTATCGAGTAGCCCTACCCCCAAACTTGAGCAGACTCCACGATGTGTTTCATGTTTCCCAACTGAAGAAGTATCAACCGGATCCATCTCATATTGTTGAATATGAAGAAGTTGAGTTACAAGACAACTTCACATATGCGATAGAGCCAGAACAGATCATTGATAGAGAAGAACGACGGCTCAGACACCGAAGCATTCCCTTTGTGAAGGTGATCTGGAAGGGAATGACTCAGAGGGAAGCAACTTGGGAAGCGGAGACGGATATGCGAAGACGTTATCCTGAGTTTATGGGTCAAGTTGTGTGACAAATTTCGAGGACGAAATTTATTTTACGGGGGGAGAAATGTAATATCCCAAAAAGTGATTAAGGGCTAATGACTTTAAAAGTGGATATAATTATTGTTGAATAAACACTTTTGGAGAATGTGTGATGGGAATTTGATTATTTTAATGATTCCAATGGCTTCCTTGTGAAAATTCGTGTGGGGAGAGTGTTTATTGTGAAATTGGAACCATCGGGAACAATCGTGCAAAAGTTGAAAACTCTGTCCATTGAAACTCTGTACAGGGCAGCCAATTTGTATGGACGTTTTAAATAGGCAAATGGTGTCTAAAAATTCTGAAATTTTCCAGTACTAAAGTTCACATGTCAAGATTCAAAATGAACATATAATTTGTATCATTTTGATTTGTGACCTAAGATTTTTGGATTTTTGAAGTTTACCCAGCGAAATTAATTATTTTCTGGAACAGTATGCAAAGATTGAAATTCTGGGAATTTTGTGGTGATTTTCAGTAATGGCCAATATTTTTCCTATGAAGAGGACTTAAATATCTTTCATTTGGCTTTAGAATCACCTCATTTCAATTTTTCTAGAATTAGTTATGATTTTTCAAAGTTGGGCAGAAAATCTGCCAGAAAATCCGAAAATGTGAAATTAGAAATTATGACATCATCATGTGGTAAGGTGACACCAACATGGAATTAAAAGCAATTCCATCATCTTGATCAGCCATTCCCGACCCATTTCACAGAAAAAAAAGACGTGAAGAGAGCTTGGAGAAAAGAGAGAAAAAGAGGAAGAAATCTCGCAAGGTAAGCCGATTTCTCCGACGATCTAGCTCCTAACGCGTATAACTCCGACTCTAAGCTACTCCTCTTTATTCTTTAAGGTTGTGAAGCTCAAAATTTGGTGTTTCAAAGAGGCTAGGGTTCAGCCAAATTTGGGAAAATCCAGAGGGAGCTTGAGGTAAGTTCCAAACTTTCGTATATTGCTTATTCTGGCTGCTGTAGGCAATTTAATCGGTAAAATTTCGCCGGATTGCCTTTGGTTTTAAATTTTGGAAATTGAGTTTCCTAAGGGTTATGCTGCCCAATTTTGGTTCAAATGGTAGTTATAACCTAATGTAATAGTGAATAAAGTGGTTAGGAGTAGAAAGGAACGCGTTTACGGAGCCGAAATCGTAAAACCCCGATTTTCCCTGGAGAACTCATAAATTTCGGCCAGCTCTAGAAATGGGTCTTAGAGTTGGATTTTCAATGATTTGATGGTTCCATTGAGTTCAGGGGCGAAAATTAGGTGGGGTTACAGTTGGTCACTTTTTCGGAAAAGGCCGAAAAAGCATAATTACGAAAACGCCCCTAAAACCCTTAAAGTGGGGCTGCCAAGGGTAAATTTGTAATTTTACATTGAATTTGATAATTCCGAGTCCAGAAATGGATTCCTTGGGCAGAAATATGTTAGGATAGCCCATATTAGAATTTTGGGAAAAGTGCAACCGGACCGGGTACGGCGGGCCCGGGCCGGGTCCCCTAGGGCATTTTTGTAAATTTTCATTATAGACTCATATAACCCCAAGTAACACTATGGAAGTGTCTAAATGGTGCATTTGGAATTGTAGGATTCGATATTTGCCGCCCTCGGGAGCCAACTGCGCCGAATGACGTCAGGAAAGGATAAGGTAGTGACTCTCTCTCTTATACTTTGTGTAATGCACTGTATGTGTGTTGTATCACTGTTTTATGATGATTTCTGATGCTGCTGCGGTTACAGCTGGTGATAGCTGTCGTTTACAGCGCAAGCTGTCGTTTACAGCGTAAGCTGTCGTTATTGTGATTACAGCGTAAGCTGTCGTGATGTTGATTACTGATTACAGCGTAAGCTGTCGTGATGTTGATTACAGCAAGAGCTGTCGTATTGTGTATACAGCCGTGAGTGCTGTCGTTTATGGTGAAAACCATGTATCTATGTGATGCTGCTGTTGTTGCTGGTTGTGATTTATATACATGCTTTGTAATTATACATTGTGTGAGTGGTTTGTTACTACTGGGATTCTCTCGAATCTCATTCTTTCCTATGACTAACCTTTTCAGACAGGGCGTGTGGCTCAAAAGAGAAGCGGCCAACCCGGAGCACTTAGGATCTTTAGTGATACTAAGGATTTTTGAGATGTTGGTTATCTATTTTAAACTCGGGATTACTGTATATTTTGAAGCATGAAGATCATATTCAATTTTGGATGTGTAATCCCCTAGTAAATACTTATAAACCCTCAGGTTATATATATGTATAGAACCCGGGAGTTGCCGGGGATTTAGCTATCCACTCTGATATGTGAATGTAAATCAACTGCACAGGTAATTATATTCGAATGTTTAAAATGAGACCAGGATAGGGGAAAGATTTTGAAAGATTTTTGTGAAAACCCTACGGTATAGTAGGAAGTTTGAAATGAATTTAAACTATCCGACGGTCTCTAAACCGACTTAATTATGCATTATCGGAATATCATTACGTGTTAAAAGTCAGGGGGTTACAGTTGCAGCGGATGAGGTCTAAAAGAAATGAGCGGTGGTATTTTTGTAATTATAAACAAATTGGGAGACCGCTTATTCTATTAACCGGTCTAAAAATTATTATTTAGACCGGTTCTAAATTAATCGGTCTAAAATATTAAACCTTTTAGACCTGCTTGGATTTTAAATCAGTCTAAAAGGATCAGAGGAAAAAATTTAAAAAGTATTTATTTTAGACCGGTTAATATAATAACCGGTCTAAAATAAAGGTTTTTAAGACCGGTTGTTCTAACAACCGGTCTAAAAGATAGATTTTAAGACCGGTTGTTTGAACAACCGGTCTTAAAAATGTTTTAAGATCGGTTATTTTTATAACCGGTCTTAAAACTCTTTCCCCAAATCCCATTCGCGGTTCACGCTTCGCGCCCTTCTTCATTCTGAATTCTTCCAGGCTAAACAGCAACAGTCAAGAATGAACAGCAACTCCAAATTCATCAAATCAAGAGCGGAATTAGTGTCTCACCTTGGATTGGTATTGCATTTGCGCCTTGAAAATGGGATCTTGGGGCTAGCATCCCCGTTGGTCAGTGTTAGGGTGTATTGGTGCTCTGTCTTTTCGTTGAGTGTCGACGTTTGACGGCGCTGAACAGACCCTGTTCTCGTTTTTATTCACCCTCAATCTACGAAAGTTGGATAATAAACTTGGTGAAGCCTAGTTCTCTTCCAGGTAGTTTTTTACTTCATCTATTAATATTTTTTTTGTGTGATTGCTGACGAAGAAGGTTGTGGCCTGGGTATGATTTAGGAGTTTGGAAATGTGGGGGTGTTGTGGTTCTGATTTCTGAAACATTACTGGTCTTTCTTTTATATGAGACATTGGTTTGCATTATGATAGCTTCTATGTTCCTTATTCTGTTCCTGCGTTATGATAGCTTCTCTGTTCCTTATTCTATTCCTACGTTATGATAGCCTCTATGTTCCTTATTCTTATGCATTTTTATTTATTTGTTCCTCTGTCTCTCTCAACCAAACTCGTCATAATGGTTCCCCTATTTCCTAGTATATTTTTCCAAAGGCTCCCGATATTGCTTTCTTCGTCAGCCACAGGAGGTTACATGAATCACTTCCTTTGTTTCCCTGTAAACATCATCACAAGCTTATGCTGCTTTAGCAAAAATATATTCACTTGCATAGGTTTGCTCATAATTCATCAGTGATTTAGAAATTGGGGTCGATCACCTTTAATGATAAAGGTTCAGTTTCTTTTACTAAAAATTTATAAAAGCACCCCATAAATATTTAAACCTCAGATTATCCTTTGGACTCCTCTATCACACACAAAAAAAAAAGTTTCATACATGCATTACAAGTGATAGATGGTTAATTGAAGTCATGTGTTGATAGGGTGGATTCTAAATGAGAGAATACCAAATAAATTAAGTGTTGCTGGGACTATCTATACTTAAATGATTCATTATTTCTGGTTGGAGTCACATGAGAATGTGAAGTACGTACTCCTTCCTAAATAGTAAATGCATACACACACACACACACACACAAGACACACATAAAACTGTAAGAGAATGAAGCCACAAATCTGATGCCTCCATCGCTAAAATGTTAAACCACCTTTCTTACTTTCTTCCAGCATGCAATCTACCCCATCATACCAAGCTCATCTTTCCCGTGTAGTTTCCGGCCTTCAAAAACTTTGTTCGAGTGATTGACGGGTAAGTCAATTAGTAATTACTGAACCCCTAATCCCTATGGTACTATTTTATTTCTACTGTTCGTAATGGTAATATATATGGCAGTCAACCCATTGTATTGGACAGATTTGCATTGTTAATTAGACTTGTACTATTCAGATTACTCTTCTTCTATCTCTATCTCTCTACTCTCTTTTACTTGTTCATTATGTAGTAGTTAAACTAGGTACTTAGGTGTAATGATTGCCTACTCTCATTATACTCCTTCCTTTTCCAGGGGAAAAAGTAGAAAACAAAAAATAAAAGGTGTCGAAATATATGGATCGTAGTTGGATAAAAGCTAAACGGATGAGTGTTGAATATGATATTGGGGTGAGGGGTTTTTTAGACTTTGCAAAAAGAAATGCTGATGATGATAGTGGGATGTTTTATTACCCTTGTGTAAAATGTTTGAATGAGAAGCGATTAAGTGCTGTAGATATATATACACATTTAATTTGTGAAGGGTTTTGTAAGACGTATGTAGTATGGGTATGGCATGGTGAACAATTAGAAATGCCAAGTGCATCTCAACAGGGGGAAGTGACTTGTGATGATAATGATATGGATATGGATGATCGGATAGAGGATATTATTCATGATGTAGGAGAAGAGGCTTTTGAACAATCACATGCATATGGTAATATGTTCAGTGATGCTGAGATGCCACTGTACCCAGGGTGTAAAAAATACCAATTGCTGAAGCTATATTGAAATTGGTAGGCTTGAAAGCACGGCATGGATGGAGCGACAAGAGTTTTTCAGAAATGCTTGAGGCCTTTAAAGATATGCTTCCTGATGATAATGTGTTGCCTTGTCGATATTATGATGCTAAGAAAATACTGTGTCCACTAGGGATGGAGTATAAAAAGATCCATGATTGCCCTAATGATTGCATATTGTATAGAAAAGATCATGAAGAGAAGGAGCAATGTCCGATATGTGAAACTCTGAGGTATAAATCAAATAAGGGCCTTGCAAAAGTGTTGTGGTATCTTCCAATCATTCCAAGGTTCAAGCGCCTATTTGCCAATGAAATTGATGCCAAAAATTTGAGATGGCATGCAGATGAGAGGATTTCTTATGGAAAGCTTCGACATCCAGCTGATTCTTCTCAATGGCAGAAAATTGATCAATTATTTCCTAGCTTTGGTAAAGAACCTAGGAATCTCAGACTTGGGCTTAGCACAGATGGTATAAATTATTATGGTAGCCTAAGCAGTATACATAGTTCATGGCCTGTTCTGTTGGTAATTTACAACTTATCTCTGTTGTTATGTATGAAATGAAAGTACACTATGTTGTCTATATTGATTTCGGGACCAAAGCAACCCGAAAATGACATAGATGTTTACCTAGAACCCTTGATCAAAGACTTGAAAGAGTTGTGGGATAAAGGTGTCAATGTTTTTTATGCGAACAAGAAGGAAACTTTTAATATGCGAGCAATGATCTTTTGTACTATAAATGACTTCCCTGCATATGGGAACTTGTCAGGATATAGCGTTAAAGGCCACAAAGCTTGTCCGATATGTGAAGAAGGCACATGCTACCATCAACTTCAATATGGAAGAAAGACAGTTTACCTTGGCCATAGGCGATTTCTTAGACAAAGCCACCCTTATTGTAGATTAAAAAAATCTTTTTTCGGTGGCCAAGAGTTTGAAGATGCTCTAGAGGCATTGATTGGGGAGAAAATTTATGAAAAGGTGAAAAATATCAATACTATGTTTGGTAAGTCATCAAAGAGTAGAAATGAGAAAAATATATGGAAAAAAAGGTCCGTCTTCTTCGATCTTCCATATTGGCGCAATTTTGACGTCAAACACTGTATTGATTTCATGCATGTGGAGAAAAACATATGTGATAGTATTGTTGGGACACTGCTCAACATACAAGGAAGTTCTAAGGATGGCGTGAAGGCAAGATTAGACTTGCAAGAAATGGGAATATGAGAAGATTTACATCCAAGGCCATATGGTAATAGAACTTTTTGTCCTCCAGCTGCTCATAATTTGTCTAAGGTTGAGAAAAGAAGCTTTGTGAGTGTTTACATGTCACTAAAGTTCCCTCAGGGCATTCTTCAAATTTTAAAAAGCTTTTTTCGATTAAAGACTTGAAGTTAATAGGGCTAAAGTCTCATGATTGTCATGTCTTAATGCAACAACTACTCCCAGTAGCTATTCAAGGCATTGCCAAATATGATCTTCAACACATATTGACTAGACTTTATTTCTTCTTCAATGCCATTTGTTGTAAAGTCATTGACACAGAAATATTGGAGGAATTGGATAATGAAGGATATTTGATCTTGTGCCAACTTGAGAAGCTTTTTCTTCCTTCCTTTTTTGACATCATGGTACACTTGATTGTTCATCTAGTGAGGGAGATAAAGTTGTGTGGTCCTATCTATTTTCGGTGGATGTACCCAATCGAAAGAATTATGAAAATACTAAAAGGGTATGTGAAGAACCCGAACCGGCCTGAAGCATCTATTGTTCAAAAATATGTTTCTGAAGAAGCTATGGAATTTTGTCAACATTATTTGTCAAATGTACGACATATTGGCCTTCCTAAACGTCATGATCGAGAAAGGGGTAGACGCGGGGCAACAGTAAAGAGCATAGATTTTGATGAATTGCAACAAGTCCACTTGAACATCTTGAACAATATTGATGAAGTTCAATATTACATGAATGCCCATAAAGAAATTGTACGGAAACAAAATAGTCGAATGACTGAACAAAGGTTAATTAGGGAGCATAACAGAACTTTCGCACATTGGTTCAAAAAAACGGTTAACGGAGAAGAATGTGTTTCTGATACAATAAATTGGTTAGCACGTGGTCCTGAAGTTGATGTCATAAGTTAGACTTCATTTATGATCAACGATTATACCTTTTACACGAAGTCCCTAGATGGTAAGAGCACCGTCCAGAACAGTGGTGTTGTATTAGTGGTTGAATCTATGCACTTCTCTAGTTTGAAAGATAAGAACCCTACATTGGCTGCCATACCTTATTATGGGGTGATTGAAGAGATTTGGGTAGTTGACTATGTCAAAATTAGATTTCCCATTTTCAAATGCAAGTGGGTTGATATCAATAATGGTGTGAAGATCAATAGGTTAGGATTTACATTAGTAGATTTGAATAGTAGAATTTTTGGAGATGAACCTTTCATTATGGCAGATCAGGCGCAACAAGTGTTCTATATCATTGATCAGGCAAATAAAATGTAGTCTGTAGCTCTTCAAGGAAAAAGGGTCGTTGATATTGACGAGAAAAGTCGCTCAAATTATGATCTTCTTGAGACTCCTTCTTTTTCCAGGGGTCTACCAGAATTGAACGAAGAAGATGAAGCAGATAATGCACACGGCACAAGAAATGATCATCACGAGGGAATATGGGAGGATATCTCTTTATGATACTACTTTGAACTTAACTAACTAAAGTAATTATGATTATGATTTATATCCAAAGAATATGTTTAGTTATTTTATCGATATAGTCTTCACATGTCATAGCTTATGATTTATCTTTCTTTGTTGTCATTACACGCAAATGACGAATCCCCAACGTCCTAGTACAAAGGATCAGCCACCTACTACACCTCTGAGTCAGCCACCTAGTACTTAGGAGAGTCAGCCAGCTAGTGTTAACCAGGGCGATCCTAGCAATGCTCGGAGCCAGGGTCATAGTGAGCGCAGTAGCCAGTCTGTACGGAGGGGTAGACGTGGCACACGGTTGACAGACATTTCCCTCAGTCGGAGTGCAGGCCAAAAGATACCGATTGGGTTTGATAGATATTGGACACCAATCGGTCCTAATGCCCAACGGTATAGGGGTTTTGTCGACCTCCTTGCACGCAACAAGCCGAGGCATCTTAATAGAGGAGTGGAGAAATGTCGATAAAAAGGTGAAGAAACATATTTGGGACACTATCCAGGTATACAATTCTCTTATGCATGTAATTAATTATTATGAAATATGTCACAAATTTGTCACTTACTCCTTCAATGCATGCATTCTAGCTTACGTACGACGTTCCTCAGAGTGAGATCTTATACAACAAGACAATGACGTATTGTTATGAGCGCTAGAGCAAGTTTAAGACAAATCTGACCAACAATTACATTCATATCGAGGTGAAAAATGGTCAGCCTCGTCCTAATCCGTGCGACAAGTATACATTTCTTGATCGAGCAACTTGGCAAGCATTTGTTAGGCTTCGGACTACTCCAGAATCTTTGGTTAGTTGACTTATTTTTTGTTTTATTTACTTAGCAATTATCTTAATTGATTATAACACTTTCCTTTTGTATCATTTCTTATTCGCAGGCAAAAAGGCAAAAAGCACAAGAGAGTGGTAAAAAGAATGATTGCCCTCATACAATGTCTCGTGGGGGTTATACAAAGGCTGAAAGAGACTTGTTGGCGGCCAAACAGAAGAGATTGGAAGGAGCATCTCAATCTGATCCTTTTGTTCTTCTTTCTCCACTATCTCTGATTTGTCGTGAAGAAAAATGACAATTTGCCTACCAAAAGAGGAGTGGGTCTTATACGAGTGAACAATCTCGTATAGTAGGTGAAATAATTGTAAGTATATATCGTTGATGTTATTAATTACATAAGAAACATACATAATTACTTATGTTTGTTATTTTATATTATCTTATAGGAGGAACTTAGAAAAAAACAAGTTAAGGGATCTTTTAAGTCGGAGGGCAAGAATGATATTCTAACAGTTGCTACTGACAAATAAGAGCATCCAGGCCGTGTCAGGGGAGTTGAAGGAGGGGTAGGGATACGGGATTACTTTGGAGCTCCCGTACGCCATTCCTCAAACATCGCGACTAGGGAGGAATTGGAGACTATGTTGGCCACTACAAGAGTAGAAGTAAAGGCTGAGGCTAAAGCATCATTTGATGCACTATTAGAGACCCGGTTGAGCAAGATGAAAGAGGAAATGATAGTGTTTATGAGCTTAAGACAAGATACTAGTGCTCCCCAGCCACAATCGATTGATCCTAATAAGCAGAGCACTAAAAGGAGTTGTTACAACATCGGGCAGTCATCAAAGGGTCCTGCAAGAGAAATTACTGAGCCTTGTGATATTTTTGTCGAGGATCCTCTAAGGCGGTTAGTTGCACGAGGTAGTGTGCATAACCTGGGATCAATTGTCCACCACCGATAAATGGAAGCTGATTAAGTCCGAGTGTCAGTTGACGATGTGATCATTGCAGATGCACCTGTCCCTATCCCTTCTGATGAATTCAAGATTGTAAGCGATGTCCTGGGTACGTTCATCTTGTGGCCAACGAACCTTGTTTCTGTTTGAGCCGAGGAAAGTTCGATCAAAGCCCCACCAAGTCCAACTCCCTTCACTCAGCAAGAAGTTTCACAGCCTCCATTGAATATCATGCAACAAGTGATTCTGATGGCATATGATACATCCTTTAAAATAAGAGATTGGCCTACGGATTCAGTTACTAGACAGTCAGGGGTGACATGCTATCTTGAGAGGGATGATTTGATGTCCCTGGTAGCTCCTAGAAAAAAATCTTACAATTGGGATTGTCCAATTGTTCTTAATGTAAGTATCTTCTGCAATTCAAAGTAAATATTTTAAAAGTTTCACCATTTACCTTTTATTTATGTGCTTGCATTATTGTAGGTACATGCATCGTAGGTTGGTCTCCTCTGACAAAAGCGAAAAATTTGGATTCTTATGCCCCCATCACATCCAAGAGAAAGGGACCACTGCTGCTATCAGACATAGATACTTATCAGAGAGGCTTAGTGAAACTGTAATTGAATGTTTCTTGGCTCCATATGTGTATGGGTAAGAAGCAAATTGATATTTTATAATTTATATAATGTTTTATGTTTGCTTAATATTCTTTTTTTCAGTGATCATTGGCAGTTGCTTCTTCTATGCAAGAGTAGTTACACTGTCATCCTCTTATGTTCCCTCCACTTCAAACCAGGGAATGATTTGAAAAAGACCATAAACTCGTTAGTTTTCTTGCATTATTACCTTTTCTATGCAAAGTTTATGGAATTTGTGTAAAACCAATAACCTTTGTCATTGTGATGATCATAGGGCTATGCGGACATTCCTACACAGTGCTTGTGGTAAGCATGTTCGTGACTTAAAGGACCCTACATGGATTATGCCAAAGGTTAGTATATATTGATTTGTTTAAAGAATGTAATAAGCCATGTCTTTATATTTTTTTTAATGATATCATGTTTTTTCTCAGAGCTGTAGGCAACCACAGGGGTCCAACTTATGTGGTTTTTATGTTTTGAGACACATTTACAATATTATCACTCTAGGCACGACTGATTTTACTGAAGAGGTAAATTTATATTTCAGAACTTTTTTATTACTTTATTGTTTTTAAGTTACTAAGTTAATGTTTCGTTTGGTTTTGGTGTTACAGATGTTTGATCTTGCTGATCCCTTTCCTGAAGAAGATATTGATTTCATTCGCACATGTAGTGCTGAATTCATCTATGAGCTATTACAAAAATAGTGAGTTTTTGAATCTAACGTTACATTGTACATTATTGTTCTCATATGTATTGCTAACAAGGTTTACGTATTTGTGTAGGACAATTTCTGTTATATGGGTGATACAGGAGGCATGGGATTTGAGGGACTGACCTTTGTAATTTTTCTTCCCTTTGTATTCTGTAAAGTTGAGGAATTTCTGCTGTTGCTTGTATCAAAACTTGAATTTTATTGCTGCCGTTGTCATTTCAAAGTTTTGCATCCATTTCTGAGCAAATTCTTCTGTTTGGACATTCCTTCATGTTTTTAGTTTTAGACAACTTCATGTTGCTTATTGAAATTGCAAGAAATGGAGTGAATTTGGAGTTCCTAGAATCTGATTTTAACTTGTTGCTTAAATTGTGACATTTGATCTTGAACCTTGTTCTACACTAATTACCATTTGTTGGAAGTTTATTTAAAGTCACCTGACATACACCTTTATTTGTGCTTGTCTTTGATCTTGCTGCTGTCATTGATTTTGTGAAATCTGTTATGTTGCTTTTGTGCAATCTGTTACTTACTTCATACTAAGGGAGTTGCATATAGATAGACAAATACATGCACTCCATTTTATCCGTTGCATTTTGCATTGTTCTCTGTTGCTTCAAGATTCATTATTGTACTGCTGTCATTTGGTCCTCTTACTGTCTAATTGCATTGTTGGTGTTATTTAGTGCTAAACTAAGGTTGGTAATTACCTTTGCTCCAATTTGCATTTTGCATTGTTGACAAATTTGCTTGCACTCTACTTGTGACTTAGGGACTAAAACTACAAGTGCATTTGGGCTGAAATTGAGCCAATGGAGTTTACATTAAATGCTGCCATATTTTTCATACTGTAATTAAAGTGCTGCAAATGAATCATCAATGTGTGACAGGCTTGTATGAAAATTTGTTGCTGCTATATACTGCTGCTTTTGAATATTGAAATTGAAATCTGTGATTGTTCTGTACTGCTGTTAAAATTGGAGCATCCAGTGCGTGTATATATAAAAGGGACGTTTTAAAAAAAATAGAAGCTTTAAGACCGGTTGTAGTTACAACCGGTCTTAAAAGTACTTTAAGACCAGTTGTGGGCACAACCGGTCTTAAAAATCCACATTTAAGACCGGTTGTGCCCACAACCATACTTTTAAGACTGGTTATGGGCATAATCGGTCTTAAAAGGTCTGACCTTTAAGACCTGTTGCAGGCAGAATAGGTCTTAAAGGTGACCTTTAAGACCGGTTTTAAGAACAACCGGTCTTAAAAGTATGACTTTTAAGGCCGGTTATAACAACCAGTCTAAAAAATAACAAACTTTTTAGACCTGCTGTAACAAGACCTAATTCATAACCGGTCTAAAAAGTCTTTTTTAACCGATCTAAAAAATCAATTTTCCACTAGTGAGATAAAATAATAATATTCTCATTTGACTTCTCCAACAACTATTATCATACATGTTGCCAAGTGTCCTTTCCTCATTAGGTCTCATAAAGTAAACACCCAATTAGCTATTTTAATCCATCCATTAGCCATTTTATCACACATCTCATTTCCCCTTAGTTAGTAATTAATTTCCCCATTAATCACCAACTTAAAGCCAATAATTCCATTCTTTTAATTTCTCCTTTATTTTTGGCATATTAATTAATACTGCCATAAAATACATAATAATCCACTCTAATTCACAATTATATTCTCAATAATCAACATTAGCCCTTAATCAAAATTTGAGGCGTTACATGGCATACCCGATTAACACGTGGAGGACATGGACCAACAGCAGGCTGAGCGTGGAGTCCAGCTAGACGGCGCGTGTGACGATCGGAGGACTGCACAGTGACGTGTGTATGACAAGTGCCTCCAGCGAGAGTGAGTTTTAAGTAGTTTTTTTATTTTCCCTGGATTTTTCTCTTCTTGGGGCACGTGAGGGAGCATAGGAGCTCCGGTTGAGACGTGATTTCTTCCTTAAAATCTCTAAATTCAAGATCTTCGTAATGATATATTATTTTCCCATTTTTGTGGCAATTTAGGATCTGTTTGTGAGGTTTTAATGCTTATTTAAGTGTTTTTTTATACATTTAAGAATACCTAAAATCATGATAATGACTTACATTTGTTTATTTAGGTAAAAAATGAAGCAAGATTCTTCTAACAGCATTGAAACACTTGAGTATGGGTCATTGAGCATTGAGTTTGTGGACGATCAAGCTCACATAAATGATCCTGAAGAGGATCCCGAAGAGGAACCTGACGAATATGAATTTTTTGAGGAAGATCCTGAAGAAGATTTTCTGGTGCTTGTTCCAGAGGAACCTCAAGTGGTCTACTCTGGTTCTGGACCTAAGTCTGTGCCCTCTTGTTCTAATGAACCTCAAAATTTAGAAGAAGAGGTCGACCAACCCTATTCTACTGCTATGGCTGAGAAGATAGCGGAATTTGACATGGACAAAACAGCTAGAATAAATAATATAAAAATCATATACTCAATCATTGCGAATTATGTGGAAAGCATAAAAGACAAAAAGAGTACAGAGTTCTACGTGAGCGTAATGATGAAGTACTGCGCAGTTGTAAGGGCAAGGGGCACATTCTCAATGACTGTTGCTTGGGTTGATGCTGTGACGAAAACAACAAGATTCATGAAGAAAAAGAAAAGATTCTTTAGGAAACTAAGGAAAGCCATTATTGAATATTGTTGTTCTGACATTTAATGGTGTATTATGTTCCTATTTCCTTTTATGTTGTTTGTATTAAGAATATGACTCTAAATGTTATTTTTTGTATGTTTCATGTATGAACATAATATTTTTTCATATAATGAATTATGTTTGTAAGTTAATGCTATTTTTTTAATTGTGCATTATAATACCATGTATCCCTGATGAGTGGGAGCTTTTAGAAGGTGAAAATTCTAAAAACTAATGACTTATTTAAAGTACTTATATGAAATTGTTTATAGAAAATAATAAAGTTGCTAGTATTTGTGTGATGGGAGGTACAAACGTATTCTCCTGATCATGAATCTAGTAACAAACTTATTTTCTGGTCAAGAATGATATAAGTACAGACATTGTATACCATGCTGTGCTATATAATCGTTTGGTTATGTTCTCTTAAAGAAAACAATGTTTCTAAATGTGAAAAATGTTACTTCAGAATTGATAAATGGCCACGAAAGGCATCATTGTTGAACTGAATAAGGGGGAGAAAATGAATGGCGACAACTGGGACATCTGGCACCGTAAGGTGCAATACATTTTAGAGGAACAGGAGGATGTTGAACCACTAACTACTATTTTAGTGGAACCTGAAGCTGGGACAACTACTCTGCACAGGAGAAACTTGGAAGTTTACAAAGCTTGGAAGAAGAAGAATAGCATTGCAAGAGTCACCTTATTGAGCACAATGGAGAATGACCTAATATGTCAATATGAGAAATACCAAACCGCTCAGGCTATGTGGGCTACACTCAAGGATAAGTTTGGTGGCACATCAACCACTAAGCTTAGAAGGTTGACAATCAAGTTTTATACCTACAAGCTTAGAGCAAATACTCTTATGAAGCAGCATCTGAGAGAGATGTCCAATATGATCAGAGAACTTCAGGAAGCTGGACACACCTAAACTGATGAACAACAAGTTCAGGCTGTAACCAGATCGCTTCCTTCTAGCTGGGAGCACATGAAAGTGAACTTGACTCATAATGACAACATCGTCACTTTTGATGATGTAGTGAAACATCTTGAGCTTGAGGATGAATGCTTAGAGGCGTATAAGGCTTCTGGACAAGCCTACTATACTGAAAATGCTGGTCCTTCTAATGTAAAGCCCAATTTCAAAAAGGCCAAGGAATCTCTAAAGAAAGGCAAGAAGGATGGCTCTAAGTTCAAAAAGGGCATAAAGCAATTCAAAAATAAAAGTAAGAAGGGCGACAAGAAGAAAGTTGATCTGAATAAGGTCAAGTGTTACACCTGCCAGAAAATGGGTCACTTCACACGGGACTGTACCGAGCTAAACGATCATGAGAAGGTACTAGTGGATTATGTGAATTCACACATTTCTTTTGTTTTAAGTACTTCTTTTTTAACAGAACATATTTGTTCTTGGATTTTGGATTCAGGCTCAACAGACCATGTGACGAGGGATCGGGGATCCTTCGTGGAATACTGTCGGTTGCCACATCTAAGAAAATGGCTTTACGTGGGCAACAATACAAATATCGAAGTTAAAGGAATTGGCACCTGCAAGTTGCCTTTACGTGGTAGGAAGAACTTGATCCTACATGATGTTCCTCATACACCTGACATCCGACGGAATTTAGTCTCTGTACTTTGTTTATTAGATTATGGGTTTGATCTAAATTTTCATGGCAAAGTTGTAGACATTTTTAGCAACAAGACCTTTTATGATTTAGCTTTCCTTTCTAGAAAGTTCTTTGTTATGGATATTGTGGGTAATTTTAATGTGCCTGACTGTTTCGTTATTTCCTCCAATATAACTATTGATATGAATATCTGGCATGCTAGACTAGGACACATTAACCAAAATAGAATAATTAAACTAGCTAGAGAAGGTTTGCTAGGTGAAATTTTGAATATGGAAATGTCCTTATGTGAGAATTATCTAGCTGGTAAGGCAACTATGAAACCTTTCGATAAGGGAACTAGAGCTGAGATTCCATTGCAATTAATCCATTTTGATATATGTGGTCTAATGAGTGTGAGGGAAAAACACGGAGCTTGGTATTTCATTACCTTCATTGATGACTCTTCACGATATAGTCACATCTATTTGATCTCACACAAGTCTGAAGCTCTTGAATGCTTTAGACGATACATGAATGAAGTAGAGAATCAAATGGATTGTAAAATTAAAGCATTACACACTGATCGAGGTCGTGAGTACTTATCTGATTAGTTTAAGGAGCTCTGTGAAGAAAAAGGAATAATTAGGAAACTAACCATCCCTGGCACTCCACAACAAAATGGAGTTGCTGAAAGAAGAAATATAACTCTTCTAGACATGGTTAGGTCAATGATGGCTCAAGTAAATTTGCCAATTTCATATTGGGGTGATGCTTTACTAACGGCTGCCTTCATTCTTAACTGTGTGCCCTCAAAATTAGTCACTTCTATAACCTATGAGTTGTGGACAAAATGCAAGCCAGATTTAAACATCCTGAGACCCTGGGGGTCTGCTACGTACATTCATAATGATTCCAATAGGCATAGGAAATTGGGTCCTAGAGGAAAAAAGTGTATCTTTATAAGATACTCTGAGTAATCAAAATGATATGTTTTCATAGGTGAAAATGAAGATGGAACTGTGACTGAAATTGAATCAAGAGATACCGTATTTCTAGAAAATGAATTTCCTAGCAGGGGAGATATTGATCGCACAGTATCTCTTTATGAGACACAAGAACAAGGCAATACAAAATAAACTCAGACTAATGATCCTCAATTGTCTCGATACATTGACTTGAGTGGGAGCTCAGAAAGGTCTTTACAAAGGCCTAGACAAGAGAAGTGAAAGAGACAAGAAGTTCCTATAAGAAGGAGTGACAGGGGAAATGTACCTAGGAGATGCTTCTCCATAGAAGGAGAGGCACTTATTGTTACTCCAGACGGAGATGATGAGCCTCATTCTGTGCAAGTAGCCTTATCAGGTCTTGCTAAGGATGAATGGAAGAATGCAATGGAGGAAGAATCAAGCTTGGGAACTAGTTGATCTACCAAAAGAGTGAAAAGCCATTGGGAACAAATGGGTTATCAAAATTAAAAGAAAAGTTGATGTATCAATTGACAAATACAAGGCTCGATTAGTTGCAAAGGGGTACCCCCAACAGGAATGTATAGATTACGAAGATACCTTCTCACCTGTTGTACGTTTCAATTCTATAAGACTTATTCTGGCAATAGTAAATAGTTTAGATCTAGAACTGCATCAGATGGATGTAAAAATCGCATTTCTAAACGGTGATCTAGATGAAGAAATCTATATGGAACAACTATTAGGTTTCATTAAGAAAGGAATGGAGAGTAGAGTTTGTAAACTCAAAAGGTCAATTTATGGACTGAAACACCCATCTAGACAGTGGTATTTGAGATTTCATAGAGCAATAACCTCTTATGACTTTCAAATGAATGAAGAAAACCACTGCGTCTACATTAAGTGGTTTGAGGGTAATTTTGTAATATTATCCTTATATGTAGATGACATACTATTGGTTGGAAATAGTCTAAAGTTGGTTTTAGCTATTAAAGAATGGCTATAATCGAATTTTGGGATGAAGGACATGAGTAAAGTAGAATATATACTTGGAGTTAAAATCTAAAGGGATCGCTCTAAAAGAATGCTCTCTCTTTCACAAGAGAATTACATCAAGAAAATTCTTGAGTGATTCAATATGAGAGATTGAAATCCCTTAGATACCCCAGTAGCTTCTGGTGTAACCTTGAGTCTTGATATGTGTCCCAAAACTGAGTCAGCAAAGACGAAAATGGAAAGAGTTCCCTATGCCAGTACTATTGGAAGTTTGATGACGCAATGATATGTACAAGGCCAGATATTAGTTGCGCAGTTGGACTGATTAGCAGATTCCAGTCAAATCCCGATAAGCAACATTGGAAAGCAGTGAAAAGGATTTTGACATGCTTGAAGGGCATGTCAAATTATGCACTATGCTATCAAGGAAGCGATCTGCACTTGGTTGGATATTCTGACGCTGATTTGGATGGAGATGAAGTTGAGCGAAGATCAACTTCAGGATACACCTTCTTGCTGAACAATGGCGTCATATATTGGAGCAGAAAGAAGCAGACGTGCATTGCCCTGCATCCTATGGAAGCTAAATTCGTGACGTGCACCTTAGCAGTGCAAGAGGCTATATGGCTCAAGAGATTTATTGAACATCTTGAATTTGGAAATGAAAGCACAAATCCGGTGTTAGTGTATTGTGACAATATCGCAGTCATAGCCTATATGAAAGATCCTAAATATCATAGCAAGACCAAACACAGAGATATAAGTATAATTTTGTGAGAGATTATGTAGCACAGAAAGTTGTTACTGTGCAACATATTTCGACCAAGAGTATGGTCGCAGACCCCCTAACCAAACCCATAGCCAAGGAAATGTATGACAAACATGTGAAGGCTATTGGGACGCATAAAATGTAAACTTGCAGAAACTATGTAATATGTTTATGATTAATGAAAATGTTTCTTCATAAAATTTCATGTGTCTATATGAAGGTATACAATGTCTAGTATGTTGTACAGGCAGGTAAGGTTAGCTCTCTCACACGAGCAACCGCCTTTGATACTCAGGAAGAGTATGCAAAGATGAGACAGTTGTGTTCACCAGTAAAGCAGCATGAATGCTAATATGGTAGAGAAGAAACACAAATTATGTCACCTCCATAAGAGTGTAGTATGTCGAGATGAGATCCAATAAGACGTAATATAAATATGGATCGAATCATGGATACCCACTTCCATGATGCCTATTACCAGATAACAAATTCTTCAATATTGACATCATGATAGATAAATGGAGTAGAAGAATTTGGGTTTAGATACTGGGAGCATCTAAACTCATGTCTGTACGGTGTTAATAATAAGATTCAAAATGATATACGCTCTTATAGTACAAGAGTAACACCGTAGCCTATGATTCATACCACATGTGTTAAAGAACCGCAAATAGGAAGCAAGCGAATGGATCCCTACTTCATTGCTGTGTGAGTCCAAAGAAGGTTAAACACTTCAGTGATGTCCTTCGACTTTGACATTATCATGGAGGTATACTTCAGCGTCTGCTACCTTAACATTAATCCTATGATCATGACTGATATGATCCAAGGTTTATGTTAGGAAAGTGGTTGACGCATATCAAAATGATATATGAGCAAAAGGAAGATTACCTAAAATATACACACCTATGCTAGTGTCTGAGACATGTCCCTTATGATATTAATATTAGTAATTTCATAAGTGTGAATACTAAGCATATAAAAAGGCAATCTAAGGTTTAACTTGACTTGAGAGGGATTAGATCTGCCATGTGGAAGTGTATATTAGTATATCTAGGACATATGAGGCATTATATTAAATTCAAACTACACAAAGAAAGTTTGTTTTGTGCTGGTCCTGTGAAAGGGATTGCTAGTACAAGCACCTGGGAGACGTCATGCTCATGCGGTCATGGTAAAGCACCTAGTATGGGGAGAGAGAGAGAGAGAGACAATCCTTATGGCATCCAATCCACCAAGTGAGTGAGAGATGTTGGGAATTGAGCTTAGTCCACCATTGGTGGATTAAGCCCAAACCCATAAGCTTTAAGTTTTTGGGGCCAAATAAAATACCCAAATAAATATGGGGTATTTATTGGTAATTTTCCCCAAGGGTTTAAGATTGAAACTTGGTGGGAACAGTTTCCCCGCATGTTTTGGGGGGAATGGTTGTTTTGGCTGCGTACGTGTGTAAATAATTGAACTGCATATGAAAAACTTAGACAGAGATATTTTTCTCTACACAAAACCTCTTCTTCTCTATTCCATTCATGTTTATTTGTTGTGTGATATAGCCAGTGTCCCATGTAACCCCCTTCCCACCTTTGGCCGGGATTTAGTTCTTAAACTCATAATTAAGTTGTAATTAGAGACCATAATGAAATTGGGACTTAATAAGATACTCATTTGCCCAATAATCGGATTTTGCAAAAACATTTTTTCAAAACTTATTCACAATGGTCTCAAACTCCCAATACGAAATAATAATGGCCTGAGCAGGTGGATTCCATATACAAATATCAGAGTGCAAATAAGTTCCCAACTCACTCGGGTTCCAATCATTAGATAAGGGATTTACAAAGGCACAAAGCCACAATTCAATACCCTAACTTGGGGATTACACAAAATCTATATATACAATTCCAAAATCTACAATGATAACCATTAATTCCAAAATACACTCCTATACAGGAGCTCTAACTACTCTTCGTCGCCCGCTTGCCTCTCGATCCTTCGGCCCTGTCTAAAAGGTTTAATTTTGGGAGAGTGAGATTCTAAAGAATCCCCGTAGTAACAAGTCAATCATATAATGTACAACAATAATGCATGTAATCAAATCATCATCCACACAAGCAACTACAACGGCAGTTGCAGCGGCAATGGTTAGTATGACACATGTCATCCCTGACGATTGCTCACGCTGTATTGCATCACAACAGTCAACACAGTATAATTCACCACAGCTGGGATCCATATAAAGCATATCATATTCGCAAGCCACATAGGCAAGATACACACACACAGCCCACGGCTGGTTTTCACATACGCCGCCCCCACGGGTCGGATTCACAAAGATCCATGTCGATTACGACGGCAGTCCAACGGCCGACCTATAGATGACCACTGTCACTCCCTATACGGCTCACGCTGACCTGCCCGCGCCGTAACGAACCATGGCACACATTTCACAAGTTCAATGATAAGATATGAATACCAAAACATCATACAAGATATGAGAGAAAAGTCACTACCTGAGTTCTCCCGGGCGTTCCTTGGCACCGGTCTCTCCCGCGTCGGGAAAATATCAAATCCTATTTTCACAATTAGGGACGAAGAGTTATTCTCTATTCCAAGACTTAACTCACTTTATAATGCTTAATTGGTTATCATTATTGCTCTTTTGGAGTCATTAAATACCCCTAACAACACTCCTAAAGGGTAGGAAGAACTATCCCAAAGATCCCCTTTTGGAAGCACAAAACTGAGATTTTACACTGTTTCACTCGAGCACAGATGACCATGCTCGAGCACAGATGTACGGACACTCGAGTGAAAACGGCTTCACTCGAGTGATGGTACAGACATCACTCAGGCACAAGAGAGTGAAAGGCAGCGAGTGAACACCCGAGAGCACAAGGAAGTTTTCAGAAGCAGGCTCACTCGAGCACAAATGCCCTCACTCGAGCACAAGTACGGAAATCACTTCAAGCACAAGGAAGTGAGACAGAAAGCACACGCCCGAGAGCACAAGAGAAATGGCAGCAGCCCAAATGGCTCACTGCACTCGAGCACACACGGCTCACTCGAGCAGACACGGCTCACTCGAGCACGGTGCCCATACCCGCGAGTGAGAAGGCACACTCATGCACCTACTCGCGAGTGACAACCCGAGAAGCAAGTCCTTTGGTGTCAAATACACTCATCACTCGAGCACAAAATCCTCACTCGAGTGATGTTCGTCCCTCACTCGCGAGTGAGGCTATGCTTGCTATGACCCAGAGAGTGCAATAAGAACACAGAAAGCAAGAAACGAGAATTACACTACCGCACTCGAGCAGACCCATCTCTGCTCGGGTGATATTCATCCCTCACTCGAGCAGACCCATCTCTGCTCGGGTGATGTTCATCCTTCACTCGAGCAGACCCCTCCCTGCTCGAGTGAATCCCTCAGATAGCAGAAAACGCAGAAACAGAGGCACTCTCCTTAACCTTTGCCCAATTGATTCCTATGGATACAAAACTTAACCCAAAGCCATTCCCACACAAAAACTCCCAATAAACTCAATGGAATACTCAGAATCATCAAAATCCTACTCCATTATCATGCTTTGGGTTTTAGGCAACAATTTCATCAAAATTCCCATTTTATCCTAACATCATATTTCAATCTCAAATCAATCTATCTAACATAAACTCATTCCAAAATGTCATTCTCATGCCATAAACATACCAAATGAACAGTGGCACTCATTTTCATGATTAGGCCAAAATTCCCAGAATTTATAAACTATTCCAAATGGCATGAAACTTAGATAGATAGGTTAGTTTCACTCACCTTATCAACTTCTCCAAAGAGAGTTCTTGATCCACCAACAATCAAATTTTCGTGTGGCACGAATCAGCACCAAATGGCTACATTATACACACCAAAATGAAGCCCATGATTCAAGGATCAACATTTAAGAATGGTGTTTGAGCAATGGAGATCATTTACTTACCCAAAGATCAAGCTTTTCCCTTCTTCCTTGCCTTCAACAATGGAGAGAGAGAAAAGAGAGAGAGAGCACGAGAGAGAGAAAGAAATGGAGAGGAGGAGCAAAAAGTGATCATTTGTCCTCATGTGCTCATATCCAACCACCCCCATATTGCCACTTATCAACATCTCCTGCATTCCCACAATGAGCTCACCACATCACAACACATAGGATTCCGACCCCCGGTCAAGGAATCACAACCCTTGATCTTAAATACCACTCACATGCACCAATATTTCCAATTTCCACTAATTATGACATTAATTAAAATAGCCATAAATTACATAATAATTCCAATAAATTCATAATTATCCATAATAATCATGATTATCCCTTAATCAAAAATTGGGATATTACAATTCTCCCCCCGTTCAATAAATTTCGCCCTCGAAATTTGTTACACATCATGGGGCATAAACTCTGGAAATCTTTTCTTCATGTCTGCTTCCGCCTCCCAAGTGGCTTCCCTTGGAGACATTCCCTTCCAGACCACCTTCACGAACGGTAAGCTTCGATGCCTGAGCCTCCGCTCTTCTCGATCAATGATTCTCTCTGGCTCTACCGTATAAGTGAAGTTATCTTGCAATTCCACTTCTTCATACTCAATAATATGCTCAGGGTCTGGTTGGTACTTCTTGAGCTGCGAGACATGAAACACATCATGCAATCTACTCAAACTCGGAGGTAGGGCTATCCGATATGCCACCGGCCCGATTCTTTCCAGAATCTCAAATGGACCAATGTATCTCGGACTCAGCTTCTTCCGCTTGATCGCTCTCCTGATGCCTGTGACCGGAGACACTCTCAGGAAAACATGATCCCCCACTTCAAACTCAAGAGGCCTTCTCCTCTTATCAGCATAGCTCTTCTGACGACTCTGTGCTGTAAGGAGCCTCTTCCTGATAACTCGGATTTGTTCAGCGGTTTGATCAATAAGATCCGGCCCATACAACTTCCTCTCAGACAACTCTGACCAGCACAACGGTGACTGGCACTTCCTCCCATACATTGCTTCATACGGAGCCATTTGAATGCTCGCATGGTAACTGTTGTTATAAGCAAACTCAGCCAAAGGAAGATAGTAGTCCCACTTTCCTTTGAAGTCAAGGACACATGCTCTCAGCATATCTTCAAGAGTCTGGATAGTCCTCTCTGACTGTCCGTCTGTCTGAGGATGGTAGGCCGTGCTAAACCTCAATTGAGTACCCATAGCTTCGTGTAGAGCCCTCCAGAATCTCGAAGTAAACCGAGGATCTCTATCGGAGATTATATTCTTCGGTGTACCATGGAGTCTTACAATCTCCTTGATATAGATCTCAGCTAGTCTATCAGGAGAATAGCTAGCATTGATAGGTATGAAGTGCGCAGACTTCGTGAGTCGATCAACAATCACCCAGATCGCATCATAGTTCTTGATCTTGGGCAAACCCACCACTAGATCCATGGTCACACTCTCCCACTTCCATTCTGGAATTTCTGGACTCTGAAGCAATCCTGGCGGTCTCTGGTGTTCAATCTTCACCTTTTGACAGGTAAGACATCGCGCCACATACTTCGTCACATCACTCTTCAACCCTGGCCACCAATACATAGACTTCAAATTATGATACATCTTGGTTATACCGGGGTGAAGAGTATACTGACTCTTATGAGCCTCATCAAGAATTCTCAACCTCAAGTCAGCCTTCAGTGGAATATAGATTCTCTTCTGATAACGCACCAATCCACTTGGTGACAAGTCATAGTCTCGAGTCTCTCCTCGCTCAATCTTAGCTCGGATCAACTAGGCTAGCTCATCATGCATTTGAGCCTCTTCAATCTCAGTCCTCAGGTCATTCTCCCCTTGGACCACACCATAACTGGCACACAGGATTTCCTTCGAGAGATTCAAATCCCGAAAATCCTCTATCAGTTTCCATTCCTGGATCATCACTGTTGCCACTAGCACCGCCTTCCGACTCAAAGCATCCACAACGACATTAGCCTTACCCGGATGATATTTGATCTCCAGGTTATAATCTTTCAGCAACTCCATCCACCGACGCTGTCTCATGTTCAACTCTTTCTGATCATACAGATATTTGAGACTTTTGTGGTCGCAGTACAGTTCCACAGTCACACCGTACAGGTAATGACGCCAAATTTTCAATGCAAATACTATTGCCGCAAGCTCCAGATCATGAGTGGGGTAGTTCATCTCATGCGGTTTCAGCTGTCGAGAGGCATAGGCCACCACACGTCCCTGCTGCATCAGGACACACCCTAACCCCTGCTTACTCGCATCACTATACACGACATAAGCCTCACTGGGATCAAGTATAATCAACACTGGTGCCGTAGTCAATCTCTCCTTCAGCTCAGTGAAACTCCGCTCACAACATTCATCCCACAAAAACGGTTGATCCTTCCTCGTGAGCTTGGTCATCGGCAATGCAATACGCTAGAAGTTCTGAATGAACCTCTGGTAATAACCAGCAAGACCCAGAAAACTGCGAATCTCAGAAACAATTTCTGGCTTTTTCCAATCAAGTACTGCTTCTACCTTACTGGGATCCACTGATACCCCGTCTCGTGAGATCACATGGCCAAGGAACTTCACTTTCGTAAGCCAAAACTCACATTTGCTCAGTTTGGCATAGAGTTGCTTTTCTCGCAAAATTCTCAACACAATTCTCAAGTGTTGCTCATGATCCTCCCTACTCTTGGAATAGATCAAGATGTCGTCAATAAACACAACCACAAACTGGTCAAGATACTGTCGGAAGATGCGATTCATATAATCCATGAACACCGCCGGTGCATTCGTCAACCCAAAGGGCATTACAAGGAACTCATAGTGCCCATATCTCGTTCTGAAAGCAGTCTTCGGAACATCCGCCGCCTTCACACGCAATTGATGATACCCCGACCTTAGATCAATTTTGGAGAATACACACGAGCCAGACAATTGATCTAACAGGTCGTCAATCCTTGGAAGAGGATACTTATTCTTAACAGTTACCTTGTTAAGTTCTCGATAATCGATGCAAAGCCTCAAGCTTCCATCTTTCTTTTTCACAAATAATACTGGAGCTCCCCACGGTGATACACTGGGTCGGATGAACCCTTTCTCAAGCAATTCTTCAATTTGCTTCTTCAGCTCCGCCATTTCATTAGGGGCCATACGATATGGGGCTTTCGATATCGAACCAGCTCCAGGCACGATCTCAATTGGGAATTCTACTTCCCTTTCCGGAGGCAATCCACTAAGATCCTCTGGAAATACCTCAGGGAATTCATTCACAACAGGTATACTCTCTAGAGCTTCACCTGACTCTCCCTGAACGGAGAAAAACACCATATACCCTTGGCATCCTTTCTCAAGATATCTTTCTGCTTTAGCCGTTGAAAGCAAGTTCAAACTGGCATTCACATTGCTATCCCGTTGTACATTACGGAAGGTTACCTTCTTATTACCACAATCAAGCAATACATCATTTGCTCTTAACCAATCAAAACCCAAAATGACCTCTAGTTGTTGGAGTGGCAAACAGATCAAATCAACTGTAGACTCCCAACCCTCAACAACTATTACACAATTTAAGCAAGCTTCGGCCGCCACAGCCTTGACACCCATCGGCGTCGACACGACCAAATCAAATGGTAGTCTATGTACATGCAATCCCAGGCGCTTTACACAGTCATAGGCTATGAACGAATGACTTGCACCAGAATCAAACGAAGCATTTAACTCATTATCACCGAGAAGAATTTTACCTTGGATCAACTCTGGTGACTTCCGGGCCTCCTCATGCGTCATGGCGAACACTCGACCCTGATTTCTGGGCCTTTGCTCTGTCGGCTGTCGTGGGCACTTAAAAGATACATGACCCACTTGCTTGCAGTTGAAGCAAATCACCTCCCCAGCACAAGTTCTTCCCGGATGATACTTTCTGCACTGATTGCACACCGGTCCCGCTGGAGGTCTCTGGTCACTACGACCCCCAGGTTAGTAGGGCTTCTTGTTACCACCCCCATATAAGGATCCTTGTCCCTTACGCTTCTGGGACGTGTTAGCCTTGCTAGGCTCACTGCGACTGTCTTTACCCTTAGCTGGGTACCAATCCCTCAGATTGTTCTCAACAATCCTACACTGCTCCACCGCCTTGTTGAAGTCAGTAAATAGGTGAGAGGCTAATCTCTTCTTCAATTCCCGCCTCAAGCCCTTGATAAGCATATCAGAGCTCCACTCCTCATCATCCTTTTCCCGGAGATGCGTAGAGTACCGAGATAGCTGGACGAAACGGGAAAGATACTCATCAAAGCTCTCTGTATCTCCCTGCTTGATAGCCAAGAACTCAGACTCTTTCTCCAACCTCACCGACTTAGGGAAGTACTTCTCATTGAACTTTTCTTGGAACACTTCCCAAGTCAATGGCACATTCCGGCTTCGAAGTGACATGGCGATATTCCGCCACCACCGGTCGGCGTCCCCCTCTAGTTTATACACAGCTAGCTTCGCCTTTACCTCCGTAGAACACTCGAGGACCTCAAAGATCTTCTCTAGGCGATTCAACCAATCTTCAGCAACTTGGGGCTCAAACCTCCCCCTGAACACTGGAGGCATATGCTTGCAAAACTCAGAGACCCAGTATTGTAAGCCTCTTCCCTCACGAACCAGTACCCCTTGAGACTCTTGATTGGGCACTGTATGAGGTAGGGATTCATTGGATCGATTGGACCCCTCAGCTGTCTCCTCATGATGAGTCTCTGCTTGAGTCTCCTCACGAGTCGACTGGGCCCTTTCCTCATTACGTTTGGCCCTTTCCTCCCGGAGCTCTTCTCTCAGCTCACGGATCATATCTCTTTGATCACGCACGAGATCCATCATCTCTTGCATTGGGTCAGGAGGATTGTCATTCAACTCCTCCATATCTGGATCCCCTTGTCTGCCTCTAGGGCGAACCATGTTGTTCTTTACTCTACAATGATTCACCATGTCAGTACCTTAGTCAATGTATACACATAATCCACAGCATTCATCTCAATCCACAATTAGTAGAAATACTCATGTGTATACGCAACAAGCACTTATCAATCATTAAGCTACCCTAAACTCAAAGGATTAAGGTCAACTAAGGAGCTATCCTAGCAAATGCTCACCTTGCCATGAACTACAGCTCTGATACCACAAATGTAACCCCCTTCCCACCTTTGGCCGGGATTTAGTTCTTAAACTCATAATTAAGTTGTAATTAGAGACCATAATGAAATTGGGACTTAATAAGATACTCATTTGCCCAATAATCGGATTTTGCAAAAACATTTTTTCAAAACTTATTCACAATGGTCTCAAACTCCCAATACGAAATAATAATGGCCTGAGCAGGTGGATTCCATATACAAATATCAGAGTGCAAATAAGTTCCCGACTCACTCGGGTTCCAATCATTAGATAAGGGATTTACAAAGGCACAAAGCCACAATTCAATACCCTAACTTGGGGATTACACAAAATCTATATATACAATTCCAAAATCTACAATGATAACCATTAATTCCAAAATACACTCCTATACAGGAGCTCTAACTACTCTTCGTCGCCCGCTTGCCTCTCGATCCTTCGGCCCTGTCTAAAAGGTTTAATTTTGGGAGAGTGAGATTCTAAAGAATCCCCGTAGTAACAAGTCAATCATATAATGTACAACAATAATGCATGTAATCAAATCATCATCCACACAAGCAACTACAACGGCAGTTGCAGCGGTAATGGTTAGTATGACACATGTCATCCCTGACGATTGCTCACGCTGTATTGCATCACAACAGTCAACACAGTATAATTCACCACAGCTGGGATCCATATAAAGCATATCATATTCGCAAGCCACATAGGCAAGATACACACACACAGCCCACGGCTGGTTTTCACATACGCCGCCCCCACGGGTCGGATTCACAAAGATCCATGTCGATTACGACGGCAGTCCAACGGCCGACCTATAGATGACCACTGTCACTCCCTATACGGCTCACGCTGACCTGCCCGCGCCGTAACGAACCATGGCACACATTTCACAAGTTCAATGATAAGATATGAATACCAAAACATCATACAAGATATGAGAGAAAAGTCACTACCTGAGTTCTCCCGGGCGTTCCTTGGCACCGGTCTCTCCCGCGTCGGGCAAATATCAAATCCTATTTTCACAATTAGGGACGAAGAGTTATTCTCTATTCCAAGACTTAACTCACTTTATAATGCTTAATTGGTTATCATTATTGCTCTTTTGGAGTCATTAAATACCCCTAACAACACTCCTAAAGGGTAGGAAGAACTATCCCAAAGATCCCCTTTTGGAAGCACAAAACTGAGATTTTACACTGTTTCACTCGAGCACAGATGACCATGCTCGAGCACAGATGTACGGACACTCGAGTGAAAACGGCTTCACTCGAGTGATGGTACAGACATCACTCAGGCACAAGAGAGTGAAAGGCAGCGAGTGAACACCCGAGAGCACAAGGAAGTTTTCAGAAGCAGGCTCACTCGAGCACAAATGCCCTCACTCGAGCACAAGTACGGAAATCACTTCAAGCACAAGGAAGTGAGACAGAAAGCACACGCCCGAGAGCACAAGAGAAATGGCAGCAGCCCAAATGGCTCACTGCACTCGAGCACACACGGCTCACTCGAGCAGACACGGCTCACTCGAGCACGGTGCCCATACCCGCGAGTGAGAAGGCACACTCATGCACCTACTCGCGAGTGACAACCCGAGAAGCAAGTCCTTTGGTGTCAAATACACTCATCACTCGAGCACAAAATCCTCACTCGAGTGATGTTCGTCCCTCACTCGCGAGTGAGGCTATGCTTGCTATGACCCAGAGAGTGCAATAAGAACACAGAAAGCAAGAAACGAGAATTACACTACCGCACTCGAGCAGACCCATCTCTGCTCGGGTGATATTCATCCCTCACTCGAGCAGACCCATCTCTGCTCGGGTGATGTTCATCCTTCACTCGAGCAGACCCCTCCCTGCTCGAGTGAATCCCTCAGATAGCAGAAAACGCAGAAACAGAGGCACTCTCCTTAACCTTTGCCCAATTGATTCCTATGGATACAAAACTTAACCCAAAGCCATTCCCACACAAAAACTCCCAATAAACTCAATGGAATACTCAGAATCATCAAAATCCTACTCCATTATCATGCTTTGGGTTTTAGGCAACAATTTCATCAAAATTCCCATTTCATCCTAACATCATATTTCAATCTCAAATCAATCTATCTAACATAAACTCATTCCAAAATGTCATTCTCATGCCATAAACATACCAAATGAACAGTGGCACTCATTTTCATGATTAGGCCAAAATTCCCAGAATTTATAAGCTATTCCAAATGGCATGAAACTTAGATAGATAGGTTAGTTTCACTCACCTTATCAACTTCTCCAAAGAGAGTTCTTGATCCACCAACAATCAAATTTTCGTGTGGCACGAATCAGCACCAAATGGCTACATTATACACACCAAAATGAAGCCCATGATTCAAGGATCAACATTTAAGAATGGTGTTTGAGCAATGGAGATCATTTACTTACCCAAAGATCAAGCTTTTCCCTTCTTCCTTGCCTTCAACAATGGAGAGAGAGAAAAGAGAGAGAGAGAGCACGAGAGAGAGAAAGAAATGGAGAGGAGGAGCAAAAAGTGATCATTTGTCCTCATGTGCTCATATCCAACCACCCCCATATTGCCACTTATCAACATCTCCTGCATTCCCACAATGAGCTCACCACATCACAACACATAGGATTCCGACCCCCGGTCAAGGAATCACAACCCTTGATCTTAAATACCACTCACATGAACCAATATTTCCAATTTCCACTAATTATGACATTAATTAAAATAGCCATAAATTACATAATAATTCCAATAAATTCATAATTATCCATAATAATCATGATTATCCCTTAATCAAAAATTGGGATATTACATCCCAAGAGTGATCTGGTTCACGTGGGTATCGTAGGAGTTGAAACAACGCTTAAGGTACGCCCGAAATCCGACATTAACCAACTACTTGATAGACTACTATTGGATGATTATCGGATCACCATTGCTAACAAAAAAACCAACAATTAATTAAAAATATATATTTTAATAATATAATATTAATACTTTAATATTTAAAAATATAGGTTGCAAAAACTATTTAATAATATAATAATTATATACAAATGTTCACACACAATTTCTAAGTCAGCTTTTAAGATTTAAAAATCCTTAAAAGATTGGTAACTTAACTAGTGTATTTATTATTTCTAATTTAATATGTGATAATTTATAAATCCTATTTCAAAATATATAAATCCTCCTTTAAAAATTTATACCTCAACTAGTGTATTCGAGATTTATAAGTGAATATGTTTTTCTTTTTCTTTTTCTTTTTTGATCAAATATGTTTTTCGTACTATCTGAGTTGTAAATTAAAATAGTGGAAGAAATTATAAGTCTTCATGTAAAATTTATAACTTCTCACTCAAAAATTTACAACTCAATTTGTGTATTCATGTGTTATAAGTAAATGTATCTTTATTACCCTAGATGTACTATAAATTGATAACTTAATTATTTATCATATTGTCGCCAACAATGGTGGTCAAATAATTACTCATTAATCCATCAAATGTTACGCCCTTACTTATTTTAACTTGCAGCAGAATATTAATGCGTGGTTTGATGGGCAACATAGGAATAACGAAAATATACTGATATTGTGTGCATGATTATAGAAATTCCCTATAGGAGTTCATACATAATAATTACAAACCTTGTATCTGCACAGGGCTCTAGGGTATCTAAACCCATCTCATTGAAATGGAGACATCTTCTCGTCTTCGTTCCACCACTGCATTCCTCCCATATAGTTCTCTTCTCTGTTTTCAGTACACCTCTTGTTTTCATTTGTCTAATTTGTTGGTAGGGGAGGGTGAGATTTAGGAGAATCTCAATAGGAAAAGAGTACCAATATGCATGCAAGATAAGTGTTTAATGCATGACATGCTTGCATTATATAACTCATGCTCACATAATGACATATTTGCAAGCTCGATGTTTCAAACAATATACTTATGGCTATAGCATAAATAGAAACAGAGCTTCAATCATTCATATATGCTTCACATAATCAAGTAAATCAATAACATACATCAATATACCAGCACAAATATCAAATACATGCAGGAGAGGTAAGTTCCCTACCTTAATCCTTTTCCTAACTTGAATAGTGTGCCTTGTAAAACGTGCCAACGACTGGGCTCTCAACTTAGTTCTATAATTCCAAATGTACAATTTAGACAAACTATAACATTCCAAATTTTATTCCCCAATATGCTTTATAAGTATGTGAAATGGAAGAGTGAATTTTGGGGAATTTAATATGCTGCTAGTGAAAATTTTTTGTGAGGCAGCAAGATTGTTATGTGATTTTAGATGACCAAATGATTTCCAAAAATTATAAAATTTTACAGGATGAAAGTAGACATCCTAAAATTTAATTTGATATTTCATATGACTCAATTAGAGATATATATTAAAAGTTATGAATTTTTGAATTTTACCCAGCAAAATTGATTTATTTTTGGAACAGTATGTAAATATTGAAATTCTGGGAATTGTGTGCTTTCAGTTGGCTAAAAGGTTATATTTTTTTTTTCCTTGAAACTAGACTCAATATGGGTTTTATTGCCTTTAGAATCACTCCAATATGATGTCTATAAATTTAGTTATGATTTTTCAAAGTTTGGACAGAAAAACTTCCAGAAAATTCTAAAATGAGAATTATGATATCATCATAATAAAATATGACATAAGCTATCATAATTTATCATCCCCTCCTTCCTCATGTGCTCAAACTGACACTGTAAATAGCTAAAATAGAGAGAGAATGTTTGAGATTTTTAGAGAGAGAAAGAGGAAGAAATCTCACAAGGTAGATCGATTTCTTCGATGAATTCGTACTTAATGCGTATAACTCTACTCCTAAGCTACTCTTTCATGTATTTCAAGGTTGTGAAAGCTTAAATTTGCTTGTTGGGAGAGCTAGGGTTTGGTTACATTAGGGAAAAGCCAGAGGGAGCTTGAGGTAACTTCCAAACCTTTGTATATTGACTATTTTAGCTGCTGTGGACAATTTAATCGGTGAATTTTTGCCGGATTGTCTTTGGTTTGAAATTTTTGAATTGGATTTACCTAATGGTTATGCTGCTGAAATTTGATCCAAATGGTAGTTGTAACCTAATTAAATAGTTAATAAAGTGATTAGGAGTAGAAAAAAGCAAGTCTACGGAATCATAATTGGAAAACCCCAATTTTTTCCGGAGAATTGAGAAATTCAGCTAGTGCTAGTTCAGGGGGTTAGGGCTGGATTTTTTATGTCCTCATGATTCCATTGATTCAGGAGGAAAAATTAGGTAGGGTTACAGTTGGTCACTTTTTCGGAAAAGCCCGAAAAAGCATAATGACCAAAACGCCCATGAAACCTTGAAATAAGGGTTGCCAAGGGCAATTTTGTCTTTTGGAAGTGAATTTGGTAATTCTGAGTTCTGAAATGGACTCCTTGCACAAAAATATGTTAGAATAGCCTAGGTGAAAATTTTAGGAAAGGTACAGTCGGGCCTAGTAAGGCGAGGCCGGGTCAGGACTCCGGTGGCATTTTGGTAAATTTTCACCATAAATTTATATAACCACAAGAAACATTATGGAAGTGTCTAAATTGTACTTTTGGATTGTAGAACCAAGTTGAGAGCCCAATCGTTGGCATATTTTACGAGGCACGCTATTCGAGTTGGGAAAAGGATTGTGGTAGGGAACTTACTTCTCCTGTGTGTATTTGATATTTGTGCTGGTGTATTGATGCATGTTATTGCTTTGCTTGATTATGTCAAACATATATGAATGATTGAAGCTTTGTTTCTATTTATGCTATAGTCATAAGTATGTTGTTTGAAACATTGAGCATGCAGATATATGATTGTGTGAGCATGAGTTATGTAATACAAGTATGTCATATATTAAGAACTTATCTTGCATGCATATTGGTATTATTTTCCTATTAAGATTCTCCCGAATCTCAGCCTCCCCTACTAACAAATTAGACAAATGAAAACAAGAGGTGTATTGAAAGTAGAGAAGAGAACTACATAGGAGGAATGCAGTGGTGGAATGAAGACGGGAAGATATCTCCATTTCACTGGGATGAGTTTAGATACCATAGAGGCCTGTGTGGCTACAAGGTTTGAAATTTTTATGTTCGAACCCCTATAAGGAATTTCTGTAATCATGCATATAATATCAGTATATTTCTGCTATTTTTGTATTGCCCATCAAACCACGCATTAATATTCCTTTACAAGTCAAAATAAGTAAGGGCGTAATATCAAAGTGGTTAATATAGAATTTTTGTCTTTTTTTTATATGACTATTTGATTAAGTTAGTTTCAAGTATTGTCGGTTTTAGTTAGGGGTAGTTTTCTTATAGGCATTATCTACATTTACACATGCTTGAACATGAGACGTCATCATTAAGCGGCCAAATCCCAACCAAGGCCAATTGGTTAGTTTTTTGATCTTTTAGATTGGTAAGAAATAACACTAATCTCATGGCGCTTATTTGTATTTTAGAGGCTTAATTTATATATTACTTTTCTTATAGGGTATTTATTTGTAATTTTTTGGGTTTATCTACAGTTTTCTTAATCAACTAATGGTGAAATTAATAAACATTTAAAGAAGAGAAATCATTGCTTTTTTTTTTTAAATAAATGAGGGGCCACATTGCACTACATTTAACTTTAGATCGCCTAATATGCCAGAAAAAGATTTAATGATAAAATTGAACTTTAACCCATTGGATTAAAAAAAAAAAAAAACCCTAATATATATCATGAGAGTTTGCCCAAGAAAAGGGAGTAAATAAAGAATCCAATGTCTTGAGCTTAGATTTATTAATCCAATGTCTTGTGGTTTGTTTTATTAACCTGAGTCCCTCAATAACTAACTTATTTAGTTGATTTTGTACTAATTTTATTGATTATTGATTAATTATTTTTTGATAGTTCGATTTTGTTAAAGTGTGGACAAACTCGAGAAGAGTGGACTCCTATTGGGCAATGTGTGACCATTACCGCTATTAGAAGATCATGAAAATGAAATATGATGCACATTTCACTGGTGGAAAAATGAATTTTTAGATTGGTTAAAAATGATTTTTTAGATCGGTTTTGGATGAGGTCTTGATACAAGCGATCTAAAAAGTTTGTTACTTTTTAGACCGGTTAAACAACCGGTTTGAAAAATCACTTTTTTAGATCGGTTGTTCGAAGATCAGGTCCAAAAAGTCCAGATTTTTTAGACGGGTTGTTTAAAACCCGGTCTAAAAATTTTTTTTCAAGACTTTTAAGACCCGTTATTAGAGTAACCGGTCTTAAAACCGATTACTCTAATAACCGGTCTAAAAAGTGATATTTTTTTAAAAAAAATAAATATGTCTTTTTTTTTCTAGTGATCTACCTGTATCACCCTTTTCACTCTGGACTCTGAACAAAGGGCAATGAGAAACAGAACAAAACAAAGATAAAAAAAGAAGAAAGAATCATCTTTTTATCATATTCACCCAACTTTTCTACCAATCCATATATTTGAGATAAGAGCAACTTATCTTAGATTTATTCAATATAATGAGTTAAAAGTGTCTACTTTGATATACACCTATACTTGAAAAATACAGCCAGACTCTGTGAGACTCAATAAGCCATATCGGACACAACAATATTCACTTAATTTATACACAGGACGCTACATTGCGTTATGACTTATGACATAGTGTTTGTGTGTTGGATTAAAGAAACAAAACTTTGTTTGGGACTTGAATGATATATATATCAAGGGGACTTTCACATACCGAACTCAGTAATAACAGCCTTGACCTCGTTGGAAGAAACCAAACGCGATTCTGGAAATGCCATCTTCTCTACAGATTTCAGAGCTTGCTCTTGGTTTTTTTTGCAGGCTTCGAAATGCTGCAGCAATAGCTTAAGGGAGTGAAGGATGAAGAGTTATTACAGTATACTAAAACTAAAAAGACGAAAAGATGCTTTCTTCACGACAACGCAGGATTGATGTTATCTTCTTCAATCTTTTCTAAAATGTCAAGTCTGAAAATCACATTCATGGTACAAATCTATGTGACCAAGCAAAGCAAGACCCATACTAGAGATAGAAAAGCAACTACAGTGAAAAGTCGCGATGAAGGAGATCAGACTAAATGAGGTTGTGGAGGCAACAAACTCATTCAGTGTGAGGGTGAGAGTACCGCAGTAACAAACATGAGAATGAGATCGAGCGAAGATGACCGAGCTCACAAAGTAATCGCACCAAGAAGAGAGGTTTCAGATTTAGAAAGCGAAAATTAGGCGCGACAGAGAGGAGATTCAAAAATTTAGGGTCGATTTTTTAGACCGGTTATAAATAAAACTGGTCTTAAAAGGGTGAAAAAAATAATTTTCAAGTTTTTCATATTTAAGACCGGTTTTTATTAAAACCGGTCTTACATGTTTGATATGTAAGACAGGTTATTATGAAAAACCGGTCTTAAAAGTGTAAAATTTTTAATTTTTGAAATATTTTGATATTTTAAAACTTGTTTTATTTATAACCGGTCTAAATACTTTTTTTAAGACCAGTTTTTTTGAGAACTGGTCTTAGAAGTTCTATATAATTACAAAACTGCTACCGGTCAAATTTTTTAGATCTTATCCACTATAACCGATCTAAATATGACGATCTAAAAAAGGAATTTTGTACTAGTATTTGAATTAGCGGTGAATACTTTATGAATTAAATGTAGGGAAAGTTTTATATAAAGTCACTTAAAATAGGAGATTTCTAAATTAAGTTGAAAAATTCAACAAATCCCTAATTAAGTCATTAACTCAATTTAAGATTTCAAAATATAGGTAAAATAACTTTAATGTCTATTTTCTCTCCTCGTTAAAGAGTTTTATTTTGCCTTTCTTTTTCCTGTAAATTTCATTTTGCTTTGTAACTTATCTTAATATATGTGTGTGTGTATATCAACTTTAATATTTAATAAAAGATTCATCCATGGTTTAAATATGTTAACTATAACAGTAAGAAAAAAAGTACAAGAAGGAGTTCATTTAATTCGCATGAACAAATGTTTCAAAACAAAATAATATATCTGAATATAAAAAAATATTTTTTAATAAATATATTAAGCATAAATTTTACTATATTTATTTCATATTTAAAGTTTCTTTTGAAAGTTTTATATTTCAATTTGTAAAGCATTTTATGAAATTTTAACTACATTTAATATCTTTCTATCTAACATATTCTTAGAAGTATATCAAATTTACACACCTTTTATTAGAAAAAAATAATTGATATTAAAGAATGAAAATTTTTAAAATTGAAAACTTAACTAAATGATTTTTTAAATAACACATATTTATATTTCAGGAAAAATTATTCAGTGTTTATTTAGATTAATGTTGGTAAAAATGACTTTTATTTTAATTAATTTTTGCAAACTAAATCTGGTATGTGTTGTTCTTTCAGTTTTTATTTTTGTTTTGTCAAACGTGATAAAAATAACTACATTATTTTCTTAACAAAAAAACTCACTTTTTTTTTGTGTTGTATCATTAGTATCAATTAATTTATTTTCAACTAAATCATTTAATTGATATCAATGATACTGTCATAGCATGTGTTATGCTTCTTTTTTCTTTTTCTTTTGCTTGAATTATTCTTTGTTTTTTTATACATGATGAAGTCAAAAGACAATGGAAAACAACCAACAAAACACTCAAAGAAGAAAAAAATAAACCAGATGGTTGACGCCTCTGTCCTGAAGTAGAGCTAAGGTAGACCCTTCTGATAGGATCTGCAAACCTGTGCCCATGCTGGGAGCTCTCTTGGCTAAGTAATCCGCCACCCCATTCTCTATTTGGTCAATGAGCTTCAAATGAACATTCCAGTCTCGTTTAAAGAGCTGCTGCAACTTCAATAATAAACTTCTATCTTCATGCAGATTTACTCTCTGCTAGAACTAGAACATCATGTGAATCACAAAACATCTTCACATGATGAACCCCATTATCCCAAGCACGACGTAATCCCCATGTGCACCCCCATAACTCTGCCGTTAGACAGTGGTTGCCATCAATCTTGCAAATGAAAGACTCCACAATGGTTCCATTTGCCTTGCGTAGGATCCCCACACCCTGCTGTTTGTGATACCCGAGATGAGGCAGCATCCACGTAGACCTCATGCCGATCTTTATCCGAGTGTGGCATGGTAAGTGGACTCGTAGACCTGATTATGACTGAATGCCTAGAACTCAGATTAAAATTTTTAGCACGGATCATTGATAACTCCTTTAACCTCAACTAACCCTTCATTCAAGCTTGGAACTATTCCGATATGAACATGATCGTTCCTATGGCGCCAAAGTATCTAGTAGGCTACACGGAAAACATCACTCCATTTACCAAAACCTGTCTCTTGGGAGTCCTTGATATTCATTCAAACCCAATCCCTAAAATTTTTCTTCCCAAAATTACGATCAAAGTGGGTCACACCCAAAGCCAACTAGACGCCCTGAGCTTCAATGCAATCTCATGACATGTGCATTGCAGATTCGACATGATCACAACACACACTACATGTACCATTAGGGTGGAGGCCTCTTCTGCTCAGGGAATTGTTAGTGAGGATGCAATTATACAGCAGCAACCACACGTGAGTTTTACATCTTTGTGGTATGTTTAGCTTCCATAGTTTAGACCATTCGGATGTGACTGGGACTTGTGCATCCGAGGGCTAGCTATATGCTAACTTCGCTGAGCATTGGCTGCTATGTTCATGCTTCCATCTAGCCCGATTCTCACATTTGTTGGTAACAAATTTGAATTATTCTTAATGACCCTTTCAAAAGATTAAAAAAAAAAAAAAATCCTTTAATTTAGCATATCATATTTTATTTTATTATATGTTAATATTGATACACAGGGCAATAAAGTCATAGAGTAATAAAACTCTTTTAAGTTGGGAGAGAAGAGAAAAGAGGGCATTAAAGTAGTTATATATCCACATTTTGAAATCTCAAACTAGGTTAATAAATCAAGGGAAAATTAGAAAGAAAGACTAGGATGGAATAATATTTATCTGGAAGGATTTTAAAAACTGTAATTATTTATAAGGACTAAAATCTAAAATATAAATGCGTAAATACTAAATTGCCCCTAACAAGTTTCCCTACACTCTCTAACCATCTCTTAATTAAAATTTAAATATTTTTATTTATACAAATAAATAATCATATCAAATAAATAATTTAAATAATGCAAGATGTTTTCTATTGATCATATACAATACAAAAATTTTCTAATCGAAAATATAAAAAGTACGAAATTTTTTTATAAAAATCAATATTCACCGAATTTTTAAATAATAATAATTTTAATCTTCCATAAGAATTTTGAAATTTTAAAAGATTCCTAATTTTTATACGATTTTTTATAATTCGTCCACTCCCGTGAATGTTAACAAAAATATTTACTTTTATATCAATATTATTAAAAATAAATAAATAAAATTAATTAGCAATGAGTAATTTGAACAAATAACTTAATAAGTGAAAGTACCATTCCAAACCATTGGTTTGATTCAAAAGGAAAAATCATGATCAAACCAATATAAATTTTAATTTAATACACAGACATATTATATATTATAAAATGCTAATTTTTTTATCAGTTCAATTTATTTTTAAAAATGTACTATTGTGATCTATATTAAGTCTCTTATTGATCAATTGAATAATGAAATTTAAAAAAAAAAGTGACAAATAAAATTAATAGAAATAAAATATCTAGCAAAAAAATTTGTTAAGTAATAAAAATATATAGAGGAAAAAAATGATACTAAAATATATTTCAAAAAAATGATATTTAATAATATTTTTATAAAATATATAATTGATAAATTTAAATATTTTAATTTTTAATTAAGATGTATGGTAAGTAGGAATGTAGGGGAATTGATTAGAGGTAATTTAGTATTTGTATATTTATATTTTAGTTTTAGGTCCTTCTAAAAAAATTACAACTTTTATGATTCTTCCCAATAAATATTATTCTCTCTTGGTTCCTCAATCTAATTTTCTCATGAATCAATTAAGGATTTATTAAATTTATTAACCTAATTTAGAGTTTTCTTATTTTAAGTAGTTTTATATGAGATTTTTCCTTTAAATATATGTGAATAGTTTTATATGATAAAACAGAAAAATTGCTTATTTCAAATTAAAACAAACAAGCTGATAATGGTGAAAATAAATAAATTGATGGGAAAATATCATTAAAACCACAACTACAGAAAATAATATTAGAAAAGTTATGCTTGACAAGTGAAGAACTAATATTGACAAATGAAGAGCCACTCTTTTTAATATATTATTTCTCCTAACTTGGACGTAAATTATATTCTCTCTAAATTAATACTCCCTCGGGAACATTTGCCCCACGATAAAATGGTTCATTTTTTAAAAAAACAAATCAAGTGAAATAATATCCTGATTGATTCATCTTCCATGTTTTTCCCTGAATAATAAGGTCCCTTAAAACTAATAGTTTTTTGAGAAAAAGATAAATGAATAATACTTGAACTTCAAAATCTCAAATTAGTTGTACTAACCATAAGAGTAATGAAATTGACAAGAGTTATATCAATTGAAATTCAGGTTTTTGGGAAATCACTTATTTGAGATTTTAAAGTTCAAGTGATATTTATTCATTATAGTGTGTGTTTGGATAAAAAATAAATAAATAAAAGTGCTTCTGGCTCCAAAACCATGGTTTTACATAAATTTATCCAAACACCTAAGTGCTTATTTGGATTAGTGGTAGAAGCTTCATTTTCAATATGATTTACGGTATATGAGGTAAATTTGTAAGATGAGTTTTGTCTCGACTTGCGTAAACATATTTGTCCAACACCAACTCAAACAGACCCTAACAAAAGTTGATAATCACTTTTTCCCCAAAACCATGGTTTTGTAAAAGTTGAATTTTTGTTCTTTGTACCTCTCTCCTCTCTCTTTTGTGTGTCTTTTATCCTTAACTCTTTCCTCTCTCTCTCTCTCTCTCTCTCTCTCTCTTCTCTTTTTTCTTCCGTCTGTCCTTGTCCCGTCTCTTTCCTTTTGATTGTTTTGACTGATGCATATAAAATGCTAGATATAAACTCTGTGATAATTGAGAAAGAACTGGAATTTGCAATGATCAGAGGAGTGTTACTAGCATTAATTAAATTATGTATTTCAATATAAAAGATATTATTTTAGATACTTTCTATTTATAAATAATTTTTATTATACAATTTATCTCTGTGTGTGTGTGTGTTGGACTTTGAGTCCAAATCCACCCTTGATGGACTGGACTATTTGATTATGATATAAATAACATAATCAAATAAGAAACAAATCAGTATTAATTGTGGATTGAGAAATAATTTAGTATTAATTATGAGATTGTTAATTGAAAAACAAGTCATCATAATTGAGGAAATTAATTCTCCTAAATACTAACTTGTAAGGCAAGAAGGGGTGCACGTTATTTCCTAATTAGTAGCCACCCTAAACCACTATAAATAGGATGTGCCTCATTTGTTAGATATGATTAGTTTTGATGATGTCAAATAAAGATGCTAAATATTAAGCGCAAAAATTTTACATAATGTTATTTATTTTATACTTTGATTAACTACTATGTTTAATGTGAAATATATTGTAGATTGGTCAAGAGAAGGAAGAATATATCAAGTTGTATCAATGAGAATTATTAAGACGAAGAGGAAGAAAGAAATTGAAGACATGAGTCAAGAAAGCACGGAGCTATCAAAAGAATTTTGGAAAATAACCAATAAGAAAAAGAGAAGAGATTAAAGAAAAAAGAACTTGCAAAGATCTAATGGGAATATCAAGATTCAAACTCTTAGATTTGAAATTGGAAGTCTCGATAATCAAATAGAAGCTGGGATGGCTCAATTCGAAGTTAAAATACCCAATCTGAAAGCTTTTCTATATTCATTTGAGAATTACTTGGAGTGATCTCAAAATCACTTGGAGTGATAAGGCAGCACTCGAGTGAAATCTCAGTACCCTCGAGTGATCTTCAGAATCACTTGGAGTGATTGTCAGATTATCAAATTCACTTGGAGTGATCTTCAGATTCACTTGGAGTGATTGCGAATCACTTGGAGTGAACACTGAATCACTTAGAGTGATTTCCAAAAATTGCCAGATCACTTCCAATGAAGTCCTATTGCACTCGGAGTGATGTTCAAAAGTGACAGTCTCTATTTTCGTTCAGCATGAGTGAAGTTCAGTAATTTGATCATATCTCCCAAACAACAACTCCAAATGAGGTGAAACCAGTGGCATATGAAACTAGACTCCCAATGAATCATTTGGACACCAAGATCAAGCAAAAAGGACCTCAGATGAAAGAGATATGAATTTTACAAAATGACACTCAAATCACCATCATATTCCAGAACATGTTCGGTATTTTGGATGTAACTCTCAAAACACATGTTGGATTGAGATAAAACCAGTGGCATATGAAACTAGACTTAAATACCTTTCATTTGATAGGCCATAAGTTATATTTAGAGTTATATTCAAAGAGTTATGCCTACTGGAAGTTGACCTCTATGCAAAATTTTGAGAAGGTTTGCTCAACGGGAGTGAAAGTGAAATTGAGTTGCAGTGATATGATAATATATATATCACTCGAGTGATTAGAAAATTCACTTGAGTGATATATGACTAGAAGCATATCACTCGAGTGATCAAACAAAATTCACTCAAGTGATACACAATAAAAGCTAGATCACTAGAGTGAAAGGCTAAACTACTTGAGTGATGTATAATTCCAGAAAACAGAGCACGTATCGTAACTTCTGAAGATCATTGGAATAATTGTGTAATTCATTATTCTTGTTTCTAATCACTCTAACACTTCATTGTATTAGTGTTTAAAGTATTTCTCTAGGAAAACAATGAGAAGATCATACGCAGAGAAGAAAAGCTACCTTACGGGGAACGAGCGTCACCGAACATAACAACTAGTTTTTCAAATACAAAGAATGGTCAAACAAAGTAACGAAACTCTAATGGGTGAATACACACAACGGTCATATGTTACAATTAAACTATAAATATGGAAGCATTCAAAAGAAGAGACACACACAACAACAATGGAAAACATGCTAAGATCATGAAGCATCCACTCCTACCCGAATACTCTCTGTTTATTCACCTCTGATATCATTTACCTTAGAAAGAGAGAGAGATTATTTTGTATTGTACTTTAGTATTCATCTTATTCACTTCTGAGAGAGAAGATTAATTGTAATCCTTTATCATAAAGTTTGTATCCTTACGGTGTGTAAGGGGGAGTATCTCTGTGAGAGATTTGTAAAAGACTTCGTAAGTGCTTGACTAAACTTGTGAGATTGTAGAGGTTTCTCTTGAGCTTGAATTAAACAGGAAGATGGTGGATTAAAAATCTCAGGAGAAGCTTAGGGACTGGACGTAGGTCATCGTGGATTGGACCGAACCAGGATAAATCACAGTTTGCATATTCTCGTCCCTATGCTTTTATATTTCTAGCATATATTATTTAAATATCTAACTATTGATTTCTCATTCATTACTTTCATAGTTACTACTTTACTAACATACGGAAAGGTTTTCAAAGTTCTTAAGTTTTTGTCTTACACCCAATTCACCCCCTTTAGGTGTCAGCCGGTTCTAACATCCTTCAGTTATTACCCACCCCTGCCATTAATCTATCTAGCAATATCTCTTCTCTCCTACCATCTTTCTTGTTCTGATGATCTGTTGTGCTAATCCTAATTAGGCTCTAGTCGTCTAATAATTGTGTGGGCGCTATTATATTTAAATTATGGAGCATTAGAGTTTTGACTTAGATCTGAACATGGATTTTCCCCTCGTAAGCTAGTCTACTCTCTTTCCTTATTCTTCCTACATTGGCATCAGAGCTAGTCTGCTTCAGAGGCTATGATTATTCTTTGTGAATAAGTATGTGATATAATTTTTATTTATATCCCCATCATAATTTTTATTTCTGCTGTGCAAATATGCAATCATATATATGAGATTATATGATGATAGTATATATGCATGCTTCATTTTTATTTTCATCTCATGTTTGCATGCGTACAAATATATATATATATATATATATATATATTCCGTTGTGCTCATTCAAGATTAAATAAATATCCATGATTAAAAGGTTTTTTTTCTGATACATGGCAATATATATTGGTGATTCAATAAATATTATGCTTGAATTGAATCTGTGAGAAGCTGTCATGATTTTAATCTTTGAGCTTGAACGACTTATTCTTTCTTTCGCTTCTGTTGCTTGAAAGTTTCATATTCATGAACTTTGGTTTGCATATAAGATACTGGGTTTAAAAGCTCCACATATGTATTATTCATTCTTCTTTTTCTCCTCACTTCTTGGATCTTATTAAAGTTGAGTTTTTGGAACCTTTGTGAAACCAAAAAACAAGAGACTTTAATCCTCAAAAGGTAGAAAAGCTTTTGAAACAAAGAGGACACACATCCAAGTCACATTATGGAGCATCGTTGATGTCGAGAAAAATTGGGTGTTTGAAGCTGAGTTTTTTTCCCAAGGTAAGGCCATGGATGTGTAGAGCTTGAAGAGACAATTCCAATTACACTTAGAACGCGTCAAACAGAGTTTGAATGAAGGAGAAATGAAAGAAAGAAGTTGGAGGGTTGCCTTGTCACTGCCACCATTTGACTCACGATTTGATCACTAAAAATGTCATTTTTAGATCAAACAAAACCCTTGGATTTATAGTTCATTCAATGATGAGTCCAATGACACCAAGAACGTGAAAAACATAACTAAAATGAGGAAGATATGACCTTCCAAATTTTGTGGGTCGCAATGGCCCACCGGAGCAACAATAGGTCAAGTTGACTCAGATGGAGGTTGAAGATGATGACATGGTGTCAACCCGCCATGTCATCGATCAATTAAACATGTAGCACCAATGAGAGAGTGCCACATCAATTCTTAGAAACATGTCATCGGTCAATTAGGCCACGTCATCCATTGACTAGTCATGTAGACCAAGACACGTCAGCACCACGTCACACCACATCATTTGGTTTCGGTCAAGCATTGACCAGTCAACCATTAACTGGTCAACAGTCAACAATTGACGTTGCATTTATTAAATAAATCCTAAAAATTGACATGTGGTACTTGGGGCCCGTGGGGGATACTGTTTGACACATGGCGGGCATCGTTGGAGAAAGGACGGCTTAGTGGAGTTTGTTGGGCCAACTCGTGTCACTGGCTTATGGCCATATGGCAACTCGCAACCTACACCCGCCTCCGCTGAGAGTAGGCTTCATTGGAGTTTTTCCAACTTTTTAGGATTTTTTGATCCAGACACTTTCTAGGGGCTCGTATGGGCCCCTGGAACCTCCAATTGAGATGTGGTTTGTTCTTAAAAATTCCTAAATTAGAGAACTTCAATTTGATATATAATTTGCATATATTTGAAGCATGTCTGGATTTTAATTGAGTCAAAAATATGTTTATATCCATCTAGAGATTCCTAAAAATGTTGAAATTGAGGCTATAATGATTCTATTATTTTTGAGATAAGTTGATTTATTTATTAAGAATATTTCAGCTACAACATAAGATTAATGTTGAAAGATTCTTTAAAATAAGGAATTATTCAAATGAGTTTTGAATATAAGACCCTATCCAACCTTGACTCAATTTTTTTTAGATGAATCCTGAAACTTGCAGCAACTTGAAATTATTAAATAATAATAAGTATTCTCATGCTTCTAACCATATTGAATCAATTGGGATTGAAGTAGTGATTGCTAAGTCAACCATTTTTCATAATTGTTGTGACAAAGGATAAGGCAGATAGTGATATGAGAATCATCTCATCAAATGGGAGGTATGCTACAAATACATCCAAGTGAGTGGATGTAAACATGGCTAAGATGAGCTTGGCATTATAGTTAGACGCTACATGAGTTCATATGGTCAAAAGGGCCTATGAGAAGGAGAACCTAATTAAGAGACAACAATATGAGGCAAAATTTGAATGTTCCTTTTTCATTGAATTTATGATTAAATTCTTTGCTCTTTTAGAATTGGATTAAGCATATTTTCTCCTTTTCATTCATGTTGTTATATAGATGATATTATGTTATTATCTTGTTATTATAACTGCTTTGATTGACTGGGAGTTTCTGGAATGTATCTAGAAGTCCACAGGGGAATGTGTTCAATAAAGACTATATGTAAGACCCCGACTTACATACCACTTACCATTAATATTAACCAGAGTAGCCTTTGCGCGCAGTTCAGTGGGCAACACAGGAATAGCGTAAATAGACTGATAGATTGATACAATGTACTTGAATATATTATCGGTTTTCCCACAGGGTTTGATAATATACATAAAATTGTCTAAAATATCCAAAATATTCAAAATTTAGACTACATATAAACAAACAGATTATATCTCGGGATTTGCACCCTCAATTGCCGTATCTACCACTTTGCCTTTGGAGCCGTTGGTTCCCACTAGAACATTTATTATTTTTGAAAAAGGGTGAGATTCCAAGGAATTCCAGTAGTAACCTACAATCGTTCATATAAAATGTGAAAATTAAACATGCAATGCACCATATAATATGAAATGAAAGTTCATATCATAACATGTGTGTACACAATGCTTAGGGTCAAATGACTGTTTGGATCCCCTACATGTATGTGTACCTCAGTTGAGTTCCTGACTACAGCTAGGTAATATCTGTGTACCTCAACTAGGTCCCAAACCACATCTATGTAATGTGCCCCAGGCACTATGTTCATATCACAAAATATAGCAACATACAACATATCAATAATCACATAGTGTATGAGAGATAAAGTTACTACCTTAACTTTTTTTTATCCTTAAATAGGCTCCTCGAACTTTGTGTCACAGCTCAGGCTACCAATCAGATCCTAAAATTCCAAACATACAAGAATTATGTTAAAGCTCATTCATGCACCACTTTAGACACTTCTAAAGTGTTTCTAGTGGTTATACAAGTCTATAGTGAAAAATTACCAAAATGCCCCTGGAACTAAGGGTGAGCAAAGTGAAACCGAAACCAAAAACCGAACCGAACCTAATTCAGTTTTTTCGGTTATGCTTTTTCGGTTATTCGGTGATTTTCGGTTAGCAATTTCGGTTATTACGGTTATTCGGTGTTCGGTGCGGTTAGTGAAAAAATATTTCGGTTAAAATCGAATAACCGAAATTTAGTAATTAATATGGATAAGTATTAGGAGGCCCAAAGAATTAGTCCAAAATTAAAGAAAAACGTAAAACCCTTTAGCCCATTGGGTATTTCGTTTTGGCCCAAACCCATTAACTCTATCCTGCCCTAAGCCCCCTAACCCACCGACACTCACCTCACCAGTGGCAGTACCACTCAGGCTCTCACTCCACTCGCACGTCGCACCACCTACCTACCTCAGTACCTCACCTCAGTCCTCACCACTCACACACTCTCTGCCGTCTCGCTCTCTCTCAGACTCTCTGGTCCTCACTTTGCGTCTTTGCCCTAACCCTCACCCTCCGTGGAAGCGACGCCATTCCATTCACAGCGGCGACGTCATTCCTTGTCCGATAAACACACTCTGCCTAACCCTCAGTCGCTCGACTGTCTCTGAGCTGTCTAACCCTAGATCTGCCTTCGTTCCCTCGATCTGCTCTTGACCGTGCCTCACTTTGCCTAACCCTTGGTCCTTCACCGTTGTTCGTGGAAGCGTCTCGTTCCGATCAACCTTCAACCCTCGAGCTTCAATTTAAGGTAAGTGACTTCCCTATTTTTCAGTAGATCGGTTTGAATCTCTTCGTCCTCTACTTGATCTTTGTCTCTGAACTGATTTTCCTTCTTCCTAGTCTTGAATCTGTATTTTTTTGAATGAAAAAAGGTACCTTTCTGTCTACCGTGGAAGTAAAGACAGAACCTTTCTGTCTGTCGTGGCCCGTGGAAGTGACACTGGCTCATCTTCAACCGTCAAGCTTCAATTTCTGGTAAGCGACACTGGCTCTCTGACTTCAATGGCTTTTTTGACATAAGACATTAATATGAAATGTTTGTCACCATTTAAGAATTGCTTTGTGAGCATTATTCTCTTTGCTATTGGTATGCTTTGGACATTTTATCCGAACAACATTGATAAACTTTTTTTTTCCTAAATTGTTTTTTCGGAGTTAATTACATCTTGCCATGTCATGATATTTTGATGTTAAAATGCCATCTCGAAAAGCAAATTTGGATCTGAAATTAAAAGTAGTTCACCTAACTAGTTTGGTGGTACATAATTCAATATGTACTAATGATTAACTATCAATACTTTCGTGGATTATGTTTGTGCTATTATAGGTTACGTAATATTAGAATTTAACATTCTATTTTGTAATTAGTCAAGATAGACATGTATAATTTGTAACAACACCATCAATTTACACTCAAGGAGGAATTCGATTGGCCATAAAAATAGTATGTTGGATTCATTGCCTTGTAAGCTAGTCATTTCTATAATTGCAATGTTATTATGTTATTTCTATAATTCACCAGATGCAATTCACCATAGGCAACATGGAGGGATATTGTTAATACTTAAATAATTGCAATGTTATTATGCCTGATGGTTGCTGTACTGAATGACTATAAAATAGACGAGGATATCCTTGCTCTTGTATATTTCTTTAGCTAAAACATGCTACTTAGACTTAATTGGGCCTAAAAAATTAAGACATGTAATTAACCAAGAACTGAAGACGAGTTTTGTATGTTTTTTTATGTGCTCACTTAACTAAGGGAGCACATTTTGTGTTTGTCACCAATTTGAATTATTTAAATTAATTTTGGATGATCCAGATTTACTTTTATTTTATATTTTAAAGCTTTTCACTTTAACTAAATACATATATTGATTTTAAAATTGTTCTTTACCCATTACAATTGAATCAATGATTAAACTCTTGCTATGTTAAATGTACATCCTAACGCCTAAGAAGCTAGGATCTGTCTTGATATCTTCTTGACTTATTATTATTCCCCACTGATCTGCAGCATGTGACATACTCCATTTTGATTTCCTCTTTCTCAAGTCTCTCTGTCATTGATAAAGTGTGCAATATTTTTTTTTATTCATGTCTCTCTGTCATTGATAAAGTGTGCAATATTTCTCAAGTCTCTCTGTCATTGATAAATTGTTCTTTGGTCAATGTATTGGTTTATTTTATAGTATAGGGAATTTTACAGAATCGAAAATGTGGTAATAATGTTGAGAATCAAAGTGCTGATAAAATTATTTTTTTCAAGAACAGGAGTTGAAACTATGGTTGAACAAACAACTGAATGAGGCTGCAATACTCAAACTGTTGGTGGTGCTCCTCAGACAAATCAACCTACTGCTGCTGAGATTAATGAACAACCGACAGCTAGAGTTGGAAAAAGAAAAGCCATGAAACCGAGGTCCAAAGCTTGCGAACATTTCAGTAGATTTGTCAATGAGGCTGGTGAAGTTAAAGGTAAGTGTAATTACTGTGGTGCTGAGATTGCATGTGATTCCAAACATAATGGAACAACTGCACTTAACAATCACTGTAGAGTCTGTAGGAAGAGGCCCCCTCCTGAAGAATTTACACAATCACATTTGAATTTCAATATAAAGGGTGATAAAATGGGTCTTGCTAATTGGAAATTTGATCAAGATGCTGTTAGGAAAGCCTTGTCATGCATGATAATAACTGATGAATTACCATTCAAGTTTGTTGAGGGGGCTGGATTTAAAAAATTTGTGTTTTATACTCAGCCCAAATTTCAAATTCCATCAAGATGGACTGTAGCCCGTGACTTTTTTGGGATTTATATGGAAGAAAAGGTTAAATTTAAAGATTTTTTGTCTTGTAAAAATCAAATAGTGTGCCTTACTACTGACACTTGGACTTCCATACAAAGGGTGAATTACATGTGTCTTACTGCACATTTTATAGATGACTCATGGGCTTTGAAAAAGAGGATATTGAATTTCATTCCCATTTCTAGTCATAAGGGGAATGATATTGGAATGGAAATTGAAAAATGTCTTCTTGAATGGGGAATTGAAAGAGTGATGACAATTACTGTAGATAATGATAGTTCTAATGATGTGGCTGTGGGTTATTTGGAGGATAAAATCATAAAATGGGGCTATTCAGTTTTGAAATGTAAGTTTTTGCACATGAGATGTGTAGCACACATTCTAAATTTAATTGTGACTGAAGGGCTAAAAGAAATAGGGAGTTCAGTGAAAAAAGTAAGAGAGGCTGTTCGTTTTATTAGGCAATCTCCCATTAGGATGAGAAAGTTTAAAGAAAGTTGTGATGATGAGAAAATTCAGAGTAAGAAGATGCTGTGTTTGGATGTACCTACAAGGTGGAACTCCTCCTATTTGATGCTAGAGACTGCCCAAAAATTTGAGGCAGCCTTTAATAGGTATAATCTTAAAGATCCTTACTTTTATTTTGATCTTGAACATGGAGTGGGGGCGCCTGAAAGTGATGATTGGAAACATGTTAGAAGGTTAACTGTAATGTTAGGTCATTTCTATAATCTTACTTTGCGCATTTATGGTTCTTTGTTTGTGATATCCAACTGTTTTTTCCCTGAAATTTATAAGTTGCATCGGTTTTTGGATGAGTGGAGGAAGAGTGATGTCATAGAGACAGCAAACATTGCAAACAAAATGAAAGAGAAGTATGATAAATATTGGGGTGATCCTTTGAAAATGAACAAAGTTCTTTATGTTGCTACTGTTCTTGATCCCCGGTATAAATTAAAATAGGTGCAATTTGCTCTGTTTAAGATGTATTCGCATATAGTTAGTGAACAATTGGTGATGCAAATTAAACAAGTTGTGATTTCTTTGTTTAATGAATATAATCAAAGTGTTCATCCATCAACACAATCTGAAAGTGAGTTGCTGCTGCATGACACACAAGATCTTCATTTTGATGAAGATCCTGATGCAAAAATAAGAAAGTTGCTTCATATGGAAGAACAATTATTCATTGATGAGAATTTGGGTGAAAAGACAAGTAGAACAGAGGTTGATAGGTATTTGAATGAAGAAATTGAAGTTAGAAAAGATGATTTTGATATTTTGGGTTGGTGAAAATTAAATAGTCCTAGATTTCCTGTTCTTTCTCAAGTAGCAAGAGATGTCTTGGCTATGCCAATTTCAACGGTTGCCTCAGAATCCACATTCAGTACGGGAGGAAGAGTCCTAGATTCATTTAGGAGCTCTTTGACTCCTAAGGTTGTGCAATCTCTAATATGTGCTCAAGATTGGCTTAGGCAATCATTAGAATATCTTGTTGAAGAAGGAGATGATGATGTACAGAAGATAGAGCTTGGTAATGTTTTTTCATACTTCATGGAATACAACTTTATAATTTATAGTGTTAATACTATATTTATTGTGATATATGAAGTCTGATCATTTTTTTGATTTGCTAGATTTGCAAAAAAATTGCATTGGAGACAAATGTTGATATCTTCTAGCTGTAATATGGGAAACTTGAGATTTTGTGAGAAAATTTCTTGTCATACTTGTAATATAATTATTGCAGTATTTCATTTTTCTTCTGTTTTGTTTGATTTTTCTTCCTTTCTGTCAGTTGTAGGTGTCATTTGGAGGCCATTCAGGGAGCAAGCCAGAATCTTATATATATATACATCAAGTTTTTTGATGTTCCATATACTCTTTTGATAAAAAGATCAACTGTAAATTTCACTGACAACAGCACAATTGAAGTGATTCAGTTTGTATCTTTTGAAGTTAGGCAATGTGATGTTTTAGACATCCAGTAAACTATTTGTTGATCATGTTAATACTTGTATTTTGATGTCAGGCAATTTGATGCTCCAGACCTCTAATAAACTAATTGTAGATTCTGTCAAGTGCTTGTATTTTAAATGTTTGTGGTCGTGGGAAAATATGATAAAATGATTGAATGCTTGTAAATTTTGTTGTGGATGAAATGTCTTCAAATATGAAATTTTTGTCTATGGGCAGATACGAAATTTTGATGCTCCAGACCTCCAAATTTTTGTTTGTTGGCTTTGTTGCTAAAAATTGGTCTGTATTAAGTATCTTTAATGTTAGCATTTTTCCTTGGGTGGCTGTTTGTTTTGCATTGGATGGGCTTACAGAGAAAGAGGCCTAAAAGGCCCAAAAACCGAATGTTACTATCGAAAACTGAACCGAAATAAATCGGTTAGTTCGGTTTCGGTTCGGTGATAAAAATACCTTATATTCGGTTGTTCAGTTTTTTCGGTTATAACCGAAAACCGAATGCTCACCCCTACCTGGAACCCAGGCCCACCCTGATGTACCCGGTTCGACTGTACTTTTTTCAAAATTTTGACCTAGGCTATTCCTACATATTTTCACCTAAAGAATCTATTTTTGGCCTCAGTTTTCAGAAAATCACTGCCAAATGACAGTTTTGTCCTTGGCAGCCCCTAATTAGGGTTTCGAGGGCGTTTGATCATTTTGCTTTCTAAGGCTTTTTTAAAAAAATGTTTAATACTAACCCTACCTAATTTCCCCTCCTGAACACAATGGAACCATCCATTTTATGAAAATTCAGCTCCTAGCCCTATTTTTAGCCTTGGTCAAAACTTAGGGAAATAAAAGGGAAATTGGGGTTTTTGAATTCTAACACCTCAAACTCGCTCCTTTTCACTCCTAATCACTTAATTAACCATTTAAACACTTAATTACATAAGATTTGAGGAAATTTAGGTAGCATAACCCCTCAGGGTTATCACTATCACTTCCTAAACCTGCAAATCAGAGCAAGCCAACCACAAATCCACCGGTAACTTCAACAACAACAACAACAACCACAACAACAAGAATTTGAGGGTTTTGAAGTTACCCTTGTGTTTCTTCTTCCTTTCTCTCTTGGCCGAACCTCCTCCCCTCTCAAACCTTGAATTTTGTTTGCTAAACAACCAAATCATGGAAAAAAGGAGCTTAGAGAAGAGATTACACAAGTTAGGAGTTAAATCACAAGAAAAATCACAAGTTATCTTGAGATTTTCTCCTCCCTCTCTCTAGAAACTGGTGAGGCTCTCTCTCCCTCTCCTCTCTTAGGCTTGTGTCGTAAAAATGAAATGGGAAGGAGATGATGAAGACTTTTAATTAAATATCCTATTTCTCTCTCCTTAAAAATATATTTATGTAATAAATTTTTATGACATCTTTTGACTTAGACTAATCTCTTCATGAATTGTGTCATAAACTCCCCTTGAACTTGAACCAAATCTTCCTCTCCCTAGTTAGGCCATAGTCACGCCATATGGGTCCTTAAAGTAGTCCAATTAGCTTTTCTCCATTTATCTCATTCCTTTGGTCAACATAGAATATTTTATTGCAATTTAAACATGTGTTCATAATCTAACAATTATAATTTAACCATTTGCCTTAAGATATTGACACTTGGCATATTTATGAGCCAAATAATTAATTTTCCCTCCTATTTATTTATTTCACAATTTACACAATTTCCATTACATTTCCCTTTTCAATTTTGCAACAATTGACAGTTTTGACAGATTTTCTGACCAAACTTTAAAAAATCATAACTTTATTTGTAGAACTTCGATTAAAGTGATTCCAAAGGCTATGAAACCCTTATTGAGTTTAGTTTCGAGGAAAAATATAGCCCTTAGCCAGTGGAAGCTCAATATTCCCAGAATTCAAATCTTTGGACGCTATTCCATAAACTTTGTAGTTTCATTGGGTAAACTTCAAAAATTCATAACTCTTTGTGTACAGCTCTAAAAATTACCCATTACCTATCAAATTAAAGCTTAGGATGTCTACTTTCATCTTGTAAAATTTCATAATTTTTGGACATCATTTGATTATTCAAAACCATATAACAAAGTCGTAGCCTCCTAGGAAATTTTCACTGGCAACAAATCCTTATTCCTGGGACTCTTGCTAAACTGGGGCTTAGTGGGTCCACTTGATTCAGGCTTATCTCAAGCCTCTAATACTAAAATTCAAGATATTACACTATGGTTAAAAGGATGATGACTTAACTAGCATGAGTGGGATGGGAGTACACATAATTGTCTTCTGAACGTGAAACTAGTAAACTTATTATCTAATTATCCTATGTCTCATTTGAACAAACGAATATGATTTGTATACCATAATCATCTAAGTGACTAATTATGACCAAGTTTATTTGACTAAGCTTGTGACGATAAGCTCAATAGAGATATCTATGGAGTTAGAAACCCCCAAATCTCTTGGATTTAGGAAGAATGAGATGTCAGGAACATCCTACCAACTAGTCTTCAGCATCTAGAGGCTGAAGAAACCAAAGAATACAGAAAGGTTATGCTATCAAGCATAGATAGAATAAGATTTCTTAGATTTATGATGGTACGAGAAATGTAACTTTATCCAAGCTGTGTGGATAGTGTTGGAAGATAGTGGAATTGATGATCTTCTTCCATAAAGTTAAAACTAAGTTAAGTTTTAACATAGTGTACTAAGTCCTAAGAAGTCGTTTAGGTAACACTTGAGGCAAATGTCAAACCAAGAAGTTGAGACAAATAAAATGCCAAGGTCTTTCTAACAAATAACAAGTGTATGTTGTGATAAGACGTCTCCTAGTGAGTGGGAGTAAACCACGTCTTCCAGTGAGTAGGCGTATATGAAAGCAAACACTACTCCTGATATGCATATTGTGACCTTCGGTAATGTGATTCACTAGTTGCCACATTGAACTTAAGTATGAAAGACTGAAGGATCCAAGATCCATTATTTAAAAGAACTTAGCTAAAGAGTGGGAGGGTTCATCCTCTAAGCCTAAGGGCAAGAAACCTATGAGGTAAATTTGATCTGGAAGAGGTCAATGGTTTCTATAAAGATGAAAGGCTACATTGATAATCCTTTAAGGAATATAAAAGAAACAATGCTGATGTTTCACAAAAGCATATGGCTTCATGTCGGATGCAAAGCAAGAAAGAGAAAAAATCAAAGGATTAGAACTTGCACATTAACTCTGCATAGATAAACTACCCTAATTCACTCCATGCAATTACAACAGAAAAAATCACATCTTTGTTATCTCTTTAGTTAAAAATCGATGGGACTGTGACTATCAAATCCTTTATTGGATTTGATAGTTCCTTTTGGGGATAATAATTCTATTTCTTGCCACATGCATACATTGATAAAAAATGATCAAACTCGTAAAAGAGAATTTGCTAAATAATGTATGCTAAAGGGTTAATACCCTTATTAGTAGTTGAGGACTTAGTCTAAATGGTAAGAAAGACCAGGAAACATTTTAAGAAGATATCATCTGTAATTGGCAAATTATGACGTTTGTGAACCAATGAATGTGAGGGGAAAACATAAAGCTTGGTGTTTCATTAACGTCATGGACATTTGCTTAAAATACAGTTATGTTTACTTGATTTTAGGTGAGTGTGAAGCTATTAGATAATGCCTAAATCTAGTTAGGAATCAGTTAAACTAAAAGGATAAGACCTTTTGAACTAACAAAAGTTAAGAACACCCATGTGATTAGTTCAAGAAGCTCTATGTACAAAAGGAATTGTTAGGCAACTATCAATACCTAGAACCCTTCAACATAATAGAGTTATTGAAATAGAGAGATAGAGCCCTTGTTAACATGGTTGAGTAAATAATGGCATACGTGAAACTATCAGCCATATATTGGCATGTAAACTCACAACAATTATCTTAATATTTAACCAAATGCCCTTTAAGTTAGTCATGACCTTACCCTATGAATCATGGATAAGCCTTAAAACAGGCCCAAGTTTGTTAAGACCACAAGGGTTAGCAACTTCATATCCATAATTCTTCTTATAAGTAAGGAAGATTGGGGCCAAGGTATATAAGGCATCTCTTTGTGAGATGACCTGAGAATTTGACAAGACATGTCTTCATTAATGAAAATGATGGCGGCTCAGTGACTAAGAGAGAAGTAAGAGAGACAACGTTCATAAAACTCATATTTCCTAGCAGGAAATGAGCATTAATTATGCTGAATCTCTCAAAGAGGTTAACAGTAACAAAGAATAACCAAGTATTCCTAAGTTCACTAATCTGAGTGGGAGGGTTGAGACCATTTTCATAATAAAAGAGGTAAGAGGTAAGTTACGAGAGGATTACCTCACCCATACATAGGAAAAGAATCCTATGAAATCCACCTCAAAGTAAATTGTCATCCAACAAATGACTATAAGGGATAGATTCCCTAATTGATTGGATGCTCTCTTCATCATTTAGAAGGTGATGATGACTACCAATAAGTGTTTGAAAGACACTAGAAGGACCTGCTAAGAAGAATTGTAAAATGTCATGCAGGAGGATATTGATTCTTTTTTTGAAACTAGCCAAGTACATGTTTGGGCAATTTGTCACTTAGCTAAGAGGCAATTGAGAACAAGTAGATTCTCAAATCTGTTGGGGGTATATAAAACCTAAAACACTTAGTCACTAAGGGGTACTACAATGGAAGGTTGTCTGTTGTGTGTTTTAACTTTAAACAACTAATTTTGGCTATGACAACAAGCTTAGTCTTGAAATTATATCAAGATGATGTGAAGACCGCTTTCCAATTTGGAAATTAGATGATAAACTTCACATGAAGCAGCTTAAGGGCTTTATAGAAACAATCACCCGGGTAGTAGTATATGAGGTTTCACAAGGTGAAAACCTTACCAACTTCAAGATAATTAAAGAATACTACATGAGTGCCAAACGGTCTTGAGATGTTTCTTTGTAAAGTCATCCTTTGTCAAATGACATATGTTTAGTTGCAACAAGTGTCAAGGGAGTTAAAAGAATAAAGGATTAAAGAATCTTTAAATTCTGAGTTGAAAAATCATGGGTGAACAGATAATATCTTGAATAACAAAGTAAGCGGAGATTACACATGGAAGATACAATTTTTTCCACCTAAAACATATACAAGTGTGATCCTTAGGCATCTTAGTATGCCAAACTGCAAACCCATAATACTCCTAAAGTCAAGGACACAAACAAGAAAGGTTACATGTCCTAGAGGAATCCAACATAGAAAAAGTGGATAAAGTCTCGTAGTAAGACTATGGTTGGTAATATAAATGTACACATTGGTGCATATAAGATCAAATGTTTTTTGTTGGACTTAGAATCTATTTTTGGTCTTGTTGTGAAAAAGATTATGAGAATAACCATGGATTGAGTTGTCAAGACAACAACCTACCTTTGAAAGGATACTCTAATACAAGCATAGGCAAATGATAATAGAATAAAGAAATATACAATGAATTTCTGTTATCCATAGAATTAGAATACAGAGCGTGTTCTACCATCATTCAAGGTACCATATGGCTAGAAAATTTCCTATAAGTAATTGGGAATGAATGGTGGATAAAAGGATCTAAATGATAATATCTTATGATGAGGATCCTAAGTATCACAGCAAGGCGAAACACACATTTGATATATCTCTATAAGAGATATGCTTTTAAAGAGGGAAAGTGACAGTTCAATGACTTTTTGCTGACGAAATATTAGTGGATCCCCTTAATAAGCCCGTAGCTTGACATTCATTGAGTTAGTGAAGATTTTGGGACACAAATAAAATATAAGGTCTTGAACTTCTTTTATATGAAGATAAAAGAAATGATATGTATGTTATGAGTAAATACATTCAAGGTTTACAATTTTTTTATGTCGTACAGGTCAAAAGAGGTTGGTTCACTCACATGAACGACCGTCTTCCCATATTTTACAAGGGTATGGGAGAGTAAGATGAACAAATGATCACCATGGGATGGTTAAGAAGAACCTTTGTGTTTGAGTTACCTCAGCTAAACTGAGATGAGATCCATACGTATGTATATAGAAAATGGATTGAAGCATGAATACAGACCTATAGCCAGGAAAAAAAACTCTTTTCACAAATGAGATTGTAAAAGAGGAATTGTGAAAAAGAAAGTACTGGTTCAAAGTTGAGTACATTTGGAACTAATGTCTATACAGTGAAAGAAAAAGAAATTGACATACACCATAAACCGTTCACAGTAGTATGCAATTCATATTACATGTGCTTGATAGTTAGACTGCAATATGGGATGTAAGTGAAAGATCCCTAGTTCACTACAGTGTAAGTCTCAAGAAGGAAGAATCCTTCCATGATGCCCTTAAGACTTAAGCGGCATCTTGAAAGCTTGGTTTGGTGACAACTACTTTAGCTGAAGCTCTACGATCACACATGATTCAGTCAGATGAGTAAAAATTAGGAAAGCGACCAAGTCAAGATGGACTGATGTTTAGTCAGAAAGGAAGATTTATTCCTATATACATAAAATGTGTTAGTGTTTGTGGTCGACTTCTTACTAGTTTTTTGTGTAGCTTGTAAGTGTGGATACTATATGCATGAAAGGCAATCTGAGTTAATCAACATATTAACTCAAGAGAGATTAGATATGCTATGAGTGATATGTATGGGAAAATCTAGGGCATCTGAAGCAATGAATAGATAGCTTACAGATATATATAAAGGGTGTATTTGGATGCAGATCCTATATGAGGAATTTCTAGTATCACAAGCTCTAAATTTTGAAAAAGTTTTGACCATACTGTTACGGCAGAGTCCAAGTATGAAATAGGAAAGAGTAACAGGCACATGATAGGAGACCCATCAAGTGTGAGTGGGAGATGTTGGACTTTGGGTCCAAGTCCGCCCTTGATAGTATTAATTATGGATTGGAAAATAAGTTAGTATTAATTATGAGATTGTTAATTGAGAAACAAGTCATCATAATTTAGGAAATTAATTGAGAATTAATTCTCTTGAAAACTAACTTGTACTGCAAGAAGGGGTGTACATTATTTCCTAATTAATGGCCACCCTAAATCACTATAAATAGGATGTACCTCCTTCAGTTATTAACCATCCCTGCCATTAAGCTATCTGGCAATCTCTCTTCTCTCCTACCATCTTTCTTATTCCAATGATATGTTATGTCAATCCTAATTAGGCTCTAGTAGTCTAATAATTGTGTGGACGCTATTATGTTTGAGTTATGGAGCATTGGAGCTTTGACCCGGATCCGAATATGGATTCGCCCTGGTATGCTAGTCCACTCTCTCCCATTATTTTTCCTACAATGTGTGTATGTTTGATCTATTTTTTTATATTACATAATTGACTAATGTTATAATTTTAATTTTGTAGACACATTTATTTTATTTTTGGCATTTAATATGAAATTTGTAACGCCCAAAATTTATTCACCAAATATATTGTAATTATTTTAGAAATAATCAATAAAATGGTAAATATTCGTGAATTTGGAATTTATGAGTTTGTAGATTTTCATTTTCATGAGAATTGGGCTAGAATAATTACGGAATAATTTTGGGTAATTTAAAAAGCTCAATATCAAAGCCCAAAAATGGGAAAATAATATAGGATAATATTTGGTCCAATAATGAAAGGAAATTGGCCAAAGAAAAAGGAGAAAAGGAATTAAATTAAAAAGGTAACGACAAAATCATAATTTTACCAATTTAGCACAAAAAATTAGTTGAAGCTACATTCAATTATTAATAAAAATAATGCGAAAATATATATTTGGAATATTTTGGTCAAATAAATATTGGAAATTGAAAGGTGAGCAATGCTTCTAGTGAAATCGCCTGCGAAGTAGTGAGTTTGTCATGTGTTTTTTGATGACCAAATGATGAGAAACAATTATGACATTTCACATAATGAAAGTAAAAATTCTAAGCTTTAATTTGATAGGTTAATGGGTAATTTTTGGACATGTATGCAAAATGGTATGAATTTTTGAATTTAGCCCAGAAAAACTGTTGATTTTCTGAAACAATATCCAAAGAATTTAATTCTGAAAATTTTTTGCTTATAATTGGCTAAAGGCTATATTTTTGCTTAAAAATAGACTTAATAAGGGTTCTATAGCCTTTGGAATCAATCCAATTTGATGTCTATAAATTTAGTTATGATTTTTCAAAGTTTTGGTAGAAAATATGCCATTAATCCAAAAATTAAGGGAAAATTATGTCATAAAGGAAATATTATAAACATCACATCCTCTTCCTCCCTACCCTAAAAACCGACGATTTTGAGCTCAAAGAAGAGAGAGAGTGAGTTTGATAAATTTTAGAGAGAGAAAGAGGAAAATCTCACAAGGTAGATCGATTTCTTCTGTGAATTCATTCCTAACGTGTATAATCCTTCTCCTATGCATCTCTTCTATGTTATTTAAGGTATTTGAAGCACAAATTTTGGTGTTTTGGAAGCAAGGTTTCGGCCACACCAAAGAAAATCTAGATGAAGCAAAGGTAACTTTCGAAACTTTAAATATTTGTTGTACTGGCTGCTATAAGTAATTTAATCGTTGAATTTCTGTTGTATTTGCTATGAATGTAAATTTAGGAAAAGTTGTATCCTAAATGTTATGCTATCCGAACTGAGTCTAAATGGTGGTTATAACATAATTAAATAATTAATAAAGTGGTTAGGAGCATAAAAGAGTAAGTCTGCGAAGTCATAATTGGAAAACCCCAATTTTTTTGAAGAATTGGGAATTTTAGCCAGTGCTGGTTTAAGGGGTTAGAGTTCCATTTTTGATTATATGATGATTCCATTACGTTTAGGAGGGAAAATTAGGTGGGGTCACAGTTGATCACTTTTTCAGAAAGGTCTTAAAAAGCATAATTACCAAAATGCTTCTGAAACTTTGAAATAGGGCTGCCACAGGCATTCTGGTCTTTTTGCAATGAATTTGTTAATTTTGAATCCGGAAATAGCTTCCTTGGACGAAAATATGTTAGGATAGCCTAGGTTAGAATTTCAGAAAAAGTACAGTCGGACCGGGTAAGTCGGGGCCGGGCCAAGTCCCCAGGGGCATTTTGGTAAATTTTAATAATAGACTCATATAACCATTAAAAACACTATATGGAAGTGCTTGGAATAGTACATGAATGGGTTTGAACCTAATTCCCGTTCATTTGACATTTTAGAACCAAGTTGAGAGCCCAATCATTGGCACGCTTTTTGAGGCACATGTTTCGAGGCAAAAAAGGGTTAATGTAGTAACTATAATATCTCACACACTATGTGATTGTTGACATGCTGTATGTTACTGTATTATGTGCTATGAACACGGTGCCTAAGGTATGTTACCTAGCTGTGGTTAGGTACTCAGTTGAGGTACACCTGGGGTACATTACCTAGTTGTGGTTAGGGGCCCAGCTGAGATACACGTAGGGGATCCAAATAGCGATTTGGCCCTAAGCTTTGTGTACACACATATATTGTTATGAATTTTCAATTTACATTATATGGTGCATTATATACTTAATTCTTGCATTTTATATGTTTGGTTATATGTTACTATTAGGATTCCTCGGAATCTTATTCTTTTTTTCAAAAATGATAATGTGCTAGCGGAAACCAGCAGATCCAAAGAAAAGGTTGTAAACACAGGGAACTATCGGCCACGGATCCCGAGGTGGGAATAGATGGTTATATGTAGTCATTATTTTGGATATTTTGTATCAAATTGTAAATATTATCAAACCTTGCGGGGTAAACTTGTCATGTAATCAAGTACTATGTATTAATATATCAGTATATTTACACTATTCCTGTGTTGCTCACTCGATTGCACATAAGCACTATGAAAATATAAAAAAATAAAATAAGGGTATGACAAAATTTAATGTTAAATAATACATAAAATATAGTCTTATCTTTTATATATAATTATCACAAAAGCTAATGTCTTTTTTAGTAATTTGATTATGAAAAAAGTGATTCTGTCAACACCTGTTTTCATTTTGATATGTGCAGGGCAATAATGAACAAGTTCCATAGGCAAACAGAAAATTACAGTTATACTGATAATAAGTATTTATTTACAGACAGTCATTAATAGAGCAAAAATCGATAATAATGACAAATATGTATAGAATGTCCCAAAACTATTTCATATACAGACTATATACAACAATTGTATTCGTTTTGGGAAATATGCCCATAAGTTTCCCTTCTCTGCGTCCTTGGCTTTCAAGCCGCTGGCACCCGCTGAGACATTTGGTTTAGAAAAAGGGGTGAGATTCCAAGGAATTTTAGTAGAAACATACGATCAACATATAAAAAGCGAAAAGTAAATATGCAATGCACCGTATCAAGTAAAATGAAAATTCATATCATCCATGTGTGTACACAAAATTTAGGGCCAACTAACCCGTTAAAACCTCTACATATACCACAACCGAGTCCCTGATTATAGCTAGGTAAGACTAGTGTACCTCAGCTAGGTCCTAGACCACAGCTAGGTAATGTGCCTCCAGCACGTTTTCACATCACAAAATATAGTAACATACATCATACAAATAGTAATATAGTATATGAGAGATAGTAGTCCCTACCTTAACCTCTTTCCTATCTCAAAGGGTCTACCTCGTAAAACGTGTCGACTATAGGCGTCCAACTCGGTCCTGAAGCATCAAATATACAAGAAATAAGTCATAACCTATCCATGTATCATTTTAAACACTTCCATAGTGTTTATTGTGGTTATATTAGCCTATGGTGACAATTTACCAAAATTCCCCCGGGACCGTGGCCCGGCCTTACCATACCCAGCCCAGCTGCACTTTTCCTGAAATTTTGACTAGGGCTATTCTGACATATGTCCACCCAAGGAATCCATTTCTGGATTCAAAATTACCAAATTCAATGTTAAATTACAAAATAGCGCTGCCAGTCCCGCTTTAAGAGTTTTAGGGGCATTTCTGTAATTATGCTTTCTCGGCCTTTTCCAAAAAAGTGCCCAACTATAACCCCATCCAATTTTCCCTCCTGAACCCAATAGAACTATCAAATCATTGAAAATCCAAATCTAAGGCCCTCTAACAACCCTGGTGGAAATTATAGTATCCTTTAGGAAAAATTGGGGTTTTGTGGTTTCAGCTCCGTAAACGCGTTCTTTTCTACTCTTAACCACTTTATTAACCATCTAATTAAGTTATAACAACCATTTGAACTAAAATTGGGTAGCATAACCCTTAGGCATACCCATTTCCAAAATTTAAAACTAATAGCAATCCGCGAAATTTTACCAATTAAATTGCCCACAGCAACCAGAATAGACAATATACGAAGGTTTGGAAGTTACCTTTCGCTTCCCTCTAGCTTTTCTCGACAAGGCTAAAACCCTAGCTTTCACACATCTAAAGATGAGCTTCCCAAACCTTAAAAACATATAACAGTAGCTTAGGAACAGAGTTATACGTGTTAGGAACTGATTTACAAAAGAATCACTTACCTTTGCAAGTTTTTCTTCTCTTTCCCTCTCTAGAATTTCACACACTCTCTCTCTAGTTCAGATCTATTAGGGCACGAAATGAGCTAGAGGAAGATTATGGAAATATGTTTTTATTATATTTTATGATTTTTTAATGATTTATGGAATTTCCAAAAATTCCAAAATCAATTTTATGTACATAAACCCTATGTACATGTAACAAAGCTCATTATGCCCAACCAATATTTTATTCCTCTTACAACATGTAGGAGGCATCTAGGGGTCCCTCCCTATAGTTTCAATTGGCTTTACAACTTGTCGAAGTTACGTATATACGTAAAGTTTCAATTTTGGTCAAAATTGCAGTTTTTGCTTAAATTTTCTATAAATTCATATTAAATTGACCAAAATATTCAAAATACATTTTTCCCTTTTATTTTATTTAATTAATTGAAATTAAATTCAATTAATTAGAAAATAATTAATTTTGTGATAAATTGTCAAAATTACGATTTTCCTATTACCTTTTTATTTCAATTTCTTTTCTTATTTTTATTTGGTCAATTTCCATCAATTTTTGGACCAAATATTTTCTCTATTAATTATTCATTTTTGGACCTTAATATTGGGATTTTTAAATTACCCAAATTAATTCTATAATTATTTTGCCCATTTTCTTATGGATATGACATTTATAAAATTCATAAATTCCAAATTCATGAATATTAACCATTTGATTGAATTTCTCAAATAATTACAATATATTTAGTGAATATAAAATTTGGGGTGTTATAGGTTCCGATCCCAAAATCCAAACACTATTATTTTATAAAAATCATTTTTTTTTCTAAAATCTATTCTGCTTAGAATTTATTCTTTAAAATCACATTTTCTCTAAAAGCCATTTTTTAAAAGTTAATCCAAACACACTTATACAAAATGTGGAAGACGTGAAAATCATGGATGGGTAGAAAAAGGTCTTCAAATATTATATTAAAAAGGGCTAGCTATGTCCAAAACACAACGAATATGTGAAAGACGTGAAAATCATGGATTGGTAGAAAAAGGTCTTCAAATATTATATTAAAAACGGCTAGCTATACCCAAAACACGCAGAACATGCCTGCTTTTATTGTAATTTATAAGGCAACTTGCCATATGCTCTTTATTTTATTAAAAAGTCTGTCGCACGTTATATGAAAATATCACACTTTTTAAATAATAATAGAATTGTTAATTATACAGACCATCTTGAATTTGAATATATATTTTGAAATTAGATTTGAGTTCTGTGTATTACATAAAATTTTAGAGATATACAGACCATCTTAAAAGAAACTTTAAAAAATGTTTTAATCTACTCAATTAAAATATTGTAATATGTTCAGTTTTAGTTTCTTTAATCTGTAAAAACATTTTTCAATTGACCTATTTATAAAATATTAAAAAATATGATAAATAGGTATTACTATTAAGATCAACTCCCTAATTAACTCTCATATGAAGAACGGAGGGAGTAACTTGGAAAAATAAATGTAACCCAATTTTTGTGTGTCTGGTACTATATGCACAAAACCTATATTTAGAATTTTTGTTAATTTAATTTAGATATGATAATGAATTTCTTCAAATTTGATATTAATTTCACTTATCCAAAATATTTATATTTAAAAAAAGAAAAGTGGGAATTTCTTATGGGGAGATGATGATAAGGGGAAGAAGATCCACCTAGTTGCTTGGGAGCAGGTCAAAAAAGATGAGAAATCGAGGGCTGGGCACAAGAGATTTGTGCAAACAAAATGGGCCTTCCTAATGAAGCTTTTGTGGAATCTATTTACTAATAAGGATGCATTGTGGGTTAAGGTGCTCTGTACTAAATACAAGTGTGGAGAAGGGTTCATACCTGAGATTCAAAAGGAGGAAGGGATATCCTACACATAGAGAGGGATATGTACGATTTGGGATAAGTTTATAAAAGGGGTTGGGGTTAATATTGGAAATGGAGACTCAGCCTCTTTTTGGTCCGATAATTGGTCTGAAGTCAATAGACCTCTTATTGACCTTATCTTGGGATATGAAACCTTAATGGACAAGAATGAGAAGGTGTGCTGAGCGGATCATGTGTGCACACCCTCCCCGTGTGGGGAGAGAAAAGGATAAATACTATTGGAAGCCATTGTCTGATGGTCGATTTTCTTTAAATCTGTATATCATTTTCTTTTTATAGATACGCATCGAGAGGGAGATTCTGTTTGGAAGATGCTATAGAGATGGCCGGTACCGAAGAAGATCAAATCTTTTATGTGGACATTTGCACATGGGAGAATTCATACAGCATGGCTGCGAGTTTAGAGAGGCATTGAGGAGTCATCCAAGTGTCAGTTTGGTTGTGACCAGGAGGAGGATCTGATGCACGTAATGAGGGATTGCAGTAATGTAAAGGAGAGGTGGATCTCGATAGTCACACTGACCTTATGGGGGAGGTTTACAACCCTACAAAGGCATGGAGTGGCAAAAATGGAAACTCAAGATGGAAGCAGGCAGAAAATTCACCAAAAAAGTCCAATAGGCCATTCTCTTTGGATATGTTTGTTAGGACATCTGGGTGACTAAACTCAAAAAGCTATTTGGAGAGGACCTCGATTTAGACAACACAAATACGCATGCAAGCCTATTTAGAGCAAGCTGGGATAGAGATTTGGTATCAACATGTCAATTCTGCTTGAACTAAGACAGTGTAGTTTTGATCAACCAAGGAAGTCGACATGGTTTCTTCACCCTTGAAGTGGATGCTACAGTTCCTGAGTCAGGGAGAAGTGGTTGTGGAGGTGCTATACGTGGAGAGGATGGACGTTGGATATGTGGATTTATGTGTAAGCTCACATCTGTTGCCCTAGCTATAATAGAGATTATTGTTATCATCCAAGGATTATAAATATGCTGGAATAGTGGACATAGGAAGATTGATGTTAGAACTGATTGTATTGAAGCTATTAATGTATTAACTAGGGGTTGCGATCAGAACCACCCCTTTATAGACATTATAGAAGATCCCAGGTTGTGGTTGACAAAAAATTGGCAAGTTTTGATTAATAATATTCCTAGGGAGGAGAATGCCTTAACGGATCATTTGACTAAGTTAGCTCATACTATTGTGGGAAACTTCTCATTCCTTGATCAACCACCACCTACTTATTAGGAGGTGGTTGTTGATGAAGGATAGCTTTGGATGGTGCTAAACCAAAGTGTATTTGTTCTTTTGATTTATTAATGGAATCTAGTTTTTCATTAAAAAAAAAAATAGATCACTCTCCCTCAGTCCCTCACGCTCATGCTTCCCTATATCCTTGATCCATTAAATCAGAACGGCATTGACAAAATAAAATATATTGCCCTGAGCCTCTGACATTCTCAGTTTGTCCCTCACGCTTTCCTATCCTTGATCCTTTAAAACGGGAATGAGCTTCCCTGCTTGCCTTGTCCCATCTGGACCATCCAGATGGGATCTGGACGATCCAAATTTAATTTTTTTTACTTTTTATTTTGTTTAAAAAATTATTTTAATGGAAACAGATTCTAAAATAAAAATAATCTCTTAACTAATATTTTTTTACAAATGATTTTTTTCTTTTAAAAATAACCAATTTAAAAAAAATCAAATTTGAATCATCCAAATGGGAAAAGATTTCCCTCCTTATCCCAAGGATGAGTAGGGAAACTGGGTCCTCAAAACAGCCTTGACAAAGTAAAATACTGCTTTGAAACTGTTCGAAACTAAATATCGTTGGTTTCTGGCTTCTATGAGAATGAATGAACATATAAATTAGTTGGCAAATAAAAGAAAAAAATTTAAAAATTACAAAATTCTAAATTAGGTTTGTTATTAAAAATAGATAAAGTAATGATGAGACTTTTAATAAGTAATTCACAACTCATTTTATAAGAAATACATAATTTGAGATTTTACAATTTCAAAGTTCTGTTTTTTTTTTTTTGTCATTCTCAAAAAAATAAATAAATTAGTTCAAACTTCTATGTTAATAAATAAATAAGGATTAAGTTATTGTTAGTTCTTATAATTTGTCTTCATTTTAATTTGCGTACATAAAGTTTGGAACAGTTGTGTTTCAATAGTTTCTAATTTTAGGTAGAAAAATTAAAATAATGACAAACTATAAACAATGGTGAAAAAAAGGAAAAAGACAAGAAAATACCACTTAAACTTTAAAATCCTAAATCAGTTATTTCCTCCTAAAATAAGTTGTCAATTGCTATTTAAGTGTAGTCAATACTTGTACTCTTATAGGCAACAAGACTGATTTAAAATTTTGAAGTTTAAGTGTATTTTCTTGTCTTTTCAAAAAAAAAAAAAAGACAAACTATCAACACGAACAATAATATTAGGGAAAATCCTAGAAAAATACTATTAGAATAGGCAAAAGACAAATAGGCGTGGCTAATATATGAAGTCCCATGTCAGATTTGATGGAAGAATTTGGGATTTTCAAATCTGATCAAATGACCAAATTCCCTTGAGTAAAATTAAAAAAGATAGAGAGAAGCCCATAGCAAGCCCCGACATAGCGATCGTGTCTTGGCTCTTAGAGAAGAAAAATAGTTAAGAATTGAAATTAAAAACATGTGTATAGAGATCAACAACATGAGAAATTTAGATTAATGACTTCAGTATCATGTTTCACAAATTCATATCATAAAAACCAACACTTATACCTAGGTATAATTTTCAAGGGATAAGTTTCAGGGGTTAATAATAGTATCTGTATATAGATTAACAACATGAGAATTTAGATTAATGACTTCAGTATCATGTTTCACAATTTTATATCCCAAAAACCAACACTTACACCCAGATATAATTTTTAGGGCATTGGTATCAGGGGTCAATCATAACATCTCTATATAGATTAACAACATAAAAATTTGTATTAATGACTTTAGTACCATGTTTCACAATCTAAAAAACCAACACTTATACCCAAGTATAATTTTCAGGGCACAAATTTCAAGGATCAATAACAACATCTATGTATCAACTAATAACATGAGAATTTAGATTAACGACTTCAGTATTATATTTCACAACTTCATATCCCAAAAAACCAATACTTATACCCAGGTATAATGTTCAGGGCATAAGTTTCTGAGGTTAATAATAACATCTGTATATAAACTAACAACATAAGAACTTATATTAACGACATCAGTATCATGTTTCAAAACTTCATATATTTCATATGTTGTTTCATGACAATTTGCACAATTACATTCACAAATAACCTGAAACAAAAAAAAATGAAAATCTTAACATAAAAACCAAGTTCCTTATTCCAACTTAGTCACATATCATCAAGTCTGGTTTTCGTACATGTGAATTTCAAAACCAAAAACAGAGAGGGAGGGGGAGTGAGAGAAGCATTTTTAGTACAAATCATATACCAAGAAGATAGCACAAGAAGTCTTGCGAGACTTGGAATTTTAAGTAGTTTTCATACCCTGATGAAGTTGTCGTCGAAGATCTTGAGAGCGGCTAAGGCATTGGTGACAATGGTTAATAAAGGAAGTGACTTCAGCACCAGCTTGTTTAAGCAAAGATCGTATACCTCCTGTGTTAGTAATCTCACTGTCTTGCAATATTAGAACTCCGATTTGGAATTGAATACGACGATGACGAGAGAGGGAGAAGAAAAGGTAAGGATGGAGAAACGAGGAGAGCAAAGAAAAGGGTGGAAGGGTTAGGTGAGTAAGGGAAATTGAAGCCATTTGCAAACATTTTCAAATTCTAAATTCCTCCTCGTGATGTGACATGAGATTTGGGATATCAGTGTCATGCCCCTATTTTAATTTCACCTTGACCAAATTATCTATGAAAAATGATATGCGGTTCAGTGGGCAACACAGGAATAACGTAAACATACTGATATTATGTTCATGATTACTAAAATTCCCCATAGGGGTTCGTACCTGATAATTATAAACAATGTAGCCGCATAGCGCTACTAGGGTGTCGAAACTCATCCCAGTGAAACAGAGACATCTTCCTGTCTTCGTTCTACCACTGCAATCCCCTCATACTTTACTCTGCATTGATTTCAGCATATCTTCTGTCTTTTCCTGTCTAAACTGTTGGTAGGGAACGGTGAGATTTAGGAGAATCTCAGTAGGAAATATATACCATAATGCATGCATGATAGATGCTATATGTATGACATGTTAGCTTTAACTAGATGTATGCCCCATAATAACATTTCTGCCTGCTCAATGTTTCATGCAACAAAACTATGGCAACATCAAAACAGAAATATAGCTTCATTTGTTCATATATGCTCTACATAATCAAGTAAAGCAATCACATACATTACTACACAAGCAAAGATATCAAATACATGCAAGTAAGATAAGTCCCCTACCTTAACCCTTTTCCGCCTCAAAACGTGTGCCTCGTAAAGTGTGTCAACAACTCAGGCTCCATATTCGATCCTACAATTCCAAATGTACCATTTAGACACCTTTATAGTACTTCTAGTGGTTATGAGTCTATCTTGAAAAATTACTAAAATACCCCCAGGGACCCGGCCTAGCCCTGCCATACCTGGTCTGACTGTACTTTTCCAAAAATTCTAACATGGGTTATCCTGACATATTTCCACCTAAGAAATCCATTTATGAACTTGAAATTACCAAATTCACTGCCAAAAGATGAAATTTCCCTTGGCATCCCTTATTTCATTGTTTTAGGGGCGTTTTCATAATTATGCTTTTTCGAGTTTTTCCGACAAAGTGACCAACTGTAACCCTATCTAATTTTCCCTCCTAAACTCAATGAAACCACTTTATTAACTATTCCATTAGGTTACAACTTCCATTTAGTACCAATTTGACTAGTATAACCTTTAGGCCAAACCATTTTCCAAATTTAAAAACAAAAACAATATGACGAAATTTCACCAATTAAATTGTCCACAACAGCCAGAATAGTCAATATATGAGAGTTTGGAAGTTACCTCAAGCTCCTTTTGGCTTTTCCTTATGGTGGACGAAAACCCTAGCTGTCCTAACACAAAAATTGAGCTTCACCACCTTAAATCATATGAATAAGAAGCGTAGGAACGGAGTTATATGCTTTAGGAACCAATTTACCGAAGAAATCAATTACCTTTGTAAGCTTTTTCCTCCCCTTCTCTCTCTCTATAAAATCTGCATCTCCTCTCTCTAAGGGCTGAAACATGTCAGTTTCGAGCTAGAAGAAGGAGATGAAATGTTTTAATAACATATCCCAATTTAATTAATTCATTTTCCCAATTTTGGATTTTTACAAAATTTTGGCATATTTCTACCCAAACTTTGAAAAATCAGAACTAATTCTAGAAAAATCTAATTGGAGTGATTCCAAAAGCTATGGAACACTTATTGAGTCTAGTTTCAAGAAAAAATATAGATTTTTGCCTTTTAGAAGCAAAAAATTCCCAGAAGTTCCATATTTGGATGCTGCTCCAAAAACTTTTCATTTTTTCTGGGTTAACTTCAAAAATTCATATCTTTTTACATATAGCTTCAAATGATTCATATAACCTATCAAATTAAAGCTTAGGATGTCTAATTTCATCATGTAAAATCTCATAATTTTTTCTCACCATTGGTCATACAAATCACATGAAAAGCTCACTACTTCATGGGCGATTTCACCGAAAACTTAATTATATTTTCCAAAATTCACCATTTTACTTTCTTTAATACCCCAAAGATATGAGAATTATTATAGAATAAATTTGGGGCTCCTGCTAAAACGGAGTTTAGCGGTCTACTTATTTCAGGCTTATTCCCAAACCTCTGATCCCAAAATTCGGGATATTACATTTCTCCCCCAGTTCAATGAATTTCGTCCTCGAAATTTGAACGTCTTATATTTGGGGATCCCCTTTTATCACTCAATCCATCCCTTTATCATGTGCAGGACCATTAGTCGTGCAACATAATGATCATATTCAATCTATCTTTTTCGTATACAAGCTCATCGATCATGCAATGTAATCATCACGTTCTCATCAAAGTTCTCAGATATTATTCAGCATTCATCATTCATTTAGTATATCATATGTAGCGTGTAATCAAACACAAGACCCACTGGTGCATTTCCATAGTGCTTGATTCATTAGGCCTTACCACCTTAGCTCACATGTTTTACGCCCAGCCTCTCCACTGCAAGCAGCCATTGCGGCGCAACCTGCCTGGCCATGTCGGGGTATGAGCCTCCCGATCATAAATTCATTAGTCGCATCTTTTTTTGTTTCCCATGTATGCGTATGAAATACCTATTGGCCTCCACACATTCAACCTGTCACTATTCATATACGCTATACATTTCATTATACATAGGCTAGCAGTCCATTACTGCATAAAATGTTTGTTTGGTCTTTCTGGCCAGGGTCTTCACCCTATGCAAACATACATATCGGGTCTTATTGCCTTTGTTCTTTGTTTTGTACTCATGGGCGATCCAACCCATTATTGTATTGATTGTCCATCAGGACACTCAATATATTATTCTAGGCCTTATTGCCTTGTCGAGATACTATCCTATGTATTTAGCCTTACGATTTATGTCATTCTCCTCTCACAATACTGACTACTCATGTCTTACCGTCTTGTAGAAATATGTACACTGGGACATACTGGCACTATATCTGACTAAATTTATGCCTGCCTGTTTGGTGTTCAGGATCAAATGACTATTTGACCCTTACTGATGATACTGCGTGCATTGTTCGAGATCAAATTACTGTTTGACCTTACTAATCATACTGTGTGCATTATAACATGAGTAGGTAAGTAATTCTGTAAGGTTAAGGCTATTGAGATACACATGCCTCTACTTGACCATGTTGCGTCAAAACACATCCCAATCCATGTCTACTTGCATCTGTGTAGACCATAAAGGTCAACAATAGATCTGGATTTTGTTAACATTGGTGCTGTTGAGAGGTATTCGCCACCATTCTACCCTACTACACTAAAGCTCATCCCAATCTCTGTTTACATGTGTCACCACAGACCATATAGGTTGTGTGACTGTTGACCATACATGTCATTACACTGTACACCATGCAGGGTGTAATACTGTACACCACACTGGATGTAATACTGTACACAATTCTGGATGTAATACAGTTCATCACACATGCTGTAACACTATTGACCATCAAGGCCATATTATGTTTTAGGATAATCAACACTGGTGCGAACATCAACCTCTCCTATAAATTTCAAAATTGCACCTAGATTCACCATACTTCCGTTGCGCACTCTGATGCTTTACACTGTTAAATACAATATAGGTGAGGCTATATTGTCTACCCACCCTTGTCTTACTACCTCAATTAGATTCCACTTGTCCTTCATAGTAACCCACAATTATCCATAGAAAATGTGATAGATAAATATGTCATACACCATATAGTGTAAAATGAAAATTCACATTAATCTGTGTGTACACAAAGTTCAGGGCCAAACACCCAGTTAAAACATCAATCCGTATGTGCACACAAAGTTTAAGGCCAACCATCCAGTTGAAACCCTTACGTGTACCTCAGCCAAGTCACTGACTATAGCTAGGTAAGATCAGTGTACCTCAGCTAGGTAAATCATGTATCATAGCTGGGTCCTTACTAGGTCGAATGGTACATATACACTTCTCACACCACAGCTAGATAATATTCGTGTACCTCGGCTGGACACCCAACCACAACCAGGTAATGTTCGTGTACCTCAGCTAAGTCTCAGACTACAGCTAGATAATGTGCCCTAGGCATGTGTTCATATCACCGAATATAGAACATATAACATATTAGCTATCACATAGTGTACGAGAGATTACAGTTACTACATTGGTCTTTTCTGGATAACCTTCATGATGATCATTGATTATTGTTTGCTATCCTGTTAACTCGCCATGTGTTTGTTGTATTGAGTTAGGTTTAACTTCCTGACCCTATCCAACATATACACCTCCTGGTCTCATCACCTTTATGTTCACTATATGAAAAACAAAGAGGTAAATATCATATTATCACAAGAGCATTTCCATAATTTTACAAGTGTTGGTTACATAGGTACTCCTGAAATCACGTATAATAGATGTTTGCAGTAGCCAGGGAAGACCTGTAACAACATACATTCCTCTAAACTACTGTACAACATGTGCTTACTCCTATTACATGACATATCACAACATGTACATGTAACTTCCCAGGTGGTCACCCATCCTAAGATTTCCCTGGGTTGAGCATGCTTAACTTTTGTGTACCTGTGCTAAAATACAGATACCGGCTGTATCTATTCCCATTCACCGGTACCCCAAGACTGCCCTTATGTCAAGAGTCGTGTCAACTGTCGTCGGCCAACTAAACACTGTTCATGTACTTCATATCAGTGTTGGTACAAGTGCCTGAATACGTACCCTGATACTCAAATCAAAAATACAAAATACTTAAGTAGAATGTTTCAAATATCGCTAATAAGGATGTTTAACATCCAAACCATCAAAATACAAATTAGTTCAAATAAAGCCCATATCACAATATTAAATAAAATCCTCAAAACATTTCAACAAAATAAAATATAATGTAGAAGTCTTAGGGTCATGGCAATAAAAATGGCATAACATGAGCTCTAGGAGCACAAAAGAGCCTTTAAGGCTCATGTTAGATCCCATATGTTTTGATGATAACAAAGATTGGATCAATGATATAAAAGAATTTAATAATAAACAAATGAATTTGAATAAAGTGGCAATACATTACTTGAAGTAAGCACCGGAGTAATGAGCAAATTCTGTAATGGCTTACTCGAGTGACTACTCGAGTAAGGGAAGCTATTACTCGAGTAAGCACTCAAGTAATCACAGGGAATTTCATCTAGAGAAGCACTGCCAAAATTTGGAAGAAGTTACTCGAGGGACCACTCGAGTAATTTGCAAACTTATATAAGCCATTACTCGAGTAGCCACTCAAGTAACACATGAGAAAAGGCTTTACTCGAGTAGCCACTCGAGTAACCAAGGCAAAAATCTTTCAGTAGCTCTCGGCCAGGAAATGCAACAATTTACTCGAGTAACCATGTGAGAAAAAGGCATGACTCGAGGGAGCACTCCAGTAATCTGCAGAGTTATCTAATCCATCACTCGAGGGATCACTCGAGTAACCAAGTAAGCAAACTCTCGGCCAAGTTTTGAATGACATTACTCGAGGGAATAATCGAGTAATTTGCAAAGTTATTTGGAATCTACTTGAGGGAGCACTCGAGTAACTTCTGAAGAAAACACATGGCCACTCGAGTAATCAAATTACCAGAGTTAGTACCCGAGTAACTTGTGAAGGAAAGACATGGCCACTTGAGTAGCCACTCGAGTAAGCAGGTATTTCCAATGTTTGTGATCTATCTCACTCCTGTCTTACTCAGGTAATATCTTATGAAAAATATTGAATTACCTACTGCTATATTTTTGATAGGTTTACTCAAGAGACCGCTCAATTAACAAACATGATCACTCAAGTAGCCACTCGAGTAAGGCAGTCCAGAAATTATGTTTTTAATCGAATATTTATTAATGTGTCATCTATATGATTAACTCTTAATTGCATTAGTATCCTAAGTATATTTTCAGAGAAATAATGAAGAAATCATGCAAGAAGAGTAAAGTCAAATAAAGTGCCCGAGATCTCATCTACCGCTACCTACCGCAAACGGATAGTTTTCAAATTTGAAGAATGGTCAACCGTTGTTGTGCGACTCTAACGAACATGTTTGAATTGCTTCTAATGGACACTACAAATCATCTATATATATGGAGCATTCAAAGAGAAGAAAACAACACACAAGAACAGAGAACACACGAACATACACTGATCAACACTCTTAGTACTTTGTTTTCTTATACTCATTCATTGTACTTCAGTAATTATGTATTTGCTCTGTGAGAGAGTTTTTCATTACAAACTCAATATTTATTATTGAGACAACCTAAGGTTGTGGAACCTTGAGTTGGGGATTTGATTACAACGTGTAAGGGGGAGCGAGTGTCCAGGTGAAGGAACTTGCTGTATACGAGGTGCCAAGAACCCACTGAATCTTAGAGAATATAGTGAAACTCTTATAGACGCTCTGAGGACTGGACGTAGATCAAAGTGGTTGTGGCCGAACCAGTATAACTCCTGGTGTACACTTCGGTGATATTTCTCTTTACTCTTAAATGTTTTAAATATTAGTTAATTTTCTTATGCGCAACAAAATTTCTGGTATTACCCAATTCACCCCCCTCTTGGGTGAAACGCTTGCACTAACAGCTCACTCCATAAGTGCCTTCCCTTGCTCCCTACTAGAACAATCACCTGAAAAATGTTAATATATAGGGATGAGATTCCATGTCTCAGTAACTATTGAAAGTTTCTACCATACACAAGCAAATCACATATGATAAAAAGAAGAAACTGATTACATATATATTTGTATATACCATAATCCTCATACAAGACAAAAATAAGTCTAATCATCATTATGTCAATCTGTATTTTCATCAAAACATGTAATATAGAATTATGCAATATGTAAGATACAACCTCCCTTATATCACCGTCCATCCTTATTCCACTGACTAGAGCCATAGGCTAATACATAGTCCAACAGAAACACATCCATTTGACTGGATTATCCCAAGCTCACCAATTTTTGAGATACACTCGGCCAAAAGTGCAGAGCTTAAGTCTGGACTATGCTCCCCTCTTTAAAAGAACACAACTAAGAAGGTGTCACATGTCCTACAGCTCCAATGCAATTTAGGCCAAAGGAAAACATGGAAGAAGGGCCCCTGACAAGTGTCATCCACTGTGCACCGAGTGATGGCATACCACATGGTAAAAGATCTCAACATACAAATTCATCCTTACTCCAACCCATCACAAATGCTACCACCATGACAGTTATATTTAATCACCAATATATAAATGTCATTAAAAGACAAGATACTATAAATCATGCTAAAGGGGAAATAATAATCCAACAACACATTAACTATAATTAAATTGTTAACTATGTGAATAAAGTTAGTTACAAAGAAATTTACTTGGAACATTACTTATTTGAAAGTTGCAAATACATACACATATATAAATAATTCAGTCCATTTTTTTTAAGATAGTCATTCACAATCATACACAATTCACAAGTATATAGAAGAATATTTAGAGTTACTTGGTACTCCCTAACTCAAGCAATCACACAGAGTAACTTCAAAGCTCTCAATAAGAGTCTACAAAATTACATACATAAACATATATTAATATATTGATTAAAAACTTATCTAAAGTTTCTCTAGCTATGTCCTTGAAACCAGCATCTAAGACTAATATTATCTATATATAGACGCACATATTAGTTCACACCAATCACCAATTATTTATATTTTTTTATGATATGGTACAGAAGGAAAAATATTTTAATATGAAATCCTATATATATATATATATATTTATATTTTGTGTGTGCTTGCTAAGTAAGAAAAAGGACTTGCAAAACTCTCAACACACACTGGCCCTGCAGAAGAAAGAGTAATAAATTCAACTTGGGCTTATATACTCCAAAGTCCAAACCGTTGGAAAATTTAAGTTGGTCATATTGAAAATGCGGCCGTAAGGAGAGTGAGAAAGTGAGTGAAACTGTGAAAGGGCTGAGCATAATATATGTGTGTGTGTGTATATATATAAGGAACAAAAGGCGTCACTGGTAGATGGCTTATTTTCACACTACAAATCAGGCCTTTTTTTATTTTTTTAAATGATGAAGATGAACCCAAAAACAAAGAACAATAAATAAAAAAATGGTATAAAAGGGTTCAGTAATAAGTTGGTTCAGTAGTAGGCTGTATAGGATGAAGTAAAATATATATTTACACACAATCACATATAAAGGATGGGAGAGGCATATGGGGTTTTAAAAATAATATATAAAAGAATTAAAAGAAAAACCCACAAGGACAAAAAAGGAATTTTGAATCAATGAAATTGGAGATGTAAGAAATAGACAAGCTCACATATGTATTTATATATATATACCTACGAGCTCGCACAGGAAAAGAAGGAAAGTTGTGGATCATGATTATTGAGAGAAAAATAAAGTAAAATAAACAAAAAAACACACCATACAAAGTGAAAGACTGTACATTAGCCTTGAAATAAAGGTAACATCAGACTGAAAAGACTTTGGGAGGGAATAACACACACGATCCAAAGAAGTAGGCTTATGAGAAGAAAAATAGAATAATAAAGAAAATACACATACCAACTTCAATAGGAATGAACAGAGGGAAGTGGGTAAAATAAATTAAATACACAAACACCTAAGGAAAGACACGCTAATATACTGTAGAAAGGAAATGAAGTCTGAAATTTTTGTTTTGAGAAGACCACAAACTCGAAGAAGAGAAGAAAACAATATACTTGGTGTGGAGGAGGGGTGCGGCTCTAGAGTATCATGAAATGATAGGGGGAGGGGCTTTATAAAAGTGGGGTCTAGGGTTTGTCTTCCCTTATTAAAATAATATATTATTTTTACAAAAAAAATATTAAAATATTAAAAAGAAACATTCAGACCAACAATAACATATATTTCTTTGTCACTTGTTTTAATAATAAGATATATTTCCACCACACACACGCCCATATATTTAAAATAATTATTTTAAAGATGTTTTTTTAAAAAAATTTTATTCATTTATTTTTATATAACAAATATCTCAGAATTTGATGTTTCTTTTAAATTATTAATTTATTATGCACTCTTTAACTAAATAAAACTTAAGCTACAACTACTCTAAATGTTAACAAAAATGAGGATGTTACATTACCTGATGTCTACAAACTTGCCTGTCTGACTCCGCTTGTAATCTCATTATCCTTTCGGGCCAAAACACTATATCCGGAAAGAAGTGCAGTGTTATGTAGATCCCTATGTCATCCGGAGTCCCCAAATTAACTTATCCCTGACCACCTACCACTGGGGTCAATTGATCTGTGTATATTGTATACTCGCCCACCGGGGTGCCATACTCACGAATATCCTGCATGTATATGCTACAGACATCCTCCCCTAATCCTCGATCCGGTTGTAAACCATGCATCACATATACCGCTCCAACTCTGGGATCGGTAATGAAACTCGGATCTGTCTTTGTCTTGTCTGTTTGTGGCTTATCTTCCTGTCACTTAACTACCTACAACTGTGGCTGGTCACTGTTCAGCCAACTGGTGTTTCTGTTTTAAGATGAGGCTCCACACTTTGGCCTTACTTAGATCCGCTCCCTCAATGTCTATGTCTTCCTTGTACCATCCTCTCACTTGTATGGTAACATGTACTGCCTTCCGGGTATTCCATTGTTTCCTTGAGGCGTGTTTGTACCTTTCAGGGGCTTGTGAACTAGCCAAAGTAATTTACTTCGCTGTTCCTACCACTATGTAATCAAGAATATCAGTATACTATCTTGTTGCAGAACCATCATACTTTGAGTAGATAATTCTGTTGTCAGAATCCTTGCTCTGATACCAAAATGTCATGCCCTTCTTTTAATTTCACCTTTACCAAAGTATCAGCGGAAAATGATGTGCATGATTACTAAAATTTCCCATAGGGGTTTGTACTTGATAATTATAAGCAATGTAGTTGCACAAGGCTACTTGGGTGTTGAAACCCCTCCCAATGAAATAGAGATATCTTCCCGTCTTCGTTCCACCACTACAATTCCCTCGTACGGTACTCTTTATTGGTTTTAGCATATCTTCTGTCTTCTCTTGTCCAAACTGTTGGTAGGGAACGATAAGATTCAAGAGAATCTCAGTAAGGAACAGATACCATAATGCATACATGATAGATGCTATGTGTAACCCCCGCCACTACCAAGGCCAAGATTAGCATTTAAACACGTTTAATAATTGAATAAGAGATCCGAGATAATTTCAAACTTTTTAAAACACTTGTACAACTAGATCTCCATTTATTCAATCATAAAATCAATAGGCCTATTCGGTTTGTCACATGTATATTATCAGAGTATAAGCACAATTCCCGAAGTTCACCCGGAATAATAACATTAATCCAAAGGTTTATACAAGGCATCATTGCCCATCTCAGTATCCATACCGGGGATTACACAAAACTATAATGCTATGATCTAATCAATATATACATTTATCCAAAATGATAACTAGTATAGTATAAAACCAAAATATCTAACTAAGACTACACTGGCAGTCCTAATCACCCTTATCCACTTGCTTGTTCCTCGATCCACTTGCCCTGTCTAAAAATGTTATTTGGAAAGCATGAGATTATAGAGAATCCCAGTAGCAATAGTTCACGTATATGATGCATATTAAACAAAGCAAGTAAACATATATCACAATGCAGCAATCAATATTCGAGGCTGGACATACTGCCACGTCCCCTTTACTGTATTCAAGGCCGGGCTTTCGCCACGTCCCCTTATTATATCTGTATTCAATGACTAATGCAAACAAGCAATGTAATATACATGATATAGGATAAAATATTACTAACTTGGTCTTTCCGTTCTTGAGCAGGCACATGCCTTCTATGCTCCGGGAAAATATCGAATCCTGAAGTCATAATTAAGGACGATGCGTTACCACTTAATCCAATACTCAATATCTTCACAATACCTAAATTGCTTATCATTATTGTCTCCTAAGTACTCATATATGCCTCTAATAAAAGCCCTAAAGGGTTGGGAGAACTACCCCAAGGATCCCCTTTTTGAAGCACAATCATTGATATTTTTCACGCTTTACTTGAGTGAAGATGGCTTCACTCGGGTGATCGAATACTGACACTCGAGTGAAGACGACCTCACTCGAGTAGTGGTACAGTCTGCACTCGGGCATCGGAAAGTAAGGATAGCGAGTGAGCATCCGAGAGCACAAAACTTTTTCAGAGACAGGGATACTCGAGCACACAAGACCCCACTCGAGTAAGAGTCAAATGCTTCACTCGAGCATTAGAGAGTGAAGTCCAGGAAGTGAGAACCCAAGAGCAATGGAAATTTTCAGAGGAAGAGAGGCACTCGAGCATGAGACTTCTCACTCGGGTGGAAACTAAATACCCGCGAGTGCCAAAATGCACTCTTGCTCATTAACCGTGAGTGACAACCCGAGAGGCAGGTTTAAGGTGTCAAATACACCTTGACTAGAGTGAGAGAAGGCTCACTCGAGTGATGATTCACTTCACTCATAAGTGAGGCAACACTCTTACCATTTTCACAGAAGTACACATAGAAACTGAAGGGAAGATGCGAAGTTACACTACCTCACTCGAGTGAAATCCAACCTCACCCGAGTGATATTCATCCCTCACTCGAGTGAACCCCAGATCACTCGAGTGATCCTATCAGAACCCAGAAAATGCAGACATAAGGACAGTTTTTTAGAATTTTTACCAAAAGCTACCCATGGACCCAAAACCTCAACCAAAGCTACTCTCTCATAAAAACACCCAAGGAATCCAATGGAAGTGTCAAAACTATCAAAATCCTACTCTATTATCATGCTTTGGTTTTGGGCAACATTCAACACTAAGTTCCCAAAATTTCCAAACTCAATCATTCAATCCCAAATCAATTCTATCTATCCATATACCTTCCAAACACACCATTTCCATACCAATAATATGCCAAATGACCAATGACCCATATTTTTGAAAATAGGCAATAAATTCCCAGAAATTCAAAACTAATCCATTTGGTACAAAACTTAGATACATAGGTTTCTTTAACTTTTCTCAACAACTTTCAAAATTCCTTGAGATCACAAATCAATATTAATGGACACACTACACCCATCAAAATAAAGCTCATTACTCAAGGAACAACATTAATGAAATGAGTTTGAGCATTTGATCATTTTCCCTTACCGTTTCAAGCTTTTCTTCCTTCCCTTTTGGCAACAATGGCTGACGAAGAGAGGGAGAGAGAAAATGAAAGAGATGAGCTTGGAGAAGAAGGAGAAATGATTACACTCCCTTCCCCAAATCAGTTTCAGCGCACAAAGAGGGAGGAAAGGAGAGAGAAAACACAAAAAAATTCATTTGACTTTTCCCATCAATCTCTTTACATGTGATTTTGCCAAGTGTCCACTCCTCATTGGCTCACTTAGATTAAGTAACCAAAGTAGTTACTCTAACCCTTCTATTAGTCATTTAATCACACTTCTCATTTTCCTCTTAGTTAGTAATTAATTTCCTCCTTAATCACCAACTTATGGCCAGTAATTCCATTCTTTCAATTTTCCACCAATAATGACATATTAATTAATATTGTCACAAAATACATAATAAAATCTAATTTAAATTCACAAATCTCTACAATAATCTTCATTAGCCCTTAATCAAAATTTGGGGCGTTACACTATGTGTATGATATGTTAGCTTTAACTAGATGTATGCCCCATAATGACATTTCTGCATGCTCAAAATGTTTCATGCAACAAAACTATGGCCATAACAAAACAGAAACAGAGCTTCATTTGTTCATATATGCTCTACACAATCAAGTAAAGCAATCATATACATCACTACACAAGCAAATATATAAAATATATGCAAGTAAGGTAATCCCCTACTTTAACCCTTTTCCGTCTCGAAACATGTGCCTTGTAAAGCGTGCCAACAGCTCGGGCTCCATATTCAATCCTACAATTCCAATTGTACCATTTAGAAACCTCTATAGTGATTCAGTAGTTATATGAGTCTATCTTGAAAAATTATTAAAATACCCACAGGGACCCCGTCCGGCCCCGCCGTACCCGATCCAACCGTACTTTTCCCAAAATTCTAAGCTGGGCTATCCTGACATATTTCAGCCCAAGAAATCCATTTCTGAACTTGAAATTACCAAATTCACTGGCAGAAGACAAAATTGCCCTTGGCAGTCCTTATTTCAGTGTTTTAGGGGCGTTTTCGTAATTATGCTTTTTCAGACTTTTCCGAAAAAGTGACCAACTGTAACCCCACCTAATTTTCTCTCTTGAACCAATGAAACCATCAAATAAGTGAAAATCCAACTCTAAAGCCTATTTCTAGAGCTGGTTGAAACTTATAGGAACTCTAGGAAAAATTGGGGTTTTTCGATTTCGGCTCTGTAAACGTGTTTCTTTCTATTCCTAACCACTTTATTGACTATTCCATTAGGTTATAACTACCATTTAGTACCAATTTGGCCAGCATAACCTCTGGGCCAAACCATTTTCCAAATTTACAAACAAAGACAATCCGGCCAAGTCCATAACAGTCAGAATAGTCAATATACGAGAGTTTGGAAGTTACCTCAAGCTCCTTTTGGCTTTTCCTTATGGTGGACGAAAACCCTAGCTGTCCTAACACAAAAATTGAGCTTCACCATCTAAAATCACATGAATAGGAAGCTTAAGAACGGAGTTATATGCATTAGGAACCGATTTACCGAAGAAATCACTTACCTTTATAATCTTTTTCCTCCCCTTCTCTCTCTCTAAAAATTCTACGTCTCCTCTCTCTTAGGGCTGAAGCACGTCAATTTTGAGCTAGAGGAATGAGATGAAATGTTTTAATAACATATCCCAATTTAATTAATTAATTTTCCCAATTTCGGATTTTTACAAAATTTTGGCATATTTCTGCCTAAACTTTGAAAAATCATAACTAATTCTAGAAAAATCTAATTGGTGTTATTCCAAAGGCTATGGAACCCTTATTGAGTCTAGTTTCAAGGGAAAATATAGAATTTAGCCATTTGGAAGCACAAAATTCCCAGAAATTCCATCTTTGGATACTGCTCCACAAACTTTCCAGTTTTTCTGGGTCAAATTAAAAAATTTATATCTTTTTACATATAGCTTCAAATGATTCATATGATCTATCAAATTACATATTAGGATGTCTAATTTCATCCTATAAAATCTTATAATTTTTGCTCATTATTAGTCAAACAAAATCACATGACAAGCTCACTACCTCATAGGCGATTTCACTGAAAACATAATTATATTCTTCAAAATTTACCATTTTACTTTCTTTAATACCCTAAAGATATAAGAATCATTAGGGAATAAATTTAGGACTCTTGCTAAATCGGGGCTTCGCAGTCCACTTATTTCAGGTTTATTATCCGATCCCAAAATTTGGGATATTACAATTGAAGCTTCTAATATGTCGTTTTTATATTTTAAGAGTATTTTTCGGGAATTTTATTTTATTAGGATCTTAATAAAAAAATAAATAAAAAGTAAATAAATTTACTGGCCGTTAAAGTTGGGGCGGCTCTCACAAGGGACAAAGCTCTCTCTTTGCTTTTTTTGGCATAAAAATTATTTTCTCCTGTTTTAAATATAAGATAAAGTTAGTTTTTTTAAAAAAAAATTAAAGAAGTTAATTAAATTAATTGAGAATATTTTTATTTTTTTAAAATTAATTAGTTTAACCAATAAAATAATATATAATCTAAAGATATACAATATATGATATAATTAAATATCTTATTTAATTTTCTTATTTTTTCTTAAAAAAATAAAGGGAAATTGACAGCTAGGTCCTAAGGTAACGAAAAAATATCAAAAAAGCCCCTTTGAGAAGTCAATGGTCAGGGACTTTTCTGATATGAATTCTCAATGTTCATTTACTAAAATACCCCCAAGCAATTTAACCACTGTCATTGGTTACAACATGTTATGTTATATTAACAACATAGTCAGTTACGTTTATAACATGTGATGATATATTTAATAAGTTGTAAATGTAACTGAAGAGATTGTAAACGCGACACAATCACGCATTTTATATACATGTTGTAAACGTAACTGATTATGTTGTTAATATGAGTTACGATGTTGTAAACCTAGCATAACATATTGTAACCAATGACAGTGGTTAAATTGCTTGGGGGGTATTTTGATAAATAAACATTGAAAATTCATGTCTAATCATTGACTTTTCAAAAGGGCTTTTTTAGTATTTTTTCTATATTTTGGGACCTAACTGTCATTTTCACAAAAATCAACTCGGTCCAATAGGGAAAACGGAGGGAGTTAAAAGGACTCATCTCTCTCTCTCGTTCATTCATTTCAGTTTCGGACCCAGCAAAGCAAGCAATATTTCCACTATCGTCTTCTCTGGAGCTTCTCTGAATCTGGAACAAGATGCATCTCCATGGTACTCTACTATGCCTCTTCTGTTGCCTTCTTCTCTTCTCTTCATGATGAATTTCACTTCTATCTGCACTCTTCACTCACTTTCTCTCTTTTCAGATGGCAACAGAGTTGATTTCTCTCACATGTTCGCCGTTTCTTTCGCCGGGTTTGTTGCCGTCGCTAACGCCCTGAGCCACCGGCACGCGGCGTCGAAGCAGGTGGAGAAAGACCACAAGATCATCCCAAGGCTTGAACGAACAGAATCTGGTCGCTTCGGAAAGCTCGAGAAGTTCTCCCATTACGTCGGTACGTATAGTGCTCGTTCACACACAATTTTTTTTCTGGATCGAACAATTAGGTTCTGCGATTCAGATTGCTGGGTTTCTGCGTTTTGAATGGTAGGTGATCGATTTCATCCTGGTCTCACCTAACCTCTTTTTTTTCGATTGATTCTTCTGGTTGAATCTCTTGTTAGCTCAGTATTCATGTCGATTTTCAACTCCACCTGATCCAGATTGGGGGAGGAAATTGATTTGTTACTCAAATTACAATACTGAATCTCTCTCGTATTTGAAACGGTTAACAATGTTCGTAACCTGTTCGATAAAATGAATTCGAATTATTTAGAAGGCAAGGTTCTTAATTAACAACCTGATTAGTGTTAATTAATTATGTTTATCATTTAAGCAGTTATCTGAAGAAAGGACAATGACTAATAATGACCACTTGTCAAAGAAACAAATGGTGATCTTTGCAAGATTTTCTTCTTTGAGTAAAAAGTAAAAAAGAATGCTGAAACTTTTAATGCTTATGTACTGTGTTTTGTCATTGGTGACGGAACTTGAAGTGAGATGTTGCGTGTGGTTACGGAGACAGAGGCATGAACAGTGATTTGTTTGGGTGCGGATTGAACATTTTTTTGCAGCTAGGCAAATGGGATTTGAAGATGCAGAGGAACTTCCTGGGCTGTGCAAGTTGGCTAATGACTTCCTGAGAAAAACAAAAGACTTGGAGGCCAACATGTATGGATATTTTGATAAGGAGGAGGATGCGGCGTCGCTGTATGAAAAGTTGATTGATGAGTTTGACAGATGTATTCTCACTTACTTTGCTTTTCACTGGAACCAAGCTCCTGCTGTGATTAGTCAGGTAAAGTAACCGCATATTTTTTATTTTATTTATTGATTTAATAAATCATGAAAAATACCTTGATATTTTAAAATGGAGAAAAGACAAAAAATACCAATTGAAATTTTAAAATTTTAAATAGTGATTTCCTATTAAAATGAGTTTTCAATTATTACTCTTATAATTATTTTCTATACTTTTATTGGTGACAAGACTAATCTAAAATTTTGGAGTTCACGTAATATTTTTTTTTGTCTTTTTTTCTTTTAAAATATCAAAGCAGTTTTCTTTACTGCTTTACTTATTTTTAGTCATTTCCGGCATGTTTAATAAAGACTAAAAAAATATTAAATTTCATTAAATTTATCTTAGCATTTAGTAATTTCCAAATTCTATGTATGTTTAATATATATTATATTTCATCATAACAGAGTCAACACAGCAGTAAATAAATAATAAAATTGTATATTTATATTAAAAAAATTTAAATTATAAATAAGACAAAAAATTCCTTTTTTCTCAGCCCTATAAGTAGGATAAAAGGAGCACCCTTAGCAAATGACAACTAGATTAAGTATGAATTTCTGACTTGAGATTTTCAAAATAGATTTTGAAATTTTGAAGGTATTTAATTGAATTTTTTTGAGAAAAATTGAAAACTATTGGTCAAATTTATTTTTTCCCCAGTGTATGAGAAATCATTCTTTTAGATAAATATTATCCGAAAACAATGTAATCTCTCCGGTTCTCAATACTCCATAAGATTTAATTGACTTTTTTTAGAAAGAAAAAGAAAATTAAATAAGTGTTTTTCATTATTCTCTCCATATTTTGTTATTAGAATTTAAATAAGTTATTTAATCATATCATATATTGTGTATTATTATATTATATATTATTTTATAAGTTAAGCAAAATATTTTGGAGAAAAACCATTAATGTAATGCTTTTAAGTAATTTATTTAACATTTTTAATATCTCCAAAAAAAAATTCAATTAGAGCTTATACCTAAGAAGGGAGGTAGTACATAAAAGAAATGAACCATCAACTGTCAGACATAGACTAATGATTCATCAATTTTTGGCCGGTAATAACGTTTCATCGTTACATGAGTGGCTCTTGTGTATGTCAATGTTATTGAACCCGGACCGGACCGGCTGGTCTGGCCCAGGAATTGGCCGGGAAACCGGTCCGGTCAGGATTCACTTTTAAAAAAAAAAATTTTTTTTTTTTATTTTTCCTTTAGAATTTCATACTATAAGTCTAAAATTTTCAATTTCTCACCGGTTTGGTCCCGGTTTGACCCACTGACCCTTAACCCAGTACCCCGACCGGTTCAATGCCCGGTCCGAGTTTTAATACCTTGGTGTATGTATATGTTTACTTCAGAAATTTACATGATCAAGTTCGAAGAAAAGCTGAGAGGATCCAGAATTGCGATTTCTTCCCATTTATTTTTCTCGGAAATTTTTGTTAATTTATGTGTGTGCTGTCTATGTGTAACATGTGGTCAAATATAATAGGTATAAAGTTGTTTAAAATGACCGTTTGAGAAGTTTATTGCCTAGCCATATCTCATGTTTTTTAAAATATCTTAGTCTTTTAGGGTGAATAGATATAAGGATTAAATGACTAAATTGTCCTTTCAGTTCCGTATGTGCAATTCATCTTGTCTAGGTGCAATATATCTTCCCTATGTGTTGTGCAAATATCTTCCCATGTGCTACAAAATTAAGCCGGAATATGTAAATTATTACATGTGCAAATGATAATATTCTCTGTGAGTAATTCATCTTCCCTATGTTTAATATACCTTCCCTTATGCGATACATTTTCCTTCTATGCAAGTTAACTTCCGTTATATGTAATCCATTTTCCCATGTGAAAATTTCTTCTCTTTTGTCTCAAAATTAAGTTAGAATATACAAATTATGCTTTGTACAAACGGTCTTTCCTTAGTGCAAACGGTCTTCTCATGTGTGCAAACCATTTTCCTTATCCCTATGTGCAACCTATCTTCCCTAAGTGTAATTCATCTTTTTCTATGTACAACTTAACTTCCGTTGTATGCAATCCATCTTTCCTGTGTGCAAATTCCTTTCCATGTATCCCAAAATTAAGTCAAAATGTGAAAATTATGCTAGTGAAGATGATCTTCCCTATGCAAATAATCTCCCATTGTATGCAAACCATCTTCCCCTATTATGAAAATAAAATTTCCAAATTTCCTCTTCCTTAAAGCTCTCGGCCACTCACACTCATACCTATAGGAAATAGGAATCAAACCCAAAGATCTATATTTACAAATTAGTTGGTTGAATAAGGGGTTAATGAGATGCAACAACAAATTGAGGATAGTGAGATAGGATTGCAGAGGAGAAGAAGAAATGAAAGAGATAGTTAAAATATTCCAGATTAGATCGAAGGCTAACGAAATCATAATCCTCTCATTGGAAGATGTTATTGTCGATCGTTTGCAAAGGAGGTTGTCGTCACAATTGTTGAAGGAGGCTGTCGTCACCGACGTTAATCATGAACAAGACAAATAAGGAGAAGGTAGTGTAAGTAAGATGGTGAGTGAGAGGCAACCATTGATGTGAGAAAAGAGGGTGACTAGAAACCGGTGACCTGCGATTTTTAGAAGATGGAGAGTGAACGGCGATGCAAGGGAAGAGAGTGTGAGAGCATCTAAGTAGTGTGGTAGGGGTGTATAGGCATTTTAATCATTTCATTCTCATTCATATATGCCTTAAATAACCTAGGTCCTTAAAATAAACTTAGTTCCTTCCAAGCAAAAAAAACTTTTCATAGGAATTTATTAGCAATTTTCCCAATATAATATTCTAGGTCTACAATTGACCAAAATAAATAATCAGACTCAAGATCTAAACACTAATTTCGAGAAGAGAATTGGAATTGTTCCTGAATAATAAAAAATTATAGGGATTAAATAATGTGAGTTTGTTCCCCACGAATTTTGCAATTGTTTATCGGATTATGATCCTGCATTCATGATTTTGATGAGAAAGCATATACTCCTACTTTGTTTTCACTTGCTGTTTGTTGTAATATTAGAAATTAGAAATAATCTAAAACAAGTAGCAATTTAATAATACGTTGTAATAGTAAGTTGGCCACATGAATAAAACTCAAAATATCTGAAGAACTAAATCAATAATTATTGATAGCTTTGGATTGTCCTTTCTCCCCGTTGTGATAAGGATGCAAAAAAGTCACATAATTGTCATGACTGCGACACCAAATAAAGATAATATACTTTTTAATTTTGTTGAACTCATATATAATAAATGAACATGATATGAATGTTTTATACAGATAGTTTAAAAAAGTAGATTAAATTGATTATAAACTGGTGAAAATTCACCAAAATAATTTTTTTGAAATATACTCGTGTTGGCCTGGAACACTTGGGAGTTGGGAATACGAATCCGAACAATAAATTTTAAGCAGTTTTCTGAGGATAGGGCACCTGAGATTATTATCAATAATTAATTCTACCTTATGTAGATGAAGTGTTTTATTTAAAAACAGTGAAAAGAATGGGAGTAGTTTAAAATAACTTGTTCATTTTTGTAGTTACAATTCATAAAGTTATATTTTGTGAATTATCTACTGTTACAGTAAAACGAAATCTCTACTTCTATAGTAGTAGCATGCTAATCTTAACATGATTTCATATGTTTATGGTTGATATAATTTATTTTTTGGGTTTAATTGAATAACATAAAAAATTAATGTTTTCGGGGTTTCTTTTTGGGTTATAGGTATTAAGCAGTGACTCTGGGAAGAAAACTCAGCTGAAGGAGATGCTTTTGGCTGCTACGAGGTGACTCTCTCTCCTTCTAGATATATGTGTGTGAGTGTGTGTGTTTATATATGTTAATATCATATATATATATGTGTGTGTGTGTGTTTACATATGTTAATATCGAATATTCTGTTCGGTCCTAAATATAAGAGAGAGTTGACTTTTTTTAGAGAGATTAATGAAGCTAAGTAAATTTCTTAATCATATCATATGTTGTATATCCTTAGATTTTATATCAGTTTATAAGTTAGATAAAGATAATTTGGATAAAAAATGACAAATATAAATATTTTAAAATAATTTAATTAGCTTTCTTAATATCTCTAAAGAAGTCAACTTTGTTTTATATTTAAGCCAGGAGAGAGTAATAACTGTTTTTTTGCCATAATGTAAAATAATAACGAAGAAATAAAATATTGCTCTGATTTTAACACCTTGTTTTGACTTTTGACAGTGATTTATTTGATTGCTAAATTAGAGTACGAAAATAAATTGAAGACTTGTCAACAAATAAATGTACCAATATAAAACATTGAAAGGTACAGAGTTGAGAATAATGAAATCCATTTTGGAATGGACGAGTCTTTGTTTTATCAATAAAAAGAATTTCTGTGATATATTGTTTGTTATAAAATATTGCTGGTTATGTTTAAATAATTTTAGAACGATAACTTGTAATAGTATTAAAACAATGTTTAATATAATGAAATGTCAGAAAAAATAATAAGGAAAAATAATAAAAAATGGTTAAATCGTATTATAATTAAATATAAATACACTAAATTACCTGAAAAAGATGTAAAAAAAACATACCTAATTTATGGATATTAAGGGAATTAGTTCAGTTAATTATTTAAAATAAATGTGTTAGTTTTCCCTTGATAGCTTTTCTAATAATGTGCATTATAAGTTTGTAATTGTAACTACTTCTTGGTGAAATTTCTTTTATATATATAGATAATCAATATGAATAATTTAAAGAAAAATTAGTTATAAATTTAGTTAACAAAGTGGATTGATATAATATTATAACTTAAGATCCCATGATATGAAACTTTCAACTTGTACTAGTATGATACCACGTGATACTTTAGTGGTCCAACTTAGTAATTTGAAACCACTTTGGATAGGCAGTGATTTAATTTTTTTTTGTTTACTTTTTGGTTTTGCCAAAAAAAAAAAAAAGAAATTTAATGGGTAGAGAATCTGAAATAAAGATAATCTCTCAACTAACATTGTTTTAAAAAATATTTTTTTTTCATTTAAAAATTGCCCATTAAAAAAAATAAATCTAGATTGTTTAGATCTCATTTGGATAGTTAGGCAGGGACACTGGGTCTAGTAATTTGACACTACCAAAAGAAAATGGGACAACCAATCAAACCATGTGCGTTTTTTTTTAAAAAAAAAAGACAAAATGATATTAAGATATATTTAAGGAAAGAGGGACTATTATTATTATTATTATTATTATTATTATTATTATTATTATTATTATTATTATTATTATTATTATTATTATTATTATTATTATTTGGGGAACAATGGGACCACTATTTTTACTTAGGTTAAGATTCAAATTTGTTTCGGAAGTTTTTGCTAAGGAACAAGGTTATCTTGAAAGATTTTTTAGGTTCAATGTATTACCCTGAAAATATTAAAATGGAGTAATGTTGTCCTTTCCCGTTTAAAAGATAGCGCGGTCAACGTCATTTTTTTTAACAATCAATGTTATTTTTTTTAATGGTATTGGTCAATATTATTACGTTTTGAAATTTTTAGGATGACATTAAATATGAAAAAACTTCTATGGCAATATCACTCCTCAGCGAAAACTTCCGTAGCAAATTTGCACCTTTACCCCTTTTACTCCCTACAAAACTTAGCACTAGATTCATATAAGGATAGACAATTTTTTTAAATGCATTACTACAATTCTCATTTTTATTACTCTTTTTGGTCTTTAATATAAGACATATTTACCTAATTTGATTAGATCAAGGAAGTTAGTTAATATGACATGTTTTTTTTCTAAAATGCCCTAGTCATTGTCCTCAGTTCCATCATTTCCTCTCCTCATTGATCATTGTTGATGGAGCATCAATAGGTGTAACTTAGGAAAAAATTGACAAATATAAAAATTTTGTCTTATATTTAGGATCAAGATTAACTCCCCAAATATGTCTTATAGTAAGGACCAGAGGAGTATTAATATTTATAGTTTACTTATTTTAATTTCATTGAAAAAACACCTTAAATATAAACTTGAAGAAAATAACAAGTTCCCGACATGTGTTCTAGCGTCTCTTCGAGTGTGTGTGAGATAATAGTAATATAGCAGTATACCGCAATTCGCAACCACTACTACAGAAATTGCGATATATGACGATTATTAACTGTCATACAACACAGTTTTGAACCGTTATATATACGGGAGCTATAAAAGTTTGGCACAGATACATTATGGTTCTAAACCGTTAGTTATTCCGGATATATTATAACGGTTATAATATAATATCCGTTATGTATTGAGGTTTTTTGAGGTCAAGATCTATCCATTGTTGTGATAATAATTGATGCGCACACGTAAACAACTGGCATAGTATTTTATAATGCTTGCATGATACACAACAGTCTTATTTTATAACTGTTATTTTTTCAGTAACATACATAATGATTTGTATATAAGAACGATGACTTTTTAATAAAATTTAATGACGGTCTCACGTAGACAATCGTTATGTATTAAGTACATAAATAATGGTTTATAAATAAAAAATTGTGAACATTTATGATACATAACGGTTTTTATATAATAGCCATAATGTATAGGTTTAAGACTCTTTTAGTGAGAGTTTTTGAGTTAGTTGACCTCTTCTATATATATGATAGAATAGCATTACCTTTCACATTGAGTTTCTATGCAATTTGGGTTGGATCAAGACATTTTGAGCTTTATGGGGAGAATCAATGACAACTGTTGACATATATAGGTGATAATATAATTATTAACCTATATATAATTGTGTCTCTTAACAGGAATTAACTTTGGAAAATAAAGGAAGATGGGGAAAAAACATATATCCCTTCAAAAAAGGTGAAGGAGGGGATATACAAACACTTGAGTTAAAGGGTTTGCATAACCCCTGCGGCCTTTCTGATAGGGATATTTTGTTTTTCCCATCTTCTTTTGCTTTCTAAGCTTAATTGCTCAATTGCATTGCTACTTGATGTGGGAAGTACTACTCTATTATACATATAGAGACAAGACCAAATAGCTCAGAAACTCTCACTTTAAAGAGCCTAGGACTGATCACAATATTGAATTTCATAGCGTTTAATTTGGTGCCACCTGCTTAATAGAAAGATAGGAGACGGACCTTTAGTCAGAGTAATAATGGGATGTCCAAAAAAAACATAACTTCACAACAATAAATTCAATATGTCACTTGAATTAGTTTATACTTAGAGCTTGTTTGTATATGACTATCGATACATCTGAACTAGTTTATTCACAGAGCTTGCTCATGTATGACTCTTATCGGTACACATGAACTAATTTATTTATCACACCTACTGAATTTTTTGAAGTAACTTCCGGAGATATAGATATTTCCAAAAAAGATGTATTTTCATTAGGGATCATATCTCCTGAAATTACTTCAAAAAAGATTAATAAAGTCAGAACCTTTTGTCAAAGCAATGGGTTGACAACTTCCTGAAACAGGAAATGAACCTTCGATCAGAGCAATAATAGGTCTTTCAAAAAAACATAACTTCATAAAAGTAAGTTAATGTCACCTTGAATGCTTTATAGCGTCATGACTTCACAAAGGCACCTCAAACGAATAATGAGAACAAAACACCAAAGGAATGTGACCTAGCTACGACTTACGAACGACAAAAACACGAGTTAAGGCAAGCGAAAGCAACTTGCTCTTCAGTCGTTGAGACAAGTGTGAAGGTATTGACTAGCGCGGCTATCATTGCGAAGTAAGATGAAAGCTTTTATGGTGGGGTTCAACTAAAAATGACTCTCAATGACTATAGAAAACAACATGAGTATTAGGGTTACGATGTTGGAGGGCTTTGTTTGAATGAACTAAGTGTTAAATGTGTTCTGTTTCAAACACTTGAATAGAAAAGGAAGGGTAGGGTTTTTTGGGTTGTCATGCCGAAGACTTTCCATAACAGTTGTATCGATAAAATTGTTATTTATTTGTTTATATTTATTACGGTTCTTTGTAATAACCGTGAGTTATGTTATTGTTTTAACATATACATACATCACTGTTATTAGTTAATAACCGTGAGATATATTATTTTTTTAAAATTTTTTAGGTAGTGAGTGTCTAGATGATTACATTTTTATATTTTATAAAAATAAAACAAAAAATGTTTCCCTCTAGTAACTAGTTGCTTAAAAGATGATATGAGGTCTGCTTCGAATTTAGGAACTTTTGTTTCGTTCAATTTGAAAGAATCAGAAGTTCTGTAAATTTGCAGCAAATCATACATCATCACGCTACTCATTATCAAAGGAGTGGCCTTAATCATCTGGGAGTGTATTAGGATCATGGTAGCTAATCCCATACTCATCAAGAATGAGATTGACCTTCCTGTTCATACGCGACAAATATCCGGCCAGCCTTCTTACTTCTTGGTCAATGTGTTCTGCATGTTGCATCATTGTCTCCACTTGAGGCAGAGGCGGATGTTGTGGAGGAGAAGGGGGAGAAGGTAGTGGAGGAGGATGACGTCGTGGATTTTCTAGCAAGTTTTTAGCATGACGTTTCATCTTGGTGATTGAAAGAATAGAAAAGGACGATAAATATAAGGAAATTGGGAGTTTATATAGATTGGAAGTGACAGGTTCGGACCATCATTGCACACGTTGGAAGTTAAAGAGGCCAGTTGCGTGCAGTAGTAGGTAATAAAAGGGTACTTGGTTTTTGTGTTGATAATCGAAGAACGAAGAAGTACAGAGTATTCTCATCTTGACTGTGGGGAAAGGAAAGGTTTAGACTGTTTAGTTGATGGTTATTTAAAAGAAACCGTTATATTGTTTTTCTGATATGAAGTTGGAAGACAAATCGTTTGTTTGTTCATCTAACGTTTCATGACAGTTTTACTGTAATTATTGTCATTCTTGTGAGATAATATATGATGGTTGCAAAATACAAACGTTATGTGTTTGCATAGTATTCTAATAAGTGACGGTTGTTGCTTAATAACTGTAATGTATATACCTTTTTTTTAAAAAATTTTGGTGGTTGATTATGCAACCACCATTCTCTAACAAAAAAAAATCTAATGTTATAGAGATAAAAAGTTACAGAGATGTTTTAAGAATCTGATGCATCATCAGATTCTTTATTCTCCAGTAATTTGTCCACCTTCACATTCAAAGAGTGATCGAGAGAGGTTAGTTCCTTTAAGAATTGGTCTATACATTCTTATTCTCCCAAGTAAACTTGGACCATATGATGGAACTCGTAGGTTGCATGGATGAAACCTTCAATGCTTGTTGGTGGAGGGAGTTCATCTTTTGTTTTTTGCAGATGATGAATAAAAAGTTCTCTTGCTTTTGTCCATGATGTTCTGTTGAATCAGAAGTTGAAATGGAAGTATAAAGAAGTATAGTTTAGTTTTTGGATTTACATATATAGAGGGTTTCGTGGATTATTGAGCCATCGCGTCTTTTAGTATTAAAGATAATTATATTTTAAAAATGGCGACTGTTAATTCTTAATAACCGTTATGTATTTGACAATTTTTTTTTTTTAAATTTATTGGTGTTTACTGTTAATTGCATAATCTACCATAATATTAACTTATAACATTAAGTATGCTAGCAAAAATATTTTAAAGTTCTTAATTAATAACCATGAACTATTAATTTTTAACTTCATCTCTCTCCTCCGATGATGAGGATGAGGAAGAGGGGGTTAGAACCGTTAAGTATGTTTGCAAAAATAGTTCTTAATTAATAATCATGAACTATTAATTTTTAACTTCATCTCCCTCCTTTGATGATGAGGATGAGGATGAGGAAGAGGAGGATGAAAGGACGATACCTGATCATCCTCATTATCGGAGGTGGGAGATGAAGGCCGGGTCAGATTATTATCATCAACGTGTGGAAGGGGAAAGGTTTTGAACTATCACGGCATTTGTTGTTTCATGATGGTTTTTGCTTAACAACCGTCATTCTTGTGAGACAAAATATGACAGTTACTAATTACCATCGTTATTTATTTGCTTGGACTTCTATTAAGTGATGGGTTTTACTTAATAACCGTTATGTATCTTATGTATTGAGGATTCTAACCATGTCGCCCCCTCTACCGTAGCCGGTGCCTCTGCTCCCTTTGCCAATTCATCTATTGCGCCAAATGACGAAATGACAAAAGAGAAAAGAGCACCAGGGAAGGGTCTTGTTGTCATGGAGTAGGTCTAGAAAGCAAATTACAAGAGAGAGGAGGAAACTTACTATGAGGTGGAAGGCGGAGGCACCGACTATGGCAAAGGGGGCGATGTGGTTAGGATCCTCAGTACTTGAGCCATTTGTTACTACTAACAAGCATTGAGAAACATGATATTTGTTAGAGCATTTGTGGCATTCATTGCCACCAAATGAAAACTAATCTGAACATATCTTGAGAAATTAAACAATATAGCGTTTTTTTTTATTTTTGTTTGGATTGTTAATGGAAAACTTAAAATTAAGAACCACAAAACAGAAAGAAAATGAAAAAAAAATAAATCAGTAATTATCATACTCCCTCTGAAGCCTGTTACAAAATGTTTTCTAGAGCATATTTTTTATTTTTTTTATTAGATGTTTTGATTGTTTCAATGAGCAATATATATTGTTTTCACTTGTCAATATTTAATAAGGGTAGTGAGAGAGAGAGTATAAATTAATATGATGTTGGAGTTTAGTGTGGTTAATAAAGATAATATATTGGAAATCATTTGAATTTTATGACAAATTTAATGATTTTAACTTTAACAATTCTTATTCTTATTGGTATATATGAATTAGTTAGAAACGTCCCATAGGAAATTGATGTGACTAGGGATAGTGATGTATATGCAGGAAACAGAGGTTTGAGAGCATAACAAAGAATTTGAAGGTAACAAGGGTGTTCTCTACATTGATGGAGGAGATGAAAGTAATAAATAGAGATTCCGAATGCACAGGTGTCATGGTCGCAATGGCCCTCAGTGAGAGGAGTCCTGTCTTGCTTCTCATGGGTGGTGGAATGGGTGCTGGCAAAAGCACTGTCCTTAGAGACATTCTCAAAGAGTAATTGATCATCTTACTTCTCCTATTATTCATACACAGTTCTGCAATGCTTGCTATTTATCATATGATTAACTATTAATAATATTATCTCCTGCCATAAATATAAGACGACTTAGTTGACTTTTTTTTAAGACATTAAAGAAGCTAAATAAGTTACTTAATCATATTATATGTTTTGTATGATTAAATTATATATCAGTTTATAAGTTAGACAAATTAATTTGGAGAAAAAAAAATCTAAATACTTTAAAGTAATTTAATTAGCTTCCTTAATTTCCCCAAAAAAGTCAACTAAGTGTTATATTTAGGATCTAAGGTAGTAATTAAAAAGAAAAGATAAAGTAGCATCCAAATGTTATTTCCCAGTTACATGCAACGCTCTAATCTTATTAATGGTATATCCAACACCTGATGTTATTTTTCCAGTGCTACCAACACACTAATTTTATTTATATTGCACCAAGAACCCTAAACCTTAAATAAGATTAGGGCCCTGGATGTAACAAGAAAATAACATATCAGGAATAGTAGGGTACTGGATGCTTCTTAAATAAGATTAGGGTGCTAGATGCTGTTGGGTAATAATATCATGATGTTGGATGATACTTTAGCTTTTAAAAAATTAACATTGGGTTAGTTACTAAAGCATAGTTAGGTTTGTTCGCTTATTTTTTGTTTTAAATTAAAAAAAAAAAAGAATAGCTCTCTCTGTTTTTCCATGGAATAGAGATAAGTCTGTTCCAGCTTTGTGGACTTGAACATCAAATGGATTTCTGCAGGCCATTTTGGGAAAAAGCATCGGAAAATGCTGTGGTGGTTGAGGCAGATGCTTTTAAGGAGTCTGATGTTTTATACAAAGCACTTCATTCTAGGGGCCACCATGATGACATGCTCCAAACTTCTGAATTGGTATGTTCCCTAATACAAACTTCTTCACATAATTATTTTGCCTTCTAGTTCTGTAGCAGTTGAGGGGAAGTAATGCATATTAAATTTGAGGTAATTTAATGTTCGATAATATATTATTATCACTGTTATCATCTGTTGCAGTAGTATTAGTTTCTATGAAAACAAAAAAGTGGTACTACTAGTAGCAGTAGAAGTACAACTATATGATTATATTGAGCATGGTTAGACTCAAATGAGATTAGGTCTCCACATAATTTTTTTCCCTTCACAGGATTCAAATCTTCGATCTTGTTGAAGGAGAGAATTGAGTGTTGTTCTCTTTTTTTATTTTAACCCTATTCTAACTCTCCTCCATAGGGGAGGGGACCTACACCCACGTACCCCTTTGTTTTTTTTGGCCATCGACGCACCCCTTTGTTTGTCACTTTGAGAATAGAACCCACAATCTTTCTCATTGAAAGGGGTTTGGGGTACCGTTGAACCAAGAAGTTCTTGTTTGTTCACTTTGACTCAACCTTTGTTGAAACATTGGATCCATAATGATTAGTGTGTAGATAGACTCAAACACCACTTTAAGGTTAAATTTTTTTTGGGGAATTACTGTTAGATCCCAAGAAAAGGATTTAATAACTCAAATGTTTGATAATAACTGAGGAATATGCAACGATAACAGGTCTATACTATTGATTTGTTATAGGGATTTTTTTATTATTATTAAATCATTTCATTAGGATCTCATAGCAATTCTCCCCAAGACTTTTAAAGTTTGAGCTATTAAGAAAAAAATGGGCGGGTTATTATATTTGAGTAAAAACGATGTTTGAATTAATAATTAAACTGGGATTAATGAATGGGAGATTGAAACAGGTGCATCAATCTTCAACTGATGCAGCATCATCAGTGCTAGTGACAGCCCTAAATGAGGGGAGAGATGTGATAATGGATGGCACATTATCATGGGAGCCTTTTGTGAAGCAGACCATCGACATGGCAAGGAATGTTCACAAGCACAGATACCGAATGGGAGTCGGCTACAAAGTCGCCGAAGACGGAACTGTGACTGAAAACTACTGGGAGCAAGCTGACGAGGAGGAGGATGGAGATGCTAACAGTAACAATAATAGAAAGCCTTACAGAATAGAGCTCTGTGGTGTGGTCTGTGATGGTTATCTTGCTGTTGTTAGAGGCATCAGGTACGCAACGTTCAAATCACAACTCCTCCAATTATATACTTCCTTCGTTCTTATATATAACATAGTTTCGGTTGAATTGTGGGATTCTAAGAAACAGTTAAAATTAATTAAAAGTAATAAATATGTGAGAAATATAAGTTGTTTTTTAAAAATGCTATTATTTATGAATGAGTAAGAGAGAGAGAGAGAGAGAGAGAGAGAGAGAGAGTAATAATGAAAAAAAAGGATAAAAGAGAATGTAAAGAGAATAAATAATGAGAGAGTAATTTAGAGCAAAATAGGTAAAAGTGCATTTATTATTGAGACAAACTCAAAACGGATATTATAAAAAGTGACAAACCCATATAAAAATAAAAGGATCTCATATATAAGGGTGGAGGGAGTATATATATATGACCTGTTTGGTTTCCTGTTTTATATCCTTTTTTTTAAACAAAAAATGTTTGAAAATGTGTTTTAAGTTGTGTTTTGTAAAACGAAATAGTTAAACTTTGTTTTGAAAACCAGAAAAAAATAAGAACATCTTTGTGATGTTTTGTTAGTATTTGTTCTATAAAATTAGAGAAGAGGCAGAGAAAATTGTATTTTCATTACTGACAGTCATGCAAATAAAGCAAATTATTCTTTTACCCTTAACACTATTTTACTATTTTTTATTCATTTTTTCAGAATAATGATTGGAACATAATTTTTCTTAAAAAAATTATGTTTTTAAAATTTGTTTTAAAAAATTACTCTACCGAATTGTTCTAAGAACATAATAATAGAGAATAAAAATAAGCCCACAAAGTTTCAATTTCCGATCCTTATGTGAGGATAAATACGTTCCCTTGGTCTTATCCCATTTTATCTGATAAGGAGGAAGGTTATTCTTTTTTTGTTTTAAATAATGGTTTGATTTGGTTCTGGATCAAAGCCAAACTGAATCAAAGTGATGAAAGATTTATTTGGGACTTATCCCTTTTTGATTGGTTTGGTTTGATTTGATTATACTCTCATTGGTTCCAAATATAAGAATTAGTTGATTTTTTTTGGAGAGGTTAAGAAAGCTAAATATATTACTTAAATAAAAGTACTATATGTTATGTATCATCAGATTATATATTAGTTTATAGGTCAGATTAACTAGTTTGGAGAAAAAGTGTCAGATAGAAGTTCTTTAAAATAATTTATTTAGTTTCTGTGATCTCTTTAAAAAAGTTAACTGAATCTTATATTTAGGACTGGAGGTAGTAATTCAGTTGACTTGATTATTTTTTTTTTAATTTTCAAAATAGGAACTGATACAGGAGATTGTTATGCGATTTAATTAAATTTGCATTGACATTTTATTGGAATTAATTATGATTTGACAGGAGAGCTATAATAACAGGGAGGGCAGTAAGAGTGAATTCTCAACTGCAATCCCACAAAAGATTTGCTAATGCGTTTGAAAAATACTGCGAGCTTGTGGACCATGCCAGACTCTACTGCACAAATACAGTGGGTGCTCCACCAAAGGTAAAATTATAAAGACAAGCCTTATTGATCATTTCTGTGTTTGAACCTAACTAATTAAGAAACCTTTGCATGAATTATTATGGGTTAATATTATTATTGATCCTTACAATTTGATCAAATTTTACTTTTGGCCTTTGTTATTTCAAATTGTGGTTTTTAGTTTCTATAATTTTATAAAGATTTGGTCAGAGTTTGAAAGCATTTACTTTAGTTAACACAATTAATTATGGGGATTAAAATTAAAACTCGTTAAATGTATAGGGGCTAGAACTAAAATATAGTGTTGGTCCCTTTAACGGCGTTAATTAAAAGTTAATGCCATTAAAACTCAGTCCAAGTTCTAATAAAATTATAAGGACTAAAAACCACAATTTTAAATTACATGAACTAAAACTAAAATTCCATCAAATTGTAACCATCAACCATGGTATTAATCCTATTATTATACCCCTTTACTTTGTAGAATGAAGTGTCATAACGGATGAATGTGGATGAGAATTATCCGGCGGTTTTGAATCAAAATGATAAAAAAATAGTTATTGTTTGGTAATGATAATGAAAAGATAATGAATATTATATAGACCCCAATTTTATAGAACTAGGTGGACCTCTACGTCATGTAGCTTGAAAGATAATATTGTTTACAACTTTTGAAAAAGGAGTCTGGCAAAAAGAAAAAAACACTTTTGAAAAAGGTGGCTTGCTATAATTAACTTCTATATTTTATATGATTGATATTTTCCTGCTAGAAGGTGACTATTATATCATTTTATTTCTCAAGTTGTAGGGGCGTTTTAATTAGGTCTTCTGTTTGAGTGGTTGTAATAGTTGTCTCCAAGTTTTCCATATTCTGTTTTATGAACTTTCCCATGACATGTTGTCTAATGTGAGCCGGCCAATGTTTGTACTAATCTTTTTATAATATTATTGACTATTTTATCAGAAAATAAAATTACATGAGGGGAGTTTTAATGTTTTATTCTTAACCCCTACTCATCATCTCCTTCTTTACCCCCATTTTTTATCCACTTGAACTAACCTCAAGAATATAGACAAAACAATGTCAACTATATTCTTGTTTTTTTTTTCGTTGAAGTAGATTAGAATTTTGAATATAGTTACATATGTTAGGGTTGTCTTTTTATCAAGGTAGTTTAAGCTATTTGGTAGGACTCCCTTTTTACATTAAATAACTACTTTAATGCCTTTTTTTTTTTTTTCTTTCATTCATCATCTTACATTATATAGTCTCACATGTCTCAAGTCATATCTTCTTTTTTTTTTTCGCCTGGGCCTATACTTTGTTTTAGTCTTTGAGCTTTTATCCCTAATATTATTTTTCTTCTTATTTTTTTGTGTCTCGTCGATTGAACAGCTCTGATACCATAGCAGTTGTCTTTCTATCAAAATATCTTAAACTACTTGATACGACCCCCCTATTTCACCTATAATATACTTTTATTCTCTTCTCTAATTAATGACTTCTAACAAAGTATCTGTAAAACACATGTTTGCAATGGTTTAGCTCATAGGATGGAAGGAAGGAGAGCATAATAATCTGCTTGTGGATCCAAAGGAGATCAAGTGCTTGGAATCAATAGGGAATCTGAATGCTGATGCAGATTCCATCTACGAGCTTTACAAACCGCCGAGCCCTGCTTTAGGGAAAAGTTCCATCTGGAATGACATTGTTTTGTCTCCTTCAAGAGAAACTGATCAGCGAGTGTTGAAGGATTCCATTGAGAAAATTGAAAATCTCCCCACAAACTCATAACTAAATCATTGTGAATGTTGCCCCTTTGTGAATTATGAAGCCGGAAGTTGTTTTCGCAGTATATTGAAGAGACATGTTCAATATATTCGTGTATCTTACTTGTTTGTCAATATTCATGTTCTATTAGAGATAAGTTGTGCCCTTTCTTTCATGTCAATTTGTAAATAAATTCGGAGTCATTTATGCACAATGTGGAATTTTTCTTTGTTTTTTTGTTTTTTCTATTTTTTGCGGTTGTCAAGGCTATATTTGGGGGAGGGGAAGGGAGGGGAGGGGAAGGGAAGTGAAGTGAATTGAGAGGGCAATTATGTCATTTTGTGTGATACCGATCAAGTGGAGGAAAGGCACGAAGGAAAGAGGCTCATATTTAAGAAGCTACAAAGATGTTTTGGAGTTCAAGCCAATATATTGGAGGTCCAAAATACAAATACACATTTGGAAAGAGGTAAATTGAGTCATAATATTATGTATTTGTGCCCAAATTCATGTTGCAATGTACATTGGAAAGTCATGAACGTAAATTCATGTTTGGAAGACTCTTAATGAGCTTGAATTTACAAGAGGCTTCCACAGGAGAATCGATAAAATTAAATAAAAAAAAAAACTAATGGCTTGTTTCACACTATAATCCGCTTTTCTTTTTCTTTTTATGTTCTTAAAGCAATCTTGTACAATAACCTTTTAGAACAAGCTGAAAACAAAAAAATTTAAAAAAATGTTTTGAATCATTATTTTGAAAACATATGTAAAATAGTGAAGTGGAGGATGAAAAAATAGTTTGTTTTATTAGTATAATTATTATTAATGTAAATACAATATTCTCTATCTGTTCTCTAATTTTGCAGAATAAGAAGTAATAAAACATAAAAGAAAATATTCCTTTTTTAGAACATCTTTAATTTTTTTAAGAACATATAACGTTTTTCTTTTAATGTTTTTCACAACAAAAACTATTTTGAAGATCAAACCCTTTTGAACCCTTTTTTCCTATTAGAACTTGTGTTCTTCCATTGTTTGACAAGATCTCTTCCCAAATTATCTTCCTCTTCGTCAATAGATCTTCACTTCTTCAAGTCTTCTGTCAACACCCGTTTCCATTTTGATAATCAAAGAGTAATAAAGACGAAGTTCAATGGGCATACAGAAAAGTACAATTATACTGATAAAAATATTTGTTTACAATCCCAACGTCGTTCGTCAATGAAAAACAGAAAATACAGGGGAAACTTAATATTTACAAATTATCCAAAATATTAAGGCATAAACTAAAGCATAACCACGTTCTTGACCCCGCCTCGAGACATGCGCTGCTTACTTTCCGACGTCAATGTCTTTGCCCTTTGGCCCACTGGTATCCGCTGAGGTATTTGTTTAAAAATAGGGTGAGATTCCGAAGAATCCCCGTAGAGACATGATATCGTTCATAGAAAATGCGAAAAGTAAATATGTCATGCGCCAAGGTATGCACAAATTAATGAACAATATAAACACATTATCGTCATCATCATGTATACATGAGTAGGGCCCAGCCCCACAATCTACACCGGTTGGACTTCTGCCAACTCCCAGTGTAAGTGCACCTCTGGCACTAACAGCCTATCTCTAGGCAAATCATGTTATTAATAAAGTGCATTTACAAAACAATGGCTTCCACACAATCACATAACTTATGGCATAGTGTATGAAGGATAATGTCCCTACCTCAAAACTTTATAATCCTCTTTCAAATGTGCCTCGAAGAACGTGTCGTATCCGGCCTCCAAATCGGTCCTAAAATATTAAATGTACCAGAAATAGGTCATAACCTATCCAAGTATCATTTTAGACTCTTCCATAGTGTTTATTGTGGTTATATTAGTCTATGGTGAAAATTTACAAAAATGCCCCTGGGAACCCGGCCCGGCCCGGCCGTACCCAGCCCGATGGCACGTTTTCCCAAAATTTTGACTAAGGCTATTCTGACTTATTTTCGCCCAAGGAATCCATTTCCGGGCTCGAAAATTACCAAATTTACTGTCAAATTACGAAAATACCCTTGACAGCCCCTATTTAGTGATTTCAGTGGCGTTTTCGTAAATATGCTTTTTCGGCCTCTACCGAAAAAGTGCCCAACTGTAACCCCACCTATTTTTGCCTACTGAGTCCAATGGAACCATTTATTTCATGAAAATCCAACTCCTACTACCAGATATGGTCTGGCCGAAATATTGGTCAAAAATTGGAAAAATGGAGTTTTGTGTTTTAGCTCCCAAAACTTGTACTTTTCCACTTCTAATCCTTGATTAACTCACTTAAACACTTCTTAACCATGATTCAAAGAAATTTGGGCAGCATAACCCCTTAGGATTAGCACTTTCCAAATTTACAAACTCAACAAAATAACCAAATCCAACCATAATCATCAACAATAACCACATACTAGCATAATTTTAGGATTTGTGAAGTTACCTTCTTGAGTTCTTTTCCTTTCTCTAGAGGTCCTCCTCTCTCTTTCTCTTTGAGCTCAAGATTTGCTTGCTAAACATAGTGTTTCATGGAGAAGAAGAGATTAGAGAGGAGATTATACAAATTGGAAGCCTTAAAACTTGGATCCACAAGGTCTTACCTTAAGATTTCTCCTCCTTCTCTCTAGATTTCCCAAGCTCTCCCTCTCTCTCCTTTTCTTGTTGCAAGTGATGAAAATGAAGGTAAGAGAAAGATGAAGCCTTGCTTCATAAATATCTCACCTAATTTCTCTTAATTAACAAATGGATAGGAAATTTCTTTATGACCTCATCTTGTACTCACCCTTATCTACTTCTAATGAGTGTCATAAAGTCCATTTAGGTTTGGACTAATCTTCCTCTCTTTTCCCTCTAGCCCAAACATCCTCTAGGTCCTTAAGAAACCAAGTGGACCTTCATTCAATTATCTTAAGATTCTTGGTCCAAGATACATTATCTTAAGGTATTAACTCATGTGCTCATATTTAAAAATCATTGTTTATTCCTCTTAGCTTAGATTAATGACACTTCATCTTATCCACTTCCAACTTGTGCTTATCTACTTCAAACTTGTGTCATAAGTCCCATTGTAATTGAACCAATTCCCTTCAATTAACAATTGGGTTTTCTACAATTATCTCATTCCTTTGGTCAACATAATATATTTTATTGCAATTTAAACATGTGCTCCAACTTTAGCCATTATAATTTAATCTCTTGGCTTTAGATGATGCCACTTGGCATATTTATCTTCCAAGTAAATATTTCCCTTCTCCTAAATATCCACCAATAAAAGAGTTTTTACTTTATTCCACAAATCTCAATTTATTCCACTAAGAATATTCAATTTATACATTTTCCTTTATTTTCCTTGATTAATTGAAATTAACTCCAATTAATTGGAAAATAATTAATCTTGGGCTAAATTGGCAAAATTATAATTTTGCTATCACCTTTGTAATCTAATTCAATTCTTGAATCCATTTACCCATTTTCTTATGAATATGAATATTTCAAAACTCATAAGATCCATAGTTCATAAATATTCACCATTTTATTGAATTATTCAAATTATTAGAATATATTTTTGGTGAATATAAAATTTGGGGTGTTACATCTTCTCTTTAGCTTGGATAAATTTATATAAAGAAGTTTGACTCCATATCTAAGTTATTAGCTCAAATAAACATGGTCTAAATATTGATAATAAATATATATAAGAACCAATTATGCAAACTTTTTACTCCAAACATGGACTAAGGCCCATTTCCTTCAAATCTCTACTATACAAAGCCTAGTGAACCATATCCAAGGAGCTGCTCCAAGAAGATCAATATGCATTTTTAGGGACAATGATCATTTCTCGTTTGCTCATGACAAAACATAATTTTTAAATGGGATAAAGGATTGAGATGTATTCAACACCCTAAAAATTTTTTATAAAATTTGAGGTTAAATCCCATTTGAGAAATTAATTGGGAATCAGACCCAAAAAAAGGTGAAGTCATGAGTTCTTAAAAGAGAAATAAGTAGTCATATGAAATGGCCTTCGCCTTTGATGAAATGGGAACCCCGTAAAAATGTTTCTCCTTCATATCCCTCCCTCACTCTCGCGCGTGCTTTCCATTCCTTCAATCTGCCATGTTTCACCTTCGTCTGCTTCTTCGCTTCCCTCCCTCACTAATTCTGTCATGACTTGCCATTGCACATGATTTATAATTTTTCTTTTTAAAGCTTGGTTGTTGTTTTCAATAGAGTGAAGAAGGGCGGAGGAGGGAGGGAGCGAGCGGCGCCAGAGATTGAAAAAATGGGGGAGTGAAGGAGGAGGAGGGGAGCGGCAGTGGAGATCGAAGAATTGTGGGGAATGAAGGGGGCACAATAGCAACAAACGGTGTCACTAGATCCGGCATGGTGTTGTAAGATTGAGGTCGTCGTCATTGATTGCCGGAGTCACTATTATTGGTTGCTGGAGCTACTTGGGGAGATATGGCGGTGATGTAGAGAGGTTGATGATGCAGAAGTGGGGGACCTGATGGGAGGGAATGGTGAGAGGAGGTGGTTACGTTAAGGGTAAAGAAGTCATTTCGTGTGGTTACTTATTTTTCTCTAAAGATCTCAGGACTTCATCTTTTTCTAGATCCTATTTCCCAATTAATTTTTTGAATAGGGATTTATCCCCAATTTTTAAAATATTTTTTTGGTGTATTTAACACTTTTAAATATTTTGTGGTTGAATTATACCCTTTAAATATTAAAAATGGATCAATTTTGCTAATACTTAACGCACAATCATACGTCTTTTTTCTTATTCCAAAAAAAGCTTCCAGCCAAGTCCCCTCCCATCAGCACATAAATGTAGATAGATGCGCCGGAAGATTAAAGACTAGCTCTGTTATCGTTTTTGTTGGTTTTGCCAACGAAGAGGCTCATGACCCTTATGACCCCACCTCCCGTCCTTTGCTGATATCAAATAGCAGCATAGGTGCTGATGGGGGAGAGAACAATTTCTGCATTATGCAGCGGGCATGGCCATGGAGGGATGGGCAGAGGGAGTGGACTTAGTTGGAAGCTTTTTGTTTTTTGGGATGAGAAAACCAACGTTTGACTGCCCGCAGGTGAGGGGAAAAACTGATCCATTTTTAATATTTGAAAAGCATAATTGCACTACAAACATTTTAGGGTATAGATGCACTTCGAAAATTATCTCAAAGGCTGGATGCACCTTAACCCTAAAAAAAAAAAAAAAAACATGAAGTTGATGAATTCATATTTTATTATATATTTTAATGCTTCATTAAGGAATTTTATTATAATGATAGGACTTAATTGCAGCATTTGCTAATAAATTGAATAGAAAACAATCGAAGAGAATAAATGTTAAAAGAGACATAATTTTCATATTTTTACTATGCATTCATGAATTTTTCATATTCATTGTTAATTGTCATGATTAAATTAAGGGAAATTTACATTTAGGTCCCAAACAAGAGAAAAAAATGAAAAAAATGGTCCATTGAATCTCAAAATTGCATTTAAGTCCCGTGAGACTTTTTTGCAATAAATTCCAATTCTGCTAACAAGTCCATGGGTGTCCGTTGACAAATCCATGGGGACGTGTCATTGACAAGTCTAAGGGCATCTATTGACAAGTTCAGGGGCGTTCATTGGTAAGTTCATGAGTGTTCATTGATAAGTCCATGATTGAAATTTATTGCAAAAGAGTCGCATGGGACTTTTTGACAATTTTGATATTTTAAGGGATAATTTTTTCATTTTTTTTTCTTTTTTCCAGGACCTCAATGTAATTTTCCCTTAAATTAATTATATTTTGAATGTTAGTCTCATAAATAGGTAAGGCAAATGCTTTGTGATCATCTAACCTTCAATTAGACTTTGAGAATATCTCTTAAAAGAGATAACCATGTCAGAGAAATCTTTGAGGCTAATATTAGCCTTAAAGAATATTCATCCAACAAGGTTGTCTTTCCCATGGGATTTATTCACCACAATTGAAGAATAAGTGATTGCAAAGCATTTGCCTTATCTATTTTTGATACTAACCTTCAAAATATAATCAATTTAATTGTTACAATTAAAAATGGATATGAGAAATTTATGCATGTAGGGTAATTAAAATACAAACATTTTTGAAAAATAGGGTGCAAATGGATAAATACGAGTCAATTTGAAAAATGTAAATATATATATATATATATTCTGATTACTCTACATGCATGATTTTCTCATATTCATTATTAATTGTGATGATTAAATTGATTATATTTTGAAGGTTAGCCTTAGAAATAAGTAAGGCAAATATTTTGCGGTCAATTATTCTTCAGTTAAACTTTGAGAATATCTCTTAAGAGAGATAGTTTAGTTTGAGAAATCTTTGAGGCTAATGTTAGTGTCCGTTTGGGTTAGCGGTAGAAGCTGTTTTTACAATGTGATTTACAGTGTACGAGATAAGTATATGAGAGGAGTTTTATCTCGACTTACGTGAATGTGCTTCTCAAACGCCAACTCAAACAGGCCCTTAGCCTAAAAGAATCTTCCAACTAGATTGTCTTTCCCATGAGATATATTCACAATAAATGAAGAGTAACTGATTGCAAAGAATTTGCCTTACCTATTTCTTATGCTAACCTTTTAAATATAATCAATTTAATTATCACAATTAACAATGAATATGAAAATTTTATGCATGTAGAGCAATCAAATTATATATACACATTTACATTTTTGAAAAATGGGGTGCAATAGGATAAATACAAGTTAATTTGAAAAATGTAAACATATATATATATATATATATATATATATTCTGATTACTCTACATGCATGATTTTCTCATATTCATTGTTAATTGTGATGACTAAATTGATTATATTTTGAAAGTTAGCCTTGGAAACAGCTAAGGCAAATGTTTTGCGATGAGTTAGTCTTCAGATAGGCTTTGAGAATATCTCGTAAGAGGTACATCCTTGATGGGGAAGTCTTTGAGGCAAATATTAGCCTTAAAGAATCTTCCAACAAGGCCGCCTTTCCCATGGGATATATTCACAACATTTGAAGATTAATTGATCGCAATGCAATTGTGTTACCTATTTCTAATGCCAACCTTCAAAATGTAATCAATTTAATTATCACAATTAACCATGAATATGAGAAATTTAGGCATTTGGAGTATAATATATATATATATATATATTAAAAAATGGGGTGCAATAGTATAAAAACGAGTTAACTTAAAAATGTAGATATACATATTCTGATTGCATGTATGGTTTTCTCATATTTAATGTTAATTGTGATGATTAAATTGATTACATTTTGAATGTTAGCCTTAGAAATAGGTAAGGAAAATGTTTTGCACTCAGTTTGGTTTCAATCAGACTTTGATAATATCTCTTAAGAGAGATAGCCTTGTTGGAGAAATTTTTGAGGCTAATATTAGTCTTAAAGAATCTTCCAACTAGGTTATCTTTCCCATGGGATTTATTCACAACAATTGAAGATTAACTGATCACAAAGAATTTGTCTTACCTATTTCTTATGTTAACCTTTAAAATATATTCAATTTAATTATCACAATTAACAATGAATATGAGAAATTTATGCTTGTAGAGTAATCAAAACACACACACACACACATTTTTGAAAAGCGGGGTGAAATAGGATGAATGCAAGTTAATTTGAAAAATGTATATATATTTTGATTACTCTACATGCATAATTTTCTCATATTCATTGTTAATTGTGATGATTAAATTCAATATATTTTGAAGGTTAGCCTTAGAAACAAGTAAGGCAAATGCTTTGCGATCAGTTAGTCTTCATTTAGACTTTGAGAATATCTCTTAAGAGAGAAGCCTTGTTGGAGAAATCTTTGAGGCTAATATTAGCCTTAAAGATTCTTCCAACAAGGATGCCTTTCCCATATGATATATTCACAATAATTGATGATTAAATGATCACAAAGCCTTTGCCGTACCTATTTCTTATGCTAACCTTTAAAATATAATCAATTTAATTATCACAATTAACAAAGAATATAAGAAATTTATGCATGTAGAGTAATCATAACACACACACACACACACATTTTTGAAAAATGGGGTGCAATAGGATAAATACTAGTTAATTTGAAAAATGTAAGTATATATATTCTGATTACTCTACACACATGATTATCTCATATTCGTTGTTAATTGTGATTATTAAATTGATTACATTTTGAAGGTTAGCCTTGGAAACAGGTAAGGTATACTTTGTGGTTAGTTAGTCTTCGGTTAGACTTTGAGAATATCTCTTAAGAGAGATAGCCTTGTTGGAGAAATCTTTAAGCCTAATATTAGCCTTAAAGAATTTTCCAACTAGGCTGTCTTTCCAATGGGATATGTTCACAAGTCACAACAACTGAAGATTAACCAATCACAAGAATTTGCCTCCCCTATTTCTTATGCTAACCTTCAAAATCTAATCAATTTAATTATCACAATTAACATTGAATATCAAAATTTATGCATCTAGAGTAATCATAATACATATATATAGACACACACATTTACAATTTTTAAAAAAGGGGTGCAAGAGGAAAAATACGAGTTAATTTGAAAAATGTAAAAAAAAAAAAAAAACACACACACACACATTATGATTACTCTACATGCATGGTTTTCTCATATTCATTGTTAATGAGTCCTCTTCTTCATCCTAGTATTTATCTTCATCAAATCACACTTCAAACACCCTTGAAGAAGGGTTTGGTCGATTGGGTTTGGGCGAGACAATAAGGCCTCTTCTTCATCATAGTGTTTATCTTTAAATTTGTGGTTTTCTTTCTATATTCTTTCACCTCTATTTCTATTTCCTACATTCATTACTTTTTCATTATGTTAGTTTGCTTCAAAATTAATTGCCTATGGCTGATGCTCTGTTTTTTTTGTTGGTAATATTATTTGTCACGCCTTTACCTTATTTTAACCTTTTTTAGAGTATTCGTGGAAAACAATATGCGGTTCGGTGGGCAACACAAGAATAGCATAAATACACCGATAATATAAGCATAATTTCATAAATTTCCCATAGGGGTTCGTACATGATAATTACAATCAATGTAGTTGTACAGGGCTACTAGGGTGTCTAAACCCATCCCAGTGAAATGGAGAAGCCTTCCCGTCTTCATTCCACCATTGTATTCCCCTCGTATGGTTCTCTTCTTTGTTCTCAGCATAGCTTCTGTCTTCACATGTCTAAATTGTTGATAGAGGAGGGTGAGATTAAGGAGAATCTCAGTAGAAAATAGATACCATAATGCATGCATGATAGATGCTATGTGTATGACATGTTAGCTTTAACTAGATGCATGCCTCATAATGACATTTCTGCATGCTCAATATTTCATGTAACACAACTATGGCCACAGTACAAACAAAAAAAGAGCTTTATTATTCAAATATGCTCTACATAATCAAGTAAAGCAATCACATACATCACTACACAAGCAGAGATATCAAATACATGCAAATAAGGTAAGTTCCCTACCTTTAACCTTTTTGATTCTTAATAGGTTCATCAAACTTCGTGTGTTGTAATACGTGCAGCAACTCAGGCTCTTAACTCGGTCCTAAAATGTCAAATGTATAATTTAGACACTTCCATAGTGTTTCTGGTGGCTATACTAGTCTATATTGAAAAATGACCAAAATGCCCCCAGAGACCTGGCTCGGCCCCCTGTACCCGGTCCAACCGCACTTTTCCTAAAAGTTTAACCCAGGCTATTCTGACATATTTTCTCCCAAGGAATCCATTTTTGACCTCGGTTTTCTCAAATTTCAGTCCCAATTATGAATTCACCCATGGTAGACCCTATGTAAGGGATTTAAGGCTATTTTTGTCATTTCACTCTCTAGGACTTTTCTCACTTTGCACCCAACACGAACCCTATACAATTTTCCATTCTAAATACAATGAAATCATAAAAAATACCATAATCCAGTCCAAAAACAGTCCAAAACAGATCTGGACGATATTCAATAAAAATTGGAGAAAATGGAATTTTATGATTTCAATCCATAAAACACCTTCTTTTCACCTTTAATCACTTGTTTAACCATTTAATTACCCTTCCCACATGATTAATCCAAATTTGGGAAGCACCTCCCCTTAGGGTTTGAGCTTCCCAAAATCACAAAGTCATGAAAGCCAAGCTAATAACCAACCAAACCACCAACAACCAACATAAATCAACATATTAGGTAAGGTTTTATGATTTACCTTTGATTTCTCCTCTTTCTCTCCCTAAAACGTCACTTTTTCTCTCTTCTCCCTTGAAGATTAGCTTGGCTACACATGATTTCCATGGAGATCAAGGGTTTAGAAGAATAATTACACAAGTTGGAAGGCAAAATCACTTGCACACACAAGTTCTTATCTTAGTTTTTGCTTCCTTAAGCTCTCTTACAATATCTCTCTCATTTCCTTAATTAACTTTATTGCAAAAATAGGGTTCATGACATAATACTTGTACTTGAGTTTATCTTTATCAAATGGTGTCATAAGCTTTCCATTCAAATTGAGCTTATTCCTCTCCTTTTAGCTGGCCCAAAAAACGTCCTAAGGTCCCCTTTTAACATCAAATTGGGCTTCCTCGATTTTGTCCAACCACATATACCCATATATATTATTTTATGCTTAATTGAACATGTGTTCAACTTAATAAATTCTTATTTAAATCCCTTGGCTTTAGATGATGCCACTTGGCATGATTAATACCCAATCAAATATCCACCAATATAAGGAAAATAAGGGCTTTTACTTTATTCCATAATTTACCCAATTGTCATTACATTTTTCTCCAAATTCGCAATAGTTGGCTTTCTTGACAGATTTTTTGCCCTAACTTTGAAAAATCATAACTAATTTTGTAGACATCGTATGAGAGCAATTCTAAAGGCTATAGAACTATTATTGAGTTTAATTTCAAGAAAAAATATATCCTTTTGCTAGTTGGAAGCATATCATTCCCAGATTTTAATCTTTAGAAGCTGTTCTAGAAACTTTCCAGTTTTTCTGGGATAATTTCAAAAATTCATATCTTTTTGAATATAGCTTCAAATGATTCATATAACCTATCAAATTAAATCTTAGGATGTCTACTTTCTTCTTGTAAAATTTCATAATTTTTGCTTATCATTTGATCATCCAAAACCACATGATAAACTCACTGCCTCATAGGAAATTTCACTGGAAGCATAATTACTTTCTCCAAAATTCACCATTTTACTTTCTTTAATACCCCCAAAGATATAAGAAACATTAGGAAATAAATTTGGGACACCTGCTAAACAGGGGCTTAGCAGTCCACTTAATTCAAGCTTATTCCCAAAACTCCGATCCCAAAATTCAGGATATTACATTATTGGATTTTTCTTTCATTCTAGCCTAATTATTTATCTAACTGAGTGCTTTTGGCTTGCTTATTGAAATTTGAAAGGGTGTGTTTGGTTTGGATGTCTAGTTGTGTCGTTCTGATTTGTTAATGGAAGGACATAATGAAGGGGCTGAGAAAGAAACCACCCCTAATATTAATTATGCCAACCCTCTTAATCTTAATAGTAGTATGCCCACACCACAATCATCATAAGGGAGTGTGAAAAAAATAGACCTAGCTTGGCAATATATTTCAGTTAAGAAAGAAGGGAAGGTAAATGTTTTTACATGTCTTTTTTGTGGTTCAAGTTATAGGGGAGGTGGGATAAATTGGTTGAAACAACATTTAGCTAGTGTGAGTGGTCAAGTGAGCTCTTGCAAAAAAATGTTTCCATGATGTTAGAGCTAGAATGAAAGGGAAAAAAATGTTCATAATGATAAAGTAGAAGCAGACATTGAAGCTTGAGAGGTTAAGGAACCAATTGTTTCAAAGAGGAAAGCTCCTATGGCTAGGAAGGTTGATAGTTATTTTCACTAGTACAAAATTGCCCTTTTAGACTGCCACATTTAGACCGATTATAACGGATAAGGTCTAAAAAATTTGATCGGTAGCAGTTTTGTAATTATATAGAACTTCTAAGACCGGTTCTAAAAAAATGGTCTTAAAAAAATTATTTAGACCGGTTATAAATAAAACCGATCCAAAAATATCAAAATATTTAAAAAATAAAAAAATTTTAAACTTTTTAGACCGGTTATAATTAATAACCGGTCTTAAATATCAAACATTTAAGATCGGTTTTTATTAAAACCGGTCTAAAATATGACAAATTTAAAAATTAATTTTTTTTCACCATTTTAAGATAAGTTTTTATCGAAAACTGGTCTAAAACACTAGTGCAAAATTAGCATTTTAGACCGCTCTTTCAAGACTTGATATAGAGGATAAGGTCTAAAAAATGTGACTTGTGACATTTTTGTAAATATCGTAAACTTTTTAGACCGGTTCCTTATACATAAGGTCTAAAAGATGTTTTCTAGACAACCGGTCTAAAAAAAATATAAGATAATTTAAAAAATCATATGAAAGTATTTTTTAGACCTGATATTCAGAACAACCGATCTAAAAGATCATAAATCCTATTTCCCTTGCCTCCTCACCGCGCGCTCAATCATGTGTAACTCTGAAGCTATGTCATCTCTATTGTCTCTACTCTCTGCTGTTTGCATCGTCACTATTGCTATCGCCGATGAAATTCCAAAACTCGCCAGTGCTCTCTTCGCCTATTATGAGTTTGACCTAGTACTTTTGGCGTCTTCTTACTTGTTTGCTTTTTGTTTTGAGTTTGAATTTTTTGGATGCATTTTCTACATCTACACCCATCACTACTTCGATATGATACTATTTTCTTAGATGTCACATTCTCTTCTCAGATTTCGTTATTTGTCATCATTTAATCATTTAAGATCCTCATTTTTTCCTGACGTATAATTTGTGACTACCCATATTTAAATATCCAGAAATGGCGACCATGACGAGCTTGATCTGACTTATCAATAAGATTCAGTGAGCTTGTATGGTGGCCAGGTATGTATCGAGTCTTCAAGTTCTTTCATTTTCTTTTTAAGTCTCCAATCTTATGTGGTTGTCTCTAATGTTTTGAAAAGGGATGTTTTGATTTTGTGCTTGTATGTTGTGAAAATCAGAGTTAATGGAAATCATCAGTCTTGGAAAGTTGGTAGGCAAGGTTTTCTGGCTCGTGGATCTGGTAATGCTCAGTGTTTATCTTAGCTTGAGTATCTTGCGTCTTTGTTCATTATTATCTATATCATCTGTTGTGTAGTTGAGGAAGTGTAAGAAGGAACAATTATGTTGTTGTACTTCTGGGCAGCAGCAAGTTCACTATGTTGTACAAATTGAGAGCTAATTTTGTTGTTCCAGACACTGCATCTGAGGCTTTATATGGTTTTTGTGAGTTGATTTTTAAGCCTGACATGGTTTGTCCCTAAGTTAAACTTGATTTAGTTTTTGCATGGTGATTTTTGATATGTTTTTTGATAAATTGGTGCAGTATTTACATGTGTCGCTACTTGCTACAAAATGAATACCTAGTAAGCATCTTCAAACCTATTCCACCAGCTACCCAATTTTAATGTGGACAGTTCCTAATGCAAGACACAACTCATTTTTTTAATCATGTTTTCTATGGTGTCTCAAGAACCAGAGGAATTGTTTGAGACCATCTTCCAAGCACTGCTTTCATCTGTTGATCTGTTGTGATCACAAATCACCATAATTTATGCCTTTAAGTCCATAACGTATTAAGCAAACTCTTAGTCACTACTTGTTATTTTCAATTTCAACTGTTGATCTATATAAATGGATCTTCAATTCAAGTGGTCAAAAGTTAAAGTGTGCTATGAAAATCCCATCAATAAGTGATGTCCTATTTTTTGTGCAATTCTCTTGTTCCATGTATCTTTGAGTGTGCAAGATTTGGCACTTTTAAGTAAAAATTGTTCATATCTTAATTGTCAGATTATCCAAACAAGATATGACAAGTTTACAATTCTTCGATAAGAACATATTTGTCATATTTTGATTGAGAAGCCTAATAGCAAAGATGTACAGAGCTGCATATAAGTTTGGTACTTGTGTAAAATTTCAAGAAATGATAATAATATTGCTCTGACCATTTCCCTGCTTTGTGTAATAAGAGTGCCTTGAGATGTCAAAGGTCTTCTATGTGCTGTCTGAAGTGGCTTATTAATTTTAATAGTACTTTAGGAACAACATACCATAAGTCTGCAACTGCCATACGTATATAGATAGATGCTAGTTGTAAACACCAAGATTGGATTGGCAAAAATTACAAATGAAAAGATTTTCCTTTTTTAATTTATGACTTCATGTATAAAGGATTCCCACTAATCGAAATCACCACTTTATTAGTTTACCCAGCATTTTTTTATTTGCACCTTTATCTCTGAACATTCTTTTTTCGCGTTTATGAGCAAACAACTAGTATGATGACATTCTGCTTTACATATTTAAGGGGAAATTATCTCTTGGATATTTTCTCTAGTTACAATTTACAAGTTTTTTTATTTTTAGGTGTGGGTTCAATTCTGGACTAAGCACTGATTTTTTCTACCTTCTGAATCAGTTACAGCAATGCAATTCATTCCTCCTTGGAAATGTGTTCTTTCACAAATTCTTCCAATTCTCGGAAATGTGTAATTGTTAAGATACATGACGTTATTTATTTCATTTTCATTTACATGTATTTTGGCTCATGTTAGTTCATATATGTAGTTCATGAACCTTTATATGATGGATTGTTGTTTAATTAAATTGTTCACATTTTAATTGCAAGATTGAGATATTTTTTTAATTATTGTTAATTTTTTATCTTGTGAGTTGTTGTTTTTCATCATTTACTTACGGTTGTCATAGCTTACTTAAAATTATGTGATGGTAAAAAAATAGGGCACTTTTTTACTAGGGTGATTTTAAAATCCTTCCAATCCCAAAAAAAATCCCTATTTATTTTTTTTAAAAAATGTCACTTTTAAGACTGGTTGTTTGGACAACCGGTCTAAAGAGTTATTTTTTAGACCTATTGCATAACCAGTCTAAAAAATATCACACCTTTTAGACTTGGCTATATTAAGACCTCATCCAGAACTGGTCTAAAAAGTCATTTTTGTTAGATATGATTAGTTTTGATGATATCAAATATAGATATCAAGTATTGAAGTGAAAAAGGTTTGTATGACATACTTATTATCTTCATTGACTAACTACTATATTTAATGTTGGATATCTTATAGATTAGTCAAGAAAAGAAAGAAGAAGATTGAAGATATTTAAGAAGACATCTAATTGGGTTATGAAGAATGATAATCAATTCAAGAAGATATCTAGTTGGGTTATGAAGAAAAATCATTAAGTGGCAAAACAAGAAGAAAGAGATTGAAGAAAGAAGAACTTGCAAGATCACATGAGAATATCAAGATCCAAGCTATTAGAAAGTAATATCGGAGGTTTCTATTGTCAAACGGAAGTTGGAATGGGTCAATACAAAGCTAAAATGATGTATACGGAAGTTATGGTACCTCCAGGGATGATTACTCGAGTAATCACTCTAGTAATATGGCACTGCCTCATTTTGGAGGTGATTACTCAAGTGGCTACTCGAGTAATCTGCAAAGTTACTTGAAGATTACTCGAGTGACCACTTGAGTAATGGCACTGTGTTTTCACACGGTAGAATAGAGGTTTGGTATTTTGATGATATCTCTCTAACCACACGATAAATTGAGCTAAAACTAGTGGCATATGAAACTAGACCCCCAACATGAACTATAAACACCAAGATCACATTAAAAAGAGTTCAGATGAGAGAGAGATATGATCTATTGAAGTTGACACATGAAGCAGCGTCTTTTACCAGAGCAAGGTTCGGTATTTTGGACATAGCTATCAAATTACACATCGGATTGAGACGAAACTAGAGCCATATGAAATTAAACTCAAAGAGCTTTCCATGGATATATAATTTACCATATTTTAAGTTATATACTAAGAGCTAGGCCTTCTGGAAGTTGATGCTTGTGATTTCAGACTTTGTCTAAATGCAGAAGATATTCTTTGGATCATGACTTTCTATACAAAATTTGTTTTGAGCTGATTCTTGTTGCATTGGAATGTAGACGATGAGAGCTTTCCAGTGATATATAATTTTCCATGTTTCGAATCAAAATCAAGAATTCACTTGAAGGGCTTACTCGAGTAATATGCAGAATTATTTGAAACCTTACTCAAGGGACCGCTCGAGTAATGCAGTTGGAAATGCTCTCAGCCAAGATTTGAATAACATTACTTGAGGGACCACTCAAGTAATCTGCAAAGTTATTTAAGAGCTTACTCAAGGGATCACTCGAGTAACCAGAGAAGAAATCATCCAGTAGCTCTCGGCCAAGAAATGACAAACTTTACTCGAGGGACTACTCGAGTAACCAGATGTGAAAAGTTGTATTACTCGAGGGATCACTCGAGTAATCAGAGAAGAAATGCTCTCAGCCAGATTTTGAAAGGAATTACTCGAGGGATCACTCGAGTAATGAAGTTGGAATTACTCTCGGCCAAGATTTGGACAACATTACTCGAGGGAGCACTTGAGTAATCTGCAAAATTATTTGAACTATTACTCGAGGGATCACTCGAGGAACTAGAAGAAAAGAGAGGCTTACTCGAGTAACCACTCGAGTAACGCGACCAACAATGTATCTGAAGATTCTGAAAATCATGAGAATGTTTATGTAACTTACTCTTCTTGCTTCCAATCACTCTTACACTTCATTGTATTAGTGTTTAATGCATTTCTCCTGGAATATAATGAAGAAATGATGTGAAGATACAAAAGTTGACTTTACGGAAGCGAAGCGTTCACCAACCACAACGACTAGTTTTCAAAATCGAAGAACAGTCAAACGAAGCTACGCCACTCTAACGAACAGGTTGAAATGCTTCCAACGGCTATCACAACTCATGTATAAATATGGGAACATTCAACGAAGAACAACAACAAGAAACATGAAAAGATCATGAATCATCTACTCCAATCCAACTTCTCTATATTCTTATCTATTTTCTATATCATGTATATTTGAGAGAGAGATTATTTGTATTATACTTCAGTGTTCATTATATCTACTCTGTGAGAGAGTTTGTAAACACTTTCAACTATATTTCTGAATTGATCTCAAGGTATAGGGATCTTGAGTGGGTTGATTTCCTTACGAGAAAGTGTAGAAAGAATCACCGGTAAGACTTTCTGCTTGTAAGACTTATAAAGTGCAAGCAGTAGAGAACGTTACTGCTCATAAGACTTACATGGGTGTAAGCAGGAGAGAACGTTGCTGCTCGTAAGACTTGTACAGGTAAGCAGGAAGGAAAGATCTTGGGGATTGCTTTGCTCGTAAGATTTGCTGTAAGGGGGAGTATCTTGGTGAGAACTTTGTAAAGGCTTTTCTTGTGCCTGGATTAAACAAGAAAATAGTGGATTTAAAAATCTCAGGAGGAGCCTGGGGACTAGACGTAGGCCATCACAGATTGGACCAAACCAGGATAAATCACAGTTTGCATATTCTCTTCCCTAAGCTCTTATATTTCCAGCTTACATTATTTAATCTTACTGTTGATTTATGATTCATTACTTTCATATTTATTGCTTCCACTAAGATCCGAAAAGATTTTTAAAGTTCTTAAGTTTTTTAACTTACAACCAATTCACCCCCCCTCTTGGGTGTCAGCCAGTTCTAACAATTTTTACCCGGTCTCAAAAGTCATTTTTCCACTATTGTTTGCACCTAGGACAACTCCTTATGCCCAACCAAGCATCAAGAGTGCATGGGTAAGTCAAGAAGCACAATATAATGCAACAATGGCTTTTGCTTATTAGGCTTATGTGAATTGTGTTTTATTTAATGCAATGACTTGTCCCTTATTTCAGAAAGCTGTTGATGTTGCTACTACAATTGGGCCTGGGTTCATGGTCCCTAGTTTTCATAAGTATAAAGTTAGCATGTTGATAGATTGCTAAAAAGAACTTCAACTACTGATTAATAGCCATCAAACTAAATGGAAAGAAAATGGTTGCACACTTATGGCTGATGGTTGGATAGATGTTACACAATAAAATTTGATTAATTCCTTAATTTATTCATTCCATGGTATGGTATTTGTGAAATCATTTGATGCTTCGGATTTAGTTAAAGATGCCAACACTTTATTCTCACTGTTCACAGAAGTTACTGAGTGGGTTAGTCCTCAAAATGTAGTCCATGTGGTGACTAATAATACTGCTAATTATGTAGCATGTGGTACATTGATTAAAAAAAGGGTTAAGGAGCAATTTACCAACAAAATTTTAAGAAAGGAGCGTCAAGCACAATTATATTTTAAAGGAGGCAAAAATACATATAAGGAATTAAAAATGGAGCATCTAGCACAAAACCGTTAAATTTGACCTAACGCCGTTAAGGGTTTTCTTTTATAATTTAATGTCATTAGGTCAAATTTAATGGTTTTGTGCTGGATGCTCCACTTTTAATTCCTTATGTGTATTTTTGCCCCCTTTAAAACATAATTGTGCCAAACACTCCTTCCTTAAAACTTTGTTGGTAAATTTGCTCCTTAACTCTTAAAAAAATATAAAACCATTAATTGGTCACCTTTGCAGCTCTCTATTTGAATCTTATTTTGAAAGACATTGTATCCATGCCTCATGTGTTAGACCTTGCAAAGAATGATGAAATCAGTGTATTTGCATGTAATCATATGGTTTTTTTGTCATGGTTAGGGAATAGACCAGGTTGGAAGGAAATTATACGTCCTTGTGCAACAAGATTCATCATCACATTCATCACCCTTCATTGCCTATATTCACACAAACATGACTTACAAACTTTGGTTGTTTATCAGAATTTTGTGCAGTACAAATTAACAAGCACTGAACCTGGGAAATCTTTCAGTGCAATCATTATAAATAATTGGTTTTGGGATGATTACTTTGAAGTTGTGAGACTTGTGTTTCAGTTTATAAGATTGTTAAGGATTGTTGATTTGGATAAGAAACCGTCAATGCCTTATGTCTATGAAGGCGTGCAGAGAGCTAAAAATATAATCAAGGACATGTTTTAGAGTAAGAAGGAACTATACAAGCCTTACAAGGATATTATTCAAAGTCGTTGGGATAAGCATTTGAAAAATGAACTACATGAAGTGGCATATTTGTTGAATCATGCATTTTTGTATAGTCTTGACTTTGTTCGAAAGCATGGATTGATAGATGTTGTGGTCAATTTGTTTAAGGCAAACTCACCTGACAATGATGATCATTATGTTATAATGATGCAGCAAATCAATGTCTACCGTGAACGTAAAGAATCACTTGATAATATTTCATGTGAAAAAATGGCCTAAAAAATAGTCCATCATAAGTATATTAAGTTTTATATTTGAAAGCACATATTATACTGATAAAAAGTACTTGTTTACATACAAGAGTCTCCCTGCAGGATTTGATAAAATATATAAAAATTGTCCCAAATATTAAATTTAACTAATATAACCAAACAACTCCTATCTTGAGATCCACACACCTCAACATTCATTGTTTTGCCTTTGGAGTCATTAGCTTCTGTTGGAATATTTATTTATTTGAAACAGGGTGAGATTCAAAGAATCTCAGTAGTAACATACAATCAATCATATAAAATATGAAAATTAAATATGCAATGCACTATATAATGTAAAATGAAAAATCCATACTATATCGTGTGTGTACTATTTGGATCCCCTACTTATCCGTGTATCTCAGTTGAGTCCTTGACCATAGTTAGGTAATGTGCCCCAAGCACATGTTCATATCATAGAATATAGCAACATATAACATATCAACATTCACATAGTGTGTGAGGGATAGAGTTACTACCTTGTGTCCTTTTTTATAATAAAAAACAAGTTCCTTGAATTTCGTGTCAACATTTCAACTCAACAGTTAGGTCCTAAAAATCCAAATGTACAAGAATTAAGTTAAAACTCATTCATGTATCACTTTAGACTCTTCCAATATACTTTTATTGGTTATATTAGTCTAATTCTACAAAATTACCAAAATGCTAGGAACCCGATCTAAGTTCCTTTATACCCGGTCCGACCGTACTTTTCCAGAAATTTTTGACCCGGGTTATTCCTACACAAATTTATGTGCATAATCCATTTTTGACCTCGATTTTTAGAAAATCACTACCAAATGATAGTTTTCCTTGACATCTCCTATTTAGGGTTTTAGGGGTATTTTGTAATTTCACTTTTTAGGGCTTTTCTCACAAAGTAAAAACTTGTTACAGGTAAAGATGATCAATTAAATAGTACAAGTGTACACTATCATAATCAAGTAATACAGAAGTGAGTAGAGTATCATTCCCACGAGGATTGATCACTAAGCACCAAAATGAGTAATTTTAATTCTATTTAGTCGATCGATTAGTTGGTGATTGAGAGTACGAAATAAAAGATAAGCAAATATGAATGTAAATGATATGAAACAACAATGAGAAAAAGTCCTAGGGATTAGATTTCACTTAACAAATTCCGGATTGAATCACTTATCTATTCTAGCCCAATTTATTCCACATGATTGATAGTCGAGTTTCCCTAATTTAATTACTAGCTTCTTCCAAGGTCAAGCAATTCTATAATTAATTGCTAATCCAATATATTCCTATATGAATTTAAGCAATTAATTATGCATTAAAATTTATCGAACTCTATAGGACTACAACACTCATGAATATATTCCTATTTCATATACAAGTTATAGTTTTAATTATAGGGTCTACACACATGTATCTCCTTCTAGTCTCAACATATATATTGAAATCATTCAAAAGATGGCCAATCAAATGAAAGCGTTAAGAATAATAATTAAAACTCAATCATGAAAGAAAAATTAAAACCAGATTTAATATGTTAAGATTCAATCCGTTATTAGTAAGCTATGTCATCACCCCAGGAAAATGAAAATTTAGCACATGATAAAATTAAAAACAAAACCAAAATAAATTGACATTATATAAAGCTAGAATGAAATCCTCATAAATACTACATAAACTTGAATATTGTAATATCCCAATTCGGGATTAAGGGCTAATGACTCTGATAATTATTGTAATTAGTGTAATTAATCACTTTTAGAATTAATGTGAGGAGAATTTGGTATAAATGTGTGCGGTATTTAAGATCAATGGTTGAGATTTATTGATCATGGGTTGGAATCCTACGTTTTGCATTGTGTGAGCTCATAGTGGAAGAGATTAAGATATTGACATGTGGCATAGTGTGGGCCATTAGATGAGGCACAAGACGACAAAATATCACTTTTCTCTCTCTCTTCCCTCTCTTTTCGGTGGGTGTGGGCAAGGGAAGGGGAAAGTGCATCTTCATCATCATCTTTCTCACATCTCATCATCTCTCTCTTCTCTCCATTTTCGGTGCACCAAACAAGAAAAGAGGAAAGGGAAAGCTTTGATTTTGTGTAGGCATGATTCTCTTAAGCTTAAATCCTCTTCTCGAATGTTGTGCATCTCTTTGAGAGCTTCATTGTGGTGATTTCAGAATCTTGAAAGGTGGAGGTTTGTGTGTTGGTCGAAATTTGAAAGTTGGGGAATCAAGATTCTGGATTTTTCAAAGTGAAAAGGTAGGCATTTAGTGCATTTTGATATATTGTTTATGATTTTTGGATAAGTTTGGGAAAATCTGGAAATTTGCCCTAGTTATGCCAAATGTTGAATATATGAGTTTCATTGTGTTTGATGTTGGAAATGGTCCATTGTGAAGATTTTTGAGTATTAGATTTAGTTTGGAATGCTGGAAATGTGTTAAGAGAAATTGGAACATTGTGTGTATCATAAAGACCTAAGTGCATGATTGTGGTTAAAAGGGTTTTTGGAGTGTGAGAAGTTACCAATGTGTTCCCTAGTCAGTGCTAAGTGTGTAGGAGCTTTTGGTAGAGTTTGGGAACCATTGGGTATGAATTTGACCATCTGGTATTTTCTGTTATTTTCTGCGTTTCTGGTCTCTGATGCACAACACTCGAGTAGGGGAAGATCATACTCGAGTGCTGTGTGCATTTTCCTTTTTCTGCTTCGAGTTTTGCCTGGGTTTTATTAGTAGAGCTTGAGTGCACTTCTTTGTTCACGAGTGAAGTTGATATCATGCTCGAGTGAGCTGGGGATGCTCGAGTGATGGTGTGAGTCCAGAGTTGGGGTTGCTCTTGGGTCCTCACTCGCTGGCCATTGTTCAAGAGTGTGCTCTAACACTCGCAAGCACGGCCGTCTCACCCTAGCATTAGAGGTTATGCTCTAGTGAGCTTGTCCCTCTAAGGTAGCATATGCTCTCGGGTTGTCACTCATTGTGTTGCACTTTCGGGGACTCGAGCATATTTGGAGTCATCACCCAAGTGCAAAGTTTCATGCTCGAGTGATGTGAGCACCTTCTGGTCATAGTAGTTGCTCAATGTCAAACACTCTCAAGTGAGAATCGTTCTCACTCGAGTACGAGTTATTCATCACTCGAGTGAGGTCATCTTCACTCGAGTGATCCAGCCTAAAATCACTCTTTTGCCTTCCGAAAAGGGGTCTTCAGGGTAGCTTCCTCCAACCCTTTAGGCATATGTTTAGGCCTTTAATAGTCACCTAAAGAGTCCTAAATGATAACCAACTTAAAGTGTTATGAAATTAAGAACTTGGAAAAGAGATTGATCGGTTGTCCCTAATTTGATATAGGATTTGATATCTGTCGCCCTCGTGAAACCACGGTACCGGAGCCAGTCAGGAAAGATACAGGTAGTGACTCTTTCTTTATACCTTATGTGATACATTGTATGTGTGCTATGTCATTGTTCTGAGACGGATTCGTATGCTGTAAGTTTTGTGAAAGTTGTGTGAGCACCACTATACCAATAGTCCCTAAGTCGCTAACAACGGTTCGGGTAAGGGCTTTGTGCCTTCCCGTGGAGAAGTAGTTTTTTTTATAATCTCACTTTTGGAAAAGTCATATTAGGATAAAAGGTAGATTGTAAATGTGACTTGTGTTTAGATTGACAGTGATAGAAGTGACTTTGTTTTTTTAACCTTAAAGGGTCGGCGGTAAAAGGGGATAAGGTTAAGGTATGTTATATGTGATTATGTGGGCCGAAAGGCTAATTGTGAGCCAAAAGGCTAATTGTGGGCCAAAAGGCTATTTGTATGCACTGCCACGCCAATAGTCCCTGAGTCGCTAACAATAGTTCGGGTTAGGACGGTGTGCCTTCCCGGCGGTAAAAGGGGATGAGGGTGGAGTGTGATTTGTGTTGCTGCTGTTATGAGATGATTTGTTTACATGCTATGTGATTACGTATGGTATGAATGATTTGTTACTACTGAGATTCTTTATAATCTCACTCTTTCCAAATGACTAACCTTTTCAGACAGGGCGATTGGCTCAAAAGGAAAGTAGACAACTAGGAGTAGTTAGGATTACTCTGAGACTTTAGTGTTAGTTGGTTATCTTTATTTTGGTTTTAGGATTACTAAGTGTATATGAGATGTAAATGAATATTTTGGATATATAATCCCCATTGTTGGGAAACTTTAAACTCATTATATATTTATGAAGTAGCCCGGGGTTTGCCGGGATTTTAGTTCCGCACTCTGATATTTATTATGTGATTTGATTTCTCAAGTAATTATATTCGCAAGTGAATGTGAGACCAGGATTAATTACATTTTGAATTGATTTTTGAAATACCCCATCCCGCATTGAGGGATTATAAATTGTTGATTTCATTTTATTGGTCTCTATTTCACTTAAATTTCGTAATCCGGATGTAATTACGGTGAGGGGTTTACAAATATTAAATTCTCAAACATAAATATACAACCAAAAGATGTATGAAAAATATAAAAATCTAGCCATCTCTTTAGGAGGTAAAACCTTCCATGTAGGTGGCATACAAAAAGTAATACAATCTTAAGGCTTCCAAGATGTAGGCATGCAAAAAGTAATACAATGCATAAAATTAATTATAAGATGATGTAGTAAGTGGAGAAGAGATGAGAGTAATGAAATGGTGTGTAAGTAGAGAAGAGAGGAGAGTAATGGAAATGAAATGGTATGTGTGGAGCAGAGATGAGAGTAATGGATATGAATTAGTGTGTGTGAAATGTAAAGGAGAGGGTGGCTATATATAGGGGAAAATGGAGTAAGGTAGATGAAGTAGTAGATGAAATGTGATAGGTGAAGTAGTAGATAGAATGTGATAGATAAAGTAGTTGGTGAAAAGAAAGATGATGAGGTAGATGAAATGGTTGGTGTAATAGTAGATGATTCCCGCTTTCAACTTCCAAGCAAAATTCAAAATCCTTGGAGATAAAACTGGATTTTGATCTCAACATCAAAGTTGTAGAGCTCTTTCTTAGCTTTTTATCCATATAAAGAATATCTCAATCCGACATCTAGAGTTCCAGATATTGCCTGAAAACTGAAAGAGGGTCTAATTTAGTATTTTCAATAAATTCTATTTTATGCCAAAATCATTAATTATTTATTAATTACACCCAAATTTATTAAATTGAGCTCAAATATCTTCCATAAAATCATCATATAAGGGAAAATAAATATGTAAATATTTTACTTATCAGTGGTCAACATCAACTCTACACAATTTTTTGTCCTGAACACAATGGAATCATCATATTAATAAAATTCCAAATCTAACCCCAGATTCTAGCCTTGGCCTAAACTATGCTCAAGAAAGTAGGGGATGCAATTTTTGTGTTTTAACCTTTATAGCTTGCTCCTTTTCACTCCTAAATACTTGTTAAATCATTTAAACACATACTATACAAGATTTAAGGCAATTTGGGCAGTATAACCCCTTAGATTTTTCATTTCTCAAATTTACAAAACCAACAATCTAACGATAAATAAAACCAAGAATCACAACAACAACATCAATACACTAAGGATTTGAGATTTTTGAAGTTACATCTTGATTCATGGTGTTTCTCCCTCTAGGCCGACCACCCTCCCTCCCTCCCTCTCTCTCTCTCTCTCTCTCTTCCTTGAGATTTTTCTTGCTAAACCATGATTTTCATGAAGAATAAGAGATTAAAGGAGCTATTTTACAAGAAATGAAGCTTAATCACAAGGACTACAAGCTTACCTTTAAGTTTTCTTCCTTGAGCTCTCCTCCTTCTCTCTTTCTTGGGGTGTTAGGATGAAAACAAGGCAAGAAAGATGAAGCAAAGGCTTTATGAAATATCTTCTTATTTTCCCTTAATTATTATTATCCAAAAATAGGATTTTTAGGACACACTTTGTACTTGACTTTATCCCTTAACAACATAAGTCATAATCCTTCAGTAGCATTGAACTAAAGTCTCTTTCCCTTGATTGGCCCTAGATGACGCCTAAGGGCCCTTCATGCACACCATTTGGGCTTCAATTCCATTTATCAAACCACATGTACAATAAATACTATTTTGCTCTTAATTTGAACATATGCACAAACTTTATCAATTATAATTAAATCCCTTGCCTGAAGATAATGACACTTGGCACATTTAGGATTATAAATAATTATTTCCCTTCCTATTTCTCTTAATTGTATGAAAATGATGAGGAATTAGGGAAATAATATTTATTTCATGCATTTCCTAAAGTCTCTTATGTAATTTCTGTCCAATTTCCCATTTACTTTTCAACTTGATTTTCTTGACCAAGAATGTCTCAGATATATATTTACCCCTTATTTTCCTTAATGAATTGAAATAAATTCAATTAATTGAAAAATAATTAATCTTGTGCTTTATTGGCAAAATTACAAATTCGCCATTTCATTTTTGTTTTTATTTTGGAGCTATTTCCTTTTCTTTATCCATGGCCAAAATTTTCATTAATATTGGGCCAAATAATGTACTTTACTATTCCTCCATTTTTGGGCTTGAGTATTGGTCTTTTGGAAAACCCAGGAATTAATTCCATAACTTGTTCTAGCCCAATTCTCATGAAAGTGGAAGTTTACTAGCTTCTTAAATTCCAAGTTCATGAATATTCACCAATTCATTTCATTGAATATTTCAAATAATTACAATGCATATTGGTGAATAAAATTTGGGGTGTTACAGTTCTCCTCCTATTAAATAAATTTCGTCCTCAAAATTTGCTACACATACATAGCCATAAATTTCAGGTAATGTTTTCTCATATCTTCTTATGTTTCCCACGCGCTTCTCTAGGAGATAACTCCTTCCAGACAACTTTAATAAACAGGATGCTCTTATTTCTAAGCTGTTTCTCCTGCCGATTAATGATTTGGTCAGGTGTGACTTCATATGTCAAATCATCCCGCATTTCCACATCTTGATATTCAATCATGTGCTTTGGATCGGATTAGTACTTCTTTAATTGGGAAACATGAAAGACGTCATGTAACCTACTTAGGTTCAGTGGCAAAGCTATACAGTATGCTACTGGCCTAATCTTGGACAAGATATTAAATGGACCAATGTACCTCAGATATAGCTTCTTTACTTTTAGTGCTCTACCAACACTAGTGACTGGTGAAACTTTCATGAATACATGGTCGCCGACTTCAAACTCTATCTGTTTCAGCCTCTTATCAGCATAACTCTTCTGTCAGCTTTGAGCAGTCAGTAATCTCTATTTAATTAACTTGATTTTCTTGGTTGTCTTATCAACTATGTCTGGCCTAAGTAAGTGCCTCTCAGACAATTTTGTCCAGCACAAGGGCGATTGACATTTCCTTTCGTACAATGCCTCATATGGAGCCATTTGAATGCTCAAGTGATAGCTATTATTATAGGCAAACTCTGCCAGTGGAATGAATTTGTCCCAACTACCTTTGAAATCTAGTGCACATGCCCTCAGCATATCCTCAAGTGTTTGTATTGTCCGTTCTGTCTGCCCATCTGTTTGAGGATGATATGCAGTGCTGAATCTAAACTTAATACCTATAGCTTCATGTACTGCCTTCCAAAACTTGGAAGTGAATCAGGGATCTTGATCTGAGATGATATTCCTTAGAGTACTGTGTAGTCGCACAATCTCTTTGATGTAAATTTCCACTAGTCTATTAGGAGAATAATGGATGCTAATAAGTAGAAATTGACTGTCTTCAGGAATCTGTCAACTATTACTCATATCGCATCATAGTTTCTGAATTTGGGCAACCTCGTCACGAAATCCATGGTAATGCTCTCTCATTTCCACTTAGGAATCTCAGGGTTTTGTAGAAGCCCTGATAGTTGCTGATGTTCAACCTTTACTTTCTGACAAGTGAGACAACGAGTGATGAATCTAGTCATATCTCTTCTCATTCCTGGCCACTAATATAGGGACTTCAAATCATGGTACGTTTTGGTAGCCCTTGGATGTAGAGTATATTTACTCTTACGTGCTTCCTCAAGGATTTTTTGTTTCAGCTCTATCTGGGGTGGTACATATATCCGTTCCTTATACTGGGCCAACTTGCTGGATGACAAGTCATATTCTTGAGTTTCTCCTCTAGTAATCATATCTCTAATAGATAATGCTCATCTGTCTTGCAGCTGTGCTTCTTTAATTGCTGCTCTCAGATCATTATACACCTGATTGACAGTATTGTTGCTCATCAAGATTTGGCTGAACAGATTAAGATCTAAAAAATCCTCAATCAGTTTCTGCTTTTAAATCATCATGCTGCCACCTGCATCGATTTATAACTCAATGCATTAGCAACGACATTAGCCTTCCCTGGATGATATTTAATTTCCAAATTGTAATCTTTCAGCAACTCCATCCATCTGCGTTGTCTCATGTTCAGCTCTTTCTGATCGTACAGATATTTCAAGCTCTAGTGGTAGCAGTATAGCTCTACGGTCACACCATAGAGATAATGTCTCCAGATTTTCAAAGCAAATACAATAGCCGCCAACTCAAGATCGTGAATACGATAGTTCAATTCATGAGGTTTTAGCTTATGCAATGTGTATGCCACCACTTGGCTATGCTGTATCAACACATATCCCAATCCATGCCTATTGGCATATGTGTAAACAACATAATTAAACTATGGATCTGGGATCGTTAGCACGGGTGCTATTATTAATCTCTGCTTCAAATCCATGAAGCTCCTCTCACAACTATCGTCCTACACAAAATGTTGAGTTTTCCGAGTCAACTTTGTCAAAGGCAAAGCTATTCTGGAGAAATTCTGTATAAATCTTCTATAATACCCAGCAAAGACTTAGGAAACTACATATTTCAAAGACAGTCTCTGGCCTCTTCCAGTTTAGTACTACTTCCACTTTGCTAGGATCAACCGAGACCCCTTGCTGTGAGACTATGTAGCCCAGAAACTAAACCTCTGAAAGCCAAAATTCACATTTGCTCTTCTTGGCATAGAGTTGCTTATCCCTCAATATATTCAATAATATTCTTAGATGCTGCTCATGTATGGTTTTACTCTGAGAGTATACCAAGATATCATCAATGAAGACTACTACAAACTGGTCTAGATACAGATGGAATATTCAATTCATGTAGTCCATGAATATGACAAGTGTATTGGTCAGCCCAAAATGGCATCACAAGAAAGTCATAATGGCCATATCTGTCCTGAAAGCAGTTTTCGACACATCTTCTACTTTTACCTTGAGTTAATGGTATCTTGACCGTAGATCAATTTTTGAGAATGCGTAAGAACTAGATAACTGATCAAGCAAATCGTCAATTCTAGGGAGTGGGTATTTGTTTTTTATGGTTACCTTGTTCAATTTCCTATAATCTATACAGAGTCTAAGGCTTCCGTCTTTCTTCTTGACAAAGAGAACTGGAGCTCCCCATGGTGAGACACTAGGTCTAATAAACCCTTTATCTAGTAGTCCTCAATCTGCTTCTTCAATTCCGCCATTTCGCTTGGAGCCATTCTATATGGGGCTTTAGATATTAGACTTGCTCTAGGCCTAAGATCCATTACAAATTCTACTTCCCTATCCGAAGGTAATCCACTGATATCTTTTAGAAATACATCTAAAAACTCGTTCACTATAGGGATACTTTTTAAGGCTACTACGACCTCTGATTTCATGGAGAAAAATACCATATACCCTTGACAACCTTTTTATAGACATCTCTCAACTTCAGCGACCAAAAGAAAATTAAGGTTGATTTCTGTGCCGACTTTAGATTGCGGATTAGGGTATATAACCCTTTTTCCTTGACAGTCTAGCAACACACTAATCACAGTTAACCAGTTAATCCTAAGAATCACTTCTAGCTCTTGCAGTAGTAGACAAATCAGATCCATGATCGATTCATGCCGCTTGGCATTTACCACACAGTTTAAACAAACATTGGCTGTGACGATTCTAGCACCCTTAAGTGTAGATACAACCAAATCATACGAGAATTTGTGTACTCCAAGGTCTAGCCGTCTCACATAATCATAAGCAATGAATGAATGGCTAGTGCCCGAATCATACATAACATGCACTACGTTGCTATTGAGGGAAACCATACCTTGTATCAATTCCGGAGACTTTTGAGCTTCCTCTTGTGTTATAGGATAGACCTTGCCTAGAACTCTGGGCCTTGTCTCCTCTAGTTGACATTTCTGTGGGCAATCTTTGGCAATATGCCCCGGTTTACAATATATATAACAGATAGATTATCTAGTTGGATCTGGTTTAATTGGAGCACTATTGCAAGTTTTGCCAGGGTAAAATAGTTTATGACAATGCCAGTAGGTTATATTCCTCAAAACAATTTTGACCTCCACAGTCTCCTGTCTGGTTTAATCTTTTATTATCACCCTTAGATGGTCTACCTTAACCTTTAAGTTTCTGAAATGAACCGCTGCTACTAAATACACCCTTGCTTTGGTTATTTTTAACAGAATGCAAGCTCAACCAGTTCTTCTTAACAATACAACATTCTTCAACCGCCTGATTGAACTCTGTGTAACGCCTTGAAACCAGTTTTTCTTTCAACTCTAGCCTCATTCCTTCTATCATCATATCCGCACTCCATCCCTCGTCATCCCGATATTTGAGGTATTCAGAATATTGAGACAACCGAATATATCAATCTAGGTAATCATCAAAGCTCTTACAGTTTTGCTGTTGGATGCTGAGGAATTCTTTCTTTTTAACGCTTGACAGAAGGGGGAAAGTATTTCTGATTAAACTTCTCTTGGAATAATTCCCAAGTCACTGGGATATTTCTTCCCTGTAGAATCAATTCCGTATTCTTCCACCATCGATCTATATCGCCTTCTAGTTTATAGATTCCTAGCAGGACTTTGATTTCATCTGGGCACAACAGAATATTGAATATTTTCTCCAAGCGTGGCAGCTAGCCTTCTACTAATTGTGGATCATATTTCCCCCGAAAGATAAGAGGTTGTTACTTCTAAACCTGCCTACCCAGGTCTATACGTCAGCCTTAGGCTCAAGCAAAATATCCTCTGGTTGAGGTCCCTCAGGTGGATGATCATCACCTTTACCCCTCAACAGTTCCTCCAGATGATATTGCCTCTACTGCACCTCTCGCAGCTCCTCCCGAATTTCATTCATAGTAGCCTGCTGTTGAGTCAATATGCCCAAAATCTGTCGTTAGATTGGGTTAGGTCTATCCTTCTGATTTGTGTTATCACCTCGACCTCTACCTTAGCCTCTACCATTTTCTCCGGTTTGTTCCATCTCTATAATTCACTCTACATGAAAATAGAGAAGAAATAAATTTCATATGTATTTTTTTCATTTCATAATAATTCAGGTACACAGATATGTTGATATAACATACAACAGATATTTACAGTAGTTACAAAAAACTAGAAACATCACATAACCTATAAACTATTGTTCATCACATAATTTTCCTTTTCACATTATATAACTTAAGTTACATATAGCTTCCCAGGGGGTTACCCATTCTAAGATTACCCTAGGTTGAGCACGCTTAACTTTCTATATACTCATCCAAAATACTAACACCGGCTCTATCAGCTTTCATCCGCCGGTTCCATATGATTGTCCTCAACTCAAAATACATACTGACTACCTCCAGTCACCCAAAATATATTGACTGGGTCCCATATCACCTGATGAACATGTACCTCTGTACCAGGTCAGTAATGTATTCCAGAAACTCCCAGAAGTTCTCGTTCAGGCCCTGTTCAATGATATCAATCTTCTACCTATTCCAGTGGGCTAAGTCCGGAAAGAAGTTTATAGTGGTGTAGACCCAGAACTCATCGGCCAAATCAACCTCTAGCTGATCCCAGATCTGGTACAGAGACTCCACGCCCCTCAGGAATGCAAGATACTGGCCAATGGGAGTGGTATGAGCTTGCAACGCTATGCGATATCTGCCCCATATATAGTCCCACAACTTCAGATCCGGCTACAGATCATACTGTACATGCATAGTCTCAGCTTGAGAGTCATCAAGCTCAATCGAATCCTCCTCAAAGTCATCTGTCAGATGATGTCTTGTCTCCCTAAACAACGATCTAGCAGGTGACGCTGGCCTCAGCTCAGGACCAAATACAGGCCTCACTGTTACACTCTTCCTAGGTGTCTGTCTCATCCTAAGTCCTCCTGATGTGTAGTACTCTATGTACTGCTATCCCTCTGAAATCTACTTCTCCGGTGGAATCTGGTTCACGGACACATGCGACCCCCCATACTACTCACTTTCGCTGCATATGATTTCTTGTCACCATGCAAACAAGACTATATCAGCATACCATTCTGAAAATACCAGAACCACTTTAAGCTCTGACACCAAAAATGTCAAACCCCTTAACATTTTTGTATACACAAGTGATAAAGGCATAGTTCAACAGACATACAGAAATAGCACAAATATACTGATAAAAGTACTTGTTTGCGCACAGGAGTCTCTCTGCAAGGTTTGATAAAATATATACAAATTGTCCAAAATATTAAAATTTAACTAATATAACAAAACAGCTACTAGCTCGGGATCCACACACCTCAACTGCCTGTATTTGCTATTTTGCCTTTGGAGTCACTAGCTTTTACTGGAAAATTTATTTATTTGAAAAAGGGTAAGATTCAAAGAATCTCTATAATAACATACAACCAATCATATAAAATGCGAAAATTAAATATGCAATGCACCATATAATATAAAATGAAAAATCTATACTATATCGTGTGTGTCACAATGCTCAGGGCCAAATGACTGTTTAGATCCCCTACTTATCCGTGTACCACAGCTAAATCTCAGACCACAGTTAGATAATGTGCCCCAGGCACGTGTTCTTATCACATAATATAGCAACATACAACATATCAACATTCACATAGTGTATGAGGGATAGAGTTACTACCTTGTGTCCCTTTTTATAATAGAAAACAAGTTCCTTGAATTTCATGTCAACGTTTCAGCTCAACAATCGGATCCTAAAAATCCAAATGTACAAGAATTAAGTTAAAACTCATTCATGTATCACTTTAGACCCTTCCAATATACTTTTGTTGGTTATATTAGTCTAATTCTACAAAATTACCAAAATGTTAGGGACCCGATCTAAGTTCCTTTGTACCTGGTCCAACCGTACTTTTCCAGAAATTTTTGACCCGGGCTATTTCTACAAAGTTTTATGTGTAGAATCCATTTTTAACTTCAGTTTTCATAAAATCACTGCCAAATGACAGTTTTTCCTTTACATCTCCTATTTAGGGTTTTAGGGGTATTTTGTAATTTCATTTTCTAGGGCTTTTCTCACAAAGTGGTCAACATCAACCCTACACAATTTTCCCTCCTGAACACAATTGAATCATCAGATTAATAAAATTCCAATTCTAACCCTAGATTCCAACCTTGGCTGAAACTATGCTCAAGAAAAGGGGGGATGCAATTTTTGTGATTTAACCTTTAAAGCTTGCTCCTTTTCACTCCTAACCACTTGTTAAATGATTTAAACACATACTAAATAAGATTTAACGCAATTTGGGCAGTATAACCCCTTAGGGTTTTCATTTCCCAAATTTATAAAACCAACAATCCAACCCTAAATCAAACCAAGAATCACAGCAACAACATCAATACACCAATGATTTGAGATTTTTGAAGTTACCTTTTGATTCTTGGTGTTTCTCTCTCTAGGCTAACCACCCCCTCTCTCTCTTCCTTGAGATTTTGCTTGCTAAACCATGATTTCCATGAATAATAAGAGATTAGAGGAGCTATTTTACAAGAAAGGAAGCTTAATCACAAGGACTATAAGCTTACCTTTGAGTTTTCTTCCTTGAGCTCTCCTTCTCTCTTTCTTGGTGTGTTGGGATGAAAAGGAGGCAAGAAAGATGAAGCAAAGGCTTTATGAAATATCTTCTTATTTTCCCTTAATTATTATTATCCAAAAATAGGATTTTTAGGACACACTTTGTACTTGACTTTATCCCTTAACAACATAAGTCATAATCCTTCATTAGCATTGAACTAAATTCTCTTCCCCTTGGTTGGCCCTAGATGACGCCTAAGGGCTCTTCATGTACACCATTTGGGCTTCAATTCCATTTATCAAACCACATGTACAATAAATACTATTTTACTCTTAATTTGAACAAGTGCACAAACCTTATCAATTATAATTAAATCCCTTGCCTGAAGATAATGACACTTGGCACATTTAGGATTATAAATAATTATTTCCCCTCTTATTTCTCTTAATTGGACGAAAATGATGAGGAATTGGGGAAATAATATTTATTTCATGCATTTCTAGAAGTCTTTTATGTAATTTCTGTCCAATTTCCCATTTACTTTTCAACTTCATTTTCTTGACCAAGAATGTCTCAGATATATCTTTACCCCATATTTTCATTAATTAATTGAAATTAACTTCAATTAATTGAAAAATAATTAATCTTGTGCTTTATTGGAAAAATTATGAATTTGTCATTGCATTTTTTGTTTTTATTTTGGAGTTATTTCCTTTTCTTTATCCATGGCCAAAATTTTCATTAATGTTGGGCCAAATAATGTACTTTATTATTCCTCCATTTTTGGGCTTCAGCATTAGGCTTTTGGAAAACCCAAGAATTAATTTCATAACTTGTTCTAGCCCAATTCTCATGAAAGTGGAAATATACTAACTTCTTAAATTCCAAGTTCATGAATATTCACCGTTTCATTTTATTGAATATTTCAAATAATTACAATACATATTGGTGAATAAAATTTGGGGTGTTACATAAAGAAATTTGATAACTATATGATTATTTTGATATTTTCAGTAGTTTGTTAGTATTTGGAATTTGGATATATACTCTTCATAATTTGGATGGTGTGATGAGAAATTACATTATTTTTTAATTTTTTACTCCTCAGCAGTCTAGCCCGTGTTGGAAATTGTGCCCTAAGGGCCAATCATTGTACTTTGAACATTATTATTTTAATGAAATTTCTCCATTCTGTTATCATATTATTTTCATGTTAACTGTGATAATTGTATCCTTGGATAATTCATGAAGATTGTCCTAAAATGTCCTTATCGGTCTTCTATACAGGAGTAGAGATGAAACAAAACCAGTATGACTTTGATAAGATATGGAGATACGAATCAAAGTCTTAGGCACTTGTAAGAGTACAAGGTGTTGGACCGACCCACTATGAGAAAGCTACATGGATCAAGTCATAAGCTTTTCTCATGTATAACTACGTTACAATACCCTTAGACCTGAGGTCATCATGGATTCCTACATGAGAGTTGCTAACCTTGGAATTAGTCAAAAGTCACTTTTGATCGGTTGATAATAAAGGCTATGATTGGGCTTGGTGGTTTTTCATGCAAAGGAATATGAATGATCAAAATGGAATTTGTCCCTCACATTAGTAGAGAAATATTACTGGGCCCCTCGATGAGTGAGTCTGAGAAATGTATGGCCATACTACGATGGATAGGAGTTTCCATTTCTATTATCAGGCTACTCAGGAATCGAGAAAGTAATGGTCAAAAACAAGAGGATGACATTATCCATGCCTCATCATTGACCGATATATCGTGTGACAAAAGGAACGTGACATGGTTGTATGATAGGTTGCATCGTGTTAACGATCCTCATATGAATTAGGTAGTCATAATATCTTACTAGAGGCCACTTGCAACTTGTGGTTAGTACAGTTATTGGCTCATTGCCAACTTCATATGGGCCTACAGGGTCGCACACAAGAATGACCCAACACGAGAAAATGTTTAATTTAGGATGGACGAATTTTATATTTATATATATATATATATAATATAAAAAAATTTGTTAATAATATTATATGGATATGTATTTTGGAAATACATATTATATATATATATATATGTATATATATGTATATGTATATATATTATATGATATTATTATATTGTGTTAGTTTTAAATTTAATTTATTAAGATATATTAAATTTAATAACTAACATGATAGAGATATAGTATCTCAGATTTAATTTATGAAGATAAATTAAATTTGATGGCTCTTTATTTTGATTAAATAAATTGGTTAAATTAAAACTGTTAGACAGATTAAATTTAAACTGAATTTATTTAATTAGCTCATCAAGATAATTAATTGTTGATTAATTTTGAAATTAATGATGATTAATTTTGAAATTTGAATATAACCCTCATAGGTTATAAACTTGATAGAGCAGATAGACTTATACACGCATGAGAATTCAAAGCCGTAAGGGAAACCCTAGGAGACATTGGAGGCGCTAGCACACAGTCTCTGTTGGAGAGCATTCGTGTGGATACCGGTAAAGGGAGCGGACCTAATGTGTTGGCTCCTAGATATCGAAAACCCTAAGTTAAAAAAAGGTATGAGTTCTTTCTAACCCGATTTAAACGCCGTTGATAGATCCTCAATTAGGATCGGTGAAAAGTTTTATAATTCTTCCGCTGTGCCTGCCGATTCTAACAGCCCGGGTTGACACCGGGTTGGCTCCAGTCTGACCCACTCAACCTCAACCCCTTAGGCAATTCAATGTCTGGTTTGAGTTTAATAACCATGAGAATAACTTATCATAAAAAATTTGCTTACCTATTTCTTATGCTAACCTTCAAAATATATTCAATTTAATTATCACAATTAACAATGAATAAGAAAAATTTATGCATATAGTAATCAGAACACACACACACACACACACACATTTACATTTTTGAAAAATGGGGTGCAATAGGATAAATACAAGTTAATTTGAAAAATATAAACATACACACACACACACACACACACAAACACATAGATTTTCTGATTACTCTACATGCATACTTTTTTCATATTTATAGTCAATTGTGATTATTAAATTGATTGTATTTTGAAGGTTAGCCTTATAAACAAGAAAGGCAAATGCTTTGCGATGAGTTAGTCTTTAGTTAGACTTTGAGAATATCTCTTAAGAGAGATATCCTTGTTAGAGAAAGTTTTTAGGCTAAATATTAGTCTAAGAATCTTCCAACAAGGTTGTCTTTCCCATGGGATATATTCACAACAATTGAAGATTAACTTATTGCAAAGCATTTGACTTGCCCATTTATTATGCTAAACTTCAAAGTATAATCAATTTAATTATCACAATTAACAATGAATATAAGAAATTTAGGTATGTAGGGTAATCAGAATATATGTGTATATATATATCTATATATGTGTGTGTACATGTAACCCCCTCGTAATTATATCCGAAATACGCGATTAAAGTGAAATAGAGACCAATAATAATCAAAACTCATTTAAAATCACATCCTTGAGATAGGGTTTTCAAAAATTCCTTTTAAAATCTAATTAACTTAGTCTCATATTCACATTTTGAATACAATTACTATGCGAAGATAAATCACATTCATATAAATATCAGAGTGCACAACATAATCATCCCCGGCAATCCCGGGTACATACCTTCGCTAAAGATACATGGGGCACAATTGCCCATTACAATTCTTCAAATAGGGATTACACAATCTCATCTCAAATTTATAACCCTATATTCAACCGAATCATATACAGTCTTCACAACTCATTGATAACCAACTACCAACTCTCATCTTGAAGGAGTCCTAGCCGCTCCCTCCACGAGCCACTTGCCCTGTCTAAATTGTTGGTAGGGGAGGGTGAGATTCAAGAGTATCTCAATAGGGAAAAATTATCAATATGTAGGCAAGATAAGTGTTTAATGCATGACATGCTTGCATTACATAACTCGTGCACACATACAATGAAAAATCTATAAGCTCAATGATTCGAACGATACACATATGGCCATAGCATATATTGAAACATAGCTTTAAATCATTCATACATGTTCCACATAATCAAGCAAAGCAATAACATGCATCAACACATTAATACAATTATTAGAGCATACAGGAGAGATAAGTTCCCTACCTCCAGTCTTTTCTCCTCGATTTGTGTGCCAGCAACCCGGGGCTTCACATTCAATCCTACAATGTCAAATGTACTATTTAGACACTTCCATAGTGTTTCTGGGGGTTATATGAGGCTATATTGAAAATTTACTAAAATACCCCCAGGGACCAAGCTTGGCCCGGCCCCGCCCCGCCGTACCCAGTCCGGCTGTACTTTTCTTGAAATTTTGACATGGGCTATTCTGACATATTTTCACCCAAGGAATCCATTTCCAGACTCGGAATTATCAAATTCAATGTCAATTTACAAATTTACCCTTGGCAGCCCCACTTTAAGGGTTTCAGGGGCGTTTTAGTAATTATGTTTTTTCGGCCTTTTCCGAAAAAGTGACCAACTGTAACCCCACCTAATTTTCACTCCCGAACTCAATGGAATCATCAAATCATTGAAAATCCATCTCTAACCCCTCCAAACTATCCTTGGACGAAATTCTCAATTCCCGGGGAAAAATTGGGGTTTTTCGGTTTCGGCTCCGTAAATGCATTCCTTTCTACTCATAACCACTTTATTGACTATTCCATTAGGTTACAACTACCATTTAGTACAAATTTTGGCAGCATAACACTACTAACACAACATTTCCAAATTTTACAAACAAAGACAATCCGGCAAAATTTTACTGATTAAATTGTCCACAGCAGCCAAAATAGTCAATATACAAAAGTTTGGAAGTTATCTCAAGCTCCTAATAGCTTCTCCTTGACTTGGCTGAAAACCCTAGCCTCTTGAACACCCAATTTGCTTCTCAAACACCTTAAATAACATAGAAGAGAAGCTTAGGAACAAGGTTATACGCATTAGGTATGAATTCACCCAAGAAATCAACCTACCTTGTAAGTTCTCTTCTCTTTCTCTCTCTAAAAGCTCTCAAACTTTCTCTCTCTCTCTTGGCTTCTGGTTCAACACGAAAATGAGAGCTGAAGATGATGAGAAAATGTTTTAATTTCTGTAACACCCCAAATTTTATATTCACCAAATATATTGTAATTATTTGGGAAATTCAATAAAATGGTGAATATTCATGAATTTGGAATTTATGAATTTCATAAATGTTCAATTTCATGGAAATTGAGCAAAAATAATTATGGAATTAATTTGGGTAATTTAAAAAGCCCAATATTAAGGTCCAAAAATGAAGGAGTATTAGAGAAAATATTTGGTCCAAAAATAGATAGAAATTGGCCAAAGAAAAATAAGAGAAGAAATTGGATTAGAAAGATAATGGTAAAATCGTAATTTTGCCAAAATAGCACAAAATAAATTATTTTTCAATTAATTGAAGTTAATTTCCATTAATTAAGTAAAATAAAGTTTAAAAATATATTTAGAATATTTTGGTCAATTAAATATGAATTTATGAAAAATTTGAGCAAAAAGTGCAATTTTGACCAAAATTGAGACTTTACGTGTATACGTAACCGGAACAAGTTGTGAAGCTAATTGAGACCATAGGGAGGGACCCCTAGGTGTCTCCTATACATTTCAAGAGGAAGGAAATATTGGTTAGGCTTAATGAGCTAGTTACATGTACATAGGGTTTATGTATATAAAATTGATTTTGGAATTTTTGGAAATTCCATAAATCATTAAAAAATCATATAATATAATAAAAAAACTTTATCATCATCTTCCTCAGCTCATTTTCGTGCCCAAACAGACCTGAACTAGTGAGAGAAAGTGTGAAATTCTAGAGAGAGAAAAAGAAGAAAAACTTGCAAAGGTAAGTGATTTCTTCGGTAAATCGGTTCCTAATACGTATAATTCCGTTCCTAAGCTACTCTACTATGTTATTCAAGGTTTGGAAAGCTCAAATTTGTTGTTCAAGGACCTAGGTTTTCAGCCAAGAAGAGAAAAAGCCAGTGAGAGTTTGAGGTAACTTCCAAACCTTTGTATATTGTCTATTCTGGCTGCTGTGGGCAATTTAATCTTTGAAATTTCGCCGAATTGCTATTGGTTTTAAATTTTGGAAAAGTGTGTGCCTAAGGGTTATGCTGCCCAATTTTAGTTCAAATGGTTGTTATAACTCAATTAGATGGTTACTAAAGTGATTAGGAGTATAAAGGAATGCATTTACGGAGTTGAAATCACAAAACATCAATTTTGCCCGGAGGACTCCATAATTTTGGTCAAGGCCAGATCTAAGGGTAGGAGTTGGATTTTCAATAATTTTATGATTCCATTGGATTCAGTGGGAAAAGCCCCTAAAACCCTAAAAGTAGGGCTACCAAGGGAAATTTCATAATTTGGCATTGAATTTGGTAATTTTGAGTCCGAAAATGGATTCCTTGGACAAAAATATGTCAGGATAGCCCTAGTCAAAAATTTAGGAAAACATGTCATCGGGCCGGGTACAGCGAGGCCGACCCGAGGTCCCGGGGGCATTTTGGTAAATTTTCACCATATCCTAATATAACCATAAGAAACACTATGGAAGAGTCTAAAATGATACTTGGATAGGTTATGACATATTTCTTGTACATTTAATATATTAGGACTAAATCGGGAGCCGAAAGTCAACACGTTTCACGAGGCACACAAAAAGGGGTCGATAGAATTTTGAGGTAGGGACATGATCCTTCATACATCATACCATAGTTTTATGATTGTGTAGATGCCCTTGTTTGTAAATGCGCTTTATTAATCAACATGTTTTGCCCAGAGAGGGGCCAGTAGTGCTAAAGGCACTTACATTGGAGTTGGTGGAAGACCAACTAGTGCAGATTAGTGGGGCTGGGCCCTACTCATGTATACATGCAGATGATATATTTATATTGTTCATTAATTGGTGCATACATGGCATATATCATATTTACTTTTCGCATTTTCTATGAACAATAGCATGTTTCTACTGGGATTCTTTGGAATCTCACCCCTTTTTCAAAACCAAACATCTCAGCGGGCACTAGTGGATCAAAAGGCAAAAATGTAGACCAAGGGAAGTGACTGGCATGTGCCTCGAGGCAAATACAAAGTTCATGGTTATAGATAGTTTATGTCTAAAATTCTTTTGGATATTTTGTAATAGTGGTGTATATTGTAGCATTCTGTATGGTTGACTTTGGACTGTAAACAAATACTTTTATCAGTATATATGTACTCTTCTGTATGCCTGTGGAACTTGGTCTCTATTACTCTGTATATATCGAAATGGAAACGGGTATTGACAATTTCCATGCTGATGTCATCTTTTATTTTGATGATGTCATAATTCCCATTTTCGGATTTTCTGCCCAAACTTTAAAAAATAATAACTAATTTTAGAAAACTCAAATGAGGTAATTCTAAATCCAAATGAAATATATTTAACTCCTCTTCATAGGAAAAATATTGTCCATTAATAAAAATCACCACACAATTCCAGAATTACATAAAACTCATCACTACCCCAAAAGAGAGTTCAGTTTCCATCCCAAACTTTGGACAGTCATATCTCCTAGTTCACAAAACGAAATGGCACAAATTATATGTCTGTTTTGAAGCTTGAGATGTGAACTATAAGACTGGAAAGTTTCAGAATTTTTAGACACCATTTGTTCATTCAAAACGTTCACACAAACTGACTGCCCAGAATAGAGTTTCATTGGACAGAATTTCAGATTTTGCATCTTTGCTTCAATTGGTTCCATTTTCATACCAAACATCATTCCCACATAAATTTTCACAAAGAATCCATTGGAGACACCAAATCAATCAAATTCACATCACATTGACATGTTTTCACAACAATCTCAACATGTCAACACAATTCACATTCAATTCTTCCCTCTATTCTAAGTCAATTTGGATGTTAATCCACAATTGAACTCAAATACAGGGTTTCAACTGATATAACCCCTTCCGTAATTATATCCGAAATACGCAATTAAAATAAAATAAAGACCAATAATAATCAAATAACATTTACTAACCCATCACATGATGGGATTTTCACGAATACTTTTTGAAATCATTTATAAACATGGTCTCATATTCACATTTCGAATATAATTACTACCCGAAGATAAATCACATTCATATAAATATCAGAGTGCACAACTTAATCATCCCGGCAATCTCAGGTACATACCTTCGCTAAAGATACACAGGGTACAATTGCCCATTACAATTCTTCAAATGGGCATTACACAATCTCATCTCGAAGGAGTCCTAGCCGCTCCCTCCACGAGCCACTTGCCTTGTCTAAATTGTTGGTAGGGGAGAGTGAGATTCGAGAGAATCTCATTAGGAAACAGATACCATAATGCATGCATGATAGATACTATGTGTATGACATGTTAGCTTTATCTAGATGCGTGCCCCATAATGATATTTCTGCATGCTCAATATTTCATGTAACAAAACTATGGCCACAGTAAAACAGAAACAGAGCTTCATTTATTCAAATATACTCTACACAATCAAGTAAAACAATCACATACATCACTACACAAGCAAAGATATCAAATACATGCAAGTAAGGTAAGTCCCCTACCTCCAGTCTTTTCTCCTCGATTTGCGTGCCAGCAACTTGGGGCTTCACATTCGATCCTACAATGTCAAATGTACCATTTAGACACTTCCATAGTGTTTCTGGGGGTTATATGAGGCTATATTGAAAATTTACTAAAATACCCTCAGGGACCCGGCCCGGCCCCGCCGTACCCGGTCTGGCTGTACTTTTCTTGAAACTTTGACATGGGCTATTCTTACATATTTTCGCCCAAGGAATCCATTTCCCAACTCGGAATTATCAAATTAAATGTCAATTTACAAATTTACCCTTGGCAGCCCCACTTTAAGGATTTCAGGGGCGTTTTCGTAATTATGCTTTTTCGGCCTTTTCTGAAAAAGTGACCAACTGTAACCCCACCTAATTTTCGCTCCTAAACTCAATGGAATCATCAAATCATTGAAAATCCATATCTAGCCCCTCCAAACTAGGCTTGGCCGAAATTCTCAATTCCCCGGGAAAAATTGGGGTTTTTCGGCTCCGTAAACGCGTTCCTTTCTACTCCTAACCACTTTATTGACTATTCCATTAGGTTACAACTACCATTTAGTACCAATTTGGGCAGCATAACAGCCCCACACACCCATTTTCCATTTTTTAAACCAATGACAATCCGGTGAAATTTCACCAATTAAATTGTCCACAGCAGCCAGAATAGTCAATACACAAGAGTTTGGAAGTTACCTCAAGCTCCCACTAGTTTTTCCTTGTCTTGGCTGAAACCCTAGCTTCTTTTAACACCAAAGGAGGAGCTTCCAAACCTTAAAGAACATAAAGGAGTAGCTTAGGATCGGAGTTATACGCGTTAGGAGCTAGATCACCGGAGAAATCGGCTTACCTTGCGAGTTCTCTTCTCCTTTCTCTCTCTAGAAATCTCAAACGTTTTTCCTCTTGTTCAGCTGAATAAAATGACGGTTTTGAAGCTTGGAGGAAGAAGATGATATGTTATATTATGCTTATGTCATTATTCCCTTATGATGATGTCATAATTCCAAAATTGACATTTTCGGATTTTCTGGTAGATTTCTGCCCAAACTTTGAAAAATCATAACTAATTCTAGAAAACTCAAAATGAGGTGATTCCAAAGCCAAATGAAAGATATTTAAGTCCTCTTCATAGGAAAAATATTGGCCATTACTAAAATTCACCACACAATTCCAGAATTACATAAACTCATCACTGCCCCAAAACAGAGTTCAGTTTCCATCCCAAACTTTGGACAGTCATATCTCCTAGTTCACAAAACGAAATGGCACAAATTATTATCGATTTTGAAGCTTGAGATGTGAACTATAAGACTGGAAAGTTTCAGAATTTTTAGACACCATTTGGTCATTCAAAACGTTCACACAAATTGACTGCCCATAATAGAGTTTCACTGGACAGAATTTGAGATTTTGCATCTTTGCTTCAATTGGTTACATTTTCATACCAAAAATCATTCCCACATAAATTTTCACAAGGAATCCATTGGAAACACCAAACCAATTAAATTCACATTCCATTGACATGTTTCACCAATAATCACAACATGTCAACATAAGTCACAGTTCAAACTCACATTGCAATTCTTTACTTTCCAAAGTTCCAAACCAATTCCAAGGAACTCACACACATGGGATTCCTCCCACTCAATCTCACAACAAATCAACCCTAACAATTGATCTTCAAGTTACCAATGAGTTTCCTCTTCGGTAACTGACCAATTGGTCGGTAACTTTACCCTTTTACCCCTGATTATGGCAATTCCTCCTGAATCACCACTAAACACATCATACGTTTCCATTTAGCCACAATATGTGCCCTCACTCTATTTTAAGTCAATTTAGATATTAATTCATAATTGAACTTAAATATTGGGTTTTGTAGCTGCTCACAACGTATACGCTTCACAGTTCACATCATAATCTCCAAAAGGATCCATTTATCACTAATCACGTCTGCTTTTGGAGTCATCAACCCTTAATCACAATTTGGGATCTTGCTAAACCGGGGCTTAGCAATCCACTAATCTCAGGCTTATTCTCTAGCCTCGAGTCTCAAAATTCGGGGTTTTACATTTCTCCCCCCGTTCAATAAATTTCGTCCTCGAAATTTGTCATAACACTTAATCCAAAAACTACGGATGCTTCTTCACGACAGCTTCCGTTTCACAATTCATTTCATATGGGACGGTCTCCTCTAGACCGCCCACACACAAATGATACTCCACAAATCCGATTCTCGCAAGAATCTTAAACAATGAATGCAACTCAGTTGGCATACACTGCAATCAGCCCATTTCATGATTGCCACACAAACCCAATCACCATACATTTTGCCAAACAAATGCAATCGCTTCCACATATTATTGCCACAAAACTCTATAATCACATAACCAGAATGTCATAAGCTCTAAATCATGAGCCATAAAATCTCGGTAGTTGGGCAGCATAGGCCACCATTCTGCTCAACTCAATCTTGTTATCCCTTCCAGGAATAACTCAACACATTACAAATTCATTACACTAAATGACAACTTTTGCTGTGAGCACAAATACTTCAACTTTTTGTTATATCCATTTTCACCACATCACCCTACCCGCACACCCACCAGTGACTCCGCTAGTGGTAACCGGGACTTTTGGGTATCAACACAATATTACTTCTGTATCAACTTTCATGGTGTCACCCTCACCCGTACACCCACCAGTGACTCCGCTAGTGGTAACCGGGACTTTTGGGTATCAACACAATATCACATCATCTAGTCACTCCGAAATCTCAATTTCTTCTATCCAAAGTACCCGACCGTAAAAGCCCACCTAGAGTCTCAGTCTCTTCTATCCAGGTGCCTTTTATTGTCACACCCCCCCTTAATGGGTGCCCACGCTTCCGCTGCGTGGCTAACTCCCACATCACACCCGTCCGATGGATGCCCGTGGGTTACCGGACTCACAATTTTATTGTCACACCCCTTCAGAGTGCCCACCCCCGTGGCCAACTACGTACCAGGGCTACGATGGCCGTCCCCTGACCGGGACTGGCAGGCAGCTGGGTTACTCAACCTTCACCCATGACTCACAAGAAAATCTACTTCCTTATCAAACGTACATTGCAGACTCTAATTTTACGCACCACCTTCTGGCCTCGGGTCAACACCAGTGCAACCAACGTGGTGGCTAGCCAGGCTGGCCATGCCAGGGTAATTGCCCTCACAACCAAGAATCCCCGATCATGTAGTCGAATTCACCATCAGCTAAACTAGCTCTGCTCTGCTACGCCACACCTCAATCCCAGCTCATTCACAACTATCACAGATTCACAATCACACTTCACCCTCTTCCGCTTTTACCGCCGGGAAGACACACAGTCTTTACCCGAACCATTGCTAGCGACTCAGGGACTATTGGCGTGGCAGTGCATATACATAGCCTCGCGGCTCACAAATAGTCAATCCCTCATAACTACCGCCCCAGCGGAATGGTCCTCCGCCATAGGAATCACCCCATTCGGCCGCAGGTGAGAGACTCACAATGCACAATTGCAACAAGCTGGAACCAGGTATTTTAATAATTCCACCCACCACAAATTCTTTTCACCAAACTAGGATCCTTCAAGACCCCTTTTTCACAAAATAATCTAGACTTTGAAGTTTTACCTCCCGAAGACATCACTAACACATTGCACTTTCTGCAAACTTGAGCTTCTGCTCAATGTTGTACTCAAACACATCACATTATCACGCTTCCGCTGCACACTCTGAGGTCTTTCTCCTCATCTGTGCTTTAACAATGTCAAGTTGATTTAACAGAAGTCCCATAGGAATCTCCCACCACAACTGACAACATTCACAACATATATTCATTTGTGTCAGACCTTGGCCCGATTCAATTTGAATCATTGAAAGCCACCACTTCGTTGAGATCCCATACTCCCAGAGTTCCCAGAGCTCTATTCTACGATTCAACGTCATGGCGAGTGCACACTAAGGTTCGTCGTCACTGCAGCTGCACATTAGGGTTTGTCGTCACGGTGGTTGTCATAAAAATTTTTTTTTATATTGTCACACCCCTTCAGAGTGCCCACCCCCTGGTCAACTACGTACCAGGGCTCCGCTGGCCGGCCCTTACACTGAGCCTGGCAGGCAGCTGGGTTACTCACATTTCACCCAGGACTTACATAGCCCCCGTATCTCCACCGCCCTGAAGGCACGGTCCTCCCACTGTGTGCCACACACACCCCAGTGGGCCGCAGGTAATAAACACACAAATAGCCGCTCCGATCAGACGTCGCCGTAGGTAGCCCTCTCCGATCAGAACTCCCCATAGGTTGCCTTCTCTACTTCGAATCCTCGTAGATAACTCTTTTAAATTCAAATTCTCCATTCCATGTGCCAGATTAACACTAGCAACCTCAGGATACCTTATACACGTTTCAATTCCAACCTAGTACCACAGACCATCCAGGTCCGATCAGAAGTCGCTCCGATCAGACGTCGCCGTAGGTAGCCCTCTCCGATCAGAACTCCCCGTAGGTTGCCTTCTCTACTTCGAATCCTCGTAGATAACTCTTTCAAATTCAAATTCTCCATTCCCTGTGCCAGATTAACACTAGCAACCTCAGGATACCTGATACACATTTCAATTCCAACCTAGAACCACATCCTGGTACCACAGACCATCCAGGTCAAATCCAATTCCTAAGAATCAGCTCAACTATTAAGTCTGATCCTTGGATCACAACTCAATTCTCAACCTCAGTTGAACCGAAAATTACTTCCCTCATTTCCACGGAGCATCACAAATCCAACGCAAATCCAAATATCATTGCCAGCCTAGGGCACACCGGTCCCCTAGGTCTTAAGGCCTTTAAACATACAAGCTCAGTATGACATCACTACATATAACATCATACTACCTTAGGTTTCTTACCTAATATCTAGGTTGGACATAACACCTAGAAACTCAATATCACATTCCTGGGAAATCATTTTCTTCCACCTCTGGGTCTACACATCAATTCTCAGGCGAACCACTGTATCTTTCGATTCTACAATGATTCTCCACTACAGAATAACCAAATAATGTACACACATAGTCCATAAATCTCATATATCCACAAAAAAAGGGGACCTTAATGTGTATACCACAACAAACAAAGTCATCTCTTATGACTTAAGGCAGCAACTATTGCTACTATCCTAGCAAATTCCCATCTTTGCTAGGAACTGCAGCTCTGATACCAAAAATGTAACCCCCTCCGTAATTATATCAGAAATACGCGATTAAAATGAAATAAAGACCAATAATAATCAAATAACATTTACTAACCCATCACATGATGGGGTTTTCACGAATACTTTTTGAAATCATTTATAAACATGGTCTCATATTCACATTTCGAATATAATTACTACGCGAAGATAAATCACATTCATATAAATATCAGAGTACACAACTTAATCATCCCGGCAATCTCGGGTACATACCTTCGCTAAAGATACACAGGGTACAATTGCCCATTACAATTCTTCAAATGGGCATTACACAATCTCATCTCGAAGGAGTCCTAGCCGCTCCCTCCACGAGCCACTTGCCCTGTCTAAATTGTTGGTAGGGGAGGGTGAGATTCGAGAGAATCTCAGTAGGAAACAGATACCATAATGCATGCATGATAGATGCTATGTGTATGACATGTTAGCTTTATCTAGATGCATGCCCCATAATGATATTTCTGCATGCTCAATATTTCATGTAACAAAACTATGGCCACAGTAAAACAGAAACATAGCTTCATTTATTCAAATATGCTCTACACAATCAAGTAAAGCAATCACATACATCACTACACAAGCAAAGATATCAAATACATGCAAGTAAGGTAAGTCCCCTACCTCCAGTCTTTTCTCCTCGATTTGCGTGCCAGCAACTCGGGGCTTCACATTCGATCTTACAATGTCAAATGTACCATTTAGACACTTCCATAGTGTTTCTGGGGGTTATATGAGGCTATATTGAAAATTTACTAAAATACCCTCAGGGACCCGGCCCGGCCCCGCCGTACCCGGTCTGGCTGTACTTTTCTTGAAACTTTGACATGGGCTATTCTTACATATTTTCGCCCAAGGAATCCATTTCCCAACTCGGAATTATCAAATTAAATGTCAATTTACAAATTTACCCTTGGCAGCCCCACTTTAAGGATTTCAGGGGCGTTTTCGTAATTATGCTTTTTCGGCCTTTTCTGAAAAAGTGACCAACTGTAACCCCACCTAATTTTCGCTCCTAAACTCAATGGAATCATCAAATCATTGAAAATCCATATCTAGCCCCTCCAAACTAGGCTTGGCCGAAATTCTCAATTCCCCGGGAAAAATTGGGGTTTTTCGGCTCCGTAAACGCGTTCCTTTCTACTCCTAACCACTTTATTGACTATTCCATTAGGTTACAACTACCATTTAGTACCAATTTGGGCAGCATAACAGCCCCACACACCCATTTTCCATTTTTGAAACCAATGACAATCCGGCGAAATTTCACCAATTAAATTGTCCACAGCAGCCAGAATAGTCAATACACAAGAGTTTGGAAGTTACCTCAAGCTCCCACTAGTTTTTCCTTGTCTTGGCTGAAACCCTTGCTTCTTTTTACACCAAAGGAGGAGCTTCCAAACCTTAAAGAACATAAAGGAGTAGCTTAGGATCGGAGTTATACGCGTTAGGAGCTAGATCACCGGAGAAATCGGCTTACCTTGCGAGTTCTCTTCTCCTTTCTCTCTCTAGAAATCTCAAACGTTTTTCCTCTTGTTCAGCTGAATAAACTGAAGGTTTTGAAGCTTGGAGGAAGAAGATGACATGTTATATTATGCTTATGTCATTATTCCCTTATGATGATGTCATAATTCCAAAATTGACATTTTCGGATTTTCTGGCAGATTTCTGCCCAAACTTTGAAAAATCATAACTAATTCTAGAAAACTCAAAATGAGGTGATTCCACAACCAAATGAAATATATTTAAGTCCTCTTCATAGAAAAAATATTGGCCATTACTAAAATTCACCACACAATTCCAGAATTACATAAAACTCATCACTGCCCCAAAACAGAGTTCAGTTTCCATCCCAAACTTTGGACAGTCATATCTCCTAGTTCACAAAACGAAATGGCACAAATTATTATCGATTTTGAAGCTTGAGATGTGAACTATAAGACTGGAAAGTTTCAGAATTTTTAGACACCATTTGGTCATTCAAAACGTTCACACAAACTGACTGCCCATAATAGAGTTTCACTGGACAGAATTTGAGATTTTGCATCTTTGCTTCAATTGGTTACATTTTCATATCAAACATCATTCTCACATAAATTTTCACAAGGAATCCATTGGAAACACCAAACCAATCAAATTCACATTCCATTGACATGTTTCACCAATAATCACAACATGTCAACATAAGTCACAGTTCAAACTCACATTGCAATTCCTTACTTGCAAAGTTCCAAGCCAATTCCAAGGAACTCACACACATGGGATTCCACCCACTCAATCTCACAACAAATCAACCCTAACAATTGATCTTCAAGTTACCAATGAGTTTCCTCTTCGGTAACTGACCAATTGGTCAGAAACTTTACCCTTTTACCCCTTATTATGGCAATTCCTCCTGAATCACCACTAAACACATCATACTTTTCCATTTAGCCACAATATGCGCCCGCCCTCTATTTTAAGTCAATTTAGATATTAATCCATAATTGAACTTAAATATTGGGTTTTACAGCTGCTCACAACGTATATGCATCACAGTTCACATCATAATCTCCAAAAGGGTTCATTTATCACTAATCACGTCTGCTTTTGGAGTCATCAACCCTTAATCACAATTTGGGATCTTGCTAAACCGGGGCTTAGCAATCCACTAATCTCAGGCTTATTATCTAGCCTCGAGTCTCAAAATTCGGGGTTTTACATCGACGCTGCTCACAACACACACGAATCACATTCGATTGCCAAATCACATCATATTCTCCAAAAGGGTTATTTATCACTAACCACATCCACTTTTGAAGTTATTAACCCTTAATCACAATTTGGGATCTTGCTAAACTGGGGCTTAGCAATCCAATAATCTCAAGCTTATTCTCTAGCTCGAGTCTCAAAAGCTGGGGTATTATAGTACACGCATATAAACAGTCACACACACACACACACACACACACACACACACACACACACACACAAAGACACACATTTTTTTAAAATGAGTGCAATAGGAAAAATAAGAGTTAATTTGAAAAAGGTAAATATATATACACACCGATTACTCTACATGCATGATTTTCTCATATTCATTGTTAATTGTGATGATTAAATTGATTACATTTTTAGGGTTAGCCTTAAAAGCATGTAAGGCAAATGCTTTGCAATCAGTTAGACTTTAAGAATATCTCTTAAGAGAGATAACCTTGTTGGAGATATCTTTGAGGCCAATATTGGCCTTAAAGAAGAGTATGTCTTTGCCATGGGATATATGCACAACAATTGAAGATTAACTGACCACATTTGCTTTACCTATTTCTGATGCTAATCTTTAAAATATAATCAATTTAATTATCATAATTAATGATGAATATGAGAAATTTATGCATGTAGAGTAATCAGAATATATATATATATATTACACACAAACATTTTTGAAAAATGGGGTGCAATAGGATAAATTTGAGTTAATTTTAAAAATGTAAATATATATTCTAATTACTGTACATGCATGATTTTCTTATATTCATTGTTAATTGTGATGATTAAATTGATTATATTTTGAACGTTATCCTCAGAAACAAATAAGGGAAATGCTCTGCAATCCATTAATCTTCAATTATACTTTGAGAATATCTCTTAAGAGAGATAACCTTGTTGGAGAAATCCTTGAGGCTAATATTAGCCTTAAAGAATCTTCCAACAGGGAAGCTTTTCCCATAGGAAATGTTCACAACAATTGAAGATTAACTGATTGCAAAGCAGTTGCCTTACCTGTTTCTGATGCTAACCTTCAAAGTCTAATTGATTTAATTATCACAATTAATAATGAATATGGGAAATTTTTTCATGTAGTGTAATCATATGTATATATATATATATATAAAGACACCCACATTGTGAAAAAATGGGGTGCAATAGGATAAATTTAGTTAATTTGAAAATTGTAAATAGAAATTTTGATTACTCTACATGCATGACTTTATCATATTCATTGTTAATTGTGATGATTAAATTGATTATATTTTGAATGTTAGCCTTAGAAACTGGTAAGGAAAAGGGTTTGGGATCAATTTGTCTTCAGTTAGACTTTGAAAATATCTCTTAAGAGAGATATAGCCTTGATGGAGAAATCTGAGCCTAATATTTGCCTTAAAGAATCTTCCAACAAGGTTGTCTTTACCATGGGATATATTCACAACAATTGAAGATTAATTAAACGCAAAGCATTTATCTTACCTATTTCTGATGCTAACCTTCAAAATATAATCAATTTAATTATCACAATTAACAATGAATATGAGAAATTTATGCATGTAGAGCAATCAAAATATACATATACATACATATATATATATATATAAACATAGACATTTTTGAAAACTGGGGGTGCAATACGATAAATACGAGTTAATTTGAAAAATGTAATTATATATTCTGATTACTTTACATGCATGAATTTTTTCATATTCATTGTTAATTGTGATGATTAAATTTATTATATTTTGAAGGTTAGCCTTAGAAACAGGTAAGGTATATACTTTTTGATCAATTAGTCTTTAGTTGGATGGACTTTGAGAATATCTCTTAAAAGAGATAGCCTTGTTGGAGAAATCTTCGAGAACTTGTCGTAATTCTTTTTAAGACTACTTTTCACATGTGCAATTCTTTAAAATGATAGACGCATTGATATTCTAAACTCTTTATATCCTATACATAAGCTACGAATACATTTTATCCTTGCTTCCCCCTTTGAGCCTTTCATTTTTCTTTCATCCATATGTTATCATGCATGTAAAGCATTCTTATGATTTCATGTAAATAAGAATGCTTTGGAAATAAATTTACCTGCATAATAACATACAACTGGATGATGTATAAAAGACAAATTAATAGTTCAAAGGAGTGATAAGAGATAAATGTATGTGGCTTGTCTTTGGGATAAAAGGGGTTTATAATATGAATGTGCCTATCATTATAAAGAATTACAATTAAGACAAGTTATAGAGTTACTAGTACAGGAGGCCAATCACATAATTTAAGGAAATATTAGCTTTAGAGAATCTTCCAACAAGGTTGTTTTTCCCACGAGGTATATTCACAACAACGGAATATTAACTAATTGCAAAGCATTTGCCTTATCTATTTCTAATGTTAACCTTCAAAATATAATCAACTTAATTATCACAATTAACAATAAATATGAAAAACTCATGCATTTATAGGGTAATTAGAATATATGTGTGTGTGTTTGTTTTTACATTTAAAAAAAAATGGGGTGCAATAGGATACATATAAGTTAATTTGACTCAAAATTTTTTTAAAATTTCCGAAAAACAAATTAGGGCATTTATTCACTAAAACTCAATGAATTTATTCTACGTGAACTCAATATTAAATTTAATGTCTTAACTAACTAGTGTGCAAAACATAAAACATAAAAAGAAATTAATCTTTATAACATTTAAAGAAAGAAAAAATCTATAAAAGAAAATAGAGGAGACAACCAATTTAATAATGGATTTTTCTAAGAACTGACCGGTGGCCATCCTAGTTCAAATGGGTACAAACTTATTCAATTACCATATTCATATTATAAACCTAAATATTCGATAGCTCTAGGTAACCTGATTAATGATTACTCCTACAGTCTAGCAAATAAATATATTTCAAGAAACTATTAAATCTTTGTTTGCATGTAATTCAATCTTAAATTATAAATGAATCTTTCTCTCTTTAATTCAACAGCCCCTCTTCACGTCATATTGGAAGAGAGCAAAGAGAAATAATTATGACCAAGCAAAAGGAGAAGACTTTGGTCACAAAAGGCACGTGATCAAAATACAATAAAATATAATATCTTAAGGTGGTGGAAGTGGATATTTTGAGAGCAATTATCCCTTCCCAAAGACCAAACATTTCGGCCCAGAGAGAGAGAGAGAGAGCGAGGGAGGGAGGGAGGAGGGGGGGAGGTTCAAGAAGTAAACTAGGTAAGTTTGCAAGCAAATCTCCTTTGTTCTTGTCTCTAATTCATGGAAACTCTCTCCTAATCTCTATTCCTTCTTGAAATGCATATGTATCAAGCAAAACCAAGAGAAACAAGGAGGAGAGAGGGGACAGTTTAGCAAGAGAAAGAGGAGGAACAAGAGGTAAGTCATAAAACCTTGTAATCTTGGTTGATTCAAGGTGTTTGATTGTTGTTGTGGTTGTTTGGTGGCTTGCTTTGCTTTATTTATGATGTTGGGGATGCCAAACCCTCAAGGGTTATGCTGGTCAAATCTTCATTAATCATGATTAATAAGTGTTTAAGTGGTTAATCATGGATTATATTATAACTGAAGAGGAAGTGTTTAACCAAACGAAATCAAGAAAATCCATGTCTCTCTTTAACTTTCAGATTTCATCCAGGGGCATTTTTGCCATGTTGGAACTAGAATTTGATGTTTTTGATGATTACATTGGATTCTACACGAAAAATTGTGTGAATACATGTGTTCATGATTTTTGGATCATTGTGTCAAAACCTGGAAATTTTAGAAATTTAGAAGAAATGTTGTTTGATTTGCTTCCTAGAAACAGTTTTGTTGTGAAATGAATTTCGTTAGTCATACCTAATCCAAATATTATGAAATTTGACAAGATCCAAGTAGACATGTAAGGCTTTAATTTGATAAGTACTACATAATTTTTGGACTAGTAGAGTAAAAGATATGATTTTTCACAAGTAGAGCCCTGCTTCTAGAAGGAAATCTAGAACAGGGGAGGTTTGATGAAATTCTAGGAATAATATGAGCGTAATGGTTAGACTTATGTATTTTTCCATAAAAGTACACTTAAAAGAGATTTTATAGAATTTGAAACCAGTCAATTTGGAATTTCCTAAAACTAATTATGATTTTTCAAAGTTGACTGAAAGTCTGCCAGTTTCAGGAAAACTGTGAAACTACACTGTGCATGATTTTACTGTTTAGAAACTGCTAAAACTATGATGGATAACCAATGAACTATGATTAAAGGCAGTAATAGTGCAAGTTGTCAACACTCGTTTCCATTTTGATATGCGTAGGGCAATAATGAACAAGTTCTATAGGCAAACAGAAAAGTACAGTTATACTGATAATAAGTATTTGTTTACAAACAGTCATTAACAGAGCAGAAATCAATAATAATGACAAATATGTACAGCATGTCCCAGAACTATTTCACATACAGACTATATACAACCACTGTATTCATGTTGGGAAATGTGCCTGTCAGTTTCTCTTCTCTGCATCGTTGGCTTCCGAGCCACTGGCACCCGCTGAAACATTTGGATTAGAAAAAGGGGTGAGATTCCAAAGAATCTCAGTAGAAACATACGATCAACATATAAAATGCGAAAATTAAATATGCAATGCACCGTATCAAGTAAAATAAAAAATCATATCATCCATGTGTGTACACAAAATTCAAGGCCAACTAACCCGTTGAAACCCCTACATATACCTCAGGCGAGTCCTTAACTACAGCTAGGTAAGACTAGTGTACCTCAATTAGGTCCTAGACTACAGCTAGGTAATGTGCCTCCAGCACGTGTTCAAATCACAAAATACAGTAACACACATCATCCAAATAGTCACATAGTATATAAGAGATAGTAGTCTCTGCCTTAACCTCTTTTTTGTTTCAAAGGGTCGGCCTCGTAAAACGTGTCATCTATAGGCGTCCAACTCGGACCTAAAACATCAAATATACAAGAAATAGGTCATAACCTATCCAAGTATCATTTTAGACACTTCCATAGTGTTTCTTGTGGTTATATTAGCTTATGGTGAATATTCACCAAAATGCCCCCAAGACCCCGGCCCGATGGCACATTTTTTCAAATTTTTGACTAAGGCTATCCTGACGTAATTTTGTCCAAGGAATCCATTTCCGGGTTCAAAAATACCAAATTCAATGTCAAATTATGAAATTTCCCTTAGCAACCCTACTTTTAGGGTTTTAGGGGCGTTTCCGTAATTATGCTTTCTCAGCCTTTTTGGAAAAAGTACCCAACTGTAACCCCACCTAATTTTCCCTTATGAACCCAATAGAACCATCAAATAATTGAAAATCCAACTCTAAGGCCCTCTAACAGCCTTGGCCAAAATTATGGTGTACTCAGGGAAAAATCGGGGTTTTACGATTTCGGCTCCATAAACGTGTTCCTTTTTGCTCCTAACTACTTTATTAACCATCTAATTGAGTTATAACTACCATTTGAACTAAAATTGGGCAGCATAACCCTTATAATGTCACATTTCCAAAATTTACAAACAAAGACAATCTGGCGAAATTTCACCAATTAAATTGTCTATAGCAACCAGAATAGTCAATATACAAAGGTTTGGAAGTTACCTCAAACTCCCACAAGTTTTTCCCAAATATGGCTGAAAACCCTAAGTTCTCAACAACAGATTTTGAGCTTCCAAACCTTAAAGAACAAAGAGGAATAGCGTAGGATCGGAGTTATACGCGTTAGGAGTTAAATCACTAGAGAAATCGGCTTACCTTGCGATTTTTCTTCTCCTTTCTCTCCCTACAATTCCAAATGTTCTCTCTCTATAGTCAGCTTTTGTGTGTGTCGTGAATGGGCTGAGGATGAAGATGCAAGATGTGTTTTATAATATATAACATTATGCTTTAATTGTTTAACAATTTCCAAAACTTTAAAAAAAAATCATTTTTATGTACATAAACTCTATGTACATGCAACCTTGCTCATTAAGCCAAACTAATATTTTCTTCTTCATGCTACATGTAGGAGACTCCTAGGGGTCCCTCCCTTTGGTTTCAATTGGCTTTATAACTTGTTCCGGTTACGTATACACGTAAAGTCTCAATTTTGATCAAAATTGCATTTTTTTCTCAAATTTTTTATAAATTCATATTAAATTGACCAAAATATTCTAAATATATTTTTCACCTTTATTTTCCTTAATTAATTGAAATTAAATTCAATTAATTGGAAAATAATTAATTTTATGATAATTTGGCAAAATTACGATTTCGCCATTACCTTTATAATCCAATTTCTTCCCTTATTTTCTTTAGCCAATTTTCATCTATTTTTGAACCAAATATTTTCTCTAATATTTTTTCATTTTTGAACCTTAATATTGGGCTTTTTAAATTACCCAAATTAATTCCATAATTATTTTGCCCATTTTCTCATGAAAACGAACATGCATATTAGCTTAGTTGTGGTCTGGGACCTAACAGAAGTGTAGAGTTAAGCCAGATTTACGAACAGTCATTTGGCCTTGGACAGTGTGCATACAACATTTTATCATCTTACATAACATGTTGCATTGTATATTTATTTTCACATCTTCTATGTCTGATTTCCTGTTACTACTGAGATTCGCTCGAATTTCATCCTTTATAGGGGGATTTTCTTGCATTGTAAACAAATACCTGTAATCAATATGTTTCTGCTATTTCTGTATGCTTACAAAACTATGCGCTTATTACTCTACGAATATCGAAATATTAAGGAGTTTGACAAATAACAAAAGAACTTAATCTTAAGAGAATCTACTCAGTCTCAAGTTTCAAATATAGAAATTCAAATACTAAACTATAGGAAAAGATATAAATGGACAAAGATTAAAAAGATAACTCACTTTTTAAATTAGGAACTCAAGCCACATAATCCGTCCTTGAGAATTAAGGACTAGCCACACATGATGATGGATATGTGAAAGAAAGAAACAATAAGAAGAAGAGAGAAGTTGAGGGTGTTATGTGATTTTCAAGGCTAGACGGAGGGTCTATTTATAGCTTTCGGTGGTGTGAATGAGAGGAGTCCTAGATTTTGGAGGGAAGGCTTGTGATTGGTAGAGAAAAGATAGGAGGTTGGGATTCAATATCAAATTTAATTTGAATTTGATTTGATATATTTTAAATAGATCTTTTAACTTTTTTTGTACATCTTTTAATTTAAATATAGAGGCTGCATATTTAATTTAAAATAAAGGCCAATCTTATATGGCAATGGGCTTAAGCGAGTGGATTATTGGACCCAATGGAGTGTTAAAAATGTAGGTCTTCATAATTTTGACATTGTTTTGGGCCCTTTCTGCCATATGTTTATTTCTAATTATCCCTTGGTTGGTCCCCATCAAATACCGCTTCGGCTGTGCAAACCCATAAATTACAGATACACTTTTGACATGATGTTTGGATGCAGAGAAAATCAAAGGGAAAAAACTGAGAGAAGAAAAGCGGATAGATAATATCACCCTTGTGTTTGGATAAAGGGGTGAAAAGAGAGGGGGAAAGAAAATGTATGACTTGTAAAATGATAATAATATCCATATGGAATTTTTAACTCATTTTTCAAATAATGCAATGAAAAATAAATTCAAAAATACTTACGGCGTCAGATTAAATATTGAAATCAAATTTATTTTTATATTTTATTTTAAAATATAAACTACATTATATTATCAAAATTTTCCTTTATTATTATGTATGAAGAAATAAAAATTTTTGTGATAAATAAGGATATAATAAAATATGTTAATAAGTAATATTTTGAATTTCTAAAAAATTATTTGCTAAAATGAAGAATTTCAAAAAAAAATTATAAAATGAATTAAATATTATAATAACTGTTACTAAATATTATAAATTAATTGTTTCCATTTAATATTAATAATGCTTCAATTATACTCCTATATCAGAAAACGAGCATATAAATAAATTGCCGTTAAAAGGATTAACGTGGCCTGGGCAAAAAAAAAGGGTAGAGGTGTATTTAACACCCCCAATCTATTTTTGAAGATGTAATCAATATCTTAAAATATTTAAGAATGCAATAAGAACTTTAATGTATTTTTGAATGTGCAATCAACACCATAATGTATTAAAAATAGAGTAATTACACTCATTCACTAACAGAATACTAACTCTATTTGCTGACACACTCTTTTCTTTCCTTTTTCATCGATTTTTAACATGTTCATCCTTTCTTTTAGTATTTAAGAGTACAATTTTGCCCCTAATGTACTAAAAATTGAGCAATTGCACCCTTTCAAACAAAATATTAACTTAAAGCTTAGAATTTATTTTTTTCATCATAATTCCTCTATCATTATGATGAAAGTATTAACTTTAGTCTTGTTGAATTTCAAGGACTTTTATTTAAGTCAAAATCATAGGGACTTTTATTTATAGCAAATTATCATTTTCAATCACAGATTCAGGAATATATTAAATTATATTAAATTTATCAAGTGATGGGGTATAATTGCTTCACTTTTAATACATTAAGATACTGATTGCACCTTCAAAAATAGTTTAGGGTACTGATTGCACCTCTAAAAATAGTCTAAGGTACTTATTACACCTTTAAATACTATAAGGTGCTAATTGCATCTGTAAAAATAGATCGAATTACTGGATGCACCTTTACCAAAAACAAAACAAATAACGTGGTTGCATCATTGGCCGATTACTGCAATTCAACATACGCCGGTTGAGATGCATGCGCGGCATGTCCTGCTTGGTAATTGCATGGGTCCCATGCCATTTTTTTCTCATCACTTTTCTCCTTCCCTTATTTTCTCCCCCGAACCAAACGAGAGAAAATCCATTTCCCCTTCCATTTTATCCGGTATTTTTCTCCTCCCATAATTTTCTCTCAATACAAACACACTATCAATGTTTGCTGTGCCACGTAATTTCTCGTTTGCCCTTGTTTAATTCTCCAATACCTGAAATAGACGGGAATAGACAAATATTTCCATGCATATCCCTTTAATAAAGCGAAATCATAAAAACATGACAATTGTGCCCCTTTTAACATTTACAAATCGATTACTGCAATTAAACCCTATAATTATAATAATATCCCTTAATTAAGCACAAAATACTACCTCCGGACTATATATATAAGACCTTGTTGATTTTTTTTTTTTTTTTTTGCAGAGGCAAAAGAAAGTAAATAAGTTACTCAAATTATATCATTTGTTGTATATGATTAAATTATATATCAGTTTATAAGTCAAACAAATTACTTTAAAGAAAACCAATAAATATAAATACTTTAAAGTGCTTGAATTTATTTCTTTAATCTCTCCAAAAAAATTAATTAGATTTTATATTTAGAATCGGATATAATATATAATAAAATAAGGATTCATCAAATATCTCAAAGAATAAATAAAAGTCTTAATAACAAATGAGCAATATGGACATATTATCAATTTTTGCACAAAAATTTGTCATTGTGTGCTATTTGTGACCTCATAGTGACTCTTCCTTGTAAATATGATGTGAAATTGAATTGTAAATTTTCCAAAGTTAGCTATATATGAGTTGAAATCTTTAAGATTTTGGTTATTACTTTTTTTTTTTTTTTTGGTCATTACATCCTGTTAGTCTATAAAAGAAATTATATTGTTAAAAATCACGGATCGTGTAACTCATTGAATTTCATGCAAATATATAAAAATCAATCTAATTTCTTTAAAATATTTTCATCCAACCAAACATAGGATCAGTCAAACTCAATGTTTATCATCATCATAAACTAAAGTATATCTTGCCATTTCCAAATTTCTCAATCTCAAAAATGGATGAAATGTGGCTTGTCTCAAACTTCACACTGAATGTATGCTGTCTCATTTATGAATAGAAATGAATTATTTTGAGCAAATTATACTTTTGATAAATCTATTTGATCAAAGTCCGTTACCAAAAAAATACAAAATCTATTTGATCGAAGTAAAAAAGACTAATAAAATTTACAAAATTTTCCATTGTTACACAAGATAAATGAGATTTGCTGTCTCATTTATGAATAGAAATGAATTATTTTGAACAAATTATACTTTTGATAAATCTATTTGATCAAAGTCCGTTACCAAAAAAAAAAAAAATCTATTTGATCAAAGTCAAAAAGACTAATAAAATTTACAAAATTTTCCATTGTTACACAAGATAAATAAGATTTTATAAATTGGAACTAGTCTAAGCGTTAAACGTGTAATGGGATATTATGTAGTATTCAGAGTTCAAATCCCCATGTAAAATATTAAACAAAAAAAAAAAAAAAAAAAGCCTTATCCTGTTGATGATGTCAACTACAAGGAACAATGTTATCATACTCTATCAATAACCAAATCTTTATGTAAAAAAATAAAACAGAAAACAAAACAAAGTTAATAGAATAGAAGAGTTGATAAAACCTGTTACTGTTAGTAGTTGAAAAGCCGAAGCTCTCTCCCGGCCTTGAAACTAATTGATTTCAAATAGCTCCGCCAAAACTGAAATCAAGTGCAGTCAATTGAATTCAAATAGAAGACATGACAAATCCAGAGGAATGCTGAATCATTTGTGTAATTACAACTCTACCATTCAAAAAGTAAGAGTTCCCTAAAGTTGACAATTGGTCAATGTATTCCTGAAAAATGAGACAAAATTAACATTATGGACAAACGCGTATATATATACATACACCTATCAAAAAATACCCTGTATGGTTCAACAGATTCAGAAGAATGCCTTGTTGCATTGCATGTCCATTGACAATCTCACTGAACTTCTCTGTTACCTTCAATGGTTTGATGAGATGAGAGAGATTTTTGCATTCTTCCTCAATGTGACTTCAATCTTTCAGCAGTTTGATGAGATCAGAAATCACATGAACCTTGGATTTTGAACACCATATGGTCAATTTTTCATGTTGGAGAATGTAAACTTTCAACTTCATCTTCACTATCGTTCTCACTATTATATGTTTCCAGATATGCCTCATCTCCTTCCTCGTTATCTCCAACCTGCATGGAAAGAGGATATTGACTCGTTTTTAACAGAAAAACATGAATAGTAATATGCAACTCCTCAGAATATCTATTTTCAAAATTCACACAAACTTTCTTTAAAAATGAAAAGTAAATCACACAGATCTTACATAGATATCCTTTTTTATCCGAGTGGAAAGTTCATTTATACTTTGAAGATAGAGGAAAAGTTTGCCTAATTTCAACAAAATTTAAGGGAAGTTTCTAATTTACTTCTTGTTTAAATGGATGTTTGTGTAAGTTTTGAAAATATTGGTTTATACTTTCAACAAAATTTAAAGAAAATCTGTGTTGGTTTTGAAAATAGAGGAAATGTTTTGAGTGGATTCAACAAAACTCAAAGGAAGGTATTAGTAGAGTGAGCTCATAATACTTTCTCATATATTCATATCAAAGGAATACAGTGTATTATATAGGCCAGTGAACAGAGTAATCAATGCTGGACTATAATGAGAGATTATTACAGTCAATCATAATCTTTCCTAGACTATGTATACTAGAATCAGGGATATGATAGAGCTTAAATCATGGGATTGTAATCACGGGCTGATTTCCAACACTCCCCCTCAAGCTGGAGAGTATATGTCAAACATTCCCAGCTTGCACCGAAACTCTTCAAATTTAGATCTGCCCAATGGTTTGGTCAATACATCTACAATCTGATCTTCAGACTATATGTAGGACAATGTCATAATGCCTGCTTCAACTTTCTCTTTAATAAAGTGCATGTCTATCCCAACATGCTTTATTCAATCATGATAAACAGGGTTTCTCATCATTTCAATGCTGGATTGGTTGTCCCACCAGACTTGCATAGGACCCTCATATAGAATTCCTAATTCCTTCAGTAACCTAATAACCCAAAGTCCTTCATATGTTCCGTCATTCATAGCTCTCAATTCTATTTTTGTACTGCTCTTTGACACAACAGTTTGCCTCTTGCTTCTCCATGTCACTAGATTTCCCCACACATATGTACAGTATCCTGACATTGACCTTCTGGTTTCTCTGTCTTTTGCATGGTCTACATCGGTGTAGATCTCTAAGTTTCTGGCCATACACTTTTTGAAGAAGATTCCTCTTCCTGGATTGAATTTCAGATAACTCAAAATTCTGTAGACAGCTGCCATATGTTCTTCCTATGGTTGATGCATGAACTGACTTACTATTCCGACAGCATAGCTGATATCTGGACGTGTGTGAGTTAGGTATATCAGCTTCCCTACAAGTCTTCTATATTGTTCAGAGTCAACTGGGACACCATTCTCTTTGATTTCTAGACGACAACTTTCTTCCATCGGTGTTCCCTCAGGTTGTGCCCCTAACATTCCTATCTCATGCAACAGGTCTAGGGTATACTTCTGCTGGGATACGTTGATGCCCCTTTTTGTTCTTGCCACTTCTATACCCAAGAAGCATCTCATTTGGCCGAGATCCTTAACCTGAAATTTGGTGGACAAATCTCTCTTCAGTTGGGCAATAGAGCCTTCATCATTCCCAGTAATGACTATATCATCCACATAGATGATCAGAATAGTGATTCTTCCATCATCATGCTTGATAAACAATGTGTCGTCTGCTTGCCCCTGGATGTACCCAAGTTTCTTTATTGCTTTGTTGAAGCAGTCAAACCATGCCCTTGGAGATTGTTTTAGTCCATACAATAACTTGTTAAGTCTGCAAACTAAGCCGTTTGGAGCTCGGACTCCATCCGGAACCTCCATAAACCTCTTCCTCCAAGTCACCATTTAGAAATGCATTCTTTATGTCTAATTGATGCAGTGACCAATCCAAGTTAGCTGCTATTGACAACAATACTTGGATTGTGTTGAATTTGGCTACTGGAGCAAAGGTCTCCTGGTAATCAATTCCATAGTTCTGTGTATATCCATTCGCAACTAGTCTTGCTTTCTACTTGTTGATGTTGCCATCAGAATTGAACTTCAGGGTAAAGATCCACTTACATCCTATAGGCTTCTTTCTCGAAGGGCAAGGTATGATTTGCCATGTTTTACTTTCCTCCAGTGCTTTTAACTCCTCTTCCACAGCTTGTTTCCACTTTGGATCAGCCATAACTTGTTGGAAGGTGTCAGGGATTTCAATCTAAGCACTATTTACAACAAAACTCTGCATCTTGGCAAACAGGTTACTATATGAAACAAATTGTTGGATTGGATACTGAGTACAAGACCTTACCCCTTTTCTTAGTACAATAGACCAGCCCATTTCTTCAGAATCTATTCTCGAGTCAGATTCATGGTCATTCCTCAGAGTAGGATTGATGTTTCTCTCTGCCTCCTGAGACTTTTGCCTGGCATCTCCTTCTAATCCATCTTTTACATCCATCCCAGTCATGATCTCGACCTGTGTTTCCAATTCATTAGGGTTGGTATTACGAGGTGTAGGAGGTAAGGTATCCAGGTTTGGTGGCAAGGTCTCATTGGCATCAAGGTAGGTAAGGTATCAGTGGTTTTTGGGGTAACAGGTAGGGCATCAGAAGTTTTAGAAGTTGATTCATGTGAAATTAGCCATTTAATAACTGAGTACTCCCCTTGAACAAGTAATTTGGGATAGTATGCATCCTCCTCATAGAACACGATGTCTTTCGAGACATACAACTTCTTTGAAGTCGGACAGTAACACTTGTTCCCTTTTTGTGTAGAAGAGTAACCAAGGAAGATGCATTTCTGGGAATGGGCATCAAACTTACTGCCATCAGGGATATGGACAAAGACAACACACCCAAACACTTTTTAAGGTAAGGGGTTTAAAAGAGGGCAATTGGAAAAGGTGTTAAGTGTTTGGACAGGCGTGGCATAATTAAGAACTTTAGAGGGCATTCAGTTGAAGAGGTAAGCCGCAGTTAGGACTACATCTCCCTAGAAGGTCATGGGTACATTTCTTTCCATTAGCAGAGTTCGGGTTACCTCTAATAAGCGATGATTTTTTTGTTCGGCAAGCCCATTCTGCTGAGAGGTATAAGGACAGGACATTTGATAGTGAATTCCTTGTTGATCAAGAAATTCTTTAAAGGTACAACTTAGGTATTCCCGAGCATTATCACTTTGGAGGACTTTGATAAAGGATTGAAATTGGGTTTGTACAAATTTGTGAAAACTTTGGAAAACTTGAACCACCTCGGACTTTTCTTTCATCAAGTAAACCCACGTGAGTCTTGTGTGATCACCAATGAAAGTAACAAACCATTTCTCATTTTTCTGGGTGGTTGTTCTTGCTGGGCCCTAAATGTCACTATGGATGAGTTGGAAAGGAGTAGTGGGTTGGTAGGACTGTTTTATATAGGAGGATCATGTTTTTTTAGCTAATTGGCAAGTTTCACAATGAAAAGGAACCAAATCTTTATTGAATAAACTTGGAACACATGCCTCATATAATCAAAACTAAGATGTCCTAAATGACAATGCCATAAAACCACATCTTTGTCTTGAGAATTTGAGCTGACTAGAGCTTTCCATGCATTCCAAATCACTTTTATTCTCCATCTCCGATCTCTCCAAGTAGAAATGTCCATCCCACTCTTTAAGTCTCAATCGTCTTTCTCGAGTGTAAATCCTAAAACAAACCCATATCATCATCAAATATCACTCGGCATACATGTCCATTCGTTAACTTGCTCACTAATATTAAATTACAGGTAAGTGCTAGAACAAATAGAACATGGTGAGTGCTTAGTGAATTGGATAGTGTAATGGTGCCAATTCCTTCAACTTTGGTGAATACCCCATTAGCAGCTTTGACACGAAGGTTCTCAGGACACAGTTAAAGAGTTGTAAATAAGGTTCGATTACCCGTCATATGATCTGTGGCTCCTGAATCAAATATCCATGTATCATCGCTAGTTCGTATAGTATTGAGGGCTATAATAGAATTAATTGATTGTATTAGGTTAACACTCGATAAAGAGTTGGACTTATTCTGTTTTTCAAGTATCCGACGAAGCATTTGCAATTCTTCGTGACTTATTGAAGTAGTAGCCTCAACCTTTTGTTCAGTTGAGGTAAGATGACCCTGTGGTTTGCTGGTGGATGGTTTGCCGTACAGTTTTCAGCATTCCTCCTTGATGTGACCCTTTTTCTTACAATAATGGCACCATTTGTTTTTCCGTTCCTCCTGTGCCCTACGTACTGCAAGTGCTAAACTCTCAACTGGACTTGGGCTACTTCGGTTCAAGAGTTTCCTACTTTCTTCAAACTGCACATGATTGACAACATCAAAGAGGTGTGGTAGGGGTTTTATTCCCATTATTCTGCCCCATATTTCCTCCAACAAATCATTAAGTCCGAGAAGCAAATCATAAACTCTCCCTTCTTCTACTATCTTCTTGTATAATTGAGCATCCTCCACATTTTTCCATGGATGCACTTCAAATAAGTCCTGTTGTTGCCAGAGTTTTATCAATGCATTATAGTAATCAGTTACTGTCAGGGTACCTATTGTTAAATCTTGAAGCTGGCGCTACAAATGGATCAAGGCAGTAGTGTTATCAAGAGAGGAATAAGTTCTTTTGGCTACATCCCAAATCTCATTTGCAGTATTTTCTAAGAGATAGCCTTCACTGATATCAATAGTCATAGAGTTACAGAGCCAAGTCATAACTTGGTTGTTTTCAGCAAACCATGTATCAAAGGTTGGGTCATCTAGGGCTGGTTGTGGTGCTGCCCCATTGATGTATTTCTCCTTTCGCTTTCCACGGATATACCTTAGCACGCTTTAGGACCATTGGAGGTAATTTCTTCCATTAAACCTATGGTTAATGACCATACTTTGAGGTTCTGGAAATTCTAATGCCATTAAGGTGATGCTAGTAGTGGAGGAAATTGTGGGAGAAGATGAGTTGTTGGACGAAGAGGTTGTTGAATTTGTACCAGACATGAGTGCAGCGGGATGAAGTCCGGTTTTTGATGAATTTCCAGGGATAAAGCCGAAAAGCTGGGGAAATTCGGAGGGGTTCATGGTTCTGAAAGAAAAGACGCTCGCCAGAAAAGTGCACTGTAGCTAACGGCATGTGGAGCTCTATGGTGGCGCATGAGAGCCACGCGTTGCTCCAAACGCCGCCGCTCTTCTGAGTTCTTCCGATCAGTGGTCTCCGGTCCTCCCTGTGTAGGCGGTGTAGTCTTACTCGCCGTCCTTCACCGGTTTCTAGTTTCCGGTGTCCCTCTCTCTCTGTTTTCTGTCGCTCTCTCTCTCTGTTATGGCCGCTAGTGCTGGCAGAGGGTGACCAGCCAGGGCTCTCTCTCATGCTCAGATACCATAATAGTAGAGTGAGCTCATAATACTTTCTCATATATTCATATCAAAGGATTACAACGTATTATATAGGCCAGTGAACAGAGCAATCAATGCTGGACTATAATGAGCTATAATGAGAGATTATTACAGTCAATCATAATCTTTCCTAAACTATGTATACTAGAATCAAGGATATGATAGAGAGATATGATAGAGCTTAAATCATGGGATTGTAATCACGAGCTGATTTCCAACAGAAGGTTATGTAATTTACTTACTCATGTTCAAAAAACAGACATGAGTGTATGAGTAGTTCTTTTTTTAGCCATTATATAGCAAAGAACAATTATGACTATTTGGGTGAGTTCGAAAAACATCCATGTAATTTGAATGTCCACAATTGCAAGAGGGAGAGCAGGGTAGAGAGAGTGTGAGACCTCAGAGTCATCGTCGTTGTCGTCCTCAGTAGCATAAGCATAATCTAATTTGTCATACAATGCTTCGTCTACCTGGTCCTTTACCTTCTCCATTTGATCCTATGAAAAGTGGAACGTGCCAAATGTGAGTGTGGTAGCAAAAAGGGGTTGCCAATGAACAAAAAAGAAAAGAAAATTAAAGAAAATGGACTTGCAGAATGTGAAGCTAAAAGTATACGAAGATTAGTTAGTCCATACTATTTCTCCTCTGATTTTCGCCACTTTGCTTTGCAAAGAAGAAATATGATTTAAGAGTGCCTGAAATAAACAGAAAGAGATATCTCAGCAAAGACCATTAGCTATAAGCAAAAATTCAAAAGCACTCGCACAGCCACACAAAGAAAGAAATAGAGGAATAGATAGAAGGACATATGAATAGATTAGATACAGTCTTTCAGAACAAATAGAAAAGTAATTTCTTTTAAGGAAGAAGGGTTACAAAAGGAATGAAGAATGATTAATAAAGCACAGGTTTGTAAAGATACCTCACGCCTTTGGAGCTCAATTGAACGTGCTAGAGCTTTTCTCTTTGTCAAAAGATTCTTCGGTCTCAATGTTGAAGGTCGCTTATAGTCTTTTCCCCGATATACAATTACAGCATATCCTTTTGACACTTTGTCAACCGAAACTAAAATACCTCCAGACTCAGCTTCAAGGGCTAATGCAACTTTCTTTACCTGTTCAAAGGTTTTAGCCTTTACCAGTATCTTGACTAGTTCCCGATACTTCCAGTGCAAGTGCATGTTCTCAACAGTTCCATCAAAAACTCCTCGTCTACCTGCAATCATAGATTAGATTCTCATAAACAACATATTGCTAAGTACCCCTAACTACAGCAAAGTTGTTTTTAAAGTTCTGTTGAAACATAGAATATTGTGATGGGGATTTAACTTTAAGGGCAGGGGCCATCAGGAGAGCATGCAGGAAAGAAATAAAGTAATTTGCAGGGCAGTTTTAGATTTCTGGACTAGATTAACATATTCTGAAAACTATAAAATTTAATTATAAACATATTCTGCTAAGAATTTTTCCCTTTCACATGCATCTAGTTGGCAAAGCAAACCAGTAAGGTCCAAATGTATACAAGTAAGAACAACAACTTCTAGATAAAGTTTTACCGAGGAGTAAGAAAGCTTTCATCCGCAGTCCTAACTTGCGAAACATGAATCTCTCCTCATCAGTTATGCTTTCAGGGTCTGGTTGGTGTTCTGATGGCTTCAAAGATTCCTCCACCTTACCTAAAGCTCGTTCGGCTCTCATTACCTTTCTTTCAGCCTGGAAAAGAAAAAATATTTTGGATCCAGATCAGGAAAAGCCTAAGCTAGCATAACGTAGTGGCATTATCTCCATGCATTCACAGCCCACATGATACTGCTACACCCTTGTCTACACCAAAAGAGTCATTGATACTCTAAAGCTACTACCAATAGCTTTTCCAATCACCTTATAGGGAAAAGGAGACTTCACACTTTAACATTATTAAATTGTTTGGGCAATTCAGTAATTTATTCAAAATATAATGGGTCAACAACCAAATTCTCTTCAGAAGTTTTAGTTTCATCATAGACATCGTAGGTCATTGACAGGATTGTGACGGAAAATGAGATCAATATGAAGTTTGAAATGACGAACTTACAAAAGCAAGTTTCTGCTCTAGCTTTTTAACAATTTTGGCATGACGTAGCAGTTCTAATTCTCTCTTAATGTTTTCTTCATGACATTCGTCCAATCTCTTTCCCCACTTAGCATCTGCATCTAAAGTTTCCGCAAGTGTCCCAGTCTCCCCCAATTGTGTAGATGTGCCATTAGTTTGTACAGCCAATGAAGATGCTCTCAATCGTGCTTGCTCCTCCTCATCTTGCAGTGCTTTCACCAATTTTTCCCTCTCCAACAAGGTTTGGGCAACATCTGCTGACAAAAAATTCTTCCCCCGATAAAAGACAAGGAAATCTTTATTTCTTGAGAGTAATGTACCTCCTGTTAATCTCTGCAGCCAGAAATAAAAATAATTATTCATTTAACAGATCATCATATTTGTACTTCAGAACAGGCAATAGAATAATGACTGTGAACTTAAAAACAACCTTATGGCTGTGGTTTTTGTGATTATCTACTACCGCATATGAATATGAGATGACAGAAATTTTTATGTAGCTATCTTGAAATAAACTGAAGCCCAAAAAAAACAAGAAGAAGAAGAAGAAGAAGAAGAATTCATCTGACTAACTTCCATTCCCAGGTTAATCTTCATTATCTAGTTCATCCAAAGGTTACATTCAGATCGCTGACAATTTATATTTACCAATCTCCCTAACTATAGTGGAAGGTTGACACTGGAAGTAATTAAATACCAATTGAAAGAATATGCAAGAATATCACACATCTGCTCTTGCAACATAAGCATTTTCTTTTAAGCCCGTGACAGCCATCTACTAAGCAATAGAATGCCCTCAAGAGTCTTGAAATTTCTTTCACCTCATCAGAAACTTCTAGACATTTAGGGTCCATTTGGTCGAAAGAACGTATAATGATGAGAAGGAATGGAAAGGACAAGGAACAAAAAAATGCCGATTGCTAGCATGTTTGATACATAATGGAAAGGAAGATAGTTTGCAGGGTTGATTTATGTTTCCAAAATCCTGCAGCCTATCTTATAATTCTCATGCAATAATGATAGGACTGACGTGGTCAAATACGTGTATAAGAGAAGATCTAAGCAGAAACATGCAATGGGGAAAGATGCTTTTGATGACTAGCAACGTTGACTTTTAACTTATTACTATTTTTATGAATATTAGCAGACCTAGTTTACTTTATTCATTCTAGGTATTTTTAGTAGCATGTTAATGTTGGGTTTCGTGATATCTTTTGGTTCCTTTTGTTCTAGTTATTTAGCTGTGGAATACTGAGGGAGGGGGTATGTTTTTGGATGTTAAGAGTGAAAGGTGAGGAGAGTGTTGGCCTCTCGAAGTGCTAGGTCTGTATTATGGAGAAGTATTCTGCTGTAATAGTTTATTATCAATCAAAGTAGTGATTTTCTGGGATCAACCACGTTGTCATTTTTGCTTCCTAACATTTTGGTATCAGAGCGGTGCGATTTCAGGGCTAAGACAATGGAACAGTTGAGGGAGATATGCAGGAGATAAAGAGTATGATGGCTGAATTGTTAAAAAAAGTGGAAGAGCTGACGACCACCATGAGTATTATGAGGGAAATGGTATTGAGAACAATCGGTGACCACAAAACAAAGTGACGACGAACGTCATGGGACCGAATCAGAGGGTGATAAAACCAACGACAACGATTCAAGCATTAGTGATAAGGAATAAGATGTGTGGAAGTACCGAAAGCTGGAACTACCTACCTTCAACGAGGAAGACCCGCTAGGATGGTTGTTCCGAATTGAACACTATTTTCAGATCAATGGAGTTAGCAGATCTGAGAAACTTGGAGCTGGGGTGGTCTATTTGGAAGGTCGAGCTTTGAGTTGGTACCAATGAAAGGAAAAAATGTTGGCCATAAGCAACTGGGAAGAGTTTAAGCGAGAGATATTGGAGCGATTTCACTCATCCCAACCTGGAGGAGATTATCGTCTCGATTTTTGCACTCCGGCAGGAACATTCGGTGCTCAAATACATGGAGGAATTTGAGAGACTGACAACCCTATTGAAGGATGCATCAGAAGGGTGTATGATAGGGGCATTTCAAAACGGACTGAAGTCTGAAATTCAGGCAGAGCTCAAGTTAGCAGACATCACAACTATAGATGATCTGATTAAAAAGGCTTTGAGCGTTGATGAAAAACATCAAATATTGGAGGAAGAAAAGAACACCAGGGCAACGCGGGTCCCACAAGTGGGTATCGGACCCAAACCCAGTTCGACCTAGACCGTATTCCCACAGGTCACACCTGTTTCCGAACCTACCCGAGGATTTGCATCCACCCCGATGCTAGTCAGCACCGAGAGTACTCGACGACCAGAAACCAAGAGCATGGACTCGCAAACGTCCAGCAATTTCACAGGGGCCTCTTCGGCCTGGCAATCTAGGGGATCCCGACGCCTTTCCAATGCCGAAGAGCACGAAGGAGGGAGTTAGGGTTGTGCTTCAAATGCGGTGACAAGTACAACTCGGCGCACGTGTGTAAGAACCAGAATCTGCACCTGGTAGTGCTGGAGATGGACCTCTCAGGAAGGACAGATGAGGACACTAGAGAGGGAGACACGTCTGAACCTCTGAACTCTAAAGCAGGAGCATCAGCCTTCATGAAGCTGTCGCTCAACTCGGTGTTGGGCTTTGGAAGTAACCACACAATGAAGGTACGGGGACTGCTCAACAAGGAGGATATTGTAGTTCTGATTAATAGCAGTGCCACTCACAATTTTATCTCTAAGGAATTGCTAAAAAGGGGAGTGGTGGAGTCCGAAGAGGTGGCTGCTTATTCCATCACCGTTGGCGATCGCTATTCGTTGAGACGCCACCATTGCTGCCGAAATGTGAAACTAATTGTGCAAGGGCTAGAGGATAGCCAAACCTTCTATCCTTTCCCACTCAAAGGAGTAGATGTGGTTCTAGGTGTGGAATGGCTGAAGTCATTAGGTGAAGTCAAGGTGGATTGGGGGCGCCTAACCATGAAAATAGGGAAGAAAAGAAACAAGGTTTGTTTACAAGGGAAACCATTATTGTCTCAGACCCAGGTTTTGTTCAAATCCCTCCTACGGTCAATTAAGAAGCAAAAGGGAGGAATATTAGTCGAATTTGGGGGAATGGAACAAGAAGCCGAACTGGGATCAGTTATACCTGTGGAAATCAGAGCCTTATTGGCTAAGTATTCGGCCGTCTGCCACAGCTCCTGGACGTTGCATCCATCTCGTGCACAAGACCACGCTATTGTCATTAAACCAGGGGAGCAGCCGCCGAACTTCACCCATATCACTACCCACATGAGCAGAAAAATGAGATAGAAGCAATAGTGAAGGATATGATTCAGGCAAGGATAATTCAAATGAGCAACAGTCCATACTCAAGCCCCATTCTACTAGTTAAGAAAAAAGATGAGAGTTGGCGATTTTGTGTGGATTATCGGGTGTTAAATAAGATAACCATGCCTAACAAGTTCCCAATTCCAGCCATTGACGAACTACTAGACGAGTTAAGAGGATCAACGGTGTATTCCAAACTGGATTTAAAATCAGGTTACCACCAGATTCACATAAGGGCAGGAGACAAGCACAAAACTGGATTTAGAACCCATGAGGGCCACTACGAGTTCAAGGTGATGCCATTTGGTCTTACTAATGCCCCCTCTACCTTTCAATCCTTAATGAATGATATATTTAGGGAGTAATTACGCAAATTTGTGCTATTATTCTTCAATGATATTCTTATCTATAGCATTGATATGCGTACTCACCTAAAGCACTTAGACCAAGTGCTCTCTATTTTGAAGGAGAACCAGCTGGTAATCAACTTGAAGAAATGCAATTTTGCACAACCCAGGGTCGAGTACCTCAGCCATATTATTTCCAGAGAAGGAGTCCAAGCTGACCCAGCAAAAATTGAGAGCATGATTTGGTGGCCGGTGCCTAAGACTATGAAGTCCTTGAGAGGATTCCTCAGGTTGACCGGATACTATCGGCGGTTTGTCAAGGATTATGGCCGGATTGCCCTTCCACTCACTGATCTGTTAAAGAAAGATGCATTCAAGTGGACCCAAGAAGCCACAACAGCTTTTGAGTGCCTCAAAACAGCTATGACTCAAGTTTCGATACTCGCCATGCCTGATTTCTCCGCACCATTTGAGCTGGAAACTGATGCCTCAGGGACTGGAATTGGGGCAGTCCTTATGCAAAAAGGACAGCCAATCACTTATTACAGCCAGAAATTATCAAAGAGAGCACAGCAATGCTCGGTGTACGAGAGAGAATTAATGGCCATTGTGATGGCTGTTGCTTCCATTACTTATGGGGACACCGATTTGTGATCAGAACTGACCAAAAGGCTCTGAAATACTTGCTGGAACAACGGGTGATGGAGGAGAATCAACAGAAATGGGTCTCCAAATTGTTGGGTTTTAATTTTGAAATTATGTGTAAACCCGGCAAAGAAAACCGAGCTGCAGATGCACTATCGCGGCAAGAAGAATCCTTGGAATTACAGGCATTTTCTCTTTGGCAATACGCAGATTTGGAAAATTGGGAACGAGAAGCTCTGAATGATCCCAAGCTTTGTGACATTATGCATTGAATGATTACCAACCAGGAGAAGGTTGAGAGATATAGTATTGTGAAGGGATGCCTCCACTACCAGGGTCGACCAGTACTACCTAAAAATTCAGCAAGGATTCCACTACTACTTCGTGAGTATCATGACTCACCAATGGGAGGCCACTCGGACTACATTCACACTTACAAGTGATTGTCTAATGTAGTCTATAGGGAGGGCATGAAACGGGATGTCCAGCAGTATGTTGCCAAGTGTGGGGTTTGTCAACGAAACAAATACCAAGCTCTTTCCCCAGGGGGGTTGTTACAGCCACTACCGATCCCTCAAGGTGTTTGGGAAGATATTAGCATGGATTTCATCACCGGACTACCCAAATCGAAGCGCTATGACACCATTTTGGTAGTAGTGGACAGATTCACCAAATTTGCTCATTTCCTTCCACTCTCCCACCCATTCCACGCCAAAGATGTAGCAGAATTATTTATTAAGGAAGTGGTGAAGTTGCATGGTTTTCCAAAAACCATAGTTTCGGATCGGGATAGGATATTTGTGAGCCAGTTTTGGAAAGAATTGTTCAGGCATGCGGGGACCTAGCTTTGCCTTAGTTCAGCATACCATCCCGAGTAGGATGGCCAAACCGAGGTGCTGAACCAAGGATTGGAAATGTATTTGAGATGCTTTACAAGCGAGAAGCCAAATATGTGGGCTCAATGGTTACCATGGGCAGAGTACTGGTATAATACTTCGTTCTAGAGTGCAGCAGGAATGACTCCCTTTAAGGCTATCAATGGACGAGATCCACCACAATTTCTCAAGCTGCAGGATGGCCATTGATGCAGTTAATGTACAAATTCAAAACCGCAACACAATAATTGACACTCTACGGGAGAATCTAGTTAAGGCACAAGAACAGCTGTGAAGTCAGGCCAATAAAAGCAGACAAGAGGTGCAGTTTGAAGCAGGGGACTTGGTGTATGTCAAGATTAAACCTTACCGGATGCGCACGATGGCTAAAAGGATTAATGAGAAGCTCAGTCCGTGGTTCTATGGCCCTTTTAAGATATTGGAAAGAGTGGGGAACATCGCATACCAGCTGGATTTACCACCCACAGCGCAAATTCATCCGGTGTTTCATGCATCCAACCTCAAGAAATCTGTCCAGACAGAATTGGTGATCCCTACCATCCGTGCAGCCTTAACCGAGCAGTTGGAATTGCTAGTGCAACCACAGGACGTCCGAAAGGTCAGAAGGCTTCTAAATGGTCAGATTGAGGAGCTGGTGCACTAGAAAGACCTACCAGATTTCGAAGACTCTTGGGAAGATGCAGCTACTCTTGCCTTCCAATTTGCCCAACTTCCCCTTGAGGACAAGGTGAACCTCTTAGGGGTGGGTGATGATAGGACCAATGTGGTCAAATAAGTGTTTAAGAGAAGATCTAAGCAGAAACATGCAATGGGGAAAGATGCTTTTGATGACCAGCAACGTTGACTTTTAACTTATTACTATTTTTATGAATACTAGCAGACCCAGTTTACTTTATTCATTTTAGGTATTTAGTAGCATGTTAATGTTGGGTTTCGTGATATCTTTTGGTTCCTTTTGTTCTGGTTATTTAGCTGTGGAATACTGAGGGAGGGGGTATGTTTTTGGATGTTAAGAGTGAAAGGTGAGGAGAGTGCTAGCCTCTCGAAGTGCTAGGTCTGTATTTTGGAGAAGTATTCTGCTGTAATGGTTTATTATCAATCAAAGTAGTGATTTTCTGGGATCAACCTCGTTGTCATTTCTGGTTCCTAACAAATAATAAAGCATAAGCTTGCAAGAAAATGATGTAATTCATGACAAAATCATTAAAGAAGACTTCATAAATTAAGACAGGATACGGATGATGTTACTTTATATGTTACTCTTTAAAACCATCCTTTTAATCTTAACACCCTTTCTCGGGGAGAATTATTACATTCAAATGCAATGGCTGTTCAGAACTGGTTTTGGGCATGTTAACTTAGCATAATGCTGTTACAGCTCCCTGAACCTGACAACCACTGTCACTGACCCTGAACCTAAAGCTATTGTCCAAGACCTAACCAAAAATACCATCACAAGTACTCGGTCTGAACCTACATCTAAATCTAATCCAGATACTGGAGACCACCTGAGACCTTTTCAAGTGATGAAACTCTAATTTCTAGAAACCAAGCAATGAAATTAACAGGTTGATCAGGACTCTTGCTGTAGAATTTGAAGTGAAAGAGTCTAGAGAACATGAGATACTTCTTATGTATAGAAGTTGTAAGAAATAACAAGGTATTCTAGTATCTTAAGGAACATACATCTGGACCGTCTTAAGGAAAGAAGGATGTCAGGAAGCAAGGCAGTTAATAATCCTAAAGAGGCTGACTATAAACTAAGGCTTCAGAAGGAGGCCCTTCAGTTGATGTAATTAGATAGCAGAGATTTGTGAGGAAGTTGATTTACTCTAATCACACACATCCAAACATCAGAAACTCCAAATTACATTGTTATTTCATATATCAAAGGGATCAAAAAGATAAAAAATACATCGGTGGGTCAATACCAGCTTATTATTAGTAACATTGCGGTAGACTTAGATAACAAAGGGAACTTTGAAAAGAGAAAAAAAAAACAAAAGAACTAGTAATTGTGTCTAATGAAATACAGATCCTTAACTAGCGAAAGGGATATTTATTAGAGGCATCAATATGTTCAAAATCTTGAGAATTGAGACAAAACAGCAGCTTCATGCTGGTAAATTAGAATTTCTTTCCAATAGATGCTGCTATAAAACACATTCACTAAACATTTTGGATAAGTCACCCATCAGCATCTGCCATGCCAGCTATAAATTTAGGTGAAAGAAGAACAGAAACTATCAATTAAGTCAATAAGGTTATGATTTAACACCTTGATCTCTTCTGCCATTCTCTCACTGGTGGTTAGTTGCACACCACGTTTGAGAGCAACCTTTGCAATCGAAGTTTTTTCCCACAATTTAATCATTGCTGAAGCTAAACCTTGAAGCTGTCTGCTTCTACCTATATAGAGTGAAATAATGAGAAATCAAAATAAAAGTTCTAAACTATTTGTGCGATAAGGGAAACAATAACGCACCTATAGCAAAATGTGGAGGAAGAGTCCTAGCAACTCTTCGTAGATTAGTTGCCTCCCTCAAACCAAGAGAAGATCTCACACCAAAAGGAAGAACTCTGAAGGGAGGTTGGAAACCAGGAACAGTTGCAGGAAGCATATCTGCATCCACAGGCAGAGGATCACATCCAGGCCAATCCGTGTACCTAGGACCCAGACTATCCAATAATTCGTCTACTTCATCTTCATATTCAAGTTCAGGTTGTGGTACTTCCTTCTGCTCATTTGTAGCTTCCATGTTTTCTAACTGTGCATTCATCCCCATGTCGGGAGAAACATCAGATGCTTTCCCAACATTATCAGAAGGTGGTGGCAAAAGGTTTAAAGGATCCTTGCTTTTCTTGTATATTTGTTTGTTCCATTGTTCTGAAGGCACCTCATAGCTCACACCCCTATATAATGAAACTGAGTTGCCAGATCTCCAAATCACCAGACCACCAGTTTTTCTCTGAACAGGATTTCAAAAATCAACAAGAGAATAAAGAAGTTCATATATTGTCTAAGGAGTCATCCAAAGGAACTTAAGTGATAAAGTACAGGTTAATTAAAATATACATCCTAGTATATTTTCTGACTGACTCTGTACGGGATCATTTTAGAAGCTGAAAGCAAGACAACACAGGAAGGGCAATCCAGAAGTTGTAGCCAATCAACATTCAACTTGATCCCTATGAATAATTGGACTCTTCAAACAAAATTTGTGATTGAGGAAAAGGGCTTCCAAGTTCATGAGTGCATCTGTTGTTTAATATTTGTTTCCATTACCAACTATTTTTATAAATATACTATTTCACCAAATTTGGTACTAAAGGGGCAGAAAAAAAAGGAAAGTCCTCACAAGGTTGTATGCAGATAAGGATAGGGGTAAGAAGTAAACCTCCAGAATCTCATGCATCCTCCTCATGTTAAGTGCAGAAGCGCCTTCAAATTTAAGCCTCACAATCTCTGATGTCTTCCACCTCTCATGGATCATGTCTACAACAGCTTGTGTAACTCCACCACCTCCAATTCTTGTCTTATGCTTTTTCTGAAATGTCAAATTCCTCAACCTCCTCAGTTCTGATTCTGGAAGAGTCATCTCTGCCAAAGATGTCTTACTTCTGCTCCTCTGAGAAATTCTTGAATCTTCCCTTTTCTCCTTCCGCTTTTCCCATGGAAACAGTACCTCCCCCCCATCAGCTCCAAAATTGCCTATCCCCAATGGCGAATCTGGCGAAAACCCACCCCGAGTATTCGGCAACATTCCTTCTTCCACGTTAAATATGTCCTCCACAGACCCTTTTTCTATCACTCTCTCTGTTGTTCTGTCTTCCTTCTCAACACCATCAACATAGCCAAATCTCTTCAATTTCTCCACAATCCTCTCCATTGTACTACCACCTCGACCACGACCATCACTACCAGCATCACTATCACTCTCACTCCTTAACAAACCCAAATTGGACGACTGCCCATTTTCAGAATCTCGATAATCCGCAGCAGCACGAGGCGGTTTTGGACGAATTTGTTGGTAGGGTTCGTTCCATTTTTTCAACCAACTGTCACTACATAAATTTCTCCGAGAGCTAGATTGGAATACGGGTGTTTTTAAGCTAGCCAAACGAAAATTCCTTGAGGGCCGTTGTCCATCGATTGAAGTAAAAATAACCCAATTTCGTAATGCGAAGAAAGTATGCTTTTCCAAGTGAAGTGCCGAGGAGTACCTGAAGAATTGGAGGCTACAGAATTTTGGAGAGCTCTGAAACGAATCAAACAATGTTCCAGCTGGATGAAGCTGACGACTGGGAGCTAGAGCCATTACAGAGTCGAAGCTACACTTAACATAATCATAGACAAAACTACTTAGAACCTGAATCCGCGAATTGAATTATATAAGTCCCGCTTTATAGAATGGAAATAAAATGGCTTTTGCTTCAGGTGTTTAGCTCTCGACTTGTGCTGTGTTATCCTCGAGGGGTCAAATATTCATTCGTCTCCTTTGGTTACGAACGCCACGGTAGCTTCTGAATATTGGTAAATCCAGGGACAAATAATTGGACGGCCACAAATTTCGTACGGCAAACTTATTTTAATATTGGGATAAAGTAGCTTGCACTCCCATCCGTTGCGTTTGTGCTTATTGAACAATTCTATACTTATTGCTATGAATGCGTGTAATGCCCCCAAACTGAGTGTACGGGGTCATGACTCCTAAAATAAAAGTAATTAATATTAAACAAATATTTTTAGAGAATATAATATGAATTATGACCCGAATTAGTAGTAAAAAGTGCCCAAACATTGTATTTAAGCCTAATTATGATGATCAAGCTTAAGTTGAATTAAAAGTGATGGGAGAGCATATGGCAAGGGGGAAGGAAATTAAATAATACCCCAAGTGGCAATCTAGTTAAAATTGTCATAGTCAGAGGCAAAACGGAAAGAAAGAAATTTATTGGCCAATTAGTTAGCAATTGAAGAAGAAATTCACTATCAACTAGAAGAACTAGAGGTGTGACTAAATGGCTAATGGAGTTAGTTAAAATAACCATATTGTTACATGTTTTTTGATGGAGCCATAGGGTGTGGACGCTTGGCACCATTTGGATGAACTAAGGGAATTGACAGTCAAATAATTAATTTCAACTCCCTCCCTCTCTCCTCTCTATTTCGGTTGTATGGGCTAAGGGAGCTGAAGTGAATCATTTCATCACGCTTTTCTCTCTCTTCTCAAGCTCTCAAAGTCGGCCATGGTGAAGGAGGAAAGAGAAAGAAGAGGTGAGTTCTATTTCTTGAGATTTGACTTAGAAGATGACCTTTGTTGTTAAATCCTCTTCTCTAATCTTATTCCTCTTGATGAAAGCTTCATTTATATGATTTTACATTTTCAAGGAGGTATTTTGTGTACTCAAGAAAAACTAGTGGTTGGAGAATCAACGAGCCAACTAGAGGAAGTGATAGAGGTGATTAAAAGCAACTTTTTGATATATATATATATATTGTGGTCATTGGTTGAGAGCTTTTGGCTTGTGGATTTTTGCCCTAATTTTTGTGTAATTAGGGTTTTAGAGGGTTCATGGTGTTTTGTTGATGATAATGGTGTCTTGTGTTGTGATTTGGATAAATGCGATTAATTTGAGACCTGAATGGAACGTTTGAAAATTTGGCAATTTGTGTTTAATTTTGCCCAAAATAGAACTTGTGAATGGAATGTGGATTTCGTTGTTTTAATGTTTCTATTGGATTCTATGCGAAAAACTGTGTGGGAGTAGTCTTGGTTGTGAATTTTGAACCATTGGAAACTTATATTGAAAAATTGGAAGTTTTGTCAACAAAAACTCTGTGCAGGGCAGCTAGTTTGCATGGCAGTTTAGAATGAGTGAATGGTGTCTAAAAATTCTAAAACTTTCTAGTCTAATAGTGCATATGCCAAGCTTTAAAATGACAAAAAATGGGTGTCATTCTGATATGTGTGCTGGAAGTTATGTATTTCCAAAATTTGAGGTTGAAACTAGAAGCTATTCTGGAATAGTATGGGAATTCGTTGGATTCTGTATTTTTGTGGTTATAAATGATAGTGGTTCATATTTTTCCTGTATAGAGGACTTAAAAAGCTTCAAGTGGGACTTGGAATAACTCCATTTTGATTTTTGTAGATTTAGTTATGATTTTTGGAAGTTCAACCAAAAAATAGGAATTTTCTTGGCCGCGGTTCAAAAGTTTCTGACATGTTTTTGTCCACAGCCAAAGGTTCTTGGCCACAGCCAAAAAGTGTCTAGCCATTTCTTGGCCACGGCCAACCCCTAATTTCTGCATTTTGGATTTTTGAAATGTGGTTTTTGATCTAGCTCTCCTCAACCCTTTTAGGCTTTTGTTTAAGCCTATCATTACCACCTAAGGGACCCAAATGATAACCAACTCCAAGTGTTTTGTAGTTATTTAAGAATTGGAATAGGGAATAACTCGTTGTCCTTAATTCTGATTGATAGGAGTTGACATTTGCCCTAAGCGTGAGAAACCTGTGTCCGAGTATGAACGGAAAGAACAAGGTAGTGACTTTTTCTTTGATATCATGTATAATGCTTGTATGTTTGTGCTTATTATTGAATTGCGACAAATGTGAATACAGCGAAAGCTGTTGTGAACGTGACGAATGTGAATACAGCGAAAGCTGTTGTGAACATGACGATTGTGTATACAACTATGAAAGCTGTCGTATATAGCTACGCAAGCTGTCGTATATGGCTGAGAAAGCCGTCGTATATCATTGTGAAAGTGGTCATGAATGTCACGGATTGTGACGAATGTGAATGCTGCTGTGTATACTACTGTGGATGTTGATGTGAATATTGCTTTGTGATAATTGCTTACATGCTTTGTTAAATTAAATATCATATGAGTGAAAATGTTACTACTGAGATTCATATGAATCTCACTCTTTCCAATGACTAACCTACAGTAAAGGCAAGCGGATCAAAAAGAGAAGCAAGTAAACAAAGGCGGCTAGTGCTCACGGTTGGGAGTTCAGAGCTTTGAGTTGGTTATCATCTTTTGGATAAATGCATAAGTTGTACATGATGTATATGTAAGATCAATGCAGTAGTGGTAGATGTACCTACCATAGATTTGTAAATGTTCATGTAATCCTAGGTATGAGAAATAAAATGGGCGATTATGCCCTGTATACCCTACTAGTTAATGAATATAACTAGAGATTTCGTCGAGAAATTTTATTGAATACTTTGATATTATGAATTGAATAGAACCAAGTAGGCCAAATAGATTAGAAAAGTGAAAGTAAGACCATATTAAACAGGTTTTGAAAAGGTTTTGAAAACCCACTTTATCACGAAACCGAATCCTGTCTTAAAGTCGGGACCTTTAATAAGTTTAAAGTATCCTTTGGTCTCCCGTTTATTTGATGACATGTTTTTGAACTATATTCACGGCTTTCAAGGAAGGGGCTTACAATGTGCTCAAATTAAACCATTCTCTTTAATATATCTAATATATTAAAATCAAGAATTACATATAAAGAATTGGAAAACACTATGATATTAATAGCCCTACTATAACCGATTAAGGATAATACAACGTAGTTTGTAATAGACACAACATATATTACAATGAAGCCATAAGATGGAAAAGTACATGTTAAGAATATAAATAAAGTGGTTCTTTAAACTCAGAGCTATGTATCCAAGCATGCATGAAGAAAAATTTCCTTGAATTGTTAACATGGTAAACAGATACTAAGAAATATATATCTTTAATACTTTCAACATGATAGGATAAATTGGATGTTACATTGGTTATATCTTGCAAAAATGATGACAACCTTTGTTGCCTACGAGCATTTTCCCTTTATTTAGTTGACCAAATGAAATATTTGAATATTTTACCTCCAACTGATAGGATTAGCGTTAGTATGTTCTTTTGGTTGTGTTACTTCTTCAATCCATAATGTTGCAACCATTCCTTTTCATAATGTCTTCATAACTAACTTGTTCCTTGATGCTACAAAAAATCCCAGTTGTGCAATCCTTTGAAATATACAATGTGAAACCATGTTATTAATATTTGTTATATGGCTGATTACTCTTTAGTGGCATGTCCTTATAATATGTTTCATTCTATGTTGCTTATTCGTTGCAGCTACTCCTTTTAATATGTTACTTATATTCCTTATGTACTAGTGAAGAGAAAGGGTTGTAGAGTGGCCAATTCAAATCCATGATTCAAGATTACTATAATCATTTATGAATAACAACATTCCACTTGATGCAACAGATTTTATGATATCAACCTTCCATTTTCATGTGTGTGAGTAATAACATTATTGTGTAAGTTTGTAGCTAAACATTAGATCTAGTTGTCTTAACTTATAATATGAACTTGCTACAACAGATTTTACTGTGTACTTTTGAAATTAAACATTAATTCCAGTCGTCTTAACTTAAAATGTCCATTGTAATTATTGCAATCTTTGTTGTAAAATCTATTATGTGTATAAAATCTAGCGTTAGTATTGCAAGTTTTATCCTGAAGATTGTAGAATTTAGATGAAAGAAAAGATAATTATGGACCATGTAAGATGACAGAAAAGGAAAATCATTAAATTGGAAGTGACATATGAAGTGCAAGGTACAAATTTGAATGAAAAACTTAGAAAGATCTCCCTAATACATTGCAAATTAAGATAGCTAGACTTAACGATAACACAAACATTTAAACTCAATACTATGGATGATATAACTTAAAAGGGACACATCAACACACAAATACAATAGACTCTACTTCTCTTGCTTTATAACTTTTGGGACTCTTTCCTGAGTAGATGTAATAGCTAGCACTTGAATAGTATTGCTTGAATCATCCTTTACAACATTCCTCTTCACAATAGTCCTTCTCTTCCTTTTCACAGAAGCAGGAGTCACATGATTGGATAGGTTAGCTATTATGGTATCTTGATTATCTATTCTCTTGAATAATGTGTAGTAACTTCAAACTAAATATTTAATTAACGAGTGTAAAAAATCAATACACACTGAGTGATAAATGAGTATCTAAGTGAAACCTTCAATCATCAAGAATTGAGGATTTTGAATTTGCACAGGGAGTGAATTTTAAATCTATTATTGACATGCTTGCCAATTTTTAAAATTTAAGACACATGAGGAGAAATTGAAGAAGTTCACAAAAACACAACAAAGAAAACCCCGCCAAAATGAGTTTCATCTTAATTTTTAAATCTAATCTTCTTATGACTTTGTTGTGGCCTTTGTGCATTGAGGGACGTGTTTGACAAAAGGATGAAAGTAATTTCAAAGCAGATCATTCCTGTATCAGCTTTAAGAACACAATCCATGACTTGACATCTTGTACATGAAAAGGGTACCATATGCATTATTCCATTGAAAGTGATTCAAGATAATACAAGACACTACAGAATTTACATGTTTTTCTTCTATGCCAACTCAAGAGACGTTACAGGTTGGCTATGCATAATATATACATATATCTCATAACTTGACCATAAATATGTCAGAACACAATTTAACTTACAAACTAAAGTGATCTAAGGACAAAAAGGCAAACATCCAAGCACAATTGCCTTTTAGATTGATATATGCTTTATCACCTTTTGGCATAGACTCCAAAGTTTACACTTTTGTCATGTGCTTCACCACCTTTGTTCAAGACTCAGATTTGTTCTTCTAAGTTGACAGCTCAAGATTCAAATGTGGCCTTTGGCTTTTTAAGAAAAAATAAAAGTTTACTTCATTTCATCCTCAAAATTTGCTTCCAATATCTTGTCAGCTACATCAATCATGAAGAACTGCAAATCCATGTAAAAATTAAGAGGAAAGGAAAACCAGTATATAGTTATAATCAAAGGGCATATATTCACAAAGTTTTCTAAAACAGTCTAAAATTAAGAGTATCCAATCCAAATTTCAAAGGGAAAAGTATTGAAATGAATTCCAGAATATATATGCAGCAGAGGTTTTGACATGAAAGAAAGTCATAGGGAGGAATGAGTATACATGGCATTAATGGTGGTTTCTTGTACTCCACCTAATATACATGTCATTACTTACTGCTCTTTAGATTAAGCATCCTCATAGGAACTTCAACCTTTTTAAAAAAAACAAAGAAATTGTAAGAAGCCCTAACGAATGGCATAGTTGTCTGATACTTCTAGACATGGGCAAAACCATTTATTTAAGCTTTTCTATAGAAGGAAAAGTTACATTGATGTAAATAATCAGGAAGCAGTACTATGAGGCTCCAATCATATCTAACACAGTTATAAGTTACATGCATCAACATACTATCTATCTTCAAGGGAATAAAATTATACAAAAGAAATATAACTTCACGGTTGCATTTTTTCCCTCTTCAAATAAAAAGCAAATGAACATACTTATTTGAAGGCAAATAAAAATAAAGCAACATTACTATTTTTCCTTGTTCTCTCCCGGTTGGAAGAGTAGAAAAATAGGGATAAATGAAAAAAAAAACTGAGGGAGTTAATACAAGTTCCGTAGGCTCTAGAAAAAGTAAAGCATAGTGGCCAAAAAAATTCCGTTTAACTTCTTATCTGCTCCATATTTGATTAAATAGTAGGGGTTGATTCAAGGACTATTCTTTCCATGGTTATGATGCAAAAACTAACAAAAAAATGAATCTTACTATCCAACCCAAGAAGGAAGATAACGGGATAAGATGGGCAAGAAAGGGAACCTTGAGATGGTCGTTAACGGCATCAAAACCATGAGATATTTGATCCCGTTGATTCTTAAGTTGCACCAAATTCATAAACTTTGAAACCATTAAAGCCAAAAACAAAACTTTGAGAGCTGAAAATGAAGTATTTGAATGGATGGATGGAAAGATAGGATAGAGAAATAAAGAGAATGATATCCTCATATAATTTGAGAGAGGGTTAAAGATTACCTTTAAGAAGAAACATGAATCCGTCTTAAACTCCTCACCTTGCTTCAAGGCATACTCAACTCTGCCTCCCCACCATGGCCATCCTTATCATTGCTTTTTTGCTAGATTCGTCGTCGGATCTGTCATCCCTCCAATCTAGGGTCAACTTGTGGTAGGAAGAAAGAGAGGGCGAAGGTGTGAAGGAAGAGGGAGGGGAGAGAGATGCTAGGAATAAAATTAAAATGATTAAATGACATCACGTATGGGTTGTTTTGAAAGTGAAGAAAGAGATGAAATTTATAATTTTATAATTAGATTTAAAATTTTAAATAGCCTAATGATTTTTTTCTAAAGACAATTGTACAAATATAAATGAAGAGAGAGAAGGAAAAAACATGAATTTTAAAATTTGAATTGGGAAGAGACTCCCATCTAGAACATAATAAGAGAAAGTATGTTTTTTAACCTGCAACAGCTTGTGCACAGTCGATGAGGTATTTTTTTTATCAAAAAATATAGAGATCGACTAGTGAACAATGATCTGTGTCTATATCAATGAATAAGTTGATTACTGTAATGGCTTCGGGAAACAATTATTTATAATATATTGATTATGCTTTAATTATTCCCATATCTAAAACATATTTGACGTTATTGGCAAAAAAAAAAAGCACATATTTGATGTTTCTATCCATATTTTCTTCTAAACTAATTAAATTAATACAATGTTTGGTGGTTACAGCTTCATATCATTTGGGTTTAGTCTCTATATTTTCAAACCGTATATTTTAGTCCTTCAATTTTGTCACTTGAGAAATCAAAACTTATAGTTTAAAATTATAAGCACCAAAACCAAAATGAGGATAAACCATAAGGATCAAACATTGTATTCATCATTTTTTTCCTTAGTTGGCTTATATAAGCAATGACTAAGGCTAGAGCCACATGTTAATTAATTAAAAAATGATTTTGTATACAACCTCCAATCCTTAATACAAGACACAATTGAATTTTTGGAGATATTAAGGAAATTAAATCAATTAATTTAAACTATTTTTTTATCTTTTTTATATCAAACTAATTTGTCTAATATATAATCAAATGATACATGATATATGCTCTAATTAACTAACATATTTATTTATCATCTTTAATCTCTCCAGAAAAAAGTTAATTGGCTCTTATAGTAAGGACCAAAAATAGTATGAAAGCTTACCTGTTATATTTTATCCCAACCCAATCAATGAGGATAACACTTTAGATTAATGAATATATTAAAAACATAAATTTATTTTCATAAATACCCCTCTCTCATTTAATAATTAGTTTGTGTTGTCTCTTTTTTCTTATGTTTTCTCTTTTTTCCAACAAAAAAACATATTAGATTAAAAGCAAAATGAAATTACAAGCTCTCAAACACAAGAAACAAAAGAAAATACCAACAGATTCTAAACATAAACAACAAAGAAAATCTAGAAAAACAAGCAACTAAAACTTTAGCAACATCATTCCCTAATAAAGCATGCAATTGAGATGGAGGTTGAAATATCCAATATAAATGGTAAGACCAACCAATGAAGCTTTGCAATCCAATCCACAACTAAATTTGCTTCTATAGGAATTCATATGCAATAATAGTTCCTGATCAAAATCCTTGAGACAAGAATAACTCAAGGAGGACAACAATAAGAGCAATAGCAAAGAAAAACACAACTAGCTTTAATTTTAAAGGTACTATTTTCAAGAGGAATCCATCTTTGGCTTACTCTGTCATCTCCATTGCTCGCTGGAAACTCCATATCATCATATACGGATCAACTATTTGGATCACATAACTCTTGCAGTATCCTTTTTCCCATTACTTCCAACTCAATCCATAGAGCCTTTAATATTGATAAAATAGGAGGCACCCAGCGAAGGTCTCGAGACCCTTCAAAACATTTGGAAAGTGTCACACCATTATTTTAATTTCACCTTACCAGAGTATTCGCGAAAAATGATATGCAGTTCGTTGGACAACACAGAAATAGCATAAATATATTGATAATAAGTGCATGATTACCAAAGTTCCCCATAAGGATTCGTACATGATAATTACCATCAATATAGCCGCACAAGGCTACTTGGGTGTCTAAACTCGTCCCAATAAAATGGAGACATCTTTTCGTCTTCGTTCACCACTACAATCCTCTCATATAGTTCTCTTCTCTAATCTCTATATACCTTTCATCTTCACCTGTCTAAATTGTTGGTAGGAGGTGAGATTCGAGAGAATCTTAGTAGGAAAACATTACCAATATGCATGTAAGACAAGTGCTTAATACATGACATGCTTGCATTACATAACTCTTGTCCACACAATAACATATCTGCATGCTTAATGTTTCAAACAACATACTTATGGCCATAGCATAAATAGAAACAATGCTTTGATCATTTATATATATTTCACATAAACAAGCAAAGCAATAACATGTATCAATACACTAACACAAATACCAAATACATGTAAGAGAGGTAAGTTCCTTACCTTAACCCTTTTTCGCCTTGAAATGTTTGCCTTATAAAGCATGCCAACAACTGGGTTCTCAACTTGGTCTTACAATTCCAAATGTACAATTTAGACACTTCTATAGTGTTTTTTATGGTTATATGAGCTTATTGTAAAAATTTACCAAAATACCCCCAGGGACCCGGCCCTGACATAACTGGTCCAACCGTACTTTTCACGAAATTTTGATTGTGGCTATTCTGACATATTTTTTGCCCAAGATATCTATTTTCGGACTCAGAACTATCAAATTCAATGTCAAATTACAAAATTACCCTTGGCAGCCCTACTTTAAGGGTTTCAGGGGCGCTTTCGTAATTATGCTTTTTCGAGCTTTTTCGAAAAAGTGACCAACTGTAACCCCACCTAATTTTCCCTCATGAACCCAATGGAATCATCAAATCATGGAAAATCCAACTCTAAGGCCCATTTATAGCCCTGGCAGAAATATATGGGTTTTCTGGGAAAAATCGGGGTTTTGCGATTTCGACTCCGTAAACACATTCCTTTCTACTCCTAACCACTTTATTGACTATTCCATTATGTTACAACTATCATTTAGTACCAATTTTTAGCAGCATAACCCCTAAGGAAACCCATTTCCAAAATTTAAAACCAACAGCAATCCGACAGAATTTCACCCATTAAATTGCTCACAGTAGCCAGAATAAGCAATATACATTGGTTTGGAAGTTACCTCAAGCTCTCACTGACTCTCCCTTGATATGCCTGAACCCTAGCCCTTCTTAACAAGGAAAATTGAGCTTCAACAACCTTAAAAACATGAAAGAGAAGCTTAAGAACAAGGTTATATGCATTAGGTATGAATTCACCAAAGAAATCGACCTACCTTGCAACTTTTCTTCTCTTTCTCTCTCTAAAAGCTCTCAAACTTTCTCTCTTGAGTTGAACTTCACGTCATTAATGGCCGAAAGAAGGAGGATGACGTGCTTTTATCATATTATTATATGATATTTAATTGTTTATTAAATTTCCAAAAATTTCAAAATTTGGATTTTCTGGCATATTTTTTGTCCAATCTTTGAAAAATCATAACTAAATTTGTTGACATCATTTTGGAACGATTCCAAAGGCTATAGAACTCTTATTGAGTCTAGTTTCAAGAAAAAAATATAGCCTTTTGCTAGCTAGAAGCACAAGATTTCCAAATTTTCAATCTTTGCATGTTGCTCCAGAAAATAATCAATTTCGCTGGGCAAAGTTCAAAAATTCATAACTTTTTTTATATAGCTCTAATTGAGTCATATGACCTATCAAATTAAAGCTTAGATGTTTACTTTCATCCTATACAATTTTATAATTTTTGAACATCATGTGATCAATGAAATGCATTGCACAACAACACTACCTCACTAAAAGTAATGAAACGGAATGCATTTACAACTCCAACAAATTCCATTTTTGTATACAAATTTCCCATACTCTTTAATTCATCACTTTATTCCCTTTAATACCTCAAAGATATAAGAAACATTGGGGAATAGATTTGAGGCATCTGCTAAACTGAGGCTTAGCAGTTCGCGTAATTTAGGCTTATTCTCAAACCTTCAATCCCAAAATTCAGGATATTACAGAAAGGCCCAATCAAATAATTTTGACCACCTCCACCAAGCCTATGCTATTGTCATCCAAGGCCCAAAGTCAACATCATTCCGTTCAATTAGTTTGTGTCTTCCAAATAATTATGTGAATATATTGATTAAACGTGACTTATATTTGGTATCATAATATATAAGGTGTCAAGTTATTCATGTTGTTATTGCATGAGGGAACACATGTCCCAAGTTTTAAAGCCTCAAATGGGGCATTAGATGCCCTATCCCCAAGCGAAACACATGTTAAGAATGTTGTAAGAGGGAAGTATGCATCACTTTTTTATATTATGTACCTAATTGGGTTAGATAAGAGCATTGTTGGAATAATTGAGGGTAGATGTTATCTACACTTCCCTAAATTCAAAATTTTTTTTGACCTGACATAGACTCAAACTTAAGACCTTGTATTTAAACTGTGAAAGTCCATTTCACTAATATCAATGCATGTGAGTGGAAATATGCACAATGCACTTTTCTCACTTTAAGGTTCAATTCCTTTAATATTAACAAAGATTAGAAATTTGCAAAGATTGTTAAAAATTGTTTCATTGAAGAAATTTAATTGGCAGTCTTGGTAAGAACACCTTTTTCCTTTTTATCAATACTAGAAAATTAGTTACAAAACTTTTATATTCCAATGTCAAATTTTAAACGATTGTAAAAAACTGAACCAATATATATTGTTAAATGGATTTAACACTGAGTGTATTCCAACTTCAAGCAAAAAATAAAATTATATTCCAGTTTGATTATATAATATTTTTTAGGGCAAATGAGCAATTTTAATAATAAACTTTTGTAAAAAGGGCATCTGGTAGACTGGCACTAAAGCCAGTAATATGGGCTCAACCCGCTAGCTCACGGGGTTGGGGCAAGGTTAGGATTGAGATTTTCCTAACCCGCAAAAATGCGGGCTGCACAGGCTTGCATTGCATGGCTTGCGGATTAGCGGGTTGGCCTGCACAATTTTTTTAATGTAATAATTTCACAAAACTTATAAGTTGCTTACTCAACTTTGGTACCTCCTAATTCAAAGAGAAAAAATCTTAGCCTCCTCTCTTCTTCTTTAAATTTACCTTCCTAGCATCATCCATTCCTCCTATAAATATATAAAAATATAATCCAAAATTGAAGAGATAAAATTATTAAATTTGTCAAAGTTTATAAACAAAAAAACATAGAATCATTATCAAACAACCAAGATATAATAATGTGGCAATTTATATTTGTGTCTCGTACTTTCGGCTATCTTTAAAAAATAGGAAATTGTTTTTTTAAAGAAAAATGAAGACCTGTGGTCTGGCCTACAATCCGCACAATGTGGGTTAGAGTTGGCACTTTGTAAGCCCGTAAAAGTGTGGCCCACTGGTTGGCCACATTCCCGGCTCTATATGGCACCATTAAGTTTTTTTGGATGTTAAAACGGATATAAACTTCACAAAATGGGGAAATTTTGACACTACCCCTTAACTCTATTAATGTTGACTAGAGAGAGAAAATATGTTTAACTTCAAATTGTAACATGGCAAGGTGGTGATGCTGATGTGGAAAGCAAAAGAAAATACTGAATAAAAAAAAGCATAAAAGAAAAAAGAAACAAATTAAAAAAGGAAATAATTAGTAAAAAGAAACACTTAATCAAAAGAAAAGGAACAATGAAACATTGAAACCAAAGAAATATAAAAGAAGTCAACCGCTTACTCCACCCCTTATAGATTTCATTATTCCCCCAAGAAAATAATCAAAAAACTCAACTTCGTCTCCTTTTTAATGGCTTTCTGGGTGTTGCACAGAAAAGAGAATAACGAAGATGGATCTTTCTAAAAACAACGAATAAACCACAAATCACTGAGTTCCCAGAAAACTCCAGTAGAGGAGAAACTTGATGTAGCGGAGGAAGCCACATATCAAAAGCACAAGTTGGTTGTGGCAGCGGCCGCAGCCAAGGTTGCTATGGCCACAGCTTAGGCAGTTGTGGAAGTGGCAAGACTTATCAGACCTTCTTCAAAGTCTATGCCTTTTACTGTTTTCTTGCAAATCGACGTCGCTTACTACGCCTCCGCCTCTTATGGCGTCTTGTCCCTCCTCCCTTTGGCACCTCCGAACCCTCTTAGCGTCTCGTCTCCACTACTCTGCACCTATGATGACTCTCTTAGCATCGCACCTTTGGACCTTTTATGAGTCACCGTCTCTGCATCTCACGTCTTTAATAGAGGAAGCGCCTTCAGTAATTCACTACCACCAATCTTCTTTATGCGGCATTAATGGATACAGAGCTTCAAATACAGCCAAATGCTGCTAAGTTGTCTCTTCAATGGTCAATTTGGAGGAAAAAAATTGACACATGTACATCGTGCGGGACCCTCAAACTTTGACTTAATGTCCGTATGTACTAAGTTAATAACAATAGTGTTAAAATTACCCATTTTATAAAGTTTATATACATTTTAACATATTAAAAAATTTAATGATGTCATATGCCCTTTTTACAAATGTTTGTTGTTACAATTACACCTTTGCCCTATTTTCCATGCTTTGGCCTTCAAGAACTTCAATGAGTCAATAACCTCCTCAAATGTGCAAGGCATGTAAACCGACCTTTTTTATTAACCTATATTTTTTCGATTTTCATGTTCATTTTTTGTTTTGAGTTTTCCCCTCAGCTCTTGCTTCTACAGATGCATTGATAACCACAACCGCAAAGCAGATACACTAGTACAAAAAAAGGTGATTTAGACCGGCACATTTAAACCGGTTGTAGTAAATGAGGTCTAAAAGAAATGCGCGGTGGCATTTACGTAATTATAAAGAATGTGGGAGACCGGTTATTATAATAACCGGTCTAAAAAATACAATTTAGACCGCTTGCACACTAACTGGTCTAAAAAGATTAATTTTTAGACCGGTTATTATAATAACCGGTCTAAAAATTAATCTTTTTAAGACTGGTTGCTAGAGAACCGGTCTAAAATGAAGCTTTTTAAGACCAGTTCTCTAACAACCGGTCTTAAAAGTGGATTTTAAGACCGGTTGTTAGACAACCGGTCTTAAAAAGCTTCTTTTTAGACCAGTTAATCTACTTAACCGGTCTTAAAAAGTTCCCTAAATTTTTCCCCCTCCCCTGCCTGCACGCCCTCTCCATTTCTGAAATTACTCTTGGCTTCTTTCATCCCAATCATTTCTCTTCTCAGTGCTCAACTCCCCGTCCCTTACCTGATCTTTGAATTGGAACAATCGAATCCGGCCGGTCGCTACTCATGGTTGTCGCTGTTTGGTCGCCGTCTTTGTTTGCTTCTAGTTTTTGAGCTCCGTCCGTCATTCACTGCGACTGAAGGAGGTCTTCGTCTTCATCGTCTTGTTTGAGTTATGCTTCCTCGTCCTCGATCTACATTTACCCCTCAAAAATGCTTCCTCATCCGCGCTTGGTCACATGCTCAATTTGAAATTGGTATCATTAGATATATTCATTAGTTAATGCAGTACCCTGGTTGCTAATACTAACATGCATTTGTGATAAATTAGTAGAAATATATAGTATATGTGTTGGCAGGAGAGACCGTGACATCTGGATTAGAATTAGGGTTCAAGATTGGAGTTTGAGATGTTGGTGTTGTGGGAACTAAGTTTGGAACTGTAGTTATTGGAGTGGTAATGTCCCTTTCGGTAGTTGAAATTTGTCTGTTAGGTTCTTCATGATGATGATGATTGTGATCTTCTGGGACATAGTTCACATGCTCAAGTTCTTGTTGCTTCTTCTTCTTCCATGGCCTACTTGAAGTACTTGTTGTTTGTTTCAAATTGAAATGATGTTTCAAGTGAGAGAGAAAAAACAGATGTGAAATCCAGAAACTGCTATATCTTTTTTTTTTTAAATGTAACTTTTTGAAAAGGGAAATAGACACGCTAGCTGGATTCATATCATGACTGATAAATTATAGCCCCACAACTTTCCCCCCCTTCCCTTTTCCCCAATCGTTTCTCAAACATCATTTCAAAACTAAATCCCTTTTGGCTGATGAATTCTGTGGCGCGCACACACATATATACACATACACTCCATTACCCCAACTGTATAAGAATGTCAAAATTGAATCTTTTAAAAAAAAATATTTAGGTGCATATAATAATATATAATGTATCATGTGACTGTATAATCAATGTTTATTGACGTATTAGACACCTTAATGGACAAATTGGAGACAAGAGGGAATCCTATGCACAGAGGTTACCTAAGAGTAAAAGGAATTGGGCCCTTTGATGTGCTCAAGAAACGGTGAAACTGGAAAACAGAGTTTGGTTGTTGCAGTACAGTTTTCTGATGTTGAAATCCAGAAAGATAGGTAGAAAATTGAAGCATAGATATATATAACTGCTTGAAGGAACTGGTTAAAAATTTAAGCAAGCTATGGAAGAGACAACATTTAGAACTAGGAAAGTTGATTGTTTTATAAAAGAAGATACTCAGGAATTAAAAAAAAAGTAGATGCTCTATTAATAAACTTATTTGCCAAGAAAAGAACCTACTGTAAACATATCAGTTTGAACAAAAGGCAAACCACCAAAACAGAAACTTTCTTTGTTTTTTTTTGGGACCAATCCAGATAGAAACACTAACAACAAAAACAAACACTGCGAAATGAGTAGTTGATCCTCAGGAATAATTGTTACCAAACCATAACATTTAGAGTCATTTAATTGCATATGAATAAGATGAGAATTCTTAGGAGGATTAGCATCCTCTATAGTGGCTGGAAAAGACATTCAGTGTAAAAGGGGACAGACTATATTGACCAGTCCGGTTAGCAAGCTAGCCCGGGTCTTCCGTATGCAAAACCGAGAAGATTGCTTCTGCTGGCATAATTTGAAGCCCATGAGAAGAACTCAGTGCTCGTTTGGCTAACGAGTCTGCCATACTATTGTCGTCTCTGTCAATATATTGGAACTTTACATTCCAGCTCCATTCTAACATTGCTTTAATCTCTGTAAGCAGCTGCCATTCTTCATGCATATCTGGGATCTCATTTTGAAGTAGGTCGATAACCTCGTAGGAGTCGCACCTATTCAACACTTCTCTGAACCCCCCATCCCAAACTCTTTTCATGCCCATAAGGCAACCCCAAATTTCAGCACTCAGAGCATCACCAGTACTGAGCCTCAATATAAATCCCTCCACTTATAGTTCTTTTTGCTTTGTTTAACTAGTTACCTTCTATTGGTTTCCAACGGTATTGCTTGGATATTATTAGTCGAAGGACCAAAGTCACCCTAAAAAATATATCCAGGGACAAACAGTATAATAATGGATCTAGTGTGTGCAAGCGTTAGACATTAAAAGAATATATATCCAAGTCACTTTCTCTGATGAACGCGCATTCTTTCCTTCCTCTTTCCACCTCCATTCCTCATTCCCTCACTCCTTCTCCATTCCACTTTCCCTCATTCCATTTTTTCCTCACACGCTACTCTAAATCACGATCTTCTTTGTTTAATTCTAGTTACACTATGTACTTGGGTGTAATGATTGCATGCTCTCATCATTCTCCTACTGTTTCCAAGGAAAAAGTACAAAACAAAAAAAAGGTGTTGGAATATATGGATCGTAGTTGGATACAAGCTAAACGGACGAGTGTTGAATATGATGTTGGGGTCAAGGGTTTTTTAGACTTTGCAAAAAGAAATGTCGATGATGATAGTGGGATGTTTTATTGCCCTTGTGTAAAATGTTTGAATGAGAAGCGACTAAGTGCTGCAAATATATATACACATTTAATTTGTGAAGGGTTTTGTAAGACGTATGTAGTATGGGTATGGCATGGTGAACAATTAGAAATGCCAAGTGCATCTCAACAGGGGGAAGTGACTTGTGATGATAATGACATGGATATGGATGATCGGATAGAGGATATTATTCATGATGTAGGAGAAGAGGCTTTTGAACAATCACATGCATATGGTAATATGTGCAGTGATGCTGAGAAACCGCTATACCCGGGGTGTAAAAAATTCCAATTGCTGAATGCTATATTGAAATTGGTAAGTTTGAAAGCACGACATGGATGGAGTGATAAGAGTTTTTCAGAAACGCTTGAGGCGTTTAAAGATATGCTTCCTGATAATAATGTGTTGCCTTGTCGATACTATGATGCTAAGAAAATACTGTGTCCACTAGGGATGAAGTATAAAAAGATCCATGCTTGCCCTAATGATTGCATATTGTATAGAAAAGATCATGAAGAGAAGGAGTAATGTCCGATATGTGAAACTCCAAGGTATAAATCAAATAAAGGCCCTGCAAAAGTGTTGTGGTATCTTCCAATCATTCCAAGGTTCAAGCGTCTGTTTGCTAATGAAATTGATGCCAAAAATTTGAAATGGCATGCAGATGAGCGGATTTCGGATGGAAAGCTGCGACATCCAGCTGATTCTTCTCAATGGCAGAAAATCGATCAATTATTTCCTACCTTCGGTGAAGAACCTAGGAATCTCAAGCTTGGGCTTAGCACAGATGGTATGAATCCTTATGGTAGCCTAAGCAGTATACATAGTTTATGGCCTGTTCTGTTGGTAATTTACAACTTATCTCCTTTGTTATGTATGAAACAAAAGTACATTATGTTATCCATGTTGATTTTGGGACCAAAGCAACCCGGAAATGACATAGATGTTTATCTAGAACCCTTGATCGAAGACTTGAAAGAGTTGTGGGATAAAGGTGTCGATGTTTTTTATGCGAACAAGAAGGAGACTTTTAATATGCGAGCAATGATCTTTTGTACTATAAATGACTTCCCTGCATATGGAAACTTGTCAGGATATAGCGTTAAAGGCCACAAATCTTGTCCGATATGTGAAGAAGGCACATGCTACCATCAACTTCAACATGGAAGAAAGACGGTTTACCTTGACCATAGGCGATTTCTAAGACGAAGCCACCCTTATCGTAGATTAAAAAAAGCTTTTTTCGATGGCCAAGAGTTTGAAGATGCTCCAGAGGCATTAACTGGGGAGAAAATTTATGAAAAGGTGAAAAATATCAATACTATGTTTGGTAAGTCATCAAAGAGTAGAAATGAGAAAAATATATGGAAAAAAAAGTCCGTCTTCTTAGATCTTCCATATTGGCGCAATCTTGACGTCAGACACTGTATTGATTTCATGCATGTAGAGAAGAACGTATGTGATAGTATTGTTGGAACACTGCTCAACATACAAGGAAGTTCTAAGGATGGCGTGAAGGCAAGATTAGACTTGCAAGAAATGGGAATACGAGAAGATTTACATCCAAGGCCATACGGTAATAGAACTTTTTGTCCTCCAGCTGCTCATACTTTGTCTAAGGTTGAGAAAAGAACCTTTTGTGAGTGTTTACATGGCGCTAAAGTTCCCTTAGGGTATTGTTCAAATTTTAAAAAGCTTGTAGAAAGACTTGAAGTTAATAGGGCTAAAGTCTCATGATTGTCATGTCTTAATGCAACAACTGCTCCCAGTAGCTATTCGAGGCATTGCCGAATATGATCTTCAACACATATTGACTAGACTTTGTTTCTTCTTCAATGCCATTTGTTGTAAAGTCATTGACACGGAAAGATTAGAGGAATTGAAAAATGAAGGATATATGATCTTATGCTAGCTTAAGAAGCTTTTTCTTCCTTCCTTTTTTGATATCATGGTACACTTGATTATTCATCTAGTGAGGGAGATAAAGTTGTGTGGCCCTATCTATTTCCGGTGGATGTACCCGATCGAAAGAACTATGAAAATACTAAAAGGGTATGTGAAGAACCCCAATCAGCCTGAAGCATCTATTGTTCAAAAATATGTTTCTGAAGAAGCTATGGAATTTTGTCAACATTATTTGTCAAATGTACTACATATTGGCCTTCCTAAACGTCATGATCAAGAAGGGGGTAGACGCGGGGCAACAGTAAAGAGCATAGATGCTGATGAATTGCAACAAGTCCACTTGTACATCTTGAACAATGTTGATGAAGTTCAATATTACATGAATGCCCATAAAGAAATTGTACGGAAACAAAATAGTCGAATGACTGAACAAAGGTTAATCAGGGAGCATAACAGAACTTTCGCACATTGGTTCAAACAAAAGGTTGACGGAGAAGAATGTGTTTCTGATACAATAAATTGGTTAGCACGTGGTCCTGAAGTTGATGTCATAAGTTGGACTTCATTTGTGATCAATGGTTATACCTTTTACATGAAGTCCCTAGATGATAAGAGCACCGTCCAGAACAGTGGTGTTGTATTAGTGGCTGAATCGATGCACTTCTCTAGTTCAAAAGATAAGAACCCTACATTGGCTGCCATACCTTATTATGGGGTGATTGAAGAGATTTGGGTGGTTGACTATGTTAAAATTAGATTTCCCATTTTCAAATGCAAGTGGGTTGATGTCAATAATGGTGTGAAGATCGATAGGTTAGGATTTACATTAGTATATTTGAATAGTAGAAGTTTTGGAGATGAACCTTTCATTATGGCAGATCAGGCGCAACAAGTGTTCTATATCACTGATCAGGCAAATAAAATGTGGTCTGTAGCTCTCCAAGGAAAAAGGGTCGTTGATATTGACAAGAAAAGTCACTCAAATTATGATCTTCTTGAGACTCCTTCTTTTTCCAGGGGTCTACCAAAACTAAACGAAGAAGATGAAGCAGATAATGCGCACGGCACAAGAAATGATCATCACGAGGGAATATGAGAGGATATCTCTTTATGATACTACTTTGACCTTAACTAACTAAAGTAATTATGATTATGATTTATATCCAAAGAATATGTTTAGTTATTTTATCAATATAGTCTTCACATATCATAGCTTAGGATTTATCTTTCTTTGTTGTCGTTACAGGCAAATGACGAATCCCCAGCGTCCTAGTGCAGAGGATCAGCCAACTTCTACACCTCTGAGTTAGCCACCTAGTGCTCAGGAGAGTCAGCCACCTAGTGCTCAGCACAGTCAGCCAGCTAGTGTTAACCAGGGCGAGCCTAGCAATACTCCGAGCCAGGGTCGTAGTGAGCGCAGTAGCCAGTCTGTACGGAGGGGTAGACATGGCATACGGTTGACAGATGTTTCCCTCAGTCGGAGTGCAGGCCAAAAGATACCGATTGAGTTTGATAGACATTAGAAACCAATCGGGCCTAATGCATAACGATATAGGAGTTTCGTCGGCCTCCTTGCACGTAACAAGCCGAGCATCTTGATAGAGGAGTGGAGAAATATCGATGCAAAGGTGAAGCAGCATATTTGGGACACTATTCAGGTATACAATTCTCTAATGTATGTAATTAATTATTATTAAATATCACAAATTTGTCACTTACTCCTTCAATGCATGCATTTCAGCTCACCTACGACGTTCCTCAGAGTGAGATCTTGTACAACAAGACGATGACATATTGTTATGAGCGCTGGAGCAAGTTTAAGACAAATCTGACCAACAATTATATTCATATTGAGGTAAAAGATGGTCAGCCTCGTCCTAATCCGTGCAACCAGTATACATTTCTTGATCAAGCGACTTGGCAAGAATTTGTTAGGCTTCAAACTACTCAAGAATCTTTGGTTAGTTGACTTATTTTTCATTTTATTTACTTAGCAATTATCTTAATTGATTATAACACTTTCCTTTTGTATCATTTCTTATTCGTAGGCAAAAAGGCAAAAAGCACAAGAAAGTGGAAGAAAGAATGATTGCCCTCATACAATGTCTCGTGGGGGTTATGTAAAGGCTGAAAGAGACTTGTTGGCGGCTAAACGGAAGAGATTGGAAGAAGCATTTCAATCCGATCCTTCTGTTCTTCTTTCTCCGCCATCTCCGATTCGTCGAGAAGAAAAATGGCAATTTGCCCACCAAAAGAGGAATGAGACTTATACGAGTGAACAATCTCGTATAGTTGGTGAAAGAATTGTAAGTATATATCGTTATTGTAATTAATTACATAAGAAACATACATTATTACTTATGTTTGTTATTTTGTATTATCTTACAGGATGAACTTAGAAAACAACAAGCTGAGGGCTCTTTTAAGTCAGAGGGCAGGAATGATATTCTAACAGTTACTACTGGCAAACATGAGCATCCAAGCCGTGTCAGGGGAGTTGGAGGAGGGGTAGGGATACGGGATTACTTTGGAGCCCCCGTACGCCATTCCTCAAACATCTTGACTAGGGAGGAATTGGAGACTATGTTGGCCATTGCAAGAGCAGAAGCAAAGGCCGAGGCTGAAGCATCATTTGATGCACTATTAGAGACCCAGTTGAGCAAGATGAAAGAGGAAATGATAGTGTTTATGAGCTCAAGACAAGATACCAGTGCTCCCCAGCCACAATCGATTGATCCTAATAAGCAGAGCACTAAAGGTATTTGTTGCAACATCGGGCAGTCTTCGGGGTATCCTAACCCGGAAATTACTGAGCTTTGTGATCTTTTTGTCGAGGATCCTTTAAGACGGTTAGTTGCACGGGGTAGTGTGCATAACCTGGGATCAACTATCCACCACCGACAAATGGAAGGTGATCAAGTCCAAGTGTCAGTTGACGAGGTGATTATTGCAGATGCACCTGTCCCTATCCCTTCTGATGAATTCAAGATTGTTAGCGATGTCTTGGGCACATTCATCTTATGGACAACAAACCTTGTTTCTGGTCAAGCCGAGGATAGTCCGATCAAAGCCCCACCAAGTCCAGCTCCCTTCACTCAGCAAGAAGTTTCACAGCCTCCATTGAATATCATGCAACAAGTGATTCTAATGGCATATGATACATCCTTCAAAACAAGATAGTGGCCTACGGATTCAGTTGTTGGACAGTCAGGAGTGACATGCTATCTTGAGAGGGATGATTTGATGTCCCTGGTAGCTCCTGGACAAAATCTTACGATTGGGATTGTCCAACTGTTCTTAATGTAAGTAGCTTCTGCATTTCAAAGTAAATATTTTAAAAGTTTCACCGTTTACCTTTTATTTATGTGCTTGCGTTATTGTAGGTACATGCATCGTAGGTTGGTCTCCTCTGGCAAAAGCGAAAAATTTGGATTCTTATGCCCCCATCACATCCAAGAGAAAGGGACCACTGCTGCTACTAGACATAGATACTTGTCAGAGAGGCTTAGTGAAACTGGAACTGAGTGTTTCTTGGCTCCATATGTGCATAGGTAAGAAACAAATTGATATTTTATAATTTATATAATGTTTTATGTTTGCTTAATATTCTTCTGTGTTTTTCAGTGATCATTGGCAGTTGCTTCTTCTATGCAAGAGTAGTTACACTGTCATCCTCTTATGTTCCCTCCACTTCAAACCAGGGAATGATTTGAAAAATACCATGAATTCGTTAGTTTTCTTGCATTCTTACCTTTTGTATGCAAAGTTTATGGAATTTGTGTAAAACCAATAACTTTTGTCATTATGATGATCATAGGTCTATGCGGATATTCCTACACAGTGCTTGTAGTAAGCATGTTCGTGATTTAAAGGACCCTACATGGATCATGCCAAAGGTTAGTACATATGGATTTGTTTAAAGAATGTAATAAGACATGCCTTTATATTTGTTTTAATGATATCATGTTTTTTCTCAAAGTCGTAGGCAACCAAAGGGGTCCAACTTATGTGGTTTTTATGTTTTCAGACACATTTACAATATTATCACTCTAGGCATGACTGATTTTATTGAAGAGGTAAATTTATATTTCAGAACTTTTGTTTTACTTTATTGTTTTTAAGTTACTAAGTCAATGTTTCATCTGGTTTTGGTGTTACAGATGTTTGATCTTGCTGATCCCTTTCCTGAAGAAGATATTGATTTCATTCGCACATGTTGTGCTGAATTCATCTATGAACTATTACACAAATAGTGAGTTTTTGAATCCAACGTTACATTGTACATTATTGAATTGTGATGGCTGTGTCCTAGTGTTTTTGTATCTATATGATGGGTTAATTGTGTCAAGATATTGCTCATAGAATAGGATTCTTGATGAATCATACTGTTGCTTGATTATTTGGGTTTTTGTACAGGACATAATTGACGCCAAGGGCTATTTGAAGCTAGAGGAATTGAGGTCAATGTCATTTTGCTTTTGTTGGTTCTTGCGTGTTTGCTCTATTTCATTCTCTAATTCTTAAAATTATTTACACGTTTTTTATGGCATGTTCATTTCTTTGCTTGGTTCTTTTCCCAGAAACTTCATGTTTGGTGTAGGCAACCAAAGGGACACTGGGGACTAGGGAAGGTACAATCAACTTCAAAAGAAGAAGCTTTTGTTTTACTGCTGTCATTTGGTCATCCTTACTGTCTAATGGCCCAATGAATCATCAATGTATGACTGTACTAGCTTGTATGAACATTAATTTGTTGCTGCTATAGACTATACTGGCTTTTGAATTTTGAAATTGAAATCAGTGATTGTTATGCATTGCTGTTAAAATTGGAGCATTCTGTGCGTGTACATATAATAAAAGGGACGTTTTTTTAAAAAAAATGAAGCTTTAAGACCGGTTGTGCCCACAACCGGTCTAAAAAATAACAGATTTTTTAGACCGCTGTATCAAGACCTAATATAGAACCGGTCTAAAAAGTCATTTTTAACCGGTCTAAAAAGTCATTTTTCTACTAGTGATACTACTTAACATCTACTTAAAACAAGTATTCCTCTCATAAAGCCACAATAATTTTAGTGAGAGGGGTTTTGGTGACTAAAATACGATAAATCTGTATGAATGCAGAACTCCCCTCAGTTGGACCTAACAATACTCAATTATGATTCAATTAGTCATTTGTGGAAAAAAAAAGTATTCTTAAAACATGTAGCTAACCATATGCTTTAAGAATACTTTCTAAAAAAAGTAGGGGGAAAAAATAACTTTTGGAAAATCAAGTTTTACACCCAAAACTATAGTTTTCCTGGCAAGATTGATTGGAAAGCAAAAAAAAAAAAATAATAATAATAAAAAGGTGTTTGGGGGCTTTGCATTCAGTGCCCATCACTGTGATGAGCAACTTATCACTCATCATTTTGATAAGATATAAATAGTTGAAATTTTAATTTAAACGGTCTAAATTTAAAATTGTTAATTTGTGATTTTTTAAATAAGAAATTTATTTTTATCAGAAGTAATAATTATAAAATTATTTTTATTTTAGAGTTTACATATATTAAATAAAAAGTTATTTAAAATATAAAAACTAAATTGAATTAAATTTAGACAGTTCAAAATCAATATAACAGAGCATATTAGTGATAAGCACATTTTGATGAGCACAAATTGTGCTTGCGTGTTGGTGGCTCCATCTCCCAAAACCATGGTTTTATGTTTGAAAATCTTAGTGATTTTAGGCTGTTGTTACAACTAAAGGTTAAGATAAATTACTTTTGATCTCCTCTGAAAATTGGATCAGTTAAGGAGTAGCATATGAAGGAGTATACTAATGCATGGGCTTTTTTTGACCCAAAATTAATGCAAGGATGACTATGGATAATAGATATGAATTTCTTCGTTGATGTCAGCCCAGCCGCCGGCCATCAAAATTCAAATCTTTCAATTTCATTTAAACATTCCCCACTCAAATACATCCAATCCTCTGTTCACAATTCTTGATGATAAATACCCGAACCACGAACACCCCTCTTATCATTCAATCATGGAACAACACACTCTCGATTTAGCTCAGATCTCTCTTCGACCATTCGTTCTCTCCGATACAGACGATTTAATGGTCTGGGCAACCGATGAACGAGTGACCAAATTCTGCTCCTGGGAACCCTACACAAGCAAAGACGCCGCCGTCGATTTCATCCAAAACATCGCCTCCAATTTCTCGTGGTACCGAGCGATCTGCGTTGACGATCGTGCGATTGGCTCTGTTTCTGTTCAATCCTACTCAGGGAACGACAAAGCGAGAGCGAAATCCGCTGAATTAGGGTATGTTTTAGGGTCGAATTATTGGGGGAAAGGGATCACGACGAAGGTGGTGAAGATGGTGGTGGAAATGGCGTTCGCTGAATTTCCAGATCTGGAAAGGCTTGAAGCTCTGGTTGATGTTGAGAATGTGGCGTCTCAGAGAGTTCTGGAGAAAGCTGGATTTCAGAGGGAAGGGATTCTCAGGAAGTTCTTGTTCATTAAAGGAAAATCCAGAGATAGGGTTATGTTCAGTGTGCTTTCGGACGAAATCTGAGCATGAATTGTTTGATATCTGTTCGTCGTCCTTAGCTTGAAGCGAAGATATTTTGATTTCGCAGTTTAAATGGTCAAAGCAACTGAAGGAAGAGTCGCTATCTGCAACTTTGGAAACCAAACAAGAAGGAAAAGGAGCGAGGAATCCACGGACTTATTATTTTGTAGTATGTTCAGAGCGTTTTATGAAACTAGATTGTGCTCCCCCATGCTTGTACTTTTGCACCATTTCAAACATTCCTTCAATCTCATTTCTTTACATAAATCATTATCTTCATTCTATTACCTATTCCATAAGTGATGACAACATGCTCATAATGTATCAACGTTACAATATTAATAGACATTCAATCATTACTTAACATTTCAAAATACTTCTAAGTGTGATTAGGTCAGCGAAACACAAGACATGCGGGAGAAGGTAAAAATAGAGACATGATATGCAAAGAGTGTTGGAAGAAGAGAAGTCAAACCTAGGATATGGTGCTTATCTCACATATTGGTTATGACTGTTCATCTAGTGAAAGACATATTAGTGATAGGCAAAAAAGTGAATTTCATAATAAGACGGATCCAATGTTGCCATTAACATGATAACTATATATTATGGAATGTAAACAATTATATATAAGATTATATCCAAGTTTCCAAAAAAGAGAAATGTGGCAAAAGCAATCCCTGCTTTCATCCTGAATCATTTAGGCAAACATACATTCTGCATAGAGAACTTTGCAATAGCCTTAGTTGGGACACACCACATTGATTAAAAACTTGCAGTATATTTAGGAAATATGAATGGCTATGGTAATGGTCAAAAGAGATAAAACAATCTCAACAAATCCCAGTTTCTATTAAGATGATAACAGTGACATTTGATAGAGAACTTTGCAATAGCCTAAGTTGCCATTAACATGATAACTGTTTATTGCAGAATGTAAACGATTATATATATATATATATATCTAAGTTTCTAGAAAAGAGAAATGTGACAGAAGCAAGCCTTGCTTTCATTATGAATGATTTAGGCAAACATACATTCAACAACATTCCAGCAACCTTTTGTGCCTTGAAAAGTTAGTCATTACGAAGTTCGCTATTAAGGGGGTAATAAGTACGTATTATTACTGCATGAAGATTAAAATATGACAATGAGCTGGCTGTAAAGTATACTGCAAAGTGATTGACCTCGTCAACAGGTCATTCCTATCAATTGGAGTTAAAACTCAAGATAAAAAGATAGATTTTATGTTGGACTGTTTTATTGATGGTCAGAACTAATAAGGAAATAGGAATGGCTATGGTAATGGTCAAAAGAGTTAAAAAATCTCAACAAATCCTAATTTCTATTAAGATGATAATAGTGACAGATGATAGAGAGCTTTGCAATTAAAAAAAACAAATATGACCCCTACCATCAACCTAGATATTGATAGCATGTAATCACGTTCCAGTTCCATGAAAAAAAAAACCTAGGTATGCCTAAAGCTATATCAAAGTAGCCTATATTAGTTTGCTAAAAATAACGTAATCGCATTTATTGTAATATACTACAGATCCAAACACTACATCACAGTTCAAGAAGAAAAAGGCACCTCTGCACAATTATGATAAGTTCATACTCACAGCACATCTTTCAGAGTGCTGTGGGTTTATTTAAACTTGAATCACAAACTGCGTAAACATAACCCACAAAGCACTGTCTAAACACATAAATGAAGTCTAAACACAATTTATTATTGAAATAATCTAAGAGTACATAAACAAATGTTGAATCATGATTAGTTGTACGAAATGAGAGAGTCATACTTCAAAAATTCAAGTCTGGAAAGCACTTCAATAAATATGTAAATACATGTTTGTTGATTTAGATTTTATATTATAAAAGAGAGAAGCATTGTCATTGGTGTATGCATACAAATGATTTTCAAACTAATTGTAATCATAACTCTATATAATGCAACAAATATGATGGTCATCAATCATTTTTTCCACCGGGCATACACAAACATAGACCAGCTCTATCAAAATTTTGAATAAAAAAATCACCTTTTAAACAACATTAATCACAAATTTCAATTTTGTTATAGCTTAGAAAAATATGGAAAAAGTGGCATAATTATCTTTGACTTCACATTTGACTAAAATCCCTCTTCAAAACATTTTGACAAACACCTTGTACCCATAAAACTTCTTGTAGGGACGTTCTTTAGGAGGAGAAGCTATGGCTCTTGGTTACAATGAAGTTGTTGGAGCATTATATATTCATGGAAAGCATAAGAGTACAAAGAGACTTCAAGTGGATATTCTCCATGTTTCTTTGCTGTTCATACACATAAACACCACACTTAACCACACCTATATCTGGCGTTTCACAGGTGACTTATATCTCAGCACCAATTGCATAACCAATTAGGAAAAAGTGTTGTCGCCAGGAAAATGGCTCTTGTGTCAATTATCTCCTTTTATACCTGATTTACCTAAACAACAGAGGTAAATGATATTTTTCATATTTGAAAACAACAGATATATGAAGAGAATAAAGAGGAATTTTATGGACTACGTTAACTTGCACATGAAAAACTGTTTGCTCCATATGCCTATGACTTAAATATTTAGTGACGCGTAAGCAGATGAATTCAACTCCAAATTTGAAATTCGTTATAGCTTAAAAAAATATGAAGAAAGAGGCATGATTATCTTTGACGCCCATTGGACTAAAATCCCTCTTGAGAACATTTTGACAAACACCTTGTAGGCATAAAAGAAATAAAACCCTATCCAACAACATTTATTAAAGACTCCAATCCCCTGTTTTGGATGTTTCGCAAAACCGAAAAGAAAAAACAATCCCATGCACACGAACCACTAACAACATGGAGAGAAGAGATAGAGCAATCACACACACTTATCATAACAGCTAGCAACATAAAGCAAGCAAAAAATCATAAGAGTAGAAGAATAAGTTTTATGAGAGAGCACCTTACTTATTATATGTACTGTAACGGAAGAAAAATTAAGAAAGGGGAGAATGGAGATTGATTAGTGGCGCAACCCACACAACGGAAGGAAGTGATGGCAAGCGAAGACTTCAGTAGCCATACGGGAAGACGAATTCAATCGCACCTTTGGGTTCTAGATTTTTTTTTTCTATTCCCCTTTTTGTGTGAAATCCCACAAGAAAGAAAGAGAAGATCTTCTCCAAGCCTCCATAATTCAGTTGGGTATACACTCCAAGTGCTCTATCTGCTTTACCCACGTAGAACAGCTTCACGATTTCATTACCAGTCGTTGCTCGCCATAGATTCTCCATTCACCCCTCCCTCTTTCTCACTCCCTCTCGATCTCTCTCAAAGATTCCTCAAGGTAGATTTTCGTTGTTTTCTATACCCTGTCTAGATTTTGCAACTATAATTGAAAGTTCAAAATGAACCCTACAACGTCAAAAGAAAGAACAACACAACTTAACTTCAACACGACAGAAACTCAAATACATGCCCTCAGGGAAATCTAGATCGAAGAACACTCTTGAGGCATGGCAAAGGGTTAGTTTCCAAGTTCAACAGTTGGTTATTCAACAGTAAGTTTAATGATAATAGGATAGGGAAGAGACTAAAATACCAAAGAACCAACATCCAAGTCGCAACAGCTCCCTAAGCCACAACGTCTTCTGCTTGCCCGCCATTTCGTGGGAGCCACTATTCAAGGAAGGAGGATTTCGATGTGGTTAGATTACAATGACGAAAGGTTGAAGAAGGGCTTATAGATGTAGAAACCAATATGCTTGAGCTTGTGACTTTGCTTTGAGGAAAATGTCAAAAGGGATAATAGATGAGTGAGGCGAGAATAACCCATGACTTTGGACAATGTGAATTTGAAATAAGGTAGTAAGCAGACGGCTTGTTTGCAGCCTGGGACAAAATTTTTTATTCGGTAAAAACAGATGACATCTTGTGAACAGTAAAATGAGTCTTGAGCCATGAATAAGCCGTTAGATGGATCAGCTTGGGGAACAGATTTTTATAATATATTGATGATGGGTATTAATCTATTGGCAAAAAAAAAGGGTATTAATCGATTGATTTCCAAGGAGCAATGTTAATTAATCTCCTAACTTTTAAATTTTAATTACTTACACAACTATTTAGAGTTTGTTTGATTCGATGGATAGGAGGGGAGATATTTTAATATTACGTTGTTTGGATTGATAAGAGGAAAATGGAGGTGATGAATTTTAATGTTATCTTGTTTGGTTTAGGAGGGATGAGAAAGGAAAATATTTTTATATGAATAACTTTACTCTTATTTTATTCAAATTGCTTTCTTTAAACTTTAAATATATAATATAATAATTTTATAATTATTAAAATTAAAGAAATATAACTATAATGCATAATTAACAACTAATATTTGAGGCGGTAATTCGGGCCAGGCTGGCGTGCTGAAAATAAACGAGTTCGGCGGCTCGTTTGATTTCAGCTTGCTGATGGGTTGGCCCACTTTATTTAATTTTTTTAGTTTTTTTCTCCAATACCCTTGGTCCCTTATCTCCTTTCCTAAGATGATATGTTTAATTAATTTCTCATACTTTTTATTTGACACTTATTTTCATATTATATTTATTTATTCTACTATTATTAAATTTAAAAGAGATGTGTTTATATAGTTTTGTGATGTGAATAGATGAAAAAAAAAAAAGGAAAGTAAAAATGAAATTGACTTCATAACACAAATGTATTAAAAAAAAGAAGTGTGATATGAGCGGGTGAAAGAGAAAGAGAGTAAAATTTTTTAAAAAAGAGTGAAATTATAAAAAAAAAATTGGCGGGCTAGCGGGATGGCTTAAATGTTTTGCCAGCCTGCCCCATCACAGCCCGCAACCTGCGGGCCAGCCCGAATTACCACCTCTAACTAATATATATACAATAATATATATTTGATAATTATAAGTACACTTTTAGATATATTGAAAATATTATATTTCATAATTTTTTATTAAACAAGCTTAATATCAATTGTTTTGCTTTCCAAGGCTTTCAACCCATATGTGTTTCGATTAAAAAAATGAAATCTCTATCCACTTGCTCAAGACAAAACCCATATTTGCAATTACGGTGACCCCTCCTTCGACATTTACATTGAGGAGCAGGCTGTTGAGATGCGAGCAATAATTGTCACAACATGGCAAAACTGTGCAGTGTGCACTAGTATGCGCTCAAAAAGCCTCTAGAAACAATACTAATGCATATATCAATCTTTGTAATTAGATAAACATCAGTATAAATAGCTGCCACTTTACCTCCGATAGCTTTTTCGAACGCCATGGCAATGGGTTGCCAAAAGGTTAAGATTATTTTTTATGTTAAAAGCTCTTGGGCATTCAAGAAAATCAGATGGGGGATTGGCAACTGGTAGTTCAAAGGAAAAGTGGGAGCGTGAGGGAGAAAATCAGCAGGGTGGGGTAGGAATATTTAAAATAAGCATGGGTATAATTGTTACAGCATGGCAAAATATTACCCCTCCAAATCTCCTCACTTTTAGAGGGGACAGTTATAAGGGGAGGGGAGGGGAAAATTCAAAAAAATTTCTCTCTTAACTCTCATTTGGTATGGCTCAATTTAAAAGAACACTTTGACAAAACTAGTGGAGCCGGTTATAAGGGGAAGGGAGGGGAAAATTCAAAAAAAAATTCTCTCTTAACTCTCATTTGGTATGGCTTAATTTAAAAGAACACTTTGACAAAACTGATAGAGCCAAGATTTACTCCATTGAGCAATTAGTTCCCTCAGTCTATTATACTAAAATTAAGGAATTGTGGGATGAGTATGGGGCACTCATTGTAGTGCCCACTTGTCAATGCCATTTGACAATTGAGTACTGTAAAATGCAGGGAGAATAGAGGCTGTTTCAATTTTTAATGGGGCTAAATGACACTTATCAGCATACTAGGACTCAGATTTCTTTGATGACACCACTACTATCCCCTAATCAGGTATGCTCTATGGTAATACAAGAGGAAACTCAGTGCCAAGTTACTGCTAATGTGTCTATATTGGCAAACAATTCAATAAGAGGAGGTAGAGGATGTGCTAAAGGGCGTGGAAAGGGACGCTTTCAGGATCAATGCACCTACTACAATAGGAGGGGATACCATAGAGATAATTGCTACCAGCTCATAGGTTTTCCTACAAATTCTTCTTTAGCAGGAATATGGGAGAATCAGATGATCAGGCTAACCAAGTATCCAACAAATATTCCTACGAAGGCCTCCTTTAATCAAGACATAGATTCCTCCTTAGCTCTTGTGTTCATTCAAGAGCAATATAGGTTGATTCTGGAGCTTCTCAAATATGAGTCAGACCCAAAGGATGTTGTGGTTAGTGTCCAAGCCACCACACTGGGTTTGCTTTCCCATGTACTTAATCATAAGTGGATACTAGATTCAGGTGCAAGTTGTTTCATAGTAAATAATATGGCTAATTTAGACAAATGCAAACCTTATAAGGAGATGGGTAAGAATCCCAAATGGTCAGAAAATTAAAGTAACACATGTGGAGAGGTTCAAATAAATGAGCACATACATCTCACAAATGTTTACTATGCTAGGAAATTTTGTTACAATTTGATCTTTGTAGCTAAATTGAAACTAGATAGTTCATGCATGGTATGTTTCTTTCTTGACATTTGTGTGATGCAGGATGTGATCAGTGGAATAACCAAAGGGATTGGTAGAATTTCGAATGGACTTTATCTCCTCACGAAATGAAATCTACCTAAGATAATGAATGCTACCATTAAATGTAATAGAGTAAAACCTGATAATGAAAAGGGATTGTTGTGGCATTATGGACTAGGACATGCCCCCTTTGATGTTTTGAGACATTTGTACGATGGATATATTAATTGTTGATCATAATAGATATGAGATTTGCTTACGAGCTAAACATGCTAAATTGCCCTTTGTTTCTAGCACTTCTAAGGGGACGTGTTGTTTTGAATTATTGCACATGGATGTGTGGTGTAACGCCCCAATTTTCGATTAAGGCCTAATAATAATTATTGAGGATAATTATCGGATTAAAGTGGAATTAATGTATATTGGTGACAATATTAATTTATATGTCATAATTGATGGAAAATTTAAAGAATGGAATTATTGGTTTAAGTTGGTGATAATGGGAAATTAATTACTAACTAAGAGAAAAATGAGAAGTGGGATTAAATTGCTAATGGAAGGATTAGATAAATTAAATGGTGACTAAGTGTCGGAGAGCCAATAGGAGAATAACATGTGTCAAAGTTGTGGGTGTGTGTGAAGGGAGTAAAGTCCAAGTGAATATTTTAGTGTTTCTATCTCCTCTCTTCCCTCTTTGTGCGTTGGACATGGTATGGGGGGAGGCATTGGATCATCATTTCTCTTCTTCTTCACTCCTCTTCACTCTATCACTCTCATCTCTCTCTCTCTTCTCTCCTCATTTTCGTCAGCCATTTGAGGCCAAAGGGAAGGAAGAAAAGCTTCAAAAAGGTAGGGGAAATGTCTCCAAATGCTCAAACTTCCTTCTCTAATATTGATCCTTGAATGAAGAGCTTCATTGTGATGGTTGTAATGTATTAATTGGTGTTAGTTTGTGACCTCAAGAGATTGTGAAAGTTGGAGAATTGAAAAGTCACTTTGAGAAAGTTAAAGAGGTAAGTGAAACCTATCTACCCATCTAAGTTTTGTGCCATTTAAGGTAGCTTTGAATTTCTGGGATTTATTGGCCATTTTCGAAAATGAGTGTCATTGGTCATTTGGCATGTTAAAGGTATAGAAATGGTATATTTGGAATGTGTATGGATACATAGGATTGATTGGGAAAGAAATGAGTGAGATTGGAAAGTTTGGAAAGTTAGTGTTTAGTGTGGCCATGGACCAAAGCATGCTAAGTAGTGGAAATTAGGTTGTTTAAATGGTTTTATTGGATTCCTTGAGTGTTTTAGTGTAAGGAATAGGCTTGATTGTTGATTTTGGAGCCATTGGTCATTTTGGTAGAAAATTGGAAATGCTACCATTGAAAGTCTATTCTAAGCAGTCTATTTGTATTGTCATTTTGAATGACCAAATGATTTCAGAAAATTTTGAAACTTTCCAGTCTTAAAGTTCACATCCCAAGCAAAATGGACATATATTTTGTGTCATTTCGTTTAGTATTCTGTGAGTTATGATTGTCCAAAGTTTGGGATTGAAACAGAACTCTGTTTTGAGGTAGTGATGCGTTTTGTGTAATTCTGGGATTTGTATGGTGATTTCCAGTATTGGTTCATATTTTTCCTATGAAGAGTACTAAAATAGCTTTCAATGGGCTTTGGGCTCACCTCATTTTTGATTTTTCTATAATTAGTTATGAATTTTTGAAGTTGCCTTGGCTGCAGCAGAAAAGTTTCTGTGCGTGTTTTGGCCGCAGCCAGAGGTTTCTTGGCTGCAGCCAACCCCCTGTTTTCAGCACCTTGGGATTTTGAAAAGTGGTTTCCAACCCGGTGCTTCCCAATCCTTTTAGGCGATTGTTAGAGACTTTCATAGCTACTCAAGGAACTTTAATGATAACCAAATCTAAGTGTTGAAGAGTCATTTGAGTATTGAAATAAGTAATAACCTATCGTCCTTAATGATTATAGGATTTGATATTTTCTCAGAACATAGAAGGCCTGTGCCTGCTTAAGGAAGGAAAGACAAAGGTAGTAACACTTTATCCTATATCATGTGTATTGCATTGCTTGTTTGCATTAGTCATCGATTACAGTGAAAGTGAAGGGGACGGGGCGAAAGCCCGGACTCGATTACAGTGAAAGTGAAGGGGGCGTGGCGTAAGCCTGACCTAGTATATAGTGAAGGGAACGTAGCGAAAGCCCGGTCTCGAATATTGATTGCTGCATTGTGATATATGTGACTTGCTTTGTATATATGCATCATATAAATAAACTGTTGCTACTGGGATTCTCTAAAATCTCATTCTTTCCAAATAACATTTTTAGACAGGGCAAGTGGATCAAAAAGTAAGCAAGTGGATAAGGGCGATTAGGGCTGCCAGCGGTAGTCTTAGTTAGATATTTTGGTTGTATATCGAATTGGTTATCATTTTGGATCAATGTAAATATATTGTATAGATCATAGTACTATAGTTTTGTGTAATCCCCGGTATGGATTCTGAGATGGGCGATGATGCCCTGAACAATATTTTGGATTAAATGTTATTATCCCGGGTGAACGTCGGGAATTGTGCTGATACTCTGATATTTTATATGTAACAGACCAAATAGGCCATTTGTTTTAATGAATGAAATGAATGGAGATCCAGTTGTACAGTTTCTGCAAAATTTTTTTAATTGTTCTGGATTTCTCATTCGATTATTAAAGACACCTATACATCAAGGATATAAATATTTCTTTACCATTGTTGATGATTTTTAATATAGCAACATGGATTTTTCTTATGGTGTTCAAATATGATGCAATTAAATATATAAAGACATTTGTTGCTTATGTGGAAAATCAGTTTTCTACTAAAATTAAAATAGTGAGAGCGGATAATGAAACTAAATTTGTTAATCAAGAAGTGTATGAATTGTTTGGCAATAAAGAAATTATCAATCAGAAAAGTTGTCCATATGTGCCCCTAAAAATGGAATTGTTGAAAGAAAGCATCGACATTTGTTAGAGGTAGCTAAGGGCATGATGTTTCATTCTAATCTCCCTATTAATTTTCAGGGTGAAGCAATAAGAGCTACTACGTATATAATCAACTGGATCTCCTCACAGGTCTAAGAATTTGTCACCCCTTATCAACGATTGTATGGTAAGATCCTTGATTTATCTCATTTAAAGGTGTTTAGTTGTTTACATTTTGCTGTAAATATGATCCTGCTGTTTGATGCTAGGTTTAAAACCAGTGTTTTTATGGGATATCCCTCAACTCAAAAGGGATATACTATATAACACAGAGACTTAAGTCATTGGTTGTAAGCAAGCATGTCACATTCGTGGAAGATAAGTTTCCTTTTAGGGATACAGAGTTTAATAAACAAGGGGAAGTAGGACTACAATACTTTGACCCTTTTATTATTGGTCATGATAGTCACCTATTTTCTAACAAAACAGTTTAGAACTACCCTGCATATAGCTCTACTCAACTAGCTCAAAGTAGCATGCCTGCATCATCAAGGGTGAATGAACTAAGCCAGCATGAGATCGACCAGCTTACTAGAACATAACAGATTTGGCACTTGGGAAATAGTCAGCACCAAGTCAGGTCTATAAGAGATAGACGCTTATCAAGCAGGTTTAATGACTATCACTATGAATATGTTCACTCTTCTTCTAATAGGCAAGTAGAAGAACATTAATATTTGGTAAATAGATCTACCTTGTTGGATGCAGTGAGTTATAATAATTTATTTATGCACTATCAATATTTCCTTGGTTCTATTGATAGGGAAATTGAGCATGATAATTACGATTAGGTAGCAAAGGACCCCTAGGTGGGTCAAGGCCATGGAAAATGAAATTAGGGCCCTTGAGTCTAATCATACTTGGAAAATAGTTACATTGTCTAAAGGCAAAAAGCTTATAGGGTGTAAATGGGCGTTTAAGGCCAAATATAAGGCTAATGGAAGCCTAAACAAGTTTAAGGTTTCCTAGTTGCTAAAGGATATAGTTAAAAGGAGCACATAGACTTGTATGAAACTTTTTCACCAGTTGTAAAGATTGTGACTATTTGTATTATACTTGCGTTAGTTGCTGTGAATAACTAGATGTTGTGTCAAATGGATGTGGATAATGTGCTTTTGCAGGGAGACCTTCATTAGGAAATCTATATGATGATTCCCCAGGGTTTTGAGCAAAAGGGGGAGGCTGGATTCAAAGTATGTAAGCAAGAAAAATCCTTGTATGACCTCAAGTACGCCTCAAGGCAATGGAAATGAGAAGTAACTCACTTCTTGCTAAAGGGTGGTTTCAAACAGAGCAAGTATGATTATGCCATTTTTCCATAAACAAACAAAGGATGGTAAATTTATGTCCTTGCATTTTTCCATATCTTGATTAATGATGTAAAGAGATACTTGCACAGTGAATTTAAGATTAAGGACCTTGGAGCCTTAAAGTAGTTTCTAGGATTGGAATTGGCTCTCTCTAACCATGGCATACTTCTAAATCAAAGAAAATATGCCACTGAACTTGTTGATGAAATGGGTTTAGAGGAATAAGAACTAGGTTTCACTCCCTTTGAGCATAATCTCAAGCTCACTTCTGAAGAAACGAAGGATGATCACTACCTTCAAGAACCAGGAAGCTACAAAAGGCTTATAGGTCAGTTATTGTGTCTTAGTTTGACAAGGCGTGATGTTTCATTCACTGTGTAGATGTTATCTCAATTCATGCAGACATCCAAAGAATCACATATGAATGTAGCCTTGAGATTGGTGCGATACCTAAAAGACACCCCAAGTCAAGGCATCTTTCTTTCGGCTGCTTGTCCTATGAGCCTAGAATGTTTTTATGATTCAGACCATGTGGGATGCAAGGACACTAAGCATTTAGTTACCAAATATCTAGTCAGATTCAGAGGTTTGTTAATATGTTGGAAATCTAAGAAACAAAGTATAGTTTCCACTTCATCTGCAGAAGCATAATATAGAGCTTTGGCATTGGCATCTTCTGAGTTAACATGGATTGTATGGCTATTTAAAGAGTTGCAGCTTCCAAACATAGAACTGGTAAAAGTATATTATGACAAAAGAGCTACAATACTTATAGCTAAGAAATCCAGTCTTCCACGAATGGACCAAATATAATGAGCTAGATTGTCACTTTGTTTAAGAAAAGATGATGTAAGGAATGATTACATTTCAGCTTGTAAAATCTTCTGAACAATTGGCAGATGTTTTAACTAAAGGCCTAAGAGGGCCACACCATGATTATATTATGGGCAAGTTAGGAACCTGTGAGTACAAGGTTCCTAACTTGAGGAGGAGTCTTGGAAATGTGTAAATATGTGGATCTGACTTTGTATTCTTGTGTGTATTGGGCTGAGCCCACTTGGTTAGTTAGTTAGTGTTTAAAATTAGGTTTTTGTGGGCTGGGTTTTGTGTATAAATAAGGAGCCATGTACATATTATTGTCGTTGTGGTAATTTCATTCTAATAATAATATTCAGTATTCTTCATTGATTTTGGGCCTCTTGGTTTAACAGCTACACCTGAAATGGTATTAATTGAGATATTTCACTCGACATTGTTCACTGTGAAATGAGATGATTTATAGAAGAAATGCTTAGGTACACTTGAATAAATTCGTGTGTACTTCAGTACCTCAACATTTCTTCCTGTGTATTCCAATCCCCTCATTTTGTTCTCTCTCCCCTTCCTCTTGTACCCCTTCTCCCTTTCACGTTAGCAAGCAGTTCACCTAGCCAATAATTTCACTTTTTGATTAAAAACTTAAATGACATATCTAAAACAAAGTGAAAATTGTGCTTCGATTTGTGTGCCAGTCTAAACTTTGGGAGTAGATACTCTCAGCGGCACATTCCCTTAGCGCCTCTCAAAAGCTCAAAATCATGTCTGTCTAGTTCATCAAATGGGTCATAATAGGACACGCCATTAGGCTCTTAAGTGCATTTGGACGTCTCAAATGCCAACATATCGACGACGACGAGCTTCTGCAACTCTTAGCAGGAAAGACTTGAAGAAGCTGGAGCAAGAGGGTCCAATCTCTAAATTAGCGTTTCAATTTTGTTCTGTTATGACAGTTGGCATCTTCCCGAACTTCGTCAAATTTCTCAAATCTGTTTTGGCGCAAAGCTCCAATGCTCAGGAGATCTCCTTTGATGCTTCCTTAAATTTTGTTCCGAAAGGTGAGTGTAATTTTTGAATCTCAAAATTATCTATAGCCCACTACTTCTCTATCTACTCTGAATATCAAATGAGTCAAACATAATCATAATAATACAGTTTTGCTGCAAAGTGATCAAATTGAAACTCCACCGGAAAAATGAAACATCTATCTCTGAGAATGATTGATGAGGAAAGGACTGAAAAGAAATTTAAATTGAGGATACACTCTTAAAATATCTATATCAAATAGACAATCATACGGTAAAACTAACACCCAGCTTCGACAATGACCGGCTTTGAATCACAAATGGTTATCAAAATTTTGCAACAGTTCATTTGCTCTAGGAACCGAATTTATGATGACCTAAAGTAAAAGAACATTGCATTCCTCAATAAAAGCACCTGAACGATGAAGCTGTTCTTGGCAAAGTCATGGTGATTCTCTCCCTTTGTCGTAGTGTTCGACGGTGGACAATGGATGCTCTACAAATTCCGATGTCGAACAGGATGTAAGAGAAGAAAACCAAGATCTCTGATCACTAGGGATTTGGCACATGTGGGAATTCAATGGACGGCTACGATTATATAAAAAATGGACGGTCGGGGTTTAATTTTGAGGATGCTGAGAGACGCTAAGAGAAATTGCCTCTAAGAGGATCCGGACCCTAAACTTTTACATAGTAAACAATTCTAAATGGTTTTTCGAAGTGTAGCATTTAGGAAAAAATCTTAAATGACGTGTCTAAATATTTGATAGTTATTAATATGGCTTAAAATTAAAATAACTATAGAATAACCTATTTTTATAGTATTGTATTCGTGTGGAGCATTTGAATTGTCATTTATCATCTCCTCCTAAACACACGCTGAGCAAGAAACGTAGTTATATTAGCTTAAGGGATATGATATCGAAGGGTCATTAAATTAACCGAGATAGTAATTCAAAGGTGTTCATTGTTCAATCATGATTAAGTACATATTTGTTTTAGCTTTTCAGAAGTGTTTTTACAATTTATGAGGTAAGTATGTGAGAAAACTTTTGTCTCGATATATAAAAAAAGGGATTTTGTAATCATAATTTAGGGGTTTCTCAAACATGTACTAAATTATGGCCAATCTAATATAATTTAATTAAAATTTACAAAAATTTCCATATATAACCTTGAAAAGAGTAATATTTAAGTAAAAAGTTATTAATCCACAAGTAAATGTGGCATTCATGTATGTGCCACACATAACATAATAAAACATAGTAACTAAAGTACTTTCTTCGGTCCTATTTATAAGAGCTCAATAATTAAATTACGCAGTTTAAGAAAATGGTTAAAATTAGTTAAAAATAATAAGTATGTCTTGAAATAAACTTTTTCTCCAAATATATCCTTATTTAAGAGGGGGCAAGTAAGAGAGAGAAATAGAGTATAGCAAATATAAGTATCAACAACCATTTAATTAATGTAATCTATATAATTAATGAAGGGCACAAATGAAAAAACTCATTAAATATTGAGACAACTTTTTTCGTACCCTAATAAAAAGGATCAAAATAATTCAAATTTTGAGATTTTATAAAAAGGCAAGAGGGAGTATGAATATAACATATTACTGTTTTTCTTGTTTTTTCTTTTACAATTAACATTGTTTTAGGCTTAGCAAGGGGAGAAAAAATATAAAATCAAATCTAGTCAAATTCATTTACCAAATTCAATTTAATTTTAAAGCTCAACTTCTAGTAGAATTGAAATTCAAATTCGGAAAATGACCAAAGTATAAATCTTCAAGATATATTTTGGAAACAAGAGCCATGGAACCCAAAAGCACACCTTAATTAGGATATGTTTGGTTTGAGGGGAGGAGGGGAATGGAGGGAGGGGAGTGATTGTAACCCCCTGTCTTGAAATCCGTAATTATGATTCAAAAATGCGTAATTTTAACAAATTAGAGACCGTCGGATAATTTAAAACTCATTCTGAACTCCCTCCTTTCGATAGGGTTTTCACAAACTTTTTGAAATTCTTCTCTTATCCTGGTCTTGAATTTAAATCTCGAATATAATTACCTATGTAGTTATATCACATTCATATATATATATATATATATATATATATATATATATATATATATATATATCAGAGTGTAGAACAAAATTTCGGCAAATCCCCGGGTTATATACATTAAAGGGTTCAAATTTTCCTTGATGGGGATTACACCATTACATCCAAAATAATATTCATATACAGTAGTCCCAAATCCAAAACAAATAACCAACAACCCTACATAAATATCTCTAAGAGACCCTAACCGCTCCGGGTTGTCTGTTTCTCTCTTAAGCTACTTGCCCTATCTGAAATGTTAGTCATTAGAAAGAATGAGATTCAAAAGAATTCCAGTAGTAACAAATTATTCATACCACACATAATCACATAGCATGTAAGCAGATCACCACATAGTAGCAGCAACACAAATCACACTTCACCCTCATCCCCTTTTACCGCCGGGAAGGCAATCGTCCTAACTCGAACTATTGTTAGCAACTCAGGGACTATTGGCATGGCAATGCATACACGTAACCTTACGACTTACATATAGCCTTTCGGCCCACAAATAGCCTTTCGGCTTCCAAATATTAACAAATATCACACCCCATCTTCATCCCCTTTTACCACCAAGAAGGCTTACTGACCTTACTCGAACCGTTATTAGTGACTCAGGGACTATTGGCATGGTGGCGCAAACACAATTCACAAATATTGCAGCATTCGAATCCGTCATAAATCAATGATATAACACACATACAATGCATCACATATGATATAAGAGAAAGAGTCACTACCTTGTTCCTTCCTGACTGGCTCCGGCACAATTCGTTCATGCTTAGGGTAGATGTCGAATCCTATAACCAAAATTAAGGACAACCGATCAATCTCTTTTTGAAACTCTTTGATTTCATAATGTTTAAGTTTGTTATCATTCACACTCTTTAGGTGGCTATAAGATGCCTAGATACGCGCCTAAAGGGTTGGAAGAAACTACCCCAAAGATCCCTCTTTGGAAGCAAAAGCACTGATTTCTGGCTGACTCACTCGAGTGAAGATGGCCTCACTCGAGTGATGTGGAACTTGCACTCGGGTAAAGGTGGCTCTCACTCGCGAGTGTTTGACAGAGAGCACCACCAACGACTTGAAAGTGCTCACAACACTTGAGCGTAACGGCCTGCACTCAAGTGATGACCTCAAATTCACTCGAGTTCCCAAAAGTGAAACACCAAAACTGTTTGCCCAAGAGCACACTCAACGTAGAAGAGAAAGCTCACTTGAGTACTACCCCTGCCACTTGAGTGAGAGCATAACACTTGCGAGTATCATATCACACTGTTAGAATTTAGCCTGCAAGTATTTGACCGAGAGCAACCCTTAGCATGAACATACATCTACACTCGAGTGAACTCATGCTCACTCTAGTGATGACTTATATCACTCGTGGATTGGGAAGTGCACTTGCGCCTCTTACCAGAAAACCTGAGCAAAATGCAGAAGGAAAAGGGAATTTATGTTGCTGCACTCAAGTGAAACCCTTACTCACTCGAGTGACCTTCATCAAAACCCAGAAATGCAGCAACTGACAGAGTTTTTCAGATTACCAAAATTGATCCTAATAGTTCCAAAACTCATACCAAAGCTCATTCTCACTCAAAATTCCATAAGGAACTTATTAGTACCCTCAAAACACCCAAATTCCCCTTCCATTAACACATTTTCAACTCTAGCTCACAAGACCACATAAACCACAATTTTCCAAACTTTCTCATTAAATTCCAAACCAAAACAATTGACATTATAGCACATCCTAGCATCACTTTCTACACCATACCATTTTAAACTCCTCCATTATCCAATTCTTATGAAATCAGGGAAAAATTCCAAAATTTACAAAGCTAATTAAAAAATCATAACAAATATACCAAAATATCACAAATGCTCACATCAACTTGTTCCCAAAGCTACTCCTTTAATTTTCCCACTTTCAAATTTCCACAAGTTCTCAAACTCCTCAAATCAAAAATCTGAAAACATAGGAATGAAGCTCTTGACACTAGGAACATGATTAATGAAGAACTCTTGAGCATTAGAAGCCATCTAGCAAGTCAAGATACTACCTTTCACTTTCTCTTTCTTCCTTGCGTTGAGACGGAAATGGAGGCAGATGAGAAAGATGAAAATGATGAAGAAACATATTTTTCTTGCCCCTCTCACACACACACAACCGACCTTGAGGGAGAGAGGAGAGAGGGAAGAGAGTTTGAACCTTTTGCCCAATCCAATGGTCCACAATTTGACACTTGATATAATCCTACTCCCTCTACCATGAACTCATATAAGCCCTTTTACACAAGATTCCGCCCTATTTGATTTCTTAAAAGCAAATCTTAACCATTGATCTAAAGTTACCTATGAGTTCCCTCTTCGGTAACTGACCAATTGATCGGTAATTTACCATTTTACCCCTGATTATCACAATATGCATTAAACCATCATCGAACACATTTTATGTCGCAATTCACCTCATATACATCAAAAGTGTTTTACTAACATTAATTACACCACTTTTAAGGTCATTCGTCCTTAATTACAATTTAGGATATTAAAGTAATTTTACTTGAAAACCCACATACCTACTCCATTTTTCTTAAGGATTCTAGAATGCCTAAAATTTTTGACAAATTCATCTGTTTACATAAAATGAGTGATGTTTTAATATCTTACAGGAAAAATCTCCTTTACATAATTTTAGCTTATATATATACCTCTATGGTGTTAGCAGTGGCAAGGCCAAGATCATTGTGATAATGGGAAGCAATGATAACGTTTTGAATTCCAGGAGTGTTGGCTTTGATGTCAGCAATCAATTTGCCATACTCACTTGACATACTTATGCCCAGTGTCTGCTATGATCACAGTTGTCGCCTCTTCCTTTTTGTCCAAATATTTCATACAGAAAGTCCCTGATCTTCGACCTAGCCAAGTCACATTCATTTAACACTATGTTCATATGATCAAAAAAGCCAAAAGAAGAAAGTAAAAGGGAACCAATGGGAATTGAGTCTTATAGATAGGGATAATTCCTCACATCATGGTAAACTAAGGTTTAAATTCCCGCTGAAAGATGTGCCCATATTTATCATCAATATCTTCCTATTGATCCAAGCAGGATCCGAAGTATCCACGTTATTGGGTTGAATGCCTTCTCCTATGGGTCATCAACCCACTTTTAGTACTAAAATATTTATCATCAATATCTTCCTATTGATCCAAGCAGGATCTAAAGTACCCACGTTATTAGGTTGAATGCCTTCTCCTATAGGTTATCAACCCACTTTTAATACTAAAACGGGTTCTTTACAAGAAAGAATTACTTCTACCAAAGAATGGTTCATAACCTCTATTCAATCAAAAGCAATCCAAATAGGTTGTTGAAACAGAATTTTTTTTACAACTTATTTGGATTTAAAATTATTTTATTCAATAGGATTGTCTCCAATACAATAGGAGAATACTTATGCCTAGAAAAAAAAAGTGAAAGACCAGTTCCAATAAGAGAATACTTATGCCAAGTAAAAAAAAGTAAAAGTGGACAAATAAAAAAACCTGGCAACATCTTCTACATAGAACCCTATATCACGACAGCCCAAACTGCGAGCTAACTTACCATTCTACGAGCAGTCTCAAAAACCTCCCCTTCGTTTTTTTCAACTTGTACTTCGTATGAATATCACTGGTTGCTATGAAACATATGAATCCTTGGCCTCTTGGCATACCTGACAGCCTCCTACGCACTCTTAATATCATTCTCAGTACACCTGCAAGCCCCAGTTATGACCGGTACATAGCCGCCGTAAGCGGCAGAGGTGACCACATTGTTGCCAACCTCTTGAGCTATGATGTTCACATCGTCGAAGTCATCTTTTGAAGAGGCATGGAAGCCAGCATTGACGACATCAACACCGAGCTTGCCAAGCTGCCACGTTATCTTTAGCTTCTGTTTTGAGTTCATGGAAACTCTGGCCGATTGCTCACCATCACAGAGGGTGATGTCAAAGATTTGAACATACAAGGGGTTAGGAATGTGGTTGGGAATGTAAGGAGGGCGGAAGAAGAGAGAGGAATTCATTTAGGAGATGTGGGAGAAGTATGCGTGGTTTGAGAAACAGAGGGTCTTGAAGCTAAAGGAGGAAATAATGGAACTAAAACTTATAATAAGGAGGGATTCATTATAGGTAGTATTTAATTTATAGAGCAGATAGTTAGTAGGGAAAATCTCTCTAAAATACTCTTGAAATAAAGAATTCCCTATTTGGTGCAGTGAAAAACAAAATTCATGATCAGTCCAGCGGTAGGAATCAGGGATTGTAAATTTCAGTGGAAATGACACAACTAGCCCTAAAAAAATGCCTGCCGAAATGCATGAGCGGGAAAGAAAGGAAGGGAAAAAACATGAGAGAGGAAAGAAAGGACAGTGGCGGAAGAAAATACGTAAGTTTTGGAAGGCTTGAAGTTGTTAATAATAGGGATGGAGAAGTTGAAATAAATTGTGATGTTAATTGAGAATACAGAGTTGTTAAAATATACTATAAAATGTAACGTGTTGCTGTTAATACTATATACAGGGTGATGATATGTGGGCAATATTGTTAATAGTGAATATGAGGATGTTAAAACATATGGGTTTGTTGTTAATTGCCTCTGTTTGGTAATGAAATGAGCAGTTACTCTGTTTTATAAACAATAGTTGATAAGATTATTCAACTGACATAATGATACGCCGCTTTGTTTAATTAAATTTTTTTTGGCAGCAGAGATATGCGCCTTACAAGATCCCCAATCATTGGCAGCAGAGAAATGCACCTAACAGTACATGTCGAGGGTAGCTTGGGAGAGTAACAAGTGGGGGACCATTATCAACAATAGTTTTATAATTAACAACTGCATACTCTTGTTTGACAACTTTCTTATCTTTTTTTTAAAACTGACAAGATTGCAAATTTGTGACTTCCTGTTACCTCTGAAAACAAGGGGGGCAATAACTACTTGAGTTTCAATATTAACAACTACACTTTCTTTATTAATAACTTTCGTATTTTGTTAACCAACTTAAAAATTTCATAATAGTACATGTTGAGGGTAGCTTGGGAGAGCAACAATTAGGGGACCATTAATGACAACAGTTTCATATTTAACAATGTCATACTCTTTTTTAACAACTTTCTTATCTTCTTTGACAACTGACAAGGGGGGCAATAACAACTTGAGTTTCAATATTAACAACTACATTTTCTTTATTAACAACTTACGTATCTTGTTAACTGTAATATCCCAATTTATGATTAAGGGCTAATGGCATTGAGATTTGATTGTAATTTGTGTAATTAAATATTTTGGGAGAAATATGATGTGAATTTGGTGTAAATATGTGTGGTATTTGAGATCAATGGTTGAGATTCATTATTGATGGGTCGGAATCCTATACATTGTGTCTATGTGAGCTCATAGTGGAAGTGGATGAGATGGTGACATGTGGCATAGTGGAGGCCTTTGGATGAGGCACTAGAGGACAAAATGCTACTTTCCTCTCTTTTCTCTCTCTCCATCGGTAAAGTGTGTGCACAAGAGAAGGAAAATCACATTTCATCATCATCCCTTCCATCTCACTATTTTTCTCTCTCCTTCCTCCATTTTTCTGGTGCAAGCTTGGGAAAGAGAAGAAGAAAGCTTGGATTTTTTGGGTAAGTAAATGACCTCTATTGCTCAAACTTCCTTCATTAAAGTTGATCCTTGAGTTAAGAGCAACATTTCTATGGTTGTAGCTTGTCCATTGGTGGTGGTTTGTGGCCACACGAAATTCTGGACTTGGGTGAATCAAGAACTCCCTTTGAGAAAGTTGTTAAGGTGAGTTTAAGAAACCTTTCTATATAAGTTTTGTGCTCAATGATTTAACTTGGAATTTCTGGAATTTTGGGACCCATTTTCGAAAATTAGGGTCTTGTGGTGTTTGAATTGTTGTTGACATGGAATTAGTGCCTTGTTAAGTGTTTTGAATAAATGGTATTGAATTGAAGCTTAGAGGTGAAGTTTGAGAATTCTATATTGGTTTTGGACATTGGGCAAAAACAGGGCATGTGATTGGGTGATGATTTTGGTCATTTTGAAGTCACCATTGTGTTCCTTGAGTGATTTTGTGTGGGGATAAGCTTGGTTAGTGATTTTAGGTTCATTTGGATCACTTGGGGAAAAGTTGGAAATCTATCTTGTTTAAGCTCTATTTTGCACAGTCTTTTTGCACGAGCGTTTTGAGTGACCAAATGATATTGGAAAATTGTGAAACTTTCCAGTCTTAAAGTTCACATCCCAAGCTTCAAAATGAGTATATACTTTGTGTCATTTCGTTAAGAATTCTGTGAAATATGGTTGTCCAAAGTTTGGGATGAAAACAGAACTCTGTTTTGGAGTAGTGTTTAGTTTTTGGTGATTCTGTATTTGTGTAGTGATTTCAAGTGATGGGCTATATTTTTCCTTGAAAGAGGACTCATATACCTTTCATTTGGCTTTGGAATCACTTCGTTTCGATTTTTCTAGAATTAGTTATGGTTTTTCGAAGTTCAGCCCAGAGTCAGGAAACTTCTGGGCCGCGGCCCAAGAGTGGAGGGCCGCGGCCCAATACCTTCTGGCCTGTTTTGGGCCGCGGCCCATGAGTGGTGGGCCGCAGCCCAAGACTTTCTGACCTGTTTTGGGCCGCAGCCCAAGGATGGTGGGCCGCGGCCCAACCCTGAATTCCAGTTCTTAGTGTTTTCGAAATGTGACCTTCAACCTATTGTTTCCCAACCTTTTAGGGCTTTTATTAGAGGCATTTGGGGCCTCTTAAGAGTCCTAAATGATAACCAACTTAGTGTATTATGGAAATAAGTAATTGGAAGAGAGATTGATCAATTGTCCCTAATTTGGTATAGGATTTGATATCTTCCGAACGCGTGAGCCAACTGTGCCAAAGATTGTCAGGAAAGATACAGGTAGCGACTCCTCTCTTATACTTTATGTAAATGTATTGTATGTTTGCTTGTCATGCATTGTGTGGATGCTGCTGCTACTGTTCTGTGATACATTGTGCTTTGAGATGCTTTGTGGTGCTTTGTGCTTCGTGTTGCTGCTACATAGTGTTCACCGCGAAAGCGGGCGTTGTGCATAGTGTTCACCGCGAAAGCGGGCGTAGTGCATTGAGATTACAGCCGTGAGTGCTGTCGTATTTGGCGCAAGCCAGAGATCTTTGTGAAGCTGCTGAACATGATAAACATGCATGCTCTATGTTTATATATTGTATGAGTGTCTTGTTGCTACTGGGATTCTTTAGAATCTCACTCTTTCCATATGACTAACCTTTTCAGACAGGGTGAGTGGCTCGAAAGGGAAGCGACCAACCAGGAGTGGTTAGGGCTTAGGGACATTTTGTATTGGATGTTGGTTGGTTAGGGCTTAGGGACATTTTGTATTGGATGTTGGTTATCCTTGTTTTGGTTTTGGGATTACTAAGTGTATATTTATGTAAATGAATATTTTGGATATGTAATCCCCATTTTGGGAACTCGCAACCCATGATATATATATAGATGAACCCGGGGGTTTGCCGGGATTTTAGTTTCCGCACTCTGATATTTCTTATGTAATTTGATTTCTCAAGTAGTTATATCCGCAGGTGAATGTGAGACCCGGAATTAAGACGTTTTGAATCGATTTTGAAATACCTCATCCCGAGTTGAGGGATTATAAATTGTTGATTTGATTTTATTGGTCTCTATTTCACTTAAACTTCGAAATCCGGATGTAAATACCGTGAGGGGGTTACATTAACCAACTTAAAAATTTCATAATAGTACATGTTGAGGGTAGCTTGGGAGAACAACAAGTGGAGGACCATTATCAACAATATTTTCATGATTAACAACTGCATACTCTTGTTTGACAGCGTTCTTATCTCTTTTTACAACCGACGAGATTGCGCACTTCTGACTTCCAATGACCTCTGAAAACAACAGCGGGCCAATAACAACATGCTTTTCATTAGTAACAACTTGTTGGTCTTGGTTAACATTATAAACTTCTTGTTTAACAACTTTACTATTCTTGTTTACCAATTTCGTTGGAGGAAAATACAGACATGCCTAGGGGGAAATTTAGCCACATTTAGTGTCACACAACACAGCAAAAGCAGAAACATGATTACATATGATGTATAATCACATTAACGTAATAGCATTATATGCGCCATAATTACATTAACATGATATCATAATATCCTGCATAATTGCATAACTGCATAGGGTACACCCTTAAAGCTATAATAGTGGATGTTTGGCACCTGCACATCTGTAATGATAAGGGAACATAAACATTGCACTTCACTCTAATGTTTCCTTGTTAGAACCAAAAAATGAAGACATATACAGCAATCAATTTCCCAAAAAAAACTATACATATTACTTCAATAGGCTTGCTAACTATGAACAGGGTAATTTCAGGAAATTTACATTACTATCAACAGCTTTACTTCAAAATATCGTAGCTTTTTATATCTGCAAAATGGTTACTTCAAAAGATTATTTCTGCCAAATTCAGTTTGGATTTGGATTTTTGCATTTTCGTCTAGTATGCCCCACTTCATGGCATCTTCCACAGTGGTAAATCTTCTTATTCTGGAATTGTGATTCACGCCTACTGCTTCTTGGCCTTCCAACAGGTCTGGTTGTCCTAGGGGCTAGGTGCAGATGCACTCTCTACTCCACAAAGTAGCTTATTAGATGCTCCAGCAATTTCAGCCGTCGTACACGAAGCAACACTTTCATAGTTTCATCTTGATTTTCCACACGGGTTTGACAGTCAATAGATCTTCCTTGTGAGAGTCCCAAGGAATTTACATATGCACAGTCAATTACAATAACAACTTTTGTTACTTAATAACCTACAACAGTTTCACAAATAACAACTATCATCCCTAAAAAATTTGTACTTACGTTTGTAGGTCATCTGATATGTGGCATACAGTATCATTTCCTTTTGCATCTATATACACATGGCCACTCCTGTCATTGTATTCAAAAAGGTTTTCAACTTCATCATCATCATTTAAATCTATAAGTGTGCTTTCATCAAACCTTACTATATACTTCATCTCACACATGTTGCAATCAATACCAAGCTATGATGATATCATCAACCTCAAATCTCTAAGGGCCCATTTAGTACGCAGAATTGATTTTGATGGAAATGGATATGGATATGGATATGGAAATGAGGTTTAAAAGTGTGTTTGGTATGTCATGGATATGAGATATAATTTTTGTATGAAAAGACTAAAATACCCCTCTAAATTAAAAAATAAAAAAATCTTCCACAAAATCCCATTACCACTACTACGAAAAGAATGGTTGGCTGTGGTGCTCGCTTGCCCAGGTTCGAGGGAAAAAAATTCATCTTGTATAATCAAAAAATGCTTCCATTGTATACTCATGAAAAAAAAAATCGAATCTATGGTGCTCGCTTGTTCAGTTCTCATTCTCATTCTCGATCCAAGAACCAAAGACCCATCTTTGGTGCTTGCTTGCACAGGTTGCCGTCACGGATCTGTGCTCGCTTGCATAGGTTGCCGGCGTTGGTGCTGGGGTTGAAGATGAAGGTCTGTTATGGTTCTTCAATGGAGGTCGGGGGAGAAGATGAAGAAGACAAAGTCGAAGAAGGTCAATGGTGGGTATGGTGAGTGGAGAAGAAGGTCGATGATGGGTGGCGAAGAAGGTCACCGGTAGTGGCGGTGGGTGCCGAAGAAGGTCTTCGCCGCCAGTGAAGATAAACGATGATGCGATGGGATTGTGGGTGATGAAAAAGGAGAGGGGCAAAAATGAGTTTTTTTAGATGGAATTGTCAAATCTTAGCCTTTCACTTGGAAATGATTTCCATGAATTTTGATGGAATTGGCCTCCACATGGAAGCCAATTCCATGCTCTTAGATTTGTACCAAACAAGACAAAAGCATGGAATTGGCTTACAATTCCATTTCCATGAGGCCAATTCTAATGTACCAAACGGAGCCTAAATGTTATCACCTCTTTCAGGCACTTCAACTTCACATAACCACCATTATATTTAATTTTACCTTCATCATTCCACACAAATTTCTCTCAAATATGGAAATAACAAAATAGTTCATTCACAAATGTTGTGCCTTATTGCATGTCATTTTACATGCCTACTTGCAGGAAAAAAACAAAAAGAAAATTAATTAAACAAAGCTACTTATTATTATGTCAGTCAAGTAATCTTGTCAGCCATTATTTATGAAATAGAGTAACCACTCATTTCATCGCCAAACAGAGGCAATTAACAACAAACCCATATGTTTTAACATCCTCATATTCACTATTAACAACATCGTCCACATATCATCACCCTGTATCTAGTATTAACAGCAACACGTTATATTTTACAGTATATTTTAACAACACTATATTCTCAATTAACATCACAATTTATTTAACTTCTCCATCCCCATTATTAACAACGCTCCCTATAATCACCCTCCATAAACTGTTAACAACAACACCATTGATTTTAACATTTCCATCTTCAAATTAACAACACCCCCCATAGCATTACCCTCCTTGTACCATTACAACAATGCAGTATCTTTTCACATCTCCTTCTTCACTAAAAACAACACCATCCCCCAACCAAAAAGCCTCAGCTTTATCACAGCTCGCAGCAGCCATTACGGTTTATTCCCGCGAGTGCCCGAAACAACAAAAAAAACCCACAATCTTCACCATTCATACCACCAAACACAATGAGATCCACCGCACAACCATCAACAATCTCCCATTACCTTAAAGCTGCAACCTTTCTCCATCTTCCACCAACACCCCCTTACCCATAAAAGCAAGCGTCCATTACCAGAAACCCATCACAACTATTCACAATTTCAAAAGAGGAAGATGAAAAATTCACAATACAAACATCATTTCTACACAATAATTACTTACCATCGGTTATCTCTGTTTTGTCTTCAACTTTCAAGCCTTCCGAAACTTACGTATTTTCTCCCGCCACCGTCCTTTCTTTCGTCTCTCATGTTTTTTCCCCTTCCTTTCTTTCCCGCTCTTATGCATTTCGGCAGGCTTTTTTCTAAGGCTAGTTGTGTCATTTCCACTGAAATTTACAATCCCTGATTCCTACTGCCGAACTGATCAAGGATTTCGTTTTTCACTACACAAAATAAGGAATTCCCTATTTCAAGCGTATTTTACAGGGATTTTCCCTAGATAGTATTTGTTTTTCTCTTTAATATAAACCATTGTATTAAATTTATTATATGCATATACAATCTACCCGTATCTAATTTATTGCTTTTCTTACTTTTCAATTATCACTCGTTCCTTCATGCTTCTTCTAGTCCTTATTACAAGACATCTCTAACTCATTTGTAGTTACAAATAAAAACAGATAATTACAAATATTAAATTTATTATAAAATTCAAGTGATTTTCAAGATTACTCATATTAGCAACATTAAACTCCAAAATTGGTTAATAACAATTTTCAAACAAATAGTACAAATTGTAATTTATAAAAGGATTAAAGTGTAAAAATATCTATAAACTTTTGTCAAATATTCGATCCTTTGGCACCATAAACTTAAGTGTAAAAGTACCCATGAACAAATTTAAGGATCAAGTTATAATTTAGTTAAAACTATGGAAATCAAAAAATTAATTTCCCCACAATTATTTATGTTTCGGGCGACTTGTGTTCCATTATTGTGAAGTCAATGTTCCATAAGAATAAAAATAATTAAATGCCCCGTAAACATTTACTCTATTCAACCTATTTGCTCAAAAGGTCCTTTTTTTGAGCAATCAAAGGTCCTTAGGTCATAACTTATTTCATACTGTTTTTTTTTGGTCGAAATAACTTATTTCATACTTGAATAAATTAATTTAATAGACCCATATTTGCTCTATCCATCGTATATTGTTTTAGCTATTTACTACAACGACAAGATTTATTCAAGTGTGAAATTGGCTAAAACTTTTTGTTAATTGCTAAACGATTAGCGAATAGGCGAATAGCATATTCTTCATTGTAAATAGCCTATTAAAGATGTGCCGTAAATAACTGTTTGTTGGTATAATTAAAAATTTATAACTTCAATTTCGCAATTCACAACTTTCCATTAACTATTTATAACAAAATATTTGCAATAAAGTTGCCGCTAACGGTAAAGCTTCAACCACTGCCTGTTGTCGGATCATCAGGCACTGGCAGAGTGGCTTTTTTTATTCAAAACTGTGAGGGGAAATGTTGTAAAAGTGCAACATTTTTAAATCTCAAATTGACCCTATAATTCAAGTAGAAATTAGTTGAATTAGGTGACCTGATTTTGGATTTTAGTATTTTAAATGGCTTTAAATGAGTTTATCAAACTTAAAAACTAATTGTGCAATATCAACCATATAAAATTATTTAAAGATATAAGGATTAATACTATTTTTGATTCCTTAAATTTTTCCTATTTTAGTTTTGATCATTCAAGTTTTATACAATGGGTTTTGGTCCCTCTAGAAGTAAAATTGTTTAGATTTCCATTAAATTATAGGGACCAATGATTTAAAAAGAATAAAACTTAAGAAACGAAAACCTATGGTGTGAAATTGAGGGACTAGAACTAAAATAATGGAAAACTTAGCATCAAATATTATATTAACCCAAGATTATATTAACTCGATTTTAAAATTATAAAAACCAAACCAAGCCTTACTAATTACGGGTTTGATCCTTTTTTGCTAGATTGATTTGGTTTGGATTGGTATGGTAAGTTTTGTGTAATTTTCAACACCTTGTAGACTTTTTCTACGGAGAAAATTTCAATCAACCCTGACAACTTATTATTCAATGCTCTTTCCGTGTGTGTGTGTACACACACACACACACATATATATATATATATATATATATAAGGTCCCATTTTTGAATGAAATTGTCCTTTTTAAGAAGGTTCCATTTGAATTAGTATGAACAATAATACATTTTTACTCATTTTACCCTCAATTAAATTCATACATTGGATTAATTAAAATGTTAACTCTTTCCCTGTTAACATGTCCATGATAGGGTACATAGTGGTATTTATAACACCTAGCTTTGAAGTTTGATCCTCTGCTACCAAAAAATGTGCAAGTACAACTATCAAAAAATGCGCAGGTACAACTACCAAACACAAGTACAACTAATATATAAATGATTTTTGGAATATGGAAGAATCGATTTGAATTAATACCCCGAATTTTGAAACTTGAGGCGAGAGAATAAGCCTGAATAAGTGGACTGCTAAACCCCGATTTAGCAGGATCCCAAATTTTGATTAAGGGATAATGACTCAAAAAGTGGATGTGATTACTGATAAATGAACCCCTTTTGGAGAATACGATGTGATTTGGGATTCGAATGTGATTCGTATGTGTTGTGATTCGTACTCAAACCCTGTATTTGAGTTCAATTATGGATTAACATCTAAATTGAATGAAAATAAGGGGGAGGGCATATGTATGGTGTAAATGAATGAGAAAATGTATTTGGTGGTGATTCAGGAGGAACTGCCATAATCAGGGGCAAAATGGTAAAGTTACCGACCAATTGCTAGTTACCGAAGAGAAAACTCATTGGTAACTTGAAGATCAATGGTTGAGATTGATTTGTGTAATAGATCAAAGGTGGAATCCCATGTGTTTGGGCTCATGTGAGCTCATGAGAGGTTTGTCAAGATGGTGACACTTGGCAAAATGTGGACCCTTGATCTTGGGTCAAGATTTCAACTCTTTTCCCTCTTCTCTCTCCCTCAAAGGTCGACCAAGTGTATTTGGTCCCCAAATTCTGATGCTTCTTCATTGTCTCATCCCTCTCTCTCCAAAACCTCCATTTTCATCCAAACCTTGGAGGAAAGAGAAAGCAAGAGGTAAATATTTGGTTGGTTTATGGTCCTCTAATGCTCAAACACTCCTCTATAATATTGTTCATAGTGTTGAAAACTTCATTGTTATGACTTTAGATTTGTGAAAGGAGGTATTTGGGAACTTGAGGAAAATTGGAAAGATGAAGAATCAAGGGATTTGTTTGGGAAAAAGGAAGAGGTGAGTATTTGCTATACTTTGACCTAAGTTTTGTGATTTGTGGATGAGTTTTGTGAATTTTGAAATTTGCCTTGATTTTGTGGTAATTTCAAAATGAGGAATTGTCTTGTGTATTATGGTACAATTGATGTCATGTTGTGTTATTTGGCCATTGAAATTGGTTTTGAATGTGAAATGGAAGAATGACAATGTTGAGGTTGAATTGTGAATTGTGTTGACATGTTGTGATTATTATGAAAACATGTCAATATGATGTGAATTTCATTGATTTGGTGTTTCCAATAGATTCCTTATGAAAATTTATGTGGGAATGGTATTTGATGTGAATTTGGGAACCATTGGAAGCATTGGTGCAAAATTTGGAATGTTGTCCATTGAAACTCTGTTCTGGACAGTCTGCTTGTGTGGAATTTTTGAATATGCAAATGATGTCTAAAAATTCTGAAACATTTCAATCTAAAAGTTCACATTCCAAGATTCAAAATGGACACAATTTGTGTCATTTCATTTTGTGAGCTGGGAGTTATGGTTGCCCAAATTTTGATGTCGAAACTGGACTTAATTCTGGAGCAGTGTAGGATTTTGTGTAATTCTGGAATTGTGTGGTGATTTTTAGTAATGGTCCATATTTTTCCAGTAAAGAGGACTTAAATAGCTTTCAATGGACTTTGGGATCACCTTATTTCGATTTTTTTGGAATTAATTATGATTTTCTGAAGTTTCCTTGGCTGCAGTGCAAAACTTTCTGTGCACATCTTGGCCGCAGCCAGAAAATCTTGGTTGCAGCAAAAAACCTTCTGTGCTATTTTTGGCCGCAGCCAGAGAATTCTTGGCTGCAGCCAACCCCTGTTTTCAGCATTTGGTGATTTTGAAAAGTGATGTCCAACCTAGTACTTCCCAATCCTTTCAAGCTTTTGTTGAGATTATTTTTAGACACTTAAGGAACTCAAATAACAACCAACTTTAAGTGATCTGAAAGTAAGGATTTAGATTAGAGATTAACCCTATATCCTTGATTTGGTTTATAGGGTTTGGTATTCGTTCTGATCATGTGTAGCCGGTGCTGGAGCATACATGGAAAGAACAAGTGTAGGGAACTTACCTCACCTGCATGTATTTGATACTGTGTTGGTGTATTGATGCATGTTATTGCTTTTCTTGATTATGTGAAATATATATGAATGATTGAAGCTCTATTTCTATTTATGCTATGGCCATAGTATGTTGTTTGAAACATTGAGCACGCAGATATGTCATTATGTGAGCATGTGTTATTGTGATGCAAACATGTCATGTATTAAGCACTTATCTTGCATGCATATGGGTATCTGTTTCCTACTGAGATTCTCTCTAATCTTACCCTCCCTACCAACATTCTAGATAGGACAAGTGGATCGAGACAGGAGCAAGTAATCAAGGGTGGCCAGGGCTCCCATTGGAGTTTGATGTTGGTAGTTGGTTATCATAAATTGGAATATTGTATAATTTGTATTCGTGTTTGGAATTGGGAATGTGTATTTGGAATGTATAAGTAGATTTGGAGATGATGTTGTGTAATCCCCACATGGAAATTGTAATGGGCAAATGTGCCCTGAAAATACTTGGTTAATGAATGGAACCCTGGGTTGCCATGATTTTATGTTGAGCACTCTGATATATTCGAATGTGATTTATTTCCGCGAAGTAATTGTATTTGTAATGTGAATATGAGACCAAGTGAATTGAATTTTGAATGAAATTTTTGAAAACCCTATCAGGAAGATAGGATTGTAAATGAGTTTTGATTATTATTGGTCTCTATTTCATTTTAATTGTGTATTTCGGATATAATTACGGTGGGGGTTACATGCAAGTACAATTACCAAACACAAGTCCGTATTGTTTGTGCAATAATGGACCTACATAATTTTATTAGGAGAAATTTTGCCATTGACATTAATTTTCGGCAAGCTGAAGCTGGGAATATAGGATCCAACTTGGCTTTAACATGGCATAATATATAAAAAAAATAGCCTATTTCCTGTATCAAAGCCAACTGAGAGTTAAACATTCATCACAAGTCCATATATGACAAAATAAACCTAAATCCAAAAGTCATCAGTAGAACTTAAAAATAATCAATAATTAGTTAATATTAATAGTGTTCGAATTTAAAACATGATGTAAAGCCATAAGATTTTCTTGAGCGTGGGTGAGAGACTAAGACTAAGACTGAGGTAGTGAGGTGAGAAGTGGACTGAACGGTGGAGTACTACAACTGAAGTGACAGTAGGGGCCTTATTTTGGCTGACTTGGGTCTTGGACTCTTGGCTTCTTGCCTTCTTGGGCCTTGGCTCTTGGCTTACATAAAAAAATATGGCACTAAAGCCAGTAATATGGGGTAGGGTTAGGGTTGGGATTTTCCTAACTCGCAAAAATGCGGGCTTATGGCATGGCCTGTAGATTAGTGGGTTGGCCCACACAATTTTTTTTAATATAATAATTTCACAAAACTTATAAGTTATCTACTCCCACCTTGGTACCTTCCAATTCAAAGAGAAAAAAAATCTTAGCCTCCTCTCTTCTTCTTTAAACAAAATTATTTTATCTTGGTTGTTTGATGATGATTTTATGTTTTTTGTTTACAAACTTTGACAAATTTAATAATTTTATCTCTTGAATTGTGGATCGTGTTTTAAATATTTATAAGAGGAATGGTTGATGCTAGGAATGTAACTTTAATGACTCATATATATGTGTCTCATACTTTCGACTGTCTTTAAAAAATAGGAAATTATTTTTTTAAAGAAAAATGAAGGCCTGCAGGCTGGCACACAATCTGCACATTGTGGGTTATGCCAACCTGCAAAAGTGTGGCCTAAGGGTTGGTGCGAGCCAGCCAATAACCCATAGGTTGGCCCACATTCTCGGCTCTATCTGGCACCATTAAGTTTTTTTGGATGTTAAAACGAACATAAACTTCACAAAATAGGGCAATTTTGACATTACCCCTTAACTCTGTTAATGTTGACTAGAGAGAGAAAATATGTTTGACTTCAAATTATAACATGGCAAGGTAGTGATACTTATAATACCCTAAATTTTTGGGGTATTAAAGAAAGAAAAATAGTGAATTTTGGAGAATGTGATTATGCTTCCAGTGAAATTTCCTGTGAGGCAGTGAGTTTGTCATGTGGTTTTGGATGACCAAATGATGAGAAAAAATTATGATATTTTATACAGTGAAAGTAGACATTCTAAGCTTTAAAATGATTGGTCATATGAGTCATTTGAAGCTATATACAAATAGTTATGAATTTTTTAAATTAGCCTAGAAAAACTGGAAAGTTTCTGGAGCAGTATTAAAAGAAATTAAATCTAGGAATGATGTGCAAATAGACTCAATAAGGGTTCTATAGCCTTTAGAATTACTCTGATATGAGGTCTACAAATTTAGTTATGAGTTTTCAAAGTTAAGGCAAAAAATCTGCCAGAATTTCTGATAAATCCGAAAATAAAGACATAATGTGATGGCAAGTTTTGAAATTATGAGGTACATGAAAAATTCATTTGGGCTGATGGAAGGACCTCCTAGACATCTTTTACATGGGCCAAGAGCGGGAAAATATTAGTTGCAATATAATTGGGCTTATGGCATAAACCTTATGTACATAATGTCCAAAATTTTGGGAATTTACTAAATTAAGTAATTAAAGGCATAAAGTGAATATTATAAAATATTCATCATCTTCCTCATTCAGCCCCAAAACTGACATGAAATAGAAGCCATAGAGAGAGACAGTTGAGAAATTATAGAGAGAGAAAGAGAAGAAAACTCACGAGGTAGGTTGATTTCTCTAGTGAATTCATACCTAATGAGTATAACTCCGCTCCTAAGCTTTTCTTTCATGTATTTTAAGGTGTTGGAAGCTCAAATTTGGCGTTAGGAAGAGCTAGGGTTTCGGCCACACTAGGAAAAGCTAGAGGGAGCTTGAAGTAACTTCCGAAACTTCAATCTTTGATTATTCTAGCCGCAGTGGACAATTTAATCGGTGAAATTTCATTGGATTGTCTTTGTTTGTGAAAATGGAAAATGGGTTGTTGGAAGTGGTATACTACCAAAATTAGTACTAAATGGTAGTTGTAACCTAATTAAATAGTCAAAAAGTGGTTAGGAGTAGAAAGGAACACATCCGCGAAGTCAGAATCCAAAAACCCCAATTTTCCCTAGAGATTTGTGTAATTTGGCTAGGGCTGGTACAAGGGCTTAGAGTTAGATTTTTAATCATTTGATGATTCCGTTGAGTTCAGGAGGGAAAATTAGGTGGGGTTACAGTTGGACACTTTTTCAAAAAAGCCCGAAAAAGCATAATTACAAAAATGTCGCCGAAACCTTAAATAGGGCTGCTAAGAGTATTTTTGTCATCTAGCAGTAAATTTGATAATTCTGAGTCCAGAAATAGATTCTTTGGGAGAAAATATGTCAGAATAACAAATGTCAAAATTTCGAGAAAAGTACGGCCGGGGACGGGCCGAGTTCTGGGGGCATTTTGGTAAATTTTCATAAAAGGCTCATATTACCACCATAAATACTATGGAAGTGTCTAAATAGTACATTTGGAATTGTAGGATCGAGTGGAGAGTCGAGCTGCGACACGCATTACGAGGCATGAAGTTCGAGAAGCTTACTTAAGGATAAAAAAGGGCTAAGGTAGGGAATTTACCTCTCCTGCATGTATTTGATATTTGTGTTGATGTATTGATGCATGTTACTTCTTTGTATGATTATGTGAAATATATATGAATGATTGAAGCTCTGTTTCTAATTATGCTATGGCCATAAGTATGTTGTTTGAAACATTGAGCACGTAGATATGTCATTGTGTAAGTATGAGTTATGTAATGCAAGCATGTCATGCATTAAGTACTTATCTTGCATGCATATTGGTACTATTTTCCTACTAAGATCCTCTTGAATCTCACCCTCCCCTACCAACATATTAGACAAGTGAAAACAAAAAGTGCACTGAAAGTAGAGAAGAGAACTACATGGGAGGAATGCAGTGGTGGAATGAAGACGGGAAGATGTCTCAATTTCACTGGGACAGGTTTAGTTACCTTAGAGCCCTGTGCAGCTACAAGGTTTGTAATTATTATGTATGAACCCCTATGGGAAATTTCTGTAATCATACACATATTATCAGTATATTTCTGCTATTCCTGTGTTTCCCACCGAACCGCATATTGTTTTCCGCGAATACTCTGAAAAACATGAAAATAAGATAAGGGTGTAACATTTTGGTATCAGGGCCCAAGCAGTTGTGGAGGAGCCCAAAGCAGTTCTGGCAGAGCAAGTGGTTCTAGCAACAGGATAATATACTGATAAGATCTTGATTTTATAGTAAAAGGAGATATGCACAGGAGGGCGGCACAAGAGCAGTGAATTTTCTCCTTTTTCTATGAACCAGCCCCTGAGAAATGGTGAATACCCGAGGGCAACCAATGTTACCATGCCGGCCTAAGGGTGGTATAAGGATGTCACAGACATTGAGGGAGTGGATCCGAATGACAACTTGGAGGAGTTCAGGAAGCATATCATGTTGTACGTGTTCAAGTACATGTAATGGCATTGATATACCGTCTAGACACAGTTTTTAGTCAGCCGAAGGCAGCTGGCATAGGGTTTGAGTCAAGAGTAGTCTCAAGGTACCGGTGGTCTGGAGCATATAGAGTCGATATCTACATTTTGGCATAGGCATAAAAAAGTTAAGCGTGCTCAACCCAGAAAAATTTAGGGATAGGTGACCCCTTAGGAAGTTCCTTATAAATTTGGAACCTTGTGATTAAATGTTTGAACTTTTAATTAGAAGTTCATAAATGACATAAAGAGTACCTAGATGCATGGAGATAATGATGATGTAAGAATTGATTTTAAATTAGGACATTTCTGCAGCAGTGAATACTGCCCAGAAAAGTCTATTTTATGGGGTTATGGAAATTTGAAGCATAGTAAATGTTTTGAGGTTTCTCCATGTTAAGTGATGATTCGTAGTAATAATATGGTGTTAAAGGTATGTAGGTATGATGTATGGTAATACAAAATTTATAGTGATTATGTCGTATATCGATCCTAAAGGATCCAAACCGATGATACTGAATGTTGAGAATAGGCACTATTGATCTTGACTCTTAGCGAACCTATTGAGTATAATTTAGGGAGATGATTTCGAATTTGTGTGATATTGAGGTTCTAGATTTCATAATAAACCTAAAAGTTCAGTTTGAGACCCTAGGCTGTAAAATCCTACATGCCAGATACGTTAAACTTAATTGAAATTGAAATTGAATTGAAACTGAAAATGATAAATAGTGCTTACAGGTACACTGCATGACCAAACATAGTACCTACGGGTACACTGTGTGACCAAACATGGTGCCTACGGGTACGATCGAACCAAATTATGGAAAAAGTAGAGGTTGCAATAATGGTATCAAAGCCTAAACAGTTCTGGAGGACCAAGCGATTCTAGTAACATGATAGTATACAGATAATATCTTGATTTTATGGTAAAAGGAGATATGAACAGGAGGGGGCACAAGAGCAGTGAATTTTCTCCCTTTTCTGTGAACCAGCCCCGGAGAAATGGCAAACACCCAAGGGAAGCTAATGTTACCATGTTGACCCATGGGTGGTATAAGGATGTCGTGGACATCGAGGGAGCGGATCCGAATGACAACTTGGAGGAGTTCAAGAAGCATATCATATGGTACGTGTTCAAGAACATGTAATGGCGTTGATATACCATCCAGACACAGTTTTAAGTTAGCCGAAGGCAGCTAGCATAGGGTTTAAGTCAAGAGTAGTCTTAGGGTACCGGTGGTCTGGAGCAAATAGAGCTGGTATCTGCATTTTGATATAAGCACACAAAATTTAAGCATGATCAACCCAAGGAAATCTCGGGATGCGTGACCCTTTGGGAAGTTCCTTGGAAATTTGGAACCTTGTGATTAAAGGTTTGAACTTTTAATTAGAAGTTCATAGATGACATAAAGAGTACCTAGACGCATGGAAATAATGATGATGTAAGAATTGATTTTAAATCAAGACAGTTCTGTAGGGGTGAATACTGCCCAAAAAAGTCCATTTTATGGTGTTATGGAAATTTAAGGCATAGTAAATGTTTTGAGGTATCTCCATGCTAAGTGATGATCTGTAGTAATAATATGGTGTTAAAGGTATGTAGGTATGATGTATGGTAATGCATAATTTATAGTGATTATGCCATATATCGATTCTAAAGGATCCGAACCGATGATACTAAATGTTGAGAATAGGTGCTATTGATCTTGACTCTTAGTGAACCTATTGGGTATAATTTAAGGAGATGATTTCCAATTTTTGTGATATTGAGGTTCTAGATTTCATAATGAACCTAAAAGTTCGGTTAGAGACCTTAGGCTGTAAAATCTTACATGCCAAATATGTTAAACTGAACTGAAACTGAAATTGATGAATAGGGCCTATGGGTACACTGCATTATCGAACATAATGCCTACGGGTACACTACATTATCGAACATAGTGCCTACGGGTACAGTACATGACCAAACATAGTGCCTATAGGTATATTGCATGACCGAACATAGTGCCTACGGGTACCCTGCATGATCAAACATAGTGCCTACGAGTACATTGAGCATGACCGAACATGGTGCCTACGGGTACGCTGAGCATGACTGAACATGGTGCTTACGGGTATGCGGAGCATGACCGATCATGGTGCCTACGGGTACACTGAGCATGATCGATCATAGTGCCTACAGGTACACTAAACTGAATTATGGAACAAGTAGAAGTTGAAATAGTGGTTGGCCCTGAACGTTTCCAACCGAATCAAATTACGGAATAAGTAGGGGTTGCAACAATGGTTGGCCTTAAACGTTTCCAATCGAGCTGAATTACGGACCTAGTAGGGGTTACTATGGAGGTCCAGTAGGATCCAACTGAGGAAGAAAGATAAGTGTGGGCAAACAGTGTAGTCCTACCTATAATGTGTTAGATAGTGTGATAACTATATGTGGCGGACTAGTGTGTCTACAGTCTGGTAGATGAATTCAGAAATGTGATAGGCAGTGACATGAGTAATGGGGATAGTGACCCTCAGCTATATGATCATTATGTTGCATAGCTTGTGAGTCTGCACATAAAAAAGGGACGGATTGAGTGATAAGAAGTAATCCACATGTTCTAGACGTTCAAATTTTGAGGACGAAATTTATTGAACGGTGGGAGAAATGTAACACCCTGAATTTTGGGATCGGAGGCTTGGGAATAAGTCTGAAATAAGTGGACTACTAAGTCTCAGTTTAGCAAGTATCCCAAATATATTCCCTAATAGTTCTTATATTTTTTGGGGTACTAAAGAAAGAAAAATGGTGAATTTTGAAGAATGTGATTATGCTTCTAGTGAAATTTCCTATGAGGCAATGAGATTGTCATGTGGTTTTGGATGATTAAATGAGGAGTAAAAATTATGATATTTTACAAGGTGAAAGTAGACATCCTAAGCTTTAAAATGATATGTCAGATAAATCATTTGAAGTTATATACAAAGAGTTATGACCTTTTGAAGTTAGCTCAGAAAAACTGGAAAGTTTCTGAAGTAGCATTCAAAGAAATCAAATTTGGGAATAATGTGCTTCCAATTGGCAAAATTATATATTTTTCCTTGAAAATAGACTTAATAAGGATTCTATAGCCTTTAAAATTACTCTGATATGAGGTCTACAAATTTAGTTGAGTTTTCAAAATTAGGGCAAAAAATCTGCCAGAATTTCTGATAAATCCGAAAATAAAGAAATAATGTGATGGTAAGTTTTGAAATTATGAGGTACATGGAAAATTCATTTAGGCTGATAGAAGGACTTCCTAGATGTCTTTTACATGGGCCAAGAGATGGAAAATATTAGTTGTAATATAATTGGGCTTATGGCATAAAGCTTATGTACATAAAGTCCAAAATTTTGGGAATTTACTTAAATAAAAATTAAAGGCATAAAGTGACTATTATAAAATATTCATCATCATCCTCATTCAGCCCCAAAATTGACATGAAACAGAAGCCATAGAGAGAGAGGGGGAGTTGAGAAATTCTAGAGAAAGAGAGAGAAAAAAACTCACGAGGTAGGTCGATTTCTCCTGTGAATTCGTACCTAACGCATATAACCTCGCTTCTAAGCTTCTCTTTCATGTATTTTAATGTTTTGGAAGCTCAAATTTGGTGTTGGGAAGAGGTAGGGTTTCAGAGGTCAACTTGTCTCAAATTTAGCTAAGTTGTCTCTTTAATGGTCAATTTGGAGGAGAAAAATTGACACATGTACATCATATGGGACCCTCAAACTCTGACTTAACGCCCATTTGTACTGAGTTAATAACCATAGTGTTAAAATTTCCCCATTTTATAAAGTTTATATATATTTTAACACCCGAAAAAACTTAATGATGTCATATGCCTCTTTTACAAAAGTTTGTTTCTACAATTACACCTTTGCCCTATTTTCTATGCTTTGTGTCACACCCTTATCTTATTTTGATTTACAACGAAATATAAATTCATGATTTGGTGGGCAACATAGGAATAGCACAAATACACTGATAATATGTGCATGATTATAAAAATTCCCTGTAGGGGTTTTTATATAATAATTACAAAACTTGAAGCCGCACAGGGCTTTAGGGTATCTAAACCTATCCTAGTGAAATGGAGACATCATCCCATCTTCGTTCCATCACTGCAATCCCCTCATACAGTTCTATTCTTTATTCTCAGCATATCTTCTGTCTCCTCCTGTCTAAATTATTGGTAAGGGAGGGTGAGATTCACGAGAATCTCAGTAGGAAAATAGTACTAATATGCATGCAAGATAAGTGCTTAATGCATCACATGCTTGCATTACATAACTCATGCTCACACAATGACACACCTGCTTGCTCAATGTTACAAACAACATACTTATGGTCATAGCATAAATAGAAAAAAGCTTCAATCGTTCATATATTTTTCACATAAACAAGCAAAGCAATAACATGCATCAATACATCAGCACAATACCAAATACATGCAGGAGAGGTAAGTTCCCTACCTTAAGCTTTTTTCTTGCCTCAAATCATCTGCCTTGTAAAATGTGCTAAGATTAGGTTCCCAGCTCAATCCTAAAATATCAAATTACAAGAATTAGGTTAAAGCCCATTCATGTACCATTTTAGGAACTTCCATAGTGTTTCTAGGGGTTATATGAGTCTATATTAAAAAATTACTAAAATTCCCCTGAGGACCGGGCCCAACCTCGCCATACTCGGTCTGATTGTACTTTTCTCAAAATCTTGATATGGGCTATTCTGACATATTTTTCCTCAAGGAATCTATTTCTTAACTCAGAATTATCAAATTCAATGTCAAATTGCAAAATTACTCTCAACAGCCCTACTTTAAGGGTTTCAAGGGCATTTTCGTAATTATCTTTTTTGGGCTTTTCCAAAAAAGTGACCAACTGTAACCTTACCTAATTTTCCCTCTTGAACTCAATGGAATCATCAGATCATTGAAAATCCAACTATAAGGCCCATTCATTTCCCTGGCCAAAATATACAGGTTCTCCGGGGAAAATCAGGGTTTTGCGATTTCGGCTCCGTAAACGTAGTTCTTTCTACTCCTAACCACTTTATTGACTATTCTATTATGTTGAAACTATAATTTAGTACCAATTTGGGCAGCATAACAGCCCCCACATCCCATTTTTCATTTTTACACACAGACAATCCGCCGAAATTTCAAAGATTAAATTGTCCAAAACAGCCAAAATAGTCAATATAAAAGAGTCTGCAAGTTACATCAAGTTCTCACTAGCTTTTTCTCAATGTGACTGAAACCTTAAAGAACAAGAGGAGTAGCTTAGGGTCGGACTTATATGCGTTAGGAACTGATTTACTGAAGAAATTACTTACCTTTATAAGTTTTTTCTTCCCTTTCTCTCTTAACAAATTGCTCTTTCTCTCTCTATGTGTAAGGCTATTTCACGTCAAATATGGGCTGAAGAAGGAGGATGATGATTTTAGTAATATATCCCAATTTAATTAATTAATTTTCCCAATTTCGGATTCTTACAAAATTAAACTTTGAAAAATCATAACTAATTCTAGAAAAATTGAATTAGAGTGATTCTAAAGACTATAGAACACTTGTTGAGTCTAGTTTCAACAAAAATATAAAAATTTTCCAATTGGAAGTACAAAATTCCCAGAATTAATTTCTTTTAATACTGTTCCAGAAACTTTCAAGTTTTTCTGCGCTAATTTCAAAAATTCATAAATTTTTGTCTATAGCTCTAATTGAGTCATATCACCTATCAAATTAAAGCTAAAATGTCTACTTTCATCCTATAAAACCTCATAATTTTTTCTTATCATTTGGTCTTACAAAATCACATGACAAGCTCACTGTCTCATAGGTGATTTCACCAAAAACATTGTTTACCTTTAATTTCTAATATCCTATGACCAAAATTAGCATTAGTATTGGCCAAATATTATTTTCTTGTATTCCTCTACTTTGGACCTCAATATTGGGCATTCTAGAAAACTCAAGAGTTAATTCCATTTTTTTATACAAATTTCCCATATTTTTTAATTAACCAAATTTTTCATACTCTTTAACTCACCATTTTATTTCCTTTAATACCTCACAGATATAAGAAATGTTAGGAAATAAGTTTGAGACACCTACTGAACTGGGGTTTAGTAGTCCACTTAATTTAGGCTTATTCTCAAGCTTCAAATTCCAAAATTCAGGATATTACATTTCTCCCCCTGTTCAATAAATTTCGTCCTCAAAATTTGAACGTCTACTATTTAAGGATCTCTTTTTATCACTCAATCCATCCCTTTATCATGAGCAAGTTCATAAGCCGTGCGACATAATGATCATATTCAATATATATCTTTCATATGCAAGCTCATTGATCATGCAACGCAATCATCATTTTCTCATCAAAGTTCTCAGATATTATTTAGCATTCATCATTTATTTAGTACATAGTATGTGTCGTGTAATCAAACACAGGACCCACTGGTCCATTCCCACAGTGCTTGATTTATTAGGCTTACCGCCTCAGCTCATATGTTGTAAGCCTAGTCTCTTGACTACAAGCAGCCGGTACAGCATAAGCCACTTGGCTATGTTGGGGTATGAGCCTCCTGATCATAGATTGATCATCTTTTTCTTTTTCCTATGTATGTGTGTGAAATTCCTATTAGCCTCCACACATTCTATAATACCCCGAATTTTGAGATTTGAGACTAGAGAATAAGCCTAAAATAAGTGGACTGTTAAGCCCCGGTTTAGCAGGATCCTATATTACGATTAAGGGATAATGACTCTAAAAGCGGAGGCGATTAGCGATAAATGACCCTTTTGGAGAATTCGATGAGAATTATGATTCGTATGTGTGTCGCCAGTGCTTAAACCTTGCATTTAAGCATATTTATGTGTCAAAGATTAAGATGCATTGAATGTGAAGGGGAGGGCACATGATATAAAGAAATGAGATATGAAATGTGTTTGGTGGTGATTCAAGAGGAATTGCCATAATCAAGGGCAAAACGGTAAAGTTACCAACCAATTGGTCAGTTACTGAAGAGGAAACTCATTGGTAACGTGAAGATCAATGGTTAGGATTGATTTGTGCAAGAGATCAAGGGGTGGAATCATGTGTGTGTGTGCCTACGTGAGCTCATGGGTGGTGAGTAAGATGTTGACATTTGGCAAGTTTTGGACTATAGGATCTTGGGTCAAAGTTTCAAACCATTTCCTCTCTCCTCCCTTCCTCTAAAGTCGGCCAAATGGTTATTGAAGGGCCAAAATGCTGATCTTCATCATCCTCTCATCTCTCTCCTTCATTCTCCATTTTCGCCATGCTTGGGGGAGGAAAGAGAAATGAAAAAGGTGAGTTTTGGCTTGTATAATGTCCTATAAACACCCTTCTCTAATATTGTTCATAGTGATGAGAGCTTCATCTCTATGTTTTTAGATTTGTGAAAGAAGGTGTTTTGAGAGCTTGAGGAATCTTGAATTTGGAGGAATTAAGGAATTGGCTTTGGAAAGAGGAAGAGTAAGGATTTGATGCATTTTGACCTAAGTTTTGTTGTCATTAGTTAAGTTTTGTGAATTTCAAATTTTGTCCTGATTTTATGTGATTTTGAAATGGTGTAATTGGATAGTGTAATGCAGTGCAAATGGTGTCATTTTGTGTTTTGTTGCCATTGGAATTAGTTTGAAACTTTGGATTAGAAAGGTTTGCAATATTAAGTTTGAACTGTGAATTGTGTTGACATGTTGTGATTATTGTGAAAACATGTCAATGTGATATGAATTTGATTGATTTGGTGTTTCCAATGGCTTCCTTGTGAAAATTTGTGTGGAAATGGTGTTTGTTCTGAATTTGGGACCATTGGGGACAAATAACCAAAATCTGAAAATCTATCCATTGAAACTCTTTGCTGGGCAGTCTGTTCATGTGGACGTTTTGAATGGGCAAATTTTGTCTAAAAATTCTGAAACTTTTTAGTCTTAAATTTCACATTCCAAGCTTCAAAATGGATAAATAATTCATGTCATTTCGTTTTTTGAGCTAAGAGATATGATTGTCCAAAGTTTGATGTCAAAACTGGACTCTGTTTTGGAGTAGTGTTGAGTTTTGAGTAATTCTGAAATTATGTGGTGATTTATGGTAATGGTCTATATTTTTCCTATAAAGAGGACTTAAATACCTTTCATTTGGCTTTAGAATCACCTCATTTTGATTTTTCTGAAATTAGTTATGATTTTTGAAAGTTCAGCCAAGAAACAGGATTTTCTTGGCCACAGCCAGAAGGATTCTAGGCCGCGACCCAAATATTTCTGACCTATTTTTAGCCACAGCCAATGGATTCTTGGGCAGCGGCCAACCCCCAAAAATCAGTATTTTGGCACTTCTGAAAGGTGATTCTTGGTATAATATCTCCCAACCCTTTAGGCATGTGTTTGGGCTTTGAGTAGCCACCTAAAGGTGTTAAATGATAACCAACATTAAGTATTTGTATGTTGAGGAATTGGAAAGGGAATAACCCTATGTCCTTGCTTTGGTTATAGGTTTTATGTTCGCCCTGATCGTGGTTCGATATTCGTCTGATCATGAGTAAGCGATGCTGGAGCATATATGGAAGACAAGAGTAGGGAACATACCTCTCCTGCATGCTCTGATATTTGTGTTAGTGTGTTGATGCATGTTATTGCTTTGCTTAATTATGTGAACATATATGAATGATTGAAGCTATGTTTCAATTTATGCTATGGCCATAGGTATATTGTTTGAAGCATTGAGCTTACAAATTTGTCATTGTGTGAGCATGAGTTATGTGATGCAAGCATGTTATGAATTAAACATTTATCTTGCATGCATATTGGCAATGTTTTCCTACTGAGATTCTCTTGAATCTCACCCTCCCTACCAACATTTCAGACAGGGTAGTGGATCGAGGATGGAGCAGGTGACCAAGGGCGGCAAGGACTTCCTTTTGGGTTATTTGAGTTTTGGAGGTTGGTTATCATTATAGTTGAGATATCTATATTTGATATGGATGTATATTTGATTATGTATGGAGATGAGATTTGTGTAATCCTCATATGAGGGCTTATAGGGGTGAATATGCCCTATAAAGCTTTGAATAATGTATGGAACCCGGGATTGTCGGGATTATTGTTATGCACTCTGATTGTAATGAATGTGATTTATCCGTATAGTAATTGTATTCAAAATGTAAATGAGACTAGGTGTATTAAATTTCGAAAAGTACTTGTGAAAACCCCGTCTAGTATATGGGTTTTAAACTATTATTTGATAATTATTGGTCTCTATTTCACTTTAACTGTGTATTTCGGATATAATTACGGAAGGGGTTACATATTCAACCTGTCACTATCCACATATACTGCTTGTTTGATATACATAGGCTACGTAGTTCATTACTGCATAAAATGTTTGTCTGGTCTTACTACCCAGGGTTATTACCCCATGCAAACATACATATCAGGTCTTACTATCGTTGTTCTCTATTTTGTACTTATGGGCCATCCAACCCATTACGGTACTAATTGTCCATTAAGACACTCAGTATATTATTCTAGGCCTCATTGCCTTGTTGGAACACTACCCAGTATATTCAGCCTTACGGTTTATGTCATTCTACTTGCGCAACACTGAGTATCCCGGTGTCACGACCTTATACAAACATGTACACTATGACGTACTAGCAATATATCTATCTGTATTTATGCCTGCCTGTTCAGTGTTCAGGACAAATGACTATTTGTCCCTCACTGGCCATACTGTGTGCACTGTTCAAGATCAAATTACTATTTGACCCTTACTAATCATACTCTGTGCACTATAACATGAATAGGTAAGTAATTCTGTGAGGCTGCGATTGTTAAGATGCACATGCCTTTTCTTCACCCTGTTGTATCTGAACACATCCCAATCCATGTCTACTTGCATCTGTGTAGACTATAAAGATCGACTGTGAATCTGGGATTGTTAACACTAGTGTGGTTGAGAGGTATTCGCCACCATTCTACCCTACTATACTAGGGCTCATCCCAATCTCTGTTTACATGTGTCACCACAGACCACATAAGTTGTGTGACTATTGACCATACAAGTCATTACATTGTACACCATACAGGGTTTAATATTGTACACCACACTAGATGTAATATTGTACATCACTATGGATGTAATACTGTACATTACACTGGATGTAATACTGTACACCACTCTGGATGTAATACTATACACCACGCAGGGTGTAATATGGTTCATCACACATACTATAACACTATTGACCATCAAAGCCATATTATGTTTTGGGATGATCAACACTGGTACGAACATCAACCTCTCCTGTAAGTTTCAAAATTCCAGCTAGATTCACCACACTTCCGCTGCCCACTCTGATGCCTCACGCTATTAAATACAATATAGGTGAGGCTGAAATTTCTGCCCACCCTTGTCTTACTATCTCAATTAGATCCCACTTGGCCTCCGTAGTAACCTGCAATCATCCATAGAAAATGTGATAGATAAATATGTCATGCACTATATAGTATAAAATGAAAATTCACATCAATCGGTGTAAGTACACAAAGTTCAAGGCCAAATACCCAGTTAAAACATCAATCCGTGTGTGTACATAAAATGCAGGGCCAACTATCTCATTGGAATCCCTATGTGTACCTCAGTCGAGTCCCAGACTACAGCTAGGTAAGACCAGTGTACTTCAGCTAGGTCCCAGGACCACAGCTAGGTAAATCGTGTATCATAACAGGGTCCTTTCTAGGCCAAATGGTACATATACACTTCCCATCAGATGAAACATATACACTTCTCACACCATAGCTAGATATTGTGTGTTCATTATTCATACCACAACGCATATCAAACATGCACCATATCAATAATTGTTAGTGCAAGTGTTTCACCCAAGGCGGGGGGGGGGGGGGGTGAATTGAGTGATATCAAAAATTTCGTTGCATATATAAAAATTAACTAGAAATATAAAGTAGTTAAGAGCTAAGAGAAATATCACCAAAGTATATACCGGGAGTTATATTGGTTTAGTCACAACAACTTTGACCTACATCCAATCCTCAAAGCTTCTCTGAGAGTTTCACTATATCTTCTAAGATTCAGTGGGTTCTTGGCACCTCAGTACATCAAGTTCCATTATCTGGATACTCGCTCTCCCTTACATGTAATCAAATCCCCAACTCAAGGTTCTACAACCTTAAGTTGTCTTAATAAAGAATATAGAATTTTGTAATGAAAATCTCTCCTACAAAGTAAATGAATAATCACTGAATTACAAATAATGAGTATAAGAAAAACAGAGCACTAAGAATGTGTTGATCAGTGTATGTTCGTGTGTTCTCAGTTGTTCTTTTCTATTCTTTGAATGCTCCATATATATAGATGATTTGTGGTGTCCGTTAGAAGCATTTCAAATATGTCCGTTAAAGTCACGCAGCAATGGTTGACCATTCTTCTAATTTGAAAACTATCCGTTTGCGGTAGGTAGCGGTAGGTGAGCGTTCCGACGTTTATTTAACTTTCCCCTTATAGCATGATCTCTTCATTGTTTCTTTGCAAATGTACTTAGAATACTAATACAATGAAGGATTAATCATATAGAAAATAAATCAATAAACATTGGATTAAAATCATGTTTTCTGGACTTCATTACTCGAGTGATCATGCCTATTACTTGAGTAGTCACTCGAGTAATCTCATTAAAAATCAGGCAAAGAGTAAGTCAATGTTTTCTTGCTATATTACTCAATTAAGCCTTCAAGTAATCTTTTCAATAATACCTAGCAAACAAGGTTACTCGAGTGATCCCTCGAGGAAGCATCTATTTTCTTCACAGGTTACTCGAGTGATCCCTCGAGTAAATTTATAATAAGTTTATAGATTACTTGATTACTCCCTCGAGTAACAACATCAAATTATTGGCTGAGAGTACCTATGCTTTGCTTACCTGATTACTTGAGTGATCCCTTGAGTAATACTTCAAATAACTCTGCAGATTACTCGAATGGTCCCTTGAATAAACAATTTTCTCAAATGGTTACTTGAGTAGCTACTTGAGTAAAGTGTGTCAATTCTTGTTCAAGAGCTACTTGAAGATATTTGTCCTGGTTACTCGAGTGGCTACTCGAGTAATGCATTTTCTCATGTTTTTACTCGAGTGGTTACTCAAGTAATGGTTCATATAACTTTGCAGATTACTCAAGTGACCCCTCGAGTAACTTCTTCCAAAATTTGACAATGCCTTTCTGGAACATTTTCTCCAACATTACTCGAGTGCTCACTCGAGTAATAGAGTTCATTACTCGAGTGCTCATTCGAGTAATATAGTTCATTACTCGAGTGCTCACTCAAGTATACCTTTAAAAAATATGCCATTGATATTTTTCCTAAGCTCTGTCTCTCAGTTCTTCTTTATTACTCTAGTGCTTACATCAAGTAAAACTCTTGTCTGCCATTTAGTTACGTTGTTCAAATTCTTTTGTTATCAAATCCTTTTGTATCCAATCTTTGTTATCATCAAAACATATGGGATCTAACATTAATCACATAATGTATGAGAGATAATAGTTACTACATTGGCCTTTCCTGGATAACCTTCCTGATGTTTATTGATCATTGTTTATTGTTCTATTATCTTGCCCTACGTTTGCTGTATTAGGTTAGGTCTAACTTCCTGACCCTGCCCAACATCTGAACCTCTTAGCCTTACCATCTTTGCGTTTCACTATATAAAAACAAGGAAGATGTAAATATCATATTATCACAAGGGAATTTCTATCATTTTACAAGTGTTGGTTACACAGGTACTCCTGAAACAACTTATCACAGATGTTTATAGCTGTTAAAGAAAGCCTGCAACAACCTATAGCCTCTGAACTACTGCACAATATGTGCTCGCCCTTTTTCATAAGATATGCAACAACTTCCTAGGGGGTCACCCATCATAGCATTTCCCTGGGTTGAACACGCTTAACTTTCGTGTACCTGTGCCAAAACGTAGATATCAGATGTATCTATTCCCATTCACTTATACCCTAAGACTGCCTTTATCTCGAGAGCCATGCCAACTGTCATCGGTTAACTAAACACTATTTGTGGACTGCATATTAGTGCCGGTACAAGTACCTAAATACATTACCCTGATATGTTCCTTCATGTCTACAAAGTTGTCTGTCTGACTCCACTCTACAATCTCATTCTTCTTCCGGACCAAAACACTATATCCAAAAAGAAGTACAGTGTTGTGTGAATCCCTATGTCATCCGAAATTGCCAAATTAACTTATCCCTGACCACCGGCCACTGGGGTCAGTTTATCCATGTATACCGTATATTGGGCCACTGGGGTGTCATACTCATGGACATCCCACAGGTATATGCTTCAGACATCCTCCCATAATCCTCGAACTGGTTGTAAACCATATATCACATATACCGCTCCAACTCCGGGATCAGTAACGAAACCCAGATCTATCTCTGTCTTATCTGTTTATGGCTTATCTACTTTACTTAACTACACGTAACTATGGCTGGACACTGGTCGGCCATAAGGTGATTCTGTTTTAGAATGAGGCTTCATACTTTAGCCTTACTCAGACCCGCTCCCTCAGCGTCCAAGTCATCCTTGTACCATCCTCTCTCTGGTATGATAACATGCACTGCCTTCCAGGTATTCCACTGTTTCCCCGGGGCGTGTCTATTCCTTTCAGGGCTTGAGAACTAGCCGAAGCAATTCACTTCGCTGTTCCCTTATCATTGTATAATCAAGCATATCAGTATGTTGCTAGAATCCCCGCATTTACTCTGAGTAGACAATTCTGTGGCCAAAATCCTTGCTCTGATATCAAAATGTCACACCCTTATCTTATTTTTGACTTGCAGCAGAATATCAATTTGTGGTTTGGTGGGCAATACAGGAATAGCATAAATATAATGATAATATGTATATGATTACAGAAATTCCCCATAGGGGTTCGTATATAATAATTACAAACCTTGAAGCCGCACAGTGCTTTAGGGTATCTAAATCTATCCCAGTGAATTGAAGAAATCTTCCTATCTTCGTTCCACCACTACAATCTCCTCGTACGATTCTCTTCTTTATTCTCAACATATCCCCTGTTTTCTCCTGTCTAAATTATTGGTAGGGGAGGGTGAGATTCGAAGTAGGGAAATAGTACCAATATATATGCAAGATAAATACTTAATGCATGACATGCTTGCATTATATAACTCATGCTCACACAATGACATACTTGCGTGCTTAATGTTTCAAACAACATACTTATGACCATAGCATAAATAGAAACAAAGCTTTAATCATTCATATATGTTTTACATAAACAAGCAAAGCAATAACATGCATCAATACACTAGCACAATACCAAATACATGCTAGAGAGGTAAGTTCTCTACCTTAACCTTTTTCTTGCCTCAAATCGTCCGCCCCGTAAAACGTGCCAAGCTTAGGCTCCCAACTCAGTCATAAAATATTAAATGTACAAGAATTAGGTTAAAACCCATTCATGTACCATTTTAGGCACTTCTATAGTGTTTCTGAGGGTTATATGAGTTTATATTGAAAAATTACTAAAATGCCCCTGGGACCCGGCTCAGCCCCACCATACTCGGTCCGACTATACTTTTCCTGAAATTTTGGCATGGGCTATTCTGAGATATTTTTGCTCAAGGAATCCATTTTTTAACTCCGAATTATCAAATTCAATGTCAAATTACAAAATTACCCTTGGCAGCCCCACTTTAAGGGTTTCAGGGCATTTTCATAATTATGCTTTTTTGGGCTTTTCCAAAAAAGTGACCAACTGCAACCACACCTTATTTTCCCTCCTAAACTCAATGGAATCATAAAATTTTTAAAAATCCAACTCTAAGGCCCATTTATAGCCCTAGCCAAAATATACATGTTCTCCAGAGAAAATCGGGGTTTTTCAATTTCAGCTCCATAAACGTATTCCTTTCTACTCCTAACTCATTTATTGACTATTCCATTAGGTTTCAACTACCATATAGTACCAATTTGGGCAGCATAACAACCCCCACAACCCATTTTCCATTTTTACACACAAAAGCAATCCGCCAAAATTTCACCGATTAAATTGTCCACAACAGCCAGAATAGTCAATATACAATAGTTTGAAAGTTACCTCAAGCTCCCACTAGCTTTTCCTCAATGTGGCTAAAACCCTAAGTGCTCAACAACATATTTTAAGCTTCAAAACCTTAAAAAACAAAGAAGAGTAGCTTAGGGTCGGAGTTATACGCTTTAGGAATCGATTTACCGAAGAAATCACTTATCTTTACAAGTTTTCCTTCCCTTTCTCTCTCTACAAATCTGCTCTTTCTCTCTCAATGTGCAGAGATGTTTCATGTCAGATATGGGCTAAAGAAGGAGGATGATGATTTTAATAATATATCCCAATTTAATTAATTAATTTTCCCAATTTTGGATTTTTACAAAATTTTGGTAGATTTCTGCCCAAAATTTGAAAAATCATAACTACTTCTAGAAAAATTGAATTGGAGTGATTCTAAAGGCTATAGGACACTTATTGAGTTTAGTTTCAATAAAAAATATAAAATTTTTCCAATTGGAAGCACAACATTTCCAGAATTAATTTCTTTAAATACTGTTCCAAAAATTTTCCAATTTTTTTGGGTTAATTTCAAAAATTTATAAATTTTTGTGTATAGCTCTATCAAATTAAAGCTTAGGATGTCTACTTTCATCCTATAAAATGTCATAATTTTTTCTTATCATTTGGTCATATAAAATCATATGGCAATCTCATTGCCTTATAGGCAATTTCACCGAAAACATTGTTTACCTTTAATTTCTAATATCCTGTGACCAAAATTAACATTAGTATTGGCCAAATATTATTTTCTTGTATTTCTCTACTTTGGACCTCAATATTGGGCTTTCTAGAAAACTCAAGAGTTAATTTCTTTTTTCTATACAAATTTCTCATACTCTTTAATTTACCAAATTTCTCATACTCTTTAATTCACCAAATTTCTCATACTTTTTAATTCACCATTTTATTTCCTTTAATACCTCACAGATATAAGAAATGTTAGGAAATAAGTTCGAGACACCTGTTAAACTGAGGCTTAACAATCTGCTTAATTTAGACTTATTCTCGAATTTCTAATATCAAAATTCGAGATATTACACTTTAGCCTTCAAGTACTCCAATAAGTCAATGGCATGTAAATCGAGCTTTTTAATTAACCTAAATTTGTTCCATTTTCATGTTCATTTTTTGTTGAGTTTTTTCCCGAGCTCTTGCTTCTACAAATGCATTGATAACCACAACCACAAATCAGATACTACTTAACATCTACTTAAAACAAGTTTTCCTCTCATCAAGCCACAATAATTTTAGTGAGAGGGGTTTTGGTGACTAAAATACGATAAATCCATATGAATGCAAAATTGTCCTCAATTGGGTCTAACAATACTCAATTATGAGTCAATTAGACATCCGTATAAAAAAAAATAAGTATTCTTAAATATGTAGCTAACCATCTGCTTCAAGAATACTTTCTAAAAAAGTAAGGGAAAAAAAATAAATTTTGGAAGATCAAGGTTTACACAAAACTACAGTTTTCCTGGCAAAATAGATTAGAAAGCACAAAAAAAAAAAAAAAAAAAAAGAAGATGTTTGTGGGGTCTGCATTCAGTGTTCTTCACAAGGATGAGCAATCACTCATCATTTCAATAAGATCTAAGCCGTGAAAAATTTAATTTAAACGGTCTAGATTTAAAATTGTTAATAGCTTATTGTTTTAAATAAGAAATTAATTTTTATGAGAAATGATAATTATAAGATTATTTTTATTTTAAATTTTACATATATCAAATAAAAAATTATTTAAGATACAAAAATTACATTAAATTACATCAAGACCGTTTAAAATCAATTTAACAGAGCATATTAGTGTTTAACACATTTTTGCTCATGACACAAAGTGTGCTATCGTGTTGGGGTGGCTCCATCTCCCAAAACCACGGTTTTATGTGTTAAAAATCGAGTTTTCCTTGAACACGTGTTTGAAAATCATAGTAATTTAGGCCGTTGTTACAACTAGAGGTTAAGGTAAATTACTTTCGATCTGCTCTGAAAATTGGATTAGTTAAGTAGCAGCATATGAAGGAGTATATTAAGAGTGTATTTGAATTAGTTTTTAAGAATAATTTTTATAATTTACGAGATAAGTATGTGAAAAAAATTTTATCCCGGGTTACACAAACCTAGATTTCAAACCTAGACTAGATGTGTTTTTGAATTAATTTTTTTTAATAGTTTTTATGACTTACGAGGTAAGTGCATAAGAAAAGCTTTATCTCAGATTGCGCAAATCATGATTTGAAACCATAATATAATTTGAGATGTTGCCAAACAGATTTGGGATCTTTTTGACCCAAAATTAATGCAAGGATGCCTCTGGATAATAGGCATGAATTTCTTCGTTGAAGTCAGCTTAGGCGGCTGGCAAGACCAGCCATCAAAATTCAAATCTTTCAATTTCATTTAAATATTCCCCACTCAAATACATCCAATCCTGTTCACAATTCTTGATGATAAATACCCTAACCACGAACACCCCTCTCATCATTCAATCATGGAACAACACACTCTCGATATGGCTCAGATCTCTCTTCGACCATTCGTTCTCTCCGATGCAGACGATTTAATGGTCTGGGCAACCGATGAACGAGTGACCAAATTCTGCTCCTGGGAAACCTACACAAGCAAAGACGCCGCCGTCGATTTCATCCAAAACATCGCCTCCACATTCTCGTGGTACCGAGCGATCTGCGTTGACGATCGTGCGATTGGCTCTGTTTCTGTTCAATCCTACTCAGGGAACGACAAAGCGAGAGCGAAATCCGCTGAATTAGGGTATGTTTTAGGGTCGAATTATTGGGGGAAAGGGATTACGACGAAGGTGGTGAAGATGGTAGTGGAAATGGCGTTCGCTGACTTTCCAGATCTGGAAAGGCTTGAAGCTCTGGTTGATGTTGAGAATGTGGCGTCTCAGAGGGTCCTGGAGAAAGCTGGATTTCAAAGGGAAGGGATTCTCAGGAAGTTCTTGTTCATCAAAGGAAAATCCAGAGACATGGTTATGTTCAGTGTGCTTTCGGACGAAATCTGAGCATGAATTGTTTGATATCTGTTCATTGTCCTTAGCTTGAAGCGAAGATATTTTGATTTCGGAGTTTAAGGGTGTGTTTGGTTTTGGGGGTGTTTTTTTAAGTTAGGTGATGTGAGATTTAGCCGAGGGCTGAAAATGAAAAAAATATTATTTTGTTAGAAGGAGGGAGGTGAGAGAAGTTAAAAATTTTTGTTATGTAATGCTAATTCCCCTCCTTCTTTTTTTTTTTTTTTTTTTTTGACTTGGAATTCCCCTCCTTTTTCAAACCTCCAATTTTAAAGTCTTTTTAGGTGAGAAAAAATTTGTAACTTATTTTGATCAAACTGCCTATAATAATTTTTTGATATTCTATATCTAAACCTATAACATAAAAGCCTTTTTTTCTCCTCATCAGATGCAATCAATCGTTTTGACCAAAAAAAAAAAAAAAAAAAAAGATGCAATCAATCAATCGTGCTCCACTCCTCTTCCAAAAACTTTGGTCCTCTTCTCCTTTAGTGTGGCTTCTTCACTTTTCTCCTCTTTCGGTGTCGCTGCCGCCTGCTATTCAAGCCCCTCAAATGAGATTTTTCAGTTTCAGATTGCCACGCGAAGAAGACACTCTGTAATCTTCTTTTACATTAAAGTCACAGAGGTACTCATTTTATTAAAAAAACAATTGTAAAAGAAAAAAAAATGTATAAATAAAATGAAAAGGGTATATTTATCCATTTATAATAAATTCTCCTCCCCTACCTTCACTGCGTTTCTTGCTCAGTGAGTGTTTAGGCCGAGATGGTAAATGACAATTCAAATGCTCCACAGGAATACAATACTATAAAAATAGGTTATTCTATAGTTATTTTAATTTTAAGCCTTATTAATAACTATCAAATATTTAGACACGTCATTTAAGATTCTTTCCTAAATGTTACACTTTGAAAAATCATTTACCGAGATGCTTGCTTCCCTTAGAATTGTTTACTATGCAAAAGTTTATTGTCTATTTGATTCACAGAATCGAAAGTAATGTAATAAAATATAATGTAATAATGATTACATAAATTTATTTGATTTGTTATTAAAGAAAAATGATGTATATACATAAAAACATTTAGTTGGATTACATCAAACATAAGAATATATAAGAAAAATATAGCAATAGACAAAATTACCTATATCTACACATATATGTATAATGTACATGTTGGATTCATGATTTTTTGTTTTTTTTTTTTTTTGGTTAAACCATCCGGTATCTGGGGGGTATTCTGGGTTCATTGCCCGCCCTCCAACTAATCCGGACCCAACCGAGGAGCACTTACGCGGGCAGGTCGGTACCGATGGGACAACCTCTTTGAGGCTGCGTTAATTATCGCGTCTGTCACCCCCCAGGATTCGAACCCTCGTCCTGAGGGGCGCCGGCCGTAGACCCTTCCATCTCGACCGAGCGCCCATTGGTATGATTTTTTGTTTTAATTTGTGCAATGTACACATTGGATATATAATAATTTTTTAATATTTAATGGTGAAAATATTATGTAGGCTATAGATTGGGTTCATGGTATTTTTTTAATATTTAATGACAGTAATATTATTTAATGGGATATTTTAATTTTTTTAGGGGTGGAATATAATTTTTTATTTTTTAATGGGGTAATCTTTTTTTAAATTTATATATAATTAATTAATTTTTAAATATTTAATGGTAGTAATATTTAATATTTAATAACATTTATGAGTGGGTACTTTTGTCAAATTAAAAAAAAAAATTATAATAGCAATAATGTCTTTTTTACTTAATTACAGGATGTCTTCATCCTCATTCATTAGTTTTAGCAGTGTCATCCTGATTACATCAAATGATGTAATCAGCATTACAAAATGTAATCCTCTTTACATTACATAAGCCTAACTAAATGCAGTAATTATTCTATTATATTAGGATTACATATAATCCTTTCTTTTGAAATCGAACCAAACAGGCTCTTTGGTCTAGATCCTCTCAGTGGCAATTTCTCTCTCTGTCTCTCGGTATCCTTAAAATTAAATCCCGACCATTCATTTTTGTTATAATCGTAACCGTCCATCGAATTCCCACTTGTGCCAAATCCCTAGTGATAAGAGAACTTGGTTTACTTCTCTTCCATCCCATTTGACAACAGAATTGCAGAGCACCCATCGTCCACCGTCAAACACTACTGTAGAGGGAGAGAATCCCCATGACTTTGCCAAGAATAACTTCATCGTTCAGGTGCTTTTATTGAGGAATGCATTGTTCTTTTATTTTAAGTCATCATGTACTCGGTTCCTAGAGCAAATGAGCAATTGCAGAATTTTGGTGACCATTTGTGATTCAAAGCCGGTCATTGTCGAAGCTGGGTGTTAGTTTTACGGTATGATTTTCTATTTGATATAGATATTAAATTTAAGATTGAATCCTTAATTTAAATTTCTTTTCAGTCCTTTCCTCATCTATCATTCTCAGAAACAGATCTTTCATTTTTCCGATGGAGTTTCAATTTGATAACTTTGCAGCAAAACTGTATTATTACGGTTATGTTTGACTTGTTTGATATTCAGAGTAGATGGAGAAGTAGTGAACTATAGATAATTTTGAGATTCAAAAATTGCACTCACCTTTCAGAAACAAAATTTAACAAAGCATCAAAGGAGATCTCCTAAGCGTTGGAGCTTCGCGCCAACTGTCATGGCAGAACAAAATTTAAACACTAACACAGAGATTGGACCCTCTTGCCCCCCGCTTCTTCAAGTCTTTCCCGCTAAGAGTTTCAGAAGCTTGTCGTTGTCGATATGCTGGCGTTTGAGACGTTCAGATGCATTTTAAGAGCTTGATGACATGTCCCACTATGATCCATTTGATGAACTAGATGGACACAATTTTGAGCTTCTAAGAGACACTGAGGAAATGTGCCGCTGAGAGTATCTACTCCCAAAGTTTAGATTGGAACAGAAATTGAAGCACAATTTTCACTTTATTTTAGATATGACATTTAATTTTTTAATCAAAAAGTGAAATTATTTGCTAGGTGAGCTGCTTGCTAACGTGACAGGGAGAAGAGAGAACAAAACAAGGGGATTGGAACACTCAGGAAGAAATGCTTAGGTACTGAAGTACACACAAATTTCTTCTAGAGTACCTAAGCATTTCTTCTATAAATTGTCTTGTTTCACAGTGAACAATGTTGGGAGAAATATCTCAACAAATACCATTTCAAGTGTAGTTGTTAAACCAAGAGGTTCGAAATCCCTGAAGAATACTGAATATTATTATTAGAACAAAATTACAACAACGACAGTAATATGTACATGTCTCCTTATTTATACATAGTCCCCAGCCCACAAAAACCTTATTCTAAACACTAACTAACTAACTAAGTGGGATCAGCCCAATACACAGAAGAATACAAAGTATGACCCACATATTTCCACATTCCCAAGACTCCTTCTCAAGTTAGGAACCCTGTACTTACAGGTTCCTAACTTGCTCATAATATAATCATGTTGTAGCCCTCACAAGCCTTTAGTTAAAACATCTACTAATTGTCTAGACGATTTAACATGTCGAAATGTAATCATTCCTTGCATTAACTTTTCCTGAACAAAGTGACTGTTTGGCTCAATATCTTTGGTCCGTTAGTGGAAGAATGGATTCGTAGCTATATGTATTGCAGATTGTTTGTAACAATATACTTTTACTGATTCTATGTTTGGAATCTACAACTCTTTAAAGAGCCCCACAATCCATGTTAACTTAGAAGATGCCATTGCTTAAGCCCTATATTATGCTTTTGTAGATGAAGTGCAAATTGTACCCTGTTTCTTAGATTTCCAAAATATTAACGAACCTCCCAATCTGACTAGATATTTGGTAATTGAACGCCTAGTGTCCTTGCATCTTGCATGGTCTGAATCACAAAAACATTCTAGACTCATGGGACTAGTAGCCGAAAGAAAGATGCCTCGACCTGTGTTGTCTTTCAGGTATCTCACCAATCTCAGGGCTACATTCATATGTGATTCTTTGAGGGTTTGCATGAATTGAGATAACACTGCATAGTGAATCAAACATCAGGCCTTATCAAAGTAAGATACAATAAGTTACTTATAAGCCTTTTGTTGCTCCAAGTTCTTGAAGGTAGTGATCATCCTTCATTTCTTTTGCATTGAGCTTGAGATTATGCTTAAAGGGAGTGAAAGCTAGTTCTGATTCATCTAAACCTGTTTGATCAACAAGTTCAGTGGCATATTTTCTTTGATTCAAAAGTATGCTATGGTTAGAGCGAACCAATTCCAATCTTAGAAAATACTTTAAGGTACCAAGGTCTTTAATCTTAAATTCACTGTGCAAATATCTCTTTACATCATTAATCATATTTATGTTGTTTCCAATAATCATCAAATCATCAACATATTCAAGGACATACAACTTACCACCCTTGGTTTGTTTATGAAAAAAGTGACATAATCATACTTACTCTGTTTGAAACCACCTATTGTCTTGAGGCCTACTTAAGGCCATATAAGGATTTTTCTAGTTTACATACTTTGAATCTAGTCTCCCCCTTTCGCTCAAAACTCTGGGGAATCATCATATAAACTTCCTCACAAAGTTCTCCCTGCAAAAGTGCCTTATCCACATCCATTTGACACAACATCCAGTTATTCACAGTAACTGATGCAAGTATAACATGAATGGTCACCATCTTTACAACCAGTGAAAAAGTTTCATAGAAGTTTATGCCCTCCTTTTGACTATATCCCTTAATAACTAGGAAGGCCTTAAACTTGTCTAGGCTTCCATCAACCTTATATTTTGCCTTAAAGACCCATTTACACCCTATAAGCTTCTTGCCTTTAGGCAATGTAACTATTTTCCAAGTATGATTAAACTCAAGGGCCTTAATTTCATTCTCCATGGCCTTGACCTACCTAGGGTCCTTAGCTACCTATTCATAGTTAGCAGGCTCAATTTCCCTATCAATAGAACCAAAGAAATGTTGATAGTGCATATATAAATAATTATAAGTCACTGCATCTAACAGAGCATATCCATTTACCTAGTCAGAATGTTCTTCTACTTGCATATTGGAAAAAGAGTGAACAAACTCACAGTTATAGTCATTAAACCTACTCGATAAGCATTTATCTCTTGTAGACCTGACTTGGCGTTGACTATTTCCCAAGTACCGAATCCATTCAGTTTCAGCAGGATGGTCAGTCTCATGATGGCCTAGTTCATAAACCCTTAATGATGTAGGTATATTACTTTGAGTTGGTTAAGTAGTTCTATCTGCAAAGTGATTCTAAACTATTTTGTTAGAAAATAGTTGACTATCATGATCAATAATAAAAGGGTCATAGTATTGTAGTCCTTTTCCCCCTTGTTTATTATGTTAACTGTCATAATGTTTTGAAGATAACAAATCTTGGTATCGAAGTATATTTTGACAAGCAAAACGAATGACACAAAGTTGACTTGATGATTCAAGTAACTCGAGTGAAGGTTTAAGCACCTGAGTGATATAAGTATTTTTGGAAAAACTTGAATTAGCAAGTCACTTGAGTGATGATTTTCCACTCTAAGTGATGATTTTCCACTCTAAGTGATTAGAGAGACACTCTGTGGTAATCTTCTCCGTCTTGGGAAAATCAGTCTATTAATAATTTTCAGCACTCAAGTGATAGCCAAGTAAGAACCAAGATTATCAAAAAGAATCACTCAAGTGATAGTGGATGCACTCAAGTGATGAAGTTTCACTTTCAAAATTTCAACAAGTCACTTGATGGTGATCAGAACTTGTGAAAGTTTCAGAGTTCGAATCACTCGAGTGATGGGGATCACTTGCAAGTCAAAGTGATTTGAGAGTTGTGATCTGGTAAAGCAAAGTACTCGAGTGATAGCTCAACAAAGACTAAATCACTCGAGTAATGTAATGATCACTTGAGTGATGGCAATCACTTGTGAATCACTTGCAAGTGAAGTTGAAGTGATGTGATCTTCTAATGAAGATCACTCAAGTGATTGAGGAAATCACTTGAGTGATCCATGATCACTTGTAAGGCACTGAAAGTGCACTTGAGTCACTTGATAGTAATTGAGCTTACCTTTTTCAAAATTGTGGAAGATCACTCAAGTGAATAAATATACACTCAAGTGATATTCATCTTCTCAAACATCACTACAAGGTCACTTGCTAGTGATTATCAGGACAAGATCACATGAACACTCGAGTGATAAGAGACAACTCGAGTGACATTGAATCATACTTGAGTGAATGTTTTTTCTGAATTTTGAATTAGCCTCAGCTATCATAAAAATTCAGATTAACACCATAATCTCTTATGTTACTCTCAAATGTTACTAATCAAATTTATATATGAATTTTAGGTGTTTTATTTGTAGATTAGCTTTAAGATTTCAAAAAGCAAAAAAGATGTTTGAAGCATTAAATGTGAAGTAGCCTCAATTAAACCGAACTCTCTATTTCATCAACGGCTACATTTATTCTCTAACAGACAAATTTGAATGCTTTCAATAGTCATTAAAGACATTCTACCTATAAATACGAAAGCATTCAAGACGGAGCAACTTACGAACAAGAAAATCAATTATGTGCATTAAGTTCTCTGTTGCTATATGATATTCTCTGATATTCCTATTGTTCTTTAGTATTTATTTATCAACTCTTTGAGAGAGTTTTTACAACCTTATTCATTACTCTTGTAAAGAAAGTCTCAAAGTAGTGGGACCTTGAGTGAGGGTGTAGCATACAAAGTGTAAAGGGGAGTGAGTATCTTGTTGAGGAACTCTCTTGTACTATGGTGCCAAGAACCCATTGAATCTTAGGAGTATAGTAAAAATCTCATAAGCACTCTGAGGACTAGACGTAGGTCAAGAGGTTAAGGCTAAACCAGTATAAACTTAGGTGTATACTTCGGTGAAATTTCTCCAACCCTTATCATTTGTGTAAGACTTTTAATTTTTTTAAAAATTTTTAATATCACACAATTCATCCCCCCTCTTAGATGAAACAGTTGACACTAAAATATACAGGTGTTGCACTTCATTAACTTACACTTTTGCCTTACATACATATACATTACAAAGTCAAAATATGAATGTGCTTGCATTCCAATTACACCTTCGCATTGCCTATACATATATAACTAAAACAACAATGGACAGACTTTCCAAAAGACAGTGGGCAGTCAAAATTTGTGCCATGTTTTTATAAGGGACTTGCTATGAACATGGAGGAAAGTTTGATTTAGTTACCTCCACTGTGAAAGATCATCCACATTGATGTTTCTCTTCTTGCTATTTTCCCAACAAGCTTTGGATACATGATGTCTTAAAAGCAGTGGGAATCTTGTGAAACAAATTGAGCAGCTGCTCCGATGACATAATCTTGATGTGTGCGGCAGTGAGATCGTCAACAGTAAAACCTGGGACATCCATCAAATGAGTGAACAAGTTAGATTCCTTCTATTCCATCTATGGATGATAGGCTTCGCAAGACAGTCGTGATCCAAGGTTGTCAAAAACTTTAATAATGGTGCGATCCAGGGACGACACAGTTTCCCTCAACACCTTGGTCAGCATGTCATAGTTCCCCGTTTTCCTGCGCTTTTTGCCACTTAAAGAGACATCACCCCGACCTCCTTGGCCATTATTAGTAGATTGGGCAATGTCAACCTCGGCAAGGGTGGCCATGTCATTCAGGTTTATTAGCGACTCAGGGATGTCTTATTATTCTTCATGTATCTCTTCTTGCATTCCAAATGGTGACTTACACCAATCGCCGACTACCCTATCTTTTGACCAAACAAAGCAGAGATCTTAGAAGTGGGGCAGGCACTTGTTCCTGTATGATGTCGCTTCTATGGACCTGACAATTAACCTTGTATGAAGAGTGCCAAATGTTCGCATCCAAAGCAATGTTAAACAAATACCCAAACATCACTAACCTTGGCATACTCATCCCACATGCCTTGTCTGCAACCACGCATTGCCTATTAGCATCCCATCTAAATCTAAACGTGTTTGTCCCGTACCTTATATCATACAGCACCTTCCAGGTCTATTTCATTGTCTTTATGCACGATATGATGTAGGTATTTCCCTTGATCTGGCATCCAAGAGCGCGATCATCCATTATTGCTTCCAAAGTCTTTGTATATCCTGGCTTGAACCCGTTATCCGCCATAAAATTTTGCTCCGCCCTCAGCTGGACAAGGCACTTAACAAGGAGCTTGTCTTTATTAGGTGTACACATATGGAACTTTGCCTTGTAGGAGTCTTCCATTATAACACTACACAAATGGAAATGTGTTACTCCATGTCTGATGACACGTGCACATAGAAGCAACAAGTTAAGCACCTCTACATTAAGCAGTTTTAAACACGGTTCAGTAGCATCATCTTATTGTAGTGGAAAGAAACTGTTTACAAACAAAATGAAAGGTACGTTTATGAAGTGATACAACAATGCTAATCTAAATCATGAGCTATATGCCAAATAAGTATTATATATGTCAGTAGCCAGGTTGTTCCTAAAATTGTTCCAAGTAACTGAGGTTTCCATTGTTGAAATAGGAGGAATTTCTTACGTTGGGTTACAGGGTCTCAATGAATCCAATTGTTCATCTAATGGGTCATGCATAGTAGACTGTGATAAGGTTATGAAGAAGGCAACATGCAACGATATATTTGCTTTGAATCTTCATCGGGTAGTATGAAAGGCTTTGGAAGATTACCCATCTTAACTTCAAATTCCAAAGCATCTTTCAATGACATTACGAGTTGATGAATGTCACATGTTAAAGCATTCCGTCGGGGTCTGCATTTGTTGGCCTTGTGTCTACTTATTTAGGTGGTAACACTGCCCCCAATACAATGTAAGGAATCCTTCACTGTTAGTGTACTCTGCGTCTACTAAGTAGTAATTCCCTACACATGAACAACCGTAAACTTTAATCTAACCAAAACTCCTTAACAGAACCACAGAAAAATAAATTGGCTGAGTTTTAAACTCACCCATTGGAACTTTCAAACCATATATCCTTATAATAGTATCCCTTAGGACCCTTCTATCGACGACCGATCCTTCCTATCTAGGCAAAACATATATAAATTCTCCATCTAGCAAGCATATTCCTAGGACATTCATGGTTATATACCCTTTCCTGTTCCGATATCGGCCCTTGTGCTGGGTGGGCACCTGTACTCTTATATGAATACCATCAAGAGCACCCAAGTACCCCTGCCATTAACAACACATACATCACAACCGAATGCAAAATGTAAATAGACAATCACATAAGTAAAGGCATGAGTGCTTACCTTTAACCACTTCAACTGATCGTCTATGTAGTCCTCTCTAATAGGCTCAGCTATCTTGAAAAGCCCCTGTTGTAGTTTGAGGGTGGTATTCAATACCAGCTTGAAGTATTTGCTTACAATTTCACCTGACCTTCCAAACTCAAATTGAACTACTCGATTCTTCACACGATGTGCCAAAATGTGCAAAAACATGGCAAATTCCTCATCAACTAACATGTTCCTAGTAGGTGTCACCCTCCAATTGTGTCCAGCATGTGGCACATTTAGTCAAATGTTGCCCTGTTCATCCTAATCTGGTTGAAGCAACTTGCGTCGCTGCTATACACCATTGCTTACAGGTTTTCGCTCTTAAAGTGGAAATCTAGCCTAAATGACTTATAAGGGATTTCTCTCAAATGGTCGCTATATGCCGCTGCCACAAACATTATGACAACCACTTTCCTTATGACCACACCAGAGATATTCATCCTGCCAACACCTCAACTAAACACTCATCCATTTCTCCCTTCATCACCTACATAATTGACATTATACATACATATAACACAACAATATAGGAAGAACAATTAACTTACATTACAACAAAAATGACATCATATTTGAAAAATAGAACCATTACTTGGACATGAGATACCCATGTGATGACTAAGGTCAAATCCGGATATTGTCACAGCCTTACTCAATTACGGGTTGTGGGTCGCTGAAGCTTCACGAGCATTAACGGCATCTTACCTCATACCCATGGAAACCCACAAGTCCCTTACAGTCATCCATGAATGCATGAGGTTTGTTAACCACATGTGTCCGATGGGTGCCTAATGGATACGAGAATCCCAGACAATCTTTCCATAACCGTAGCATGCCCATCTGTTGCCTGTGGTCACTCTTGTTGTGCGTCCTCTAATTTAACTGATGTGCATGTCATGGTCAGGGGGAACACGACCCCACTTCCCAAATATGCAATATCATATATTTAACCCATGTTCACCACATCGGTACTTCATCATCAATGGTCACCGGACGAAGTTGTCTCCTTGCCAAACAATTACCACAATAGCACCTAGTTGGACTGACGTAACACGGCCATTGCCGTCGACGCTTAAACTCAACACATCAACAATTGAGGCTCAAGCATACAACAAAATTGAAGATACAGAGAAGGAACAGGCCACCTATTGTTCGGGATGTACTGCCGTCGCTAGCAAAATGCCACTCACAATCTCTGTTGGTCACCGTCCTTTTTTTTTTTGACCTCCCGTCCTCCTTTTCTCATCTAACTATTAATACAACCTCAAGCTCACATCAGGGGAAAATATGAATTTTGATCAACTTCCTCGCCACGGCAAAATGCCTTCCCATCATTTTTAGAGGCAACAACTTTTCACTCATGCCCTTGAAAATTCAACTAGGCAGGAAATTTTATTTTGACGGAATTTTTGAACCAAACGGCCTCCGCCACTGGAAAATTCACATTTTCATTTCCATTCCCTCTATTTTTCCTGAACCAAACAAACCCTAAGCATTTGAATTTGCTAGTATTCCAGATTCAAATCCTTTGAATCCTCTCATCAAACAAACGCCAATCATTCATTCATCTTCTGTACTTCAAATTCATTAATCATACTTTGGGATACTAATCCAATTAATAATATTTTTTTAAGAAAAAAGATAATTATTTAACCTTATCTCCTAAATGCTCATAAGGTGATGGAGTCAGTTTATTATTAAAAAAACCATTTGCTTTGTTTAAATAAATTTTTTTTGAGTAGTACTGGATATCATTACTAATCAAAAGACGTTTATAAAATAGACATCAAACCTTCAAGATCCACCCTTTAGTACTGAGGTGGAGATTGATCAAGGATGCAAAAACTATATGTTAAGCTATGCGATAATTTCACAAGGTAGTCAGTTGTCTCTAACTTATCCCTAGGTGTATGTTGTATCCTAACCTATCAATTCCTGTAGATAATTAGCCTAGTATCATCACACCCCCTAATATTTAAGTAAATTTTTAGTGTATTATGATAAGCTTTTCACCCAACAAAGTGACTGGTATTTTTAGAAAAAGCAAAATCAAAACAAATTCCAAGCCTCATGTGATCCACTGCTCATAACTTCATGATCTCGATTCCTTAAAAGATTATTATTATATTATTATCTTTATTATTATAAAATGTTATTTACATTGACCCTGTATCTCCAGCTGAAAAGCATATTGTGGATCAATGAAGGTATATAGGTCTACATCCTTCTCCGTGACGACGAACACCCAATCATTTTGAGTGTTTGGAATCATGTGTAAATTTTTAGAAAATAAGCACTTATTACATAAGTCGAGACAAAACTCCTCTCATATACTTACCTCGTATACTGTGAATCACGAATTATAAGCACTTATTACCTAAAAATAAGCTATCCCAAACGAGCACATTATTCAAAATCAAAATCATGGAACAACACACTCTCGATTTGGCTCAGATCTCTCTTCGACCATTCCAGATTTTTGACGTAGACGATTTAATGGTCTGGGTAAACGATGAACAAGTCGCCAAATTCTACTACTCGGAACCCTACATGAGCAAAATCGGCGCCATCCAATACATCCAAAACGTCCCCACCACGTGCTTGTGGCACCGGGTGATCTTCCTCGCTGATCGCACAATTGGCTCTATTTCTGTGTTTCCCTTCCCAGTGACCAACGAAGCGAGAGCGAAATCTACTCAAATTGGGTATGTTTTAGGGTTGAACTATTAGGGGAAAGGGATTACGATGAAGGTAGTGAAGATGGTGGTGGAAATGGTGTTTGTTGATGTAAGAATAATTGGGCGTACCTGGAGTGCGACCATTTTATCTCTTGTACCCACGCTAATCGGATCACAATTGCGGAAGCGATTAGGACGCACAGCAAATACACCACAAACAGGAAGAAGAAAAGAGAAATATAGTAGAGGGAATAGGGAATCAATGTGGCAGGGTTTCTGTATGTTAATTCAAGTGTTTTGAAACTGAATCCCTTTACGTCTATTTATAGGGTTCTATGCACCCCTTCCTCTTCTACTAACATGTCCTTCCATCAGAGAGACGAGATATCATTTCGATTGAGAGATATATTGTTTCAGTGAAACAATACCACTTGTAGAGTCATATTGCATCGGATAAATAACATGACTCATAACATTTTGGAAAATATTACCTATATCCACCCAAGCATTTATGTTATTTATACTTTGACCCCAATCCTATTGGGCTTGGGCCTAATCCACCAAGGGTGGACTAGGCTATTTTCCAACAGTTGAATTTCCAGATCTGGAGAGGCTTGAAGCTCTAGTTGATGTTGAGAATGTGGCGTCTCTAAGGGTTCTGGAGAAAGCTAGATTTCAGAGGGAAGGGATTCTCAGGAAATACGTGTTCATCAAAGGAAAATCCAGAAATATGGTTATGTTTAGTTTGCTTTCGGACGAAGTCTGAGCTTGAATTGTTTGATATATGTTCATCGTTCTTAGCTTGAAGGTAAGCGACTTTAATTTCTGAGTTCAACTGAAGGCAGAGTCGCTTTCTGTAACTTTGAAAACCTAAAGGAAATGTCGTTGAAGGCAATAACCTTGTTATTTTGTAGTATGTACGCAGCGTTTTATGAAGTGTGATTTTTTTTCTTTTTTGAACCTGAATGAAGTGTGAATTCATGCTTTGCTCAGTGAGTTGAAGATTCATAATAATACAGTATTGTTATGAAAATAAGAAAAGTATAAGAAATTGAAGGTGTGAGAGACAGAGAAGATAGGAGAAAATAGGAGGAGAAATAGGGGGTAATTTTCATTTATCTTAAGTTTGTCCATTTACATACGATTGTGTAACCGAATAATCAATAGATGATTATGGGAGAGTTTCGTGTAGCTGAAAAAGCAAGCACAAGCAGGTGGGTACTGACTACGGAGAGATCCTCAAGCATGGCAATATGTTCAAACTCGACATCTGTGCTCAAAGTGTGGAGAGACTAGTTATTGTGATGAGATAAGTATATCCTCATTTTTTAGAAAAAAAAAATTCGCCACTTAGGGCCTGTTTGGTTGGCAGAAAGGAAATGGAAGGGAAGGGGATAGAAGGAAAGGGTAAAGGGTTATCTTTTTTTATTTGGCTGGTGGAAGAAGGAAGTGAGTGGTTTTTAATGATCTCTTGTTTGATTTAAAATGAAAGGGGAGGAGATGAATGATAGAAATTTATCATTATACACTAATATATATGGTTATTTTTTTATTTATATGATATATAAATGAGAAAAAGACACATGAAGAACTTTAAAATTAGGAAAAGACAAAAAAATATTTCCCATATTCATAATATTAGAAAAAAAAAAAGTGTTAGATCTGATTTTTCCTTTTTAAAATCAAAATGAAATATGTTTGGTTTAAAATGAAATGAGAAGAGAAGAATGATATCAATTTTTCATTCTACACTAATATATTTAGTTATTTTTTATTTATATGATATATAAATGAGAAAAAGATAAATAAAGAACTTCAAAATTAGGAAAAGACAAAAAAATGTTTCCCATATTCATAATCTTACAATTTCCTTAGCTTCTTCTCCTTCTGATGTGTTTGGTTCAACGAGAATTAGATTAGGTGAGGTTTATTTAAGTTAAGTTAGGGGAGATTATAATTTTTTTTGGTTCAAGAAGTGGGGAGGAGAGGTTTGGTATCTTGTTTGGTTAAGAAGAGGAGTTGAGGGGAGTTAATTATAAGTGGACAAAATACCCTTCTACATATTTTTATAAAAATCAAAATAAGTGGAAGAACTTAATAGAAAATCATGTGAAAGAAATTGACTTTACTCTTTCTTCTACATGCCTTAAAGTAAATTGCTCCAATTTCAATATAAAACCTACCTCAACACTAATAATTCTCTCTATCTCTTTCCCTCTGTTTTGACAGGTACAAAGTGAAAAAAAAATTTCCAGTACCCATGGAAATTGTAAAGAATATTGGAAAATTGTATGATTATTTTGTTAATGATTCAAGGTATTAAATTAATTTTGGATGGTATGATACTATGATAAAACTTTAAATCATTTTTAATTTTTTTATTTCCTACTAGTCTTGCCCCGATTTAACTTCAAGTTAACCCACTAATCCTTGACCTACTGCCTTAATCGGTTTAAAGGTCGGTCCAAATTTGATAATCTTGATTGGATCAAAGTTTTATCAAAAAACTGGGATATCCTTATCTTTCACCTAATTGAGCTTTTATAGGAATTCGTTAAGGCATGGTAGGACCATGATTGCAAGCAAGTCTTCTGTACAGTGACTTCATGTAAGATTGGAGGTTCTCTTTCATTGCCAAAGAAATCAATCTCTAGGAGCCATTCTTTGATCAACACAGTAATCAAAGAAGCCAATACTTGAGCAAATTAACTTACTTATCTGTACATAGTATGGATGGCAATTTCCTATGACTTGGTTATCCTTTCATTCAGGGGGGGGGGAACATAGAGTTACAAAATGATAATAAAGAGAATAAATTTAGGTTCATTTCTTATATATTGGGCACACAATACAATTTCCATGAGCCATCTTTTACATTAAGAAATTATCATTACATGTAACAAGACATGACTCCAGGTAATCACAACAACATAACTACCATAGCTTTCTCAGTGAGGGCCTAATTTTCATCCTCGTCGTCGTCGTCGTAAACATCAATTTAAGATTAAACATGAGTCTTTATCAGGAGAACACATCAAATCTTTATGACAAAACCATCAAAGCTTTTTGAGAGACTAGGTTGTATTGTGTAGCAACAAGCATCGATTTAGTTCTCCTAGAACACCCTGGTTTTCATAAACATCTTGAATGGAATGAGGATTAGAGAAGTTTCAGTCCCCGGGTCACATCATCTACCACATCCACTGGTCCTGCACAATAAAAATAGATTGAATTACAAAAAGGAAAAAGGAAAAGGAAAAAGCCAAATTAATATGGAAAAGGCAATATTCCATGACAAAAGAGATATTTACCCATAACTGCCATCGCTGTTCTGGAATCTAAAAGATAGGAAAAAATATTAGTACATAAACTCAAATAACCATTAGATAGATATAAACAATAGCTGAGCATATAACAATAGTGTATCAATTAAATTAGACAAGATGTGGAAACAACCAATTCCATCAGTAACTACAATAGTCTGGAGCTCGTGAGCTATGCCTACAACCTCATTTGTCAAAACAAGGAAGGGTTTAGAGACACTAGTTCATGGTCAACATATAGTTGTCAGCTATCTCTACAGCTAGAGCCGGTAATATGGGCCCAACCCGCGAGCCCGCAGGTTTTGACGGGTTAGGGTTGGGAAAATCCCAACCTGCAAAAATGCGGGCCGCACAGGCCCCCACCGAATAACCTGCGGGTTGGCATGCAAAATTTTTTATTTTTTTAACATATAATAATTTTACAAAACTTATAAGTTTTTCACTCCTATCTTGGTACCTCCCAATCCAAAGAGAAAAAATTTTAACTTCTTCCCTTCTTCTTTAAACAAAATTATTATATCTTGGTTGCTTGAAGATGAGTTTATGTTTTATTTATAAACTTTGACAAATTTGATAACTTTATCTCTTGAATTGTAGATTATGTTTTTAAATTTTTATAAGAGAAATGATTGATGATAGGAAGGTAAATTTAATGATTCAAAAAAAATGCAGGCCTGCGGGCTGGCCTGCAACCGGCACACTGCGAGTTAGGGTTGGCATTTTGCCAACCCGTAGAAGTGCGGGCCATGGGTTGGTGCGGGCCAGCCCGCAACCCATGGGCTGGCCCGTATTCCCAGCTCTATCTACAGCACTAGACCGTTCAAGCTTTATATGACCACGTTCAGTTTTCCAAGAGAAACAAACATTTGGAAACAATTCAAACAAGTTCAACTCAAATCAGATTTACAAGTCAAAGGAGAATCCAGACACACAGTAACTTCAAGCAGATTCTTGTATTAATGTTTTAATGTTGATCTTGAACTTGCTTGACTCAATCCAAAAATAGTATTATCTAGAAACATAGTATTATCGTAATCCACAAACACAGTAACTTCAGTAGACTCAAGTGGAAAAAAGTAACTTCAAAGAAAGAAAGCAGATTTTCTTTTCTTGTTTTTTTGGAGTGGTCCCTTGTTTTAATGTTGATCCTTGTATTATTATTCAGCAAGTCCATGTCAATTGTAAATGAATACCAATTGCAAAATACAGGGAGGAAAAGAAAAAAGGGCATACTCATATAGATATTGTAGAAGCAAACTTGATGGAAAAAAATGCCAATAATCAGCATTAACGACGAACAATGATGCTAATCTAAACTTGAGGGGAAAGTCTCCTTGAGAATAATTAATGAAACTAACCCATTTCTAGGTCCAATCCTAGCCCTTACTAAACTTAGAACTCGCAGATTGACCACGAGAAAGTAGTTCAACAGCAAGTTTAACCACCGCAAGAGAAGTAGCAGTAAAGCACAAGCACAGTATAATGGAAAAGGCACAAGCACAAGCACAATTGACACAGAAAAGCCAGAGACAACGATCAACCTATGGCGGCAACATATTTTGTCGCCGCTAAAAGTACTATAATCAGCAGCGAAATTATGAAGTCACCACTTTAGGGGGAACTTTCAACGGCGACTTCATAATGTCGTCGCTGATTATAGCACTTTTAGCGGCGACAAACAGAAAGTGCTATAATCAGCAGTGACATTATGAAGTCACCACTGTAGGGGGAACTTTCAGCAGCGACAAGCTTAAAGGGTGTTTCAGTGGCGACTTCCATGTCGCCGTTGAAAGTTTTGTTTAAATTTTTTTTTTTAAATTTTTTCTTTTTTTTTATAACTTGAGTCTCTGTGGGACAATCTTAATTTGTCTCTTACTATTTTCATGGCCCATACACTTGTAGTGCTTGATTAAATTTTAGTCACATCATGGGTCATTCTTTTATACCAAATCCATAATTGTAATCCTTGTCCAAAATGTTATTCTCCTAATAGATGGAATGTGAAAGGCAATGTTCATTAGAGGTTTTTTAAATGGATTTGGTGAATAAATTGGATTGGGTTCATTTTGGATGTCATAATCTATTCCTAAATATTCTATAAAAAGTTATATTAGTCCAAAATCATATTTCGTATATAATATAAAAACCATAATGTATTAAAACTGTATGAGGTGGATCTATTGTTCCATTTTAAAATATTGAATTACATCAACTATTTAGGCAGTGGCCTTTTGCAATGCTATTATATGTAAATTGCTTTGAAATATCGTGGGTAACAATATTGAAAGCATTTTTTAAAGTAGTTGTTATTCTAAATTCATATTCCTTATTTTATTGTAAAACCTAATTTTTAATAAGTTGGAGCAGGTGTGTTCTGGATGCTATCGGTTATTATTCCAAATTTATATTCCACATTTAATTTAAAGACCCTAATATTTATAAGTTGAAGAAGGCTTGTTTTGAAACCTAAAATATTAAGGTTGAAGCTGTTTCATTTTTTATGGTGTTGTTTAATATTAATTAATTATTTCAGATACGCCTTATTTGCAATTTAAATCTTAATATTAATTAATTTAATTATTTTTTTATGTGTAGTAGCCTTTTATGGGATTTCATTAATGGGAGGACCCGTCATGTAAAAAGATATACTATATTCTTATTTTATATGTACTATTAATTAAAATCCTAATATTAATTACCGGTTTCAAATTTGAGGAATCAAAACTAAAATTGGGTAATACTTCAAGGACCAAAAATGATATTAACCCAAGATATAATAAAATTAATTTTATTTATATATTTTAAAATTAATTAAAATTACTTTATCAAATTAGTAGTTTATATTTTTATTATTTGTGGTAAAAGATTGCCAATTAAATTCTTTAGGTGAATTGGTATACTGTGGCTTACTCAAGCAACTAAGAGATCTTGGGTTCGATTCTACCCAATGCAATTTCAGTGGTATTTTTTTAAGTTCTGCTAATTGTAAAAAAATTGTAAGAGAGTACAACTTCAGTGGTATTTTTTTAAGTAATGCTAATTGTAAAAAAATTGTAAGAGAGTATTACTGACAGCAAGCCAAGCAAGGACTTGAACACCAGCTGGATGGGTTGTTTTAGCAAAGGCTCTCAACCAACTGAGCCAATTGGTTTTTAGTATTTCTAGCGAAACTTATATTATTTATATAAGTTGTAACAGCTTAAAATCTAAAACCTAAATCCCCAAATTTAGTTCAACACTTTAGCGCCTCTATTATTTTCATTTAGCACCACTTTTCTTTGTTCCCTCCCCTGTGAATTTGAAGTATAATCAGGAAATCCCTAAAGCCTTGTTTCGCTACAATTCTCTGCTTCGCTCCTCTCCTCCTCTAGTAGCACCTCTGTTTGCTCCTCTATCAGGTAATGATTCATTCTTGTTCTTCTACTTATTGCCCTCTCATTTCTCTTTCTCCTTCAATCATTTCTTGTCTTTTTTTCCTATCAAAATTTTTATCTTCCCATGCCAATAATGAATGTAAATTGCTATAACTATGTTCTTATTCTGAAGCTGTGTAAGTGTAACATTAGTCTTAAATGTGGCTTGAGAGAAAACTAACAACTTGAAGCTATCTTCAATCTCAGTTTTATGTTCCCAACAAAACTTTAGAATAGATGAACGAAACTGGTTACTTGCAGCAGTAGGCTTTATAAAACAAACAACAATTCAAACAATGATGTTTAATTTAGCAAAAAAAAAAAACCTGGTTAAAGTGCATTGACTTTTTTCATTGAAAAATAATTTTTGAACCCAATTTTTGAAAAACTATCATATAAAGATTTAATGTTTAGATGAGATACTAAATGTTTCTCAAGTTCTAGCTCATAGGAAAAATAAGAACATCCCCTTCTATTATAGGCTCGTTACATCTTTTTTTGAATTGAAATTTTTGGGTTTTTGTTATTGTTACTGTGCTTTAGAATCATAAAACCTCAATCACACTTGGTGGAACTTGAGAATTACAATGAAAATAGCAGAAATTGAATGAGAATTGAGAATTACAATGTTTTTTTCCTGCATAATTTCTTGCTTCTAAATTTAAGTTTCAACATAGGGCATGGCGTGTATGCGCTTTGTTTACACTTGAAACTTGTGGGCCTTCATTATGAAGGAGTGTTTGAAAATAGGGATGAAGGCATGGTTTCATTGAAATAGTTTCTTTTTCAGTCCTATCATTTTTATACTGGTCTATTCTGTTTCACGTGCTAGTTTGTCTTATTGTTCTTTTTTTTAGTGAAGTCTTATTATTGTTCTTTTATCATGAACATATTCATATATTGTTTAATGTGAATCTTGTGCTTAGATTTTTTTACACAATAGCTATTGTTAATATTACCTCTAGCTTCAAATATATGACACTTTTGTTGGGGTGTTTTGGAGGTCCAAAATATACAGCATTTAAATATTTTCTTTTCTCTTCACATTTATCTAGCTACTTGGTTTTGTTTTTTTGTCAGGGTAGTTAATAGTGAACAATATGGGTTATTATTGTTACAAAAAAAAAATATGGGTTATTGTTGTTGTTGTTGTTGTTGTTGGCGGCTACTAATATAGTATCAAACCTGAAAATTCAATTCAAAGTAATGCTTTATTTTATCTCAAATATTAATTCATTATTTTCCTCATATTCTTGAAGTAAAAGAATTGTTTGCTTTGTTATTTTGTCATGCCTACAAGATTATCTGACCTGGGCCTTATCAAATTAATTGATTTTGGATTTGTGATAAGGCAAGAATATTAAGAGGAAGTAGAGTTGTTGTGCATGATCTAATGCTTTACTACATTTTTGGTCTTACAGTACTGCTAAAGCAGTTAAGAAAGGTAGATGTCCTTCTCCCAATCTAAAAGGATATCTCCGACCATAGGTGTGATAATATGTCTTTCTACTTACTGGTGCTGCATTAAATGTATATTCCCTTTTGTATTCTTTTTTTCATCTATGAAATGCTATTGAATTTTTATTGAAATATATAGGAATGGATAAAATTTGGTTAGACATTAAAGACAAATGCAACCTAGCATACATTAGAGGACTAGACAATTTTCTAGAATAGGCATTTACTCAACATGGCGTGACAAACAAAATACATTGTTCTTGTAAGAAATGTAGGAATGTTTCATTCAAGTTGAAAACAAATGTTAGGGTAGACTTATTAATTAAGGGTTTTTGGGATAGTTACAAAGTATGGGACTTGCATGGAGAAATTACTAGATTTCAAAGTGGCTGTGAGACTTCAAGAAGAGTGGTAGAAAATGATACTTATGAGGATGAGGATCTTGTTTGGATGGCATGTGATGCATATGGAGTTCCTTGGATGGATGATATGAACATTGGATTAAATGAGAGTGATGAGCCTATGGCAATGCGAAAAACAAGTAACAAAGCATACTTGCAGTCCTCGATCATTTGAGGAGATTAACTTTGCTATAGTAAGTTCAATCTCTCTTTACTTTAGTTTATGTTTTGAATCCTTATTTATTTTAAATTGTAACATCCCACTACTGGACAGCCTGCTCCACCTGACCAGTTTTGGCAGATCACACATACTAGGAAGATGGCAGATGGATAGTTAGTGTGGGCAGATCCACAATCTGAGCAAATTCACATATGCGTTGTGTTTTTATATGCTTTACTAAGTTCAAGAATTTGTCATCTCATTTGTTTCATGTTCTAACTATAGGATGACTTGCAAGACCTTGTCCAACAACAACAAGAAGAAGTAGAGAGTGATGCTTGAATGACCTATGATGAAATATTGACAGCTGTTCTTGGTGAGAGATCAGGGTATGTAAGACAAAAAGGGTATGGAGCAGAGCCTTTGAGGAAGAGAGATCGCTATCAATCCAATGATAATTCAGTTGTGGAGAATGTGCGTGCCAAATTGCACGAGGAGTTTGATAAAAAAATTTCAGGAGAAGCGTGCAAAGATGGAAGAAAATGTTGCAGAAGAACGTGCAAAGATACAAACAAAGCGTGAAAAGATGGAAGCAGAGTGTGCACAATTTGAGCACAAGATGGAACAAATGGAGTAGAGAGTACAGGCTCAACTAGCTATCTTGATGCAACAGGGGCAATTAGTAGCTGCACTCCTACTTCATCTACTCATAGTCTTGATGTCCCACAAGCTGGTCCTTCTTCATAGTTTTCATGTTTGATCTTTTCAATGGACAATCTTTAGACCTTGTTTAAGAAATTTAAAAATTTGATGTTAGTTTTGAAACATTCTGAGTATATGATGTTAGTTTTGAAGAATTGTATTACTTATCATTACTAATTAATATATTGTTAGTTTAAAATTACTTTTGATCTTTATTAATATACTACAGGTTTTAATTTGGGCAATTTAGAGTAAAAAAACAAAAAGAAAAGTGTAACTTTTGGTGGTGAAAAAAGTGTCACCACTAAAAGATGTTTCAGCGGCAACAAAAGTGTCGCCGCTGAAACATCTTCTAGCGGCGACAGTTTTGTCGCCGTTGATGCAACATTTGTCACCACTGATATGGCACCTTCAGCAGTGACATCCCTTTCGGCGACTTCCACTACACTTTCAGTGGCAACAAAATATCGCCGCTGATTGTCTACTTTCAGTGGCGACATTGAAATGTCGCTGCCAAAAGTATCAGCGACAGTCGTTAATTGTCGCCGCTAAAAACAGTCACCGCTGAAAGTCATGTTTTTTGTATTGCATGTCTTAATTAAATGGGAGAGGTTGTGTGTGTAAAATCAAAGGCATGTGAAGCAAAGAAAATGGCTTAGAAAAAGGTGACCATTGGAATAGTTTCAACATTCTCAACCCAGCTTAATGGCATTTAATGCTAATTGTTATAAATCTCCAAATGATCCTTCATATATTATGGCATTACATCTATATGTTTGTGATTGTATATATACATATATGGCTTGCTTATATTCTTAATGATCCTTGTATTATTCCGAAATCAAAAGTTTTTATTACATGAATTGATGAGAATTCATGATATCCAATATCATTTATGTGGCTACTGAGTGAAAATCCTCATTTGAGGATTGTATATTAGAATTGAATATAAATATTAATGGATGTTTATTCTTGTATTTGCAATTTACTTCCACCCGTTACTGGATGGGCTCAAATCATTTCTGTTGATGGTTTTGGTTTATCAAAATATAAATATATTTTTGTATATTAATTTTTTTATGTGGAATACTTTAATAGACTTTATTGCCTTGGTTAAATTTGTAATTATCTCATCTGATGGTTTCATACGTGTGCTACATGGGGTTTTAATAATTAAGTTTCATATTGGTTTCACAATTCCCATTACATAAATACTTTGTGATTGATGTTTTATTGGTTTTATAATTTATTATATTATCATTCATATGATCAACGTTTTTCAAGTCTAATAAAATGTTATAGTAATGAGCGGGGCAAACAGTTTTCTTCAAATTGGCATTCACTTATCTACATATGCATATATTATGGTGTATCCAAATATCATGTAAGAAATTCTAATTTGATTAGAATAATAGGGGATATGGTGTAAGATTCTAATTTAATTAGGATTATAATTGATAAGATATGAAAAAAATATCTCCTCATATAAAATTGAGATGTTTGAATGTGTGGGGTGCTTAATGTATGTGGTACAAAATTAATAGCCTTATTTCATTAACCTCAAGTTGTGTGTTATGTTTAAAATCATTTTGGTGGAGGCTTTATGTTATTTGTTAATGAGACCAACTTTTGTTAATTATCAATTTTTCTATGTGACTTAAAACAAGCAAAATGTTACTGGAATGAAAAATGTAGAACGTATTTTAATTTTCATGATGTCATTATTTGTGGGGAAATGAGTATGCACTATAATGTGAATATTTGAATTTTTTTTAATGTGGATGACATATTATTTATAATATTTTGTTGCTTCAAATATGATTTGAAAGCATGGGTGAATCAATAGTGTTTTTAGGTGTTGAGATCATAAAGGAATAATGATGATATATAATATTGGGAAATGTTTACAAAATAATGAATATGTTTAGTTTCATTTTTCTTCATTTCACTTTAAGCCTTTAACATCATATATCATTGTATTGTGATATTTATGTATTTTGATTTTAATCCTTCTTGTATACCTTCAAATTTCTTTGAACTTCTTTGTAACACTAGTATAAAATTCCCTTTTTAGACCGTCATATTTAGACCGGTTATAGCGGATAAGGTCTAAAAAATTTGACCGGTGGCAGTTTTGTAATTATATAGAATTTCTAAGATAGGTTCTTAAAAAACTGGTCTTAAAAAAATTATTTAGACCGGTTATAAATAAAACCGGTCTAAAAATATCAAAATATTTTAAAATATTAAAAATTTTAAACTTTTATCAAACATTTAAGATCAGTTTTAATAAAAACCAGTCTTAAATGTGAAAAATTTAAAAAGTATTTTTTTCACCATTTTAAGACCAATTTTATTTATAACCGATCTAAAAAATCGACCCTAAATTTTTCAATCTCTTCTTTATCGTGCCTAATTTTTGCTCTCTCTGAATCTGAAACCTCTCTTCTTGGTGTGATTACTTTGTGATCTCAGTCATCTCCGCTTGATTTTATGTTTTCACTTTTATGTCTTTTATTTCCAACGTCCCTCCCAACCAGAGGCCTAGTAACTGATTCCACTCTGTTAATAATTTTCCTTCTCTATTCTGAAATGCAAGATGCAGGAAAGAAGGAAAAGGAAATTTGTGTTCTCTTACTAAAAATATGACTATTACTTCCTTGTTTACTGTATGTGTATAGCTCTGTTTCAGTCCTTGTTGTTTGAAGCGTGCGGCCGAACGGTGAACCCTGTGAATGGAGCTGTTAGGCTTCTATTGACGGGAATGGCACTTATGCCAGGCGGTGGTAGAGACGGTGCTGTGCGGTGGCACGTTGAAGTCGATGCCAGAGCTTGTAGTCTTGGATGCCGATGTTAACCTCCAATTGACGCCAATCTTTACTCATAGACTTTATGCCTATGATTGCAGTCTAGAAGTCCGATGGCTAGGTTCGCCGTCGATGAACTCGGAAGAATCCATCAGGATGATGACTTGTTTGGAAACCAGGATCGAAGATCACCACGCTCAAGGCGGAGACCCAAAACTGCTCAACTTTTTCATTTGAGGATCTAAGATTCAGGTATAGTCTGGAAAAAATACTGGATTCTCTGTCGCATTATTTTTTGGGGAAATAAAATAGGCACATAGTCATACACCGAAAGATATTCTACTATAAAAAGGCTCAAGGGAGAGATAAGGTTAAAATTTCATGCGGTTTATGATATTAAATCGAAACTCAACAAGTCCTTCTTTCCATGATTAGGTGGAAGCAATGATCAAATTAGAGAGCTTGGTACTACAATGCCAAAACAAAGATAAGACAACAATATTCTTAATTCTTGAGACAAGTCTAGCATAGAACAGTTTAAGAACTCACTCGGATATGATTGTAGGCTAAAAATCTCAAGGCTGGCAGAGAGAAGCAACAATTCTCCACAGAATCATCTATCACTTCTCAGTCTACTTCCTCTTGTTCTTCTGGCATGTTGTTTGTTGATTTTAGCAGAACAATTCAAGTAGAAGCACCACCAATCCCTCACGTAAAAATTCCAGGAATCCCAACTTTAGAAGCAGCACCAAAGCAACTTGAAACCCCTGGCCATCAATCTCATGATTCGCGAGCTAATGTCAAAGACTCAAAGCATAGAGAAGCTCAAGGAATAACAGTGAAAACTAGGGCTAAAGAGGGAAAGAAGGGAGGCCATACCTTGAAGTACATAGACTTACCTAGGCTTGAACCTTGTCAGGCATCCAAATCTGTTAATGCAGTTTTTAGACTATACGGTGGAAATGGCCACATGATGTAGTAAGGTGTAAAAAACAATTTTTATACTGGTTGTTCAAAACAACCTGTAATATCCCAATTTTTGATTAAGGGCTAATCATGATTATTGTGGATAATTATGGATTTAATTGGCATTATTATGTCTTTTATGGCAATATTAATTTATATGTCATAATTAGTGAAAAATTGGAAGAATGGAAATATTGGCCATAAGTTGGTAATTAATGAGGAATTTAATTACTAGCTAAGAGGAAAAATGAGAAGTGTGATTAATTGGCTAATGGAGAGATTAGAGAAGCTAATTGGTGACTTATTTTGGGGTGAGTCAATAGCATTATGACATGTGGCAAGGAGAGTGTATGTGTAGGAAGGTCAAAATTGATTAAACAATCATTTCTCTCTCTTCTCTCCTCTCTCAATTTAGTGGCATAGGAGGGAGTAGCATCATCATTGTTTCCCGTTTTCCTCTACACTCCATCTCTCACTCTTCTATCTCATTTCTTCCTCCATTTCTGGCGCCCAAGATTAATAAGAAAGAGAAAGAAGAGCTTGTGATTTGGGTAAGTAAATGCCCTCCATTGCTCAAACATCATTCATTAAAGTTGTTCTATGAGTGGTAAGCTTCATTTGGATGGTTGTAGCTTGTCCATTGGTTGTGGTTTGTGATCACATGAAAATCTGGTTGTTGGAGAATCAAAGAGCATTTTTGGAGAAGTTGAAGAGGTATGTGAAATCAATCTTTCTAAGTTTCATGCCATTTGAAGTAGTTTGTAATTTCTGGAAATTTTGGCTTGAATCCGAAAATGAGTACCATTGTTCATTTGGTATGTTTTTGGCATGAGAAAGGAACTTGGAATGAGTTTAGGATGGATAGATTGATTGGTGATTGAAATGTGATGTTTGGATGAGATTGGTATTTTATTGATTTAGTTGCCCAAAACCTAAAGCATGATAATGGAGTAGGATTTTGATGATCCCAGTGAGTTTATTGGGTGTTTTTCTGTGGGAATGGCTTTAGGTAAAGTTTTGTGTCTATTGGGATTCATTGGACAAGTGTTTGAAAAATGCCTCTGTTTTGCTGCGTTTTGTAGTTCTGATAGAATCACTCAAGTGAGGGATGAAGATCACTTGGGTGAGGTTGAGTATCACTCGAGTGCTATGCGTATATTCTTTTTTCTCTTTAGTTTTTCTATTGTGCTTTCTGGAAAATTCAAGAGTGTATACTCTCACTTGCGAATGAGTGATGAACATCACTTGATTAAGCCTCCTCATGCTTGAGTGACTGGTGTATTTGACACCAAAGCTTGCCTCTCGGGTTGTCACTCGCGGTTATGGTGCAAGAGTGTGCCTTCTCACTCGCGGCCTTCTCACTCACGGGTATAGGGTATTCACTCAAGTAAGCTATGTTGTGCTCGAGTGTAGTGAGCCATCTGGGCTATTGCCATTTCTCTTGTGCTCTCTGGTTCTCACTTTCTAGACTTCACTCTCAGATGCTCGAGTGAGGCATTTGGCCTTTACTCGGGTGAGGTCCAGTGTGCTCGAGTGTTGTAGTCTCTGAAAAGTCCTTGTGCTCTCGGGTGTTCACTCGCTATCCTTCACTGTCTAGTACCCGAGTGTAGATAGTACCATCACTTGAGTGAGGCCTTCTTCACTCGAGCATCCGTACAATCTCACTTGAGTGAGGTCATCTTCACTCAAGTGTCATAGTGAAAAATGTCAGTTTTGTGCTTCCAAAAAGGGATCTTTGGGATAGTTCTTCCAACTCCTTAGGGCTATTGTTAGGGGTATTTAATGACTCTAAAAGAGCAATAATGATAACCAATTAAGTATTAAGAAGTCATTGAGGATTGGAACAGAGAATTGACTCTTCGTCCCTAATTATGAATATAGGATTTGACATTTTCCTTACTTGGGAGAGACCGGCGCTAGGACATGCATGGAAGGATCAAAGTAGTGACTCTTCTCTAATGTTGTGTATAATACTTGGTATGCATGTTTATCATTGTGAATGTGTTATCGGCTATAGGGCATTATAGCGTGAGCAGTTCAGCGTGAGCCATCGTAGGGGGCAATGCTCATGATACCTACCCTGGCCGTTGTATCTACCGTTGTAAGTGTCGAGGCTACATTATGGAATCGTGGATTCCTGTTTGAGTATCCATCCTATGGGGCTGAGTGTTGTGAAATATTTTATATGGATCCAAGCTGTGGTGATATGTGTGATATGTTCATGTGGATATGCAATTCAGCAAGTAGTTCAGCGTGAGCCATTGTAGGAGGGGTGATACCCATGATACCTACCCCGGCCGTTGCAACTGTTGTTGGGATTGTTGTGTGTTGTATGGATGATTTACTTTCATGCTTTGATGTTATGCATATTATGAGTGATTTGTTACTACAGGGATTCTTTAGAATCTCACTCTCCCAAAATTAAACATTTTAGACAGGGATGAAGGATCAAAAGGCAAGCGGGTGATGAAGAGCGGGTAGAGCTCTGTGTTAGGAGTTCCTTTTTGGTTATTGGTTATCATTGTATACTATTGGATATTTTGTGGGAAGTATATGTATATATTGGGGTTTTGTGATGTAGTTTTGTGTAATCCCCGAGTAAAGGGTATGAATTATGGGTTGTGTGCCTTTGTATAATCCCTTTATGAATTAAAGGAACCCGAGTATGTTGGGAATTTATGCTTTACTCTGATATGTATGAATGAAATCAACTTGTACAGGTCATTTTGTATTTGTAATGTGAATATGAGACATTGTGAACAAATTTTTGAAAATTTTTTATATACCCTGATTTTGGGAAGTTTAATTTGGTTTAAGTCCCAAATCATTTAAGGTCTCTAATTCCACATTAACCACGTGTTTATAAACTTAAATCTCGACCTTAATCGTGAAAGGGGTTACTCAACCAGTCTAAAAAGTATAATTTTTAAGACCATATTTTAAAATATGAGGTCTAATAAACACTTTTTAGACCAGTTTTCAAAATAACTGGTCTAAAAAGTAACGACTTTTTAGACCTGCTCTTTAAACAGTTGGTCTAAAAAATGATTTTTAAGACTGGTTTCTTAACTGGTCTAAAAAATAACAGACTTTTTAGACCGGCTGTATCAAGACCTGATATATGTTTGGGATAGTTTATTTTTTAGAAACAAGCACTTATTACATAAGTCGAGACAAAACTCCTCACACATACTTACCTTATATACCGTGAATCACGAATTATAAACACTTATTGCCTAAAAATAAGTCATCCCAAACAAGCATTTAAAACTGGTCTAAAAAGTCATTTTTCTACTAGTGTAAATTCAATAAAGAAGTGTTGAGATGTTTCAAAATATATTTAGCAATGAGTAGTGTTTTTCAATAAAAGGATGTTGAGAGAATATGTGGTGGATAAATAAGGTTACATGGTGAAAAAATTTAAACATTTCATTCTTTGAAAATGTATCAAAAGAAGTAAATTGTAGTATATAATTAATGAGTAATGAAATTATATTATGATATAATACTATATGGTAGTTCCAAAAGAACTATATAAAAAACAAAATTGATGTAGCTCTTGAAGAACTAATATAATGTAGCTTTTCCTTTTTATCCTATTGGCAGAAAAAGAATTGATCATGAAAATTTATGACCCATAGATTTATATCAGGACTTTGATTCGTTAAAGGGTTTGAAAACAATAGTCCAATTGGATTGAAATCCATAATTGTATGTGCGCTTCGAAGCATTTGGCATTTCAAGTGCAAGATATGCTATTGACTTATTGATCACCGTACTTGAAATATAGGAATAAGGGAAGTATATTTATATGACTTACACTTGAAGGAGAGATTATTAGAATACATGTGTGAGTTAATTTTGAAAAGTTATATTCATATACTTTACTGCAAAGCTTTATTGATCTCCCAAAACTAGATGTCATAATAAGATTTTGAATCAATATGTTAAGAAAATTGAAAATTTTATTGTTAGTTACAGTAAATCAGGAGTTTACTGATCCAAACAAATTTATTGTTGGTATGACTTGCTTGATTATCCAAGTCACATATATGATGTAACAAATTATTAAAGATTAGGTATTGACATCCACTGAAAAACTAGAAGATTCTTCATAAATAGCCAACATATTATATAGTTCAAGAATTATTATATACTACTTGTTCACAAAGAAAATTGATTATGAGAGTACATTAATTATGATTTGGAATGAATCTATCTCTGCATTTTTAAAAATATATTATACTAAATATATGGGCCCATTCAAATAGCATGTCAACCATACAAAAGTTCCATAAATTTGGTAGATGCATCTATAAGATGGTCACATGTGTGATTATTATTATTTTACAACCTAAAGTTTGAATATAGTTTGAGTAAATCATTATGTTGAGCACAAAGTTTCCATATTGATCCAAAAATCATCTATTAAAGCCTACATACATAGTTATATCAATACTTATGAGTACAAAGTTTCTAATTCAATGTTGCCATATTTGATCTTACATATTGTAGCACTTATATGCATCAAGCCAACAAGATTCTCCTAATAAAATTGGGTTTTGGTCAGGAATTAGCCATATTCCAACTTAAAAAGCTTGAATGTGCAATGCTTATTCCTTTTAATCCACCACAATGCACATAAATGGATATTGAAATATAGTTGGGACAAATGTTGGGTAAGAAGTTCCTTCTTCTTGTTTCTCTCTAAACAAAACAGAAGAATGTTTCTAAAAGAAACAAATGCATTCAGGAGACTTATACAGCATAGTTGGTTGATTGTCATTTGACAAAATTTTCCCAACATGAGGGGGAGAAAATGAATAACTGGAAAGGAGAACATATGAAATGCAATATTACTATCAAACACAGATCCTCAAATATATCAATAAGAACTAGGAGTTCATTAGACTTTGCATTCATGAAATATTACAAAATATCTGTTAGATGTAATTACTGACCTAAATGAGAATTATTAAATCTCATATTCCAGCTAAAAATGCTCTAATCAACATAAATGAAAATGAGACATGCCCAAAACATGAGAAACCAATCAATTCCAAATATTAATACTTTGCATAAAGAGGAGCTTATAATTAAGGTGATCATATTGAAGAAACGGATACTTCAGAAGAGTGCTAAGACAACTAATTGTAAAAACCTTAAGATGAGTTCAGGTACTAGAAAACTGTAATATCCTAAATTTTGGGATTGGAGACTTGGGAATAAATCTAAATTAAGCAGACTGCTAAGCCCCAGCTTAGCAGGTATCCCAAATCTATTATCTAATGTTTCTTATATCTTTGGGGCATTAAAGAAAAAAATGATGAATTTTGAAGAAAGTGATTATGCTTCCAATGAAATTTCCTGTGAGGTAGTGAACTTTTCATGAGGTTTTGGAAGATAAATGATGAGAAAAAATTATAAAATTTTACAAAGTGAAATTATACATCCTAAGCTTTAATTTGATAGGCCATATGAATCAATTAGAGCTATATACAAAAAGTTATGAATTTTTGAAATTTGCCCAGCGAAATATATCATTTTCTGGAACAACGTGCAAAAATTGAAAATATGGGAATGATGTGCTTTCAACTGTCGAAAGCCCATATTTTTCCTTGAAACTAGACTCAATAAGGGTTCTATAGGCTTTGGAATCGCTCCAAAATAATGTCTACAAATTTAGTTATGATTTTTCAAAGTTTAGTCAAAAAATATGCCAAAATTGCTAATTGTTGCAAATTTGAAAAAGAAAGATGTAATGGTGATTGTATAAATTGTGAAATAAAGAAATAGGAAAGAGAAATAATTATTTGGCAAATAAACATGCCAAGTGGCTTCATCTTAAGCCAAACAATTAAATATGAATTTATGAAAAGTGAGCACCTATGGAAATTCAATAAACTATTACATGTTGACCAAGTAGTTGAGATAATTAAAGAAAAACCCAATTGGTTTATTTTGGACCAAAAGTGGCGTGATGTTGGGCTTAAGGAGATGAAGGGATTGATTCAGTTTCAATGGGAGTGTATGACACAAGTCGTGGAGGGACAAGGCCAAAGTACAAAGGTGATGTCATAACTCATTAAACTACCATTTATTAAATAAGGAAAAAATAGTAAGATATTTTATGAAGCAAAGCTTCATCTTTCTTGGCTTCATTTCATCCTAAGAGAAGAGAAGAGAGAGAGTGTGTGTCAGATTAAGAAAGCTTAAGGTTTAAAGAGAAGGAGGAAGAAGAAAATCAAGGTAAGCTTTGAGGTTTCTTAAGATTGGTTTCCAAACTTGTATAAGCTTCCTCTCTATTTCTTTTCCATGAAACCCATTGTTTAGAAAGCTAATCTCAACCTTAAAGAGAAGAAGGAGATGCCTAGAGAGAGAGAGAGAGAGAGAGGAAAGGAACTCAAGAGGTAACTTCAAAAATCCCAAATCTATGATAGTATGTTGTTGTTTTTTATATTCTTGGTTGGATTTGGTGATTGTTGGTTAAGTTTGTAAATTTGGAAAGTGCTAACCCTAAGGGGTTATGCTGACCAAATTTAGTCTAATCATGTTTAGAATGTGATTAAGTAGTTAAATAAGTGATTAGAGGTGTAAAGAATGTGGTTTATAGATTAAAATCAAGAAATTCCATTTTCCCAATTTTTTATGGAATTTCGTCCAGCAGCTGTTTTGGCTATGTTTGGACTGGATTTTAGTGGTTTTGATGATTCCATTAGATTTAGAATGAAATATTGTGTAGGGTTCATGTTGGGTGCAAAGTGAGAAAAGCCCTAGAAAGTGAAATGACGAAAATAACCTTAAAACCTTCACATGGGGGCTGCCAGGGGTAAATTCATTATTGGGACTAGAATTTGAGAAAACCAAGGTCAAAAATGAATTCTTTGGGCGAAAATATGTCAGAATAGCCTGGATCAAAATTTTGGGAAAATGCGGTTGGATCGGGTACGACGGGGTTAGGGTCCTAGGGGCATTTTGGTCATTTTCAATATAGACTCATATAACCCCTAGAAACAATATGGAAAGTGTCTAAACTGTACATTTGATGTTTTAGGACCGAGTAGAGAGCCCAAGGAATTGGCACGCAAATTAAGGCACGTTATTCGAGGATAAGGGAAGGGCGATCAAGGTAGGGAATTTACCTCTCATGCATGTATTTGATATTTGTGCTGGTGTATTGATGCATGTTATTGCTTTACTTGATTATGTAAAACATAAATGAATGATTGAAGCTCTGTTTTTGTTTATGCTATGGTCATAAGTATGTTGATTGAAACATTAAGCACACATATATGTCATTGTATGAGCATGAGTTATGTAATGCAAGCATGTCATACATTAAGCGCTTATCTTACATGCATACTGGTACAATTTTCCTACTGAGATTCTCTTGAATCTCACCATCCCCTACCAACAATTTAGACATATGAGTATAGAAGGTACGTAGTGATCAAAAAAGAGAACTACATAAGAGGATTATAGTGGTAAAATGAAGACAATAAGATGTCTCTGTTTCACTAGAGCGGGCTTAGACACCCAAGTAGGCTTGTTTGGCTATATTAATGGTAATTATCATGTCCCCTATGGGTTATTTCAATAATCATGGACATATTATCATTATAATTATGTTATTCCTGTTTGCCCACAGTATTGCGTATCATTTTCCGCTATTACTCTGAAATAAAGGTGAAGATAAGATAAAGGAACAACATTTTGTATCAGAGCTAAAAGTGGTTCTGGAAGAGCACCGGTTTTGGGAACAAGATAGTATCATGATAAGGTCTGGATTATATAGTAAAGGGAGATATGCACAGACTGGGGTACTAGAGAAGTGAACTACCCTATTCTGTGAATCAGCCTCAAAAGGTTAGAGAATACCTAAAGGCAGTAAGTGGTGCAATTCCAGACTGGGGATGGTCCAAGGTTATTGTAAAACCTGAGGAAGCAGGGGTATCAGATCACTCAAAGGTGATATCGGTACCCAGATGACAGTATTGGTGGTACTAGTGTACTTTGAGGTGATATTAGTATGATATTAGTAGTATTAAGAAGTAGTAGTATCAGTGCATTTAAAGGTAGTACCAGTACCTAGTTGATGGTATCGGTGATTCCAGTACATATAGCAACAATACCTGCACTCGTGATAATGGTATTAGGATGGTGTCAGTGGTATCAGAGAATAATAGAATCATTACACATAAAGGAGGTACCAGTGCCCAATCGACGGTATCAGTGGGACTAGTGCACTGGATAGAAGAATCGATGCATGTAATAATGGTATCAAAACACCAATAGTAACAGTTCTGATAATGGTATTAGAATTGATATTATGCATGTAGTGGCACTATACGCATGCCATACGCATTATTTTAATGCCTAGAGGCAATGGGCACAACATTTTAGACTAAGGTAGTCTCAGGGTACCGATGGTTGGAAGCAGATAAAGTCGATATCAGTGTTTTTGTATACGGGCATGAAAGTTAAGCGTACTTGACCCAGGGTAATCTAGGATGGGTGATGTCCTGGGAAGTTGAGTTGGTAGGGTCATAGAGACTTAAGGAATAGTAATTGCCAATTTAAAGAGTACTTAGACGTATGGAAATAATAATGATGTAAGTATTGATTTTAAATTGGGACAGTTTTGTCGCGATGAATATTGCCTAGAAAGGTCCATTTGATGGGTTATGGAAATTTGAGGCATAGTAAATGTTTCAAGATTTCTCCATCCTAATTAATAATCCTTAGTAACACTGTGGGGTCAAAGGAATGTAGATACGATATACAGTGCTATATGATGAGTGGTGATTATACCGTATATTGATTCTAGAGGATCAGATTTGATGATACTGAAGGTTGATGATAGGCCTAAATTAGATCTAGGCTGAAATAGTGCTTAGGTCAAAATGAGAATTAGTTGCATTACGGTTCTGATGCATGAACGAAGATCAAACCATGTGAACCTGATGGATATTGTTGAACATTCAGAAATGTTTTGAGGTTATTACCTAAATGCCTTGAAGGTTAGAATAGGTGCTATTGATCTTGATTCTTAGTGAAACCTTTTGGGCATAATTGAGGAAAATGATTTTTGTAACACCTCAAATTTTATATTCACCAAATATATTGTAATTATTCAAGAAATTCAATAAAATGGTGAATTTTCATGAGAAAGGAAATTAGATTTCAAATGTAATGGCAATATCGAAACTTTATCAATTTAGCACAAGATTAATTGTTTTCCAATTAATTGAAGTTAATTTCAATTAATCAAGGAAAATAAAGGAGAATATATACATTGAATATTCTTGGTAGAATAAATCAAGAATTGTGAAATTGGAAGGACTTGTGCATAAATGCCTTTAATTGAATTATGGAGACATTAAAACAATTCCTATTTCCCTTTTTTTTTTTTGTAATTTTTGCCTAGCACAAGAAAAATAGGGGGCAAATGATTAATGGGATTAAATATGCCAAGTATCATTATCCTATAGAGAGGGGATTATTTTATAATTGATTAAGAGGAGAACATGTCTAATTGAGTTAAAATAATGATACTTTTACAAAGTAATCATGATTAAGGTACAACAATTGAGTGCATGGTTGGATTAGTTGGAAGAAACTATTTGGTTAGTGAAGACATAGAGAGGGGACAGTTTTTGAGGCTAACCAAAGGGAGAGGAAATTAGTTCAAAGCTAATTGAAGCATTATGAAACAATTGGAAGAAGATAAAGCTAATGCCAAGTGTCAACATAAGATGCAATCTTAGAAATCAAGTGATTAAAGGAGATGAAGATATTTTATGAAACACTCTTCCTTCCTCTTCCCTTCCTCATTTTTGTCCAACACAAGAGAAAGAAGAGAGAGAGAGAGAGAGAGAGTTCAAAAGACCAAGGAGATCTAGAGAGAAGGAAGAAGAAGCTTAAGGTAAGAGTTGATTTCTTAAGCATTTTCTTGTAGCATTCCATGAAAACCTTCTCTAAACTCTTCTTCACTATGGAATCTATGGTTTAGAAGACATATTTTAAGCTCAAGGAGAGAGAGAGAGAGAACTCAAGATCTCAAGAGGTAACCTCATAAACCTTAGATCTATTCTTGTATGATGTTGTTGATGAGGTTTGTGGTTAGATTTGGTGATTTGTGGTTAATTTGTAAATTTGGAAAATCCTAATCCTAAGAGGTTATGCTACCCAAATTTCTTTGAATCATGCTTAGTATGTGTTTAAATGACTTAATAAAGGATTAGAAGTGAAAAGTTACAAGCTTTGGAAGCTAAAACACAACTCCAAATATTTCCGTTTCCTTGGCATAAGTTTTGGCCAAGCTCAGATCTGGTGGAAGGAGTTGGAATTTCAATAATTTGATGAATTCATTAGATTCAGGAGGCAAAAATAAGTGGGGTTACAGTTGGTCATTTTTTCGGAAAAGCCTGAAAAAGCATAATTACGAAAACGCCCTTAAAACTGGGTTGTCAAGGGCGATTTTGTAATTTGACACTGAATTTGGTAATTTCAAGCCTAGAAATAGATTCCTTGGGTGAAAGTACATTAGGATAGCCCTAGTCAAAATTTTGAGAAAACATGCCATTGGGCCGGGTCCGGCGGGGCCTGGCCAGAGTCCGAGGGGCATTTTGGTAAATTTTCATCATAGACTAATATAACCACAAGAAACATTATGGAAGAGTCTAAAATGATACTTGGATAGGTTATTGTTAAAGCAAGCATTTCACCCAAGAGGGGGGTCAATTGGGTGATACTAAATTTCGTTGCAAATAAAAACTTGACGGTGAATATAAAGCAATAAAGAGTAAGGAGAAATATCACCGAAGTGTACACTGTAACCCCCTGCTTTTAAACAAGTAATTATAGTTCGATATCACTTAATTAAGTTGGTTTAGAGACCGTCGAATAGTTCAAAACTCATTTAAAACTCCCTTTTATGGTAGGGACTTTACAAAATTTTCAAAACTTATTTCCTACTCCGGTTTCAAATTCAATTATCGAATATAATCACCTGTGCAGTTAATTTACATTCATTCATATCAGAATATCTAATAGCAATCCCGGCAACCCCTGGGTTCCATTCATTCACTAGAAGGTTTAAAATTCCCATATAGGGGATTACACAACTATATTCTGTTACTAAATACAACCCAAAAATAATTTACAAGATCCTTGTCCAACAGGTTTAACCAACACATCCAAAAGTAAATGTCCCTATAGGGTTCTAACTGCTCTGGGTCGTACGCTTCTCCTTAGAGCCACTCGCCCTGTCTGAAAGATTAGTTAAAGGAAAGAATGAGATCCAAGAGAATCCCAGTAGTAACAAAACAATTATACCACACATAAGTACACAGCGTGTAAGCAAATCATCATACAGCAGCAGCAGCAGCAGCACAAATCACACTCCAACCTCATCCCCTTTCTCCGCCGGGAAGGCACACTGTCCTAACCCGAACCGTTGTTAGCTACTCAGGGACTATTGGCGTGGCAGTGCATACACATAGCCTTATAGCTCATATAGCTATCTGGCTTTCACAAATGGCCCGTCGGCCTTCACAAATAGCCTTTCGGCCCACATAATCACATATATCACACCTCATCCTCATCCCCTTTCTCCACCGGGAAGGCATACAACCCTTGCCCGATCTGTTGTTAGCTACTCAGGGACTATTGGTATGACGGTGTTTACACATATTCACAATGTCACAGCATACGAGTTTATCACAAATCAATGATAATACACACATACAATGCATCACATATGGTACAAAAGAAAAGTTACTACCTCGTTCCTTCCTGACGTTTGCCGGCTCAGTGGGCTCACGAGGATGGCAAATGTCGAATCCTATTGGTATGACGGTGTTTACACATATTCACAATGTCACAGCATACGAGTTTATCACAAATCAATGATAATACACACATACAATGCATCACATATGGTACAAAAGAAAAGTTACTACCTCGTTCCTTCCTGACGTTTGCCGGCTCAGTGGGCTCACGAGGATGGCAAATGTCGAATCCTATAAACCAAATTAGGAACAATAAATCAATCTCTTTTCCAAGTTCTTAATAGTACTTAAGTTGGTTATCATTTAGACTCTTTAGGTGGCTATTAGAGGCCTAAACATATACCTAAAGGGTTGGGAAAGGATATACCAAAAACCACCTTTAAAAAGTACAAAACACTGATTTTTGGGGGTTGGCCGCGGCCCAAAATTGCTTAGAAACGCTCAGAAACATTTGGGCCGCGGCCAAGAAAATCCAGTTTCTTGGCTGAACTTCCAAATTTCCACAAGTTCTCAAACTTCACCAACCAAAATTTTGAAACCATAGGAATATAGCCCTCAACCTCATGAACAACATTAATGAAAGACACTTGAGTATATGAAGGCATTAACTTACCAAAAACTCAAGCTTTTCCCTTTCTCTTTCCTTAGCTTGTTCAGTGAAAAAAATGGAGGAGGATGAGAGAGAAAATGAGATATTGATGATGATGATTCATTTCCTCACATATACATAAACCGACTAGGAAGAGAAAAGAAAGAGAAAATGGTTTGAAAGTTTGACTTTAATCTAAGGGTCCTTATTTTGACACTTGGCACCATCTTGTTTTCCCTTCTATGATTTCACATGCATTTGCATGCACAAGATTCCACCTTTTGGTCTTTCAATCTTAGCCATTAATCTTGATTACAAAGAAGTGTTCTCAATGGTATCTAACCAGTCGGTCGGTAAATTTACCATTTTGCCCTTGATTATCACAATGCACGATATATACTTCAAAAGTGCTCAATTAATATTAATTATATACAATCCAGGATATTACACACACCGAGAGTTATACTGGTTCGGCCACAACCACTTTGACCTACGTCCAGTCCTCAAAGCTTCTCTGAGAGTTTCACTATAACTTCCAAGATTCAGTGGGTTCTTGGCACCTCAGTACAAGCAAGTTCCTTCGCCTGGACACTCGCTCCCCTTTACAAGTTGTAATCCAATCCCAACTCAAGGTTCCACAACCTTAAGTTACCTCAATAACAAATATTGAGTTTGAATGAAATATCTCTCTCACAGAGTGAATAAGAATCACTAAAGCATATAATTACAAGTATAACGTAAAACAGAGTAATGAACTTGAAAATGCGTTAGTGTGTGTGTGTGTTCTTGTTAGTTTTCTCTGTTTGGATGTTCCCATATATATAGATGCATTGGTAATGATTGTTGGAACATATTTCTTCATGCCTGTTAGAGCGTGCACAGCCACTGTTGACTTTTCCAGTATTTGAAAAATATCCGTTTGCGGTAGGTGGTGGTAGGTGGCATTTGAACATTGCATTTGACTTTCCTTATTTGGTAAGAGTTCTTCATTGTTTATCTGTGGATATGCTAAGAATACTAATATAATGAAAGGTTAATCTCATAGGAAACAAATCAATGAATGTTGGAATGATTTCTGAATTTCTGAACTTGCATACTCGAGTAGCTACTCGAGTATTCATTAAGTTTACTCGAGTACTTACTCGAGTATCATTGTGAAAGTATTGAAAAACTGCAAGTTAACAAATGAACATTACATTACTTGAGTAGTGCAGGAGTAAACAAATTTACAAACCTTTGGAAATACCTGTTTACTTGGGTACTTACTCGAGTATGGCACACTTTACTTCATAGGTTACTCTAGTAGCAACTCGAGTAAACCTTCAAATAAAATTTAGGTTACTCGATGCTTCACTCCAGTAATGTTGGCAGGATTTCAAGGCCGAGAGCACTACAAGTTTTCTTACCTTATTACTCGAGTACTTACTCGAGTAAACATAAATTTTCTGTATTGCTTACTCGGGTAGCAACTTGAAGTTCTGTGTAAATAACTCTGCATATTACTTTATTACTTACTCGAGTAATCCAGTTTAAATAAGTGATTAAATACCTGCATTCTTGAGTAGTGCCTCGAGTGAAGTGTCATAAAAGCATATCATGTTATACGAGTATTACCTTCAGGTTTTGCTTACCACAGTGAGTTACTCGAGTAGCGCCTCGAGTAACATTGGCAGGGTTGAAAATGCCGAGAGCAACATATTTCTTGAAGCAAAGTAACTTGAGTAACGTTGGCAGGCCGAGAGTAACTGGAAGTTGTTTTACATGGTTACTCGAGTACTTACTCGAGTAACATTGGCAGGCTGAGAGCAACTCCAAGTGATTTACCTGGTTACTCAAGTATCTACTCGAGTAATGTTGGCAAGCCGAGAGCAACTAGAAATCATTTACCTTATTACTCGAGTGCTTACTCAAGTAACGTTGGCAGGTTACTTGAAGGTTGACCTGATTACTTCAAGTTTCTGTCTCATTACTCGAGTACTTACTCGAGTAACGCTTTAGAAAACTTGCTAGTGATGAAGTTTCTCAGCTTTTTCTCTTGGCCTTTCTTCATTACTCCAATGCTTACTTCAAGTAATGATTTGCCCTGTTATTATTTTGTTCAAACTTATTTGTTTATCAAATCTTTTTCATACCATCCTTTGTTATCATCAAAACATGAGAGATCTAATAATTATGACATATTTCTTGTACATTTAATATTTTAGGACCGAGTTAGAAGCCGGAAGCATCACATTTTACGAGACATACTAAAAGGGGTTGAAAGAACTTTGAGGTAGGCACATTATCCTTCATACATTATCCCATAGTTTATGATTGTGTGGATGCCATTATTTGTAAATGTACTTTATTAATCAACATGTTTTACCTAGAGAGGGGCAATTAGTGCTAGAGGCACTTACACTTGGAGTTAGTAAGAATCCAACCGGTGCAGATAGTAGGCCTGGGCCCTACTCATGTATACATACAAATGATATGTTTATATTATTCATTAATTAATGCATACATGGCTCATATTATATTTACTTTTCTCATTTTCTATGAACGATAGCTTGTTTCTACTGGGATTCTTTGGAATCTCACCTCTTTTTCTAAACAAACATCTCAGCGGGTGCCAATGGATCAAAAGGTAAAGGCGTAGTCACCGAGAAGTTATTGGCATGTGTCTCGAGGCAAGGTCAAAGCTTGTGGTTCTAATTAGTTTATGCTTAAGATATTTTGGGGGATCCTGTATATATTGAAGTTTCTGTTGTATTCTGTATTTAATCTACGAACAACTTTGGGATTGTAAATGAATATTGTTATCAATATATGTGTACTTTTTTGTATGCCCATAGAATTTCGTCTTTAGTACTCTTCGATTATCAAAATGGAAATGAGTGTTGACAATTTCCAATGTATGTGATGTTAAGGTTCAAGATTTCACAATGAACCTAAAAGATGAGTTAGAGATCCTAAGCTATAAAATCTTACATGCCAGATATGTTAGACCGAACTGAAACTAAAATTGAGACTGAAATTGAAACTAAAATTGATGAATATTGCCCTAATGGTAGCAGGTATCACCAAACACTCATACATACCCCCAGGTTGGGTGTTCCATACTTGCGGAGGTGAAAGAAACTCACTAGGGGAGAGAGGATATTTGATTGAGTCCAGGTACCCAGTTTACCCCGAAAGAGTGCGATGCTAGTGCGATCTGGTGCGACTGTGACAATAAAAAACTAGCCTAATGGTAGCAGGTATTGCCAAGCACTCGTACTTACCCCTAAGTTGAGTATTCAATACTTGTAGAGGCGAAAGAAACTCACTAGGGGAGCGAGGATATTCGATTGAGTCCAGGTACCCAGTTTACCCTGGAAGGGTGTGATACTGGTGCGATCTGGTTCGACTGTGACAATAAAAAGGCAAAATTGATGAATTCAGAACCATGTCCCTTAGGCCTGGATTGAGCTTACTGATAAGGTGTAGACTTATGAAAACTGTGGAATAGTGTAATGACCCAAAAATGGGATTAAGGGCTAATGACTTCAAAAGTGAATGTAATAATTATTAATTAAACACTTTTGAAGAATGAGATGTGAAATTAGTTTTGAATGTGTTGTGATCAGTGCCTAAACTCTATATCTAATTTCAATGGTGGATTAACATCTAAATTAAGTCAAATAAGATGGAGGGCACATGGTTGAGTGATATGAACTATATAAATATGTGTAGTGGTTATTCAATTGGAATTGCCATAATCAGGGGTAAAATGGGTAAAAAGGAAAGTTACCGACCAGTTGGTTAATTACCAAAGAGGAAACTCATTAGTAATTGGAGATCAATGGTTAGAATTGATTGATCAAGGGGTGGAATCTTGTGCAATTGAGTTCATGTGTGACATGGAAGAGGAGAATAAGATTTTGCCAAGTGTCAAGGTGTGGACCATTGATCAAGTCAAAGATTCAACTAATTTTTTTTCTCTTCCCTCTCATCTCCAAGTCGGAAAATTAGGCTTAGTAGAGACAAAAAAATATGATTATTTTCATTCATCATCATCTTTTATGTCTTCTCTCCTTCATTTTCGTTGAAACCAAGAAAGAAAGAGAAAACAAAGGTAGGATTTTGGCCTTGTAAATGACTTTGGAAGCTCAAACTTCTTTCATTAATTTTGTTCATGGTGTTGATGGCTTTATTGCTATGATTTCAGAATTTTGAAAGAAGGTGTTTGCACGCTTGAAGAAATTTGAAAGAAGAGGAAACAAGAAACTAGTCTTGGCAAGAGGAAGAGGTAAGAATTTGGCACATTTTGACATAATCATTGGTTATTGGTTGAACTTGAAATTTCTGGATTTTGGCCCTATTTTTCATGTTATTAGGGTCTTGTGGATTGCATGGTGATTTAGTATTGGAATAGGTGTCATATTGTGTTTTGGTGTCATTGAAATTGGTTTGGAACTTTGAATGGAAAGGAATTGCATTGTGAGTATTGAATTGGGTTATTGTGTGACATGTTGTGTTTCTTGTGGTACATGTCAATGAGAGTTGAATTTGGTCATTTTGGTGTTTCCAATAGATTCCTTGTGAAAAATTGGTATGAGAATGGTATTTGTTATGAATTTGGAATTATTGGAAGCAATTGCACAAAAACTGAAACTCTGTCCCTTGAAACTCTGTACAGGGCAGTCAGGTTGTCTGGATATTTTGAATGGGCAAATGGTGTCAAAAAATTCTAAAACTTTCCAATCTTAAATTTCACATTCCAAGCTTTAAAATGGACATATAATTTGTGTCATTTCGTTTTGTGTGCTTGAAGTAATGACTGTCCAAAGTTTGGGATTAAAACTGAAAATCTGTTTTGGAGCAATGTTGGATTTTGTGTGATTCTGTAATTGTGTGGTGATTTCTAGTAACAATCGATATTTTTCCTATGAATATGACTTAAATAGCTTTCAATAGGTTTTGGGATCACATCATTTCGATTTTTTTAGAATTAATTATGATTTTTTGAATTTTCCTTGCTGCAGCCAGAATTCTTGGTTGCAGTGCAAAACTTTCTGTGCACGTTTTGGCCGCAACCAAAAAATCTTGGCTGTAGCTAAAAACCTTCTGTGCACGTTTTGGCTGCAGCCAACCCCCATATTCAGTATTTTGTGATTTTGAAAAATGGTTTCCAACTTAGTACTTCCCAATCCTTTAAGCATGTGTCTAAGCTTCTAGTAACCACCTAAAGAGTGTAATGATAACCAACTTTAAATGTTATAAAAGTGGGAATTTGGAATAGAGATTAATCTGTCATCCTTAATTTTGATTTATAGGATTTGATATTTACCCTACACATGAACAACTTGTGCTAGAGCACGCTAGGAAAGAATAAGGTAGTGACTCTTTTTCTTATACTATATGTGATGCATTGTATGTGTGTTAGATCATTGGTTTGTGATGATTTTGAATGCTGCAAAGCCTATGGATATGTGAAAGCCGAAAGGCTATTTGTGAAATTCAAAAGACTATTTGTGGGCCGAAAGGCTATTTGTGAAGCCGAAAGGCTATGTGAGCCGTAAGGCTATGTGTATGCATTGCCATGCCAATAGTCCCTAAGTTGCTAACAACGGTTCGAGTAAGGACTGTGTGCCTTCCCCGTGGTAAAAGGGGATGAAGTTGGGGTGTGATGTGTATTATTGCTACTGCTTGGTAATTTACTTGCATGCTATGTGATCATGTGTGGTATGAGTGATTTGTTACTACTGGGATTCTCTTGAATATCATTCTTTTCTTTAACTAACCTTTAGACAAGGCAAGCGGCTCCAAGGGAAAGGAGATGGCCAAGGGCGGATAGTTCAAACATAGGTTTTAGTTGGTTGTCATAGTTGGATTCAAGACCATTGTATATTCTCTAAGAAGTATTTTGGATACGGTTGTGTAATCCCCTAAAATAGGAATGTATGAACCCTTAGATGTATATATATATCAACCCGGGGGTCGCCAGGATTTTTGTTGTACATTCTGATATGTATAAGTGTGCTTTAACTACACAAGGTAATTATATTCAAAATTGGAAATCGAGACCAAGATAGGGAAGGAATTTTGAAAGAATTTGTGAAAACCCTACCAGAAAGAAGGGATTGAAATGAGTTTCAATTATCCGTCGGTCTCTAATTCATTTTAATTACGCATTCTCGAATAATAATTATGATTTTTAAGGCAGGGGTTACAAATAGTGCCTTCGGGTACATCGAACAAGTGCCTTTGGGTAAATCAAACATAGTGCCTCCGGGTACATCAGAAAAGTACCAAGACAACTAATTGTAAAAACCTTAAGATGAGTTTAGGTACCAGAAAACTGTAATATCCCAAATTTTGGGATTAGAGGCTTGGGAATAAGCCTAAATTAAGCAGACTGTTAAGCCCCAGTTTAGCAGGTGTCCCAAATCTATTCTCTAATGTTTCCTATATCTTTGGGGCACTAAAGAAAATAAAATGATGAATTTTGAAGAAAGTGATTATGCTTCCAGGGAAATTTCCAGCGAGGCAGTGAGATTGTCATGAGGCTTTGGAAGACTAAATGATGAGAAAAAATTATAAAATTTTACAAAGTGAAAGTAGAAATTCTAAGCTTTAATTTGATGGGTATATGAATCAATTAGAACTATATACAAAAAGTTGTGAATTTTTGAAATTTACCCAGCGAAATTGATCATTTTCTGGAACAGCGTGCAAAGATTGAAAATCTGGGAATGATGTGCTTTCAACAAGCTAAAGTCCATATTTTTCTTTGAAACTAGACTCAATAAGTGTTTTATAGGCTTTGGAATCACTCCAAAATGATGTCTACAAATTTAGTTATGATTTTTCAAAGTTTGGTAAAAAAATCTGCCAAAATTACTAATTGTTGCGAATTTGAAAAAGAAAGATGTAATGGTGATAGTATAAATTGTGAAATAAAGAAATAGGAAGGAGAAATAATTATTTGGCCCATAAACATGCCAAGTGGCATCATCTTAAGCCAAACAATTAAATATGAATTTGTGAAAAATGAGCACCTTTGGAAATTCAATAAACTATTACATGTTGACAAAGTAGTTGAGATAATTAAAGAAAAACCCAATTGGTCTACTTTGGACCAAAAGTGGCGTGTTGTTGGGCTTAAGGAGATGAAGGGATTGATTCAATTTCAATGGGAGTGTATGACACAAGTCATGGAGGGATAAAGCCAAACCATAAAGGTGATGTCATAACTCATTAAACTATGATTTTTTAAATAAGGGAAAATTAGTAAGATATTTTATAAAGCAAATCTTCATCTTTCTTGCCTTCATTTCGTCCCAAGAGAAGAGAAGGGAGAGAGAGTGTGAGCTTAAGAAAGCTTAAGGTTTAAAGAGAAGGAGGAAGAAGAAAATCAAGATAAGCTTTGATGTGTCTTGAGATTGGTTTCCAAAATTGTATAAGCTTCCTCTCTAATCTCTTCTTTTCCATGAAACCCATTGTTTAACAAGCTGATCTCAACCTTAAGGAGAGACGAAGGAGACTCCTAGAGAGAGAAAGAGGAAAGGAATTCAAGAGGTAACTTCAAAAATCCCAAATCTTTGATAGTATGTTGTTGTTGTTGATATTCTTGGTTGGATTTGGTGATTGTTGGTTAAGTTTGTAAATTTGGAAAGTGCTAACCCTAAGGGGTTATGCTGACCAAATTTAGTCTAATCATGTTTAGAATGTGATTAAGTAGTTAAATAAGTGATTAGAGATGTAAAGACTTTGGTTTATGGATTGACGTCAAGAAATTCCATTTTTCCCAATTTTTTATGGAATTTCGTCCAGTAGCTGTTTTGGCTATGTTTGGACTGAATTTTGGTAGTTTTGATGTTTCCATTCTATTTAGAATGAAAAATTATGTAGGGTTCATGTTGGGTGCGAAGTGAATAAAGCCTTAGAGAGTGAAATGACGAAAATAACATTAAACCCTCATATAGAGGCAGCCAAGGGTAAATTCATAATTGGGACTATAATTTGAGAAAACCGAGGTCAAAAATGGATTCCTTGGGTGAAAATGTGCTAGTGTATTGATGCATGTTATTGCTTTGCTTGACTATGGCCATAAGTATGTCAATTGAAACATTGAGCACGCAAATATGTCATTGTGTGAGCATGAGTTATGTAATGCAAGCATGTTATACATTAAGCACTTATCTTGCATGGATATTGGTACTATTTTCCTATTGAGATTCTTTTGAATCTCACCCTCCCCTACCAACAATTTAGACAATTGAGTACAAAAGGTACGCAGAGATCAGAGAAGAGAACTACATAAGAGGATTACAGTGGTGGAACGAAGACGAGAAGATATCTCTTTTTCACTAGAACAGGCTTAGACACCCAAGTAGCCCTGTTTGGCTACATTGATAGTAATTATCATGTACAAACTCCTATGGGTTATTTCTGTAATCATAGACATATTATCAGTATAATTATGTTATTCCTGTGTTGTAAACTGTATTACGTATCGTTTTTCTCTATTACTCTAAAATAAAGTTGAAGATAAGATAAGGGCACGATAAAAACAATAAAGAGATCTCAATAAGTTATGTTACAGGAAAAATGGAACCGAAAAGATAAGATTGTCAACAACAATTTTTATAAAGATATCAAGTGATCAAATGAGGATTTTTTACATGTATATGTCATCATAATTAGAAGTAAAGGTGATTGGCATAAAGGAAAAAGACGCGCAATAAAAGTATGAGTACATTCTTTTGGTATATGGAAATTATGGACTTGCAATCCAAAAACCTTAAATATAAGGTTATTATCAGAATTTGAGTACATTCTTTCAGTATATGGAAATTATGGACTTGCAGTCGAAAAACCTTAAATATAAGGTTATTATGGGACGCACGCACGCACGCACGCACATATGTATTTGAAAATAAGGATCTTCACAAATGTATATTGATGATTTTGATTAGACATATTATTTTGTGGTTGAAGCAAGAATAATTTTTTTCATATATTATTTATCTGGGTGTATATAAAAACAAAATGTGTGCCTATTAGATATTGTTATAGCATATGCATATAGCTCACTAAATAATGAGGTTTACACAAGAATTCTTAAAGGATTCAAAATGCAAAAGCATCTCCAAGAAAAGTATTCAATATATAAAACATTATAGAGATTTAAAAATTTTGAATATGTATTTTACTAACACAAATATATTGGAAATGGTTTTAAAATCATAAATGTTTATGTGATTATTTTTCCTACAAAAATATATTCAATCTAACTAGATGTTTCACACCTGAAAATAATATCTTGTTGATATTTCATGTTATAATTAAGTTCCTGAAGGTATTGTAACATCCCAAAATTTATATTCACAAAAAATATTGTAAATATTTGAGAAATTCAATAAAATGGTGAATATTCATAAATTTGGAATTTATGAATTTTATAAATGTTCATTTTCGTGAGAAATTGGGCAAAACTAATTATGGAATTAATTTGGGTAATTTAAAAAGCCCAATATTAAGGTTCAAAGTAGAGGAATACAAGAAAATAGTATTTGGCCAATATTAATGTTAATTTTGGTCATATGATATTAGAAATTAAAGGTAAACAATGTTTTTGGTGAAGTCGCCTATACGGTAGTGAGTTGGTCATGTGGTTTTGGAAGAACAAATGATGAGCAAAAATTATGAAATTTTATAGGATGGAAGTAGACATCCCAAGCTTTAATTTGATAGGTTATATGAATCATTTGAAGCAATATGTAGAAAGATATGAATTTTTGAAGTTAGCCCAGAAAAACTGGAAAGTTTCTGGAGCAGCATCCAAAGATGGAATTTCTGGAAATTGTGTGCTTCCAAATGGCTAAAGTGTAATACCCCGAATTTTGAGACTTGAGGCTAAAGAATAAGCCTGAGATTAGTGGATTGCTAAGCCCCGGTTTAGCAAAATCCCAAATTGTGATTAAGGGTTAATGACTCCAAAAGTGGATGTCATTAGTGATAAATGAACCATTTTGGAGAATATGATGTGAACTATGATTCATATACGCTGTGAGCAATGCCGAAACCCTGTATTTAAGCTCAATTATGGATTAACATCTAAATTGACTTAAAATAGACGGGAGGGCGCATTGTGGAAGAAAAGGAATGATATGGTGTGTTTAGTGGTGATCCAAGTCGAATTACCATAATCAGGGGCAAAATGGTGAAGTTACCGACCAATTGGTTAGTTACCGAAGAGGAAACTCATTGGTAACTTCAAGATCAATGGTTGAGATTGATTTGTGTAGAAATCAAGGGGTGGAATCATGTGTGAGTTTGCCTATGTGAACTCATGGTTGATGAAGCAAGAGGGTGACACTTGGCACAATTTGGACCCTTGGATCTTGGTCAATTTGTCAACTCTTCCCTCTCTACTCTCCTCCCTTATTTGGACGTCCAAATGGTCAAATGAGGGCCAAAAATATGACCCTCTTCATCTTCTTCATCTCTCTCCTTATCTTCCATGAACGCCCAAAGTGGAGGAGGAAAGAGAAAGAATCAAGGTGAGATTTAGCTTGTTTGTTGGCCTCTAATGTTCTAATCACCTTCTATAAAGTTGTTCATAGTGATGAGAGCTTCATCTCTATGGTTTTAGATTCTTGATTGGAGGTGTTTGAGAGCTTGAGCAAAAGTGGAAAGATGGAGAATCAAAGAATTGGTTTGGGAAAGAGGAAGAGGTGAGTATTTGAAGCCTTTTGATCTAAGTTTTGTGATTTGTGGATGAGTTTTGTGAATTGTGAATTTTGCCCTAATTTTGATGGAATTGTGAAATGCATGAATTGTCATGTGTTTTGTGTTGAAAATGGTGTTTTGTTGTGTAATTTGGTCATTGGAATTGGTTTGGCATTGGAAATGGAAAAGTTGCAATGTTAGAGTTTGAAATGTGAAAATTGTGTGACATGTTGAGATTTCTGTAAAACATGTCAATATAATTTGAATTTGGTTGTTTTGGTATTTCCAATGGATTCCTTGTGAAAATTTGTGTGGAAATGACGTTTGGTATGAAAATGGAACCATTGGAAGCCAAATTGCAAAAACTGGAATTCTGTCTTTTGAAACTCTATTCTAGACAGTCCGCTTTTGTTTCCGTTTTGAATGGGCAAATGATGTCAAAAAATTCTGAAACTTTCCAGTTCCAGTTTTGAATTTCACATCCCAAGCTTCAAAATGGACATATAAATTGTGTCATTTCGTTTTGTGAACTTGGATTTATGTTTGCCCAAAGTTTGAGGTCGAAACTGGGTTTGATTCTGGAGCAGTATGGATATTTGTGTAATTCTATATTTCTGTGGTTATGTGCAGCCTTGATTCATATTTTTCCTATGAATAGAACTTGAATTTCTTTTATTTGGCTTTGGAATCACCTCATTTCGATTTTTGTGGAATTAGTTATGAATTTTTGAAGTTACCTTGGCTGCAGCAGAAAATCTTGGCTGCAGCACAAAAGTTTCTATGCACGTTTTGGCCGCAGCCAGAAATTCTTGGCTGCAACTAAAAACCTTCTGTGCGCGTTTTGACTGCAGCCAGAGGATTCTTGGCTGCAGCCAACCCCTATTTTCAGTACTTGGTGATTTTGAAAAGTGATTTCCAACCTAGTACTTCCCAATCCTTTAGGCTTTCATTGAGCTTATTATAGCTACCTAAAGGTTGTGAATGGTAACCAACTTTAAGTGATATGGAATAAGGATTTGGAATCAAGATTGACCCTATGTCCTTGATTTGGTTATAGGGTTGGATATTCGCTTTGATCGTGAGTAAGCGGTGCTGGAGCTTACGTGGAAAGAAGAAGGGAAGAGAGCTTACCTCTCTTGCATGCTTTGATATTTGTGTTTGTGTATTGATGCATGTATTGCTTTGCTGGATTATGTGAAACATGTATGAATGATTGTAGCTCTGTTTCTAGTTATGCTATGGTCATAAGTATGTTGTTGAAACATTGAGCACGCAGATATGTCATTGTGTGAACATGAGTTATGTATTGCAAGCATGTCATGCATTAAACTCATATCATACATGCATATAGGTATCTGTTTCCTACTGAGATTCTCTCGAATCTCACCCTCCCCTACCAACATTTTAGACAGGGTAGGTGGATCGAGGATGGAGCAAGCAGTCAAGGGCGACGGGACTCGTTCGGGTTGTAATCTTTTGATAGTTGGTTATCATAATTGGGATGATTTGTATTCGTATTTGGATATGAGTTGTATATATTGTGGAATGTATATTTGGTTATATGTTGAATGAGAATATTTGATTATGTATTTGGAATGAGCATTTGGGTATTTGTATTTGTATTTGAGGAGAACTGTGTAATCCCCATTTGAAGAATTGTAAAGGGTGGATGTTCCCTATGAATTCTATGTAAAGGTATGAACCCGGGAGTTACCGGGATGATATTGTTGTACACTCTGATATTTGTATAAATGTGATATTCCGCGTGATGTGATTATATTCGAAATTGAATATGAGAGGAGGTTAATTAGATTTCGAAACGTATTTGTGAAAACCCCGTCTAGTAGATGGGTTTGTAAATGTTATTTAATTGTTATCGGTCTCTATTTCACTTTAATCACATATTTCGGATATAATTACGGAAGGGGGTTACATAAAGTATATATTTTTTCTTGAAACTAGACTCAGTAAGGGTTCCATAGCCTTTGGAATCACTCCAATTCAATTTTTCTAGAATTATGTATGATTTTCCAAAGTTTGAGCAGAAAATCTACCAGAAATTTCTGAAATCCGAAATTGTTGGAAATTAAATTAATAATTAAATATAATATAATATATGATATTAAATATCATCTCCTTCCTTCCTCCAGCCCATTTTCGTGCTATTTCATATTTGAACTAGGTAGAGAGAGTGTGAAATTCTAGAGAGAGAAAGAGAAGAGAAACTTGCAAAGGTAAGTGATTTCTTCGGTAAATCGATTCCTAACACGTATAACTCCGACTCTAAGCTACTCCTCTTTGTTCTTTAGGGTTTGGAGGATCAAAAATCTGTTCTCTAAAGGTTAAGGTTTCAGCCATATTTGGAAAAAGTTTGTGGGAGCTTGAGGTAACTTCCAAACTTTTGTATATTAACTATTCTGGTTGCTGTGGGCAATTTAATCAGTGAAATTTCGCCGGATTGCCATTGGTTTTAAATTTTGGAAATGGGTGTGCCTAAGGGTTATGCTGCCCAATTTTAGTTCAAATAGTTGTTATAACTCAATTTGATGGTTAATAAAATAGTTAGGAGTATAAAGGAATACGTTTACGGAGCCGAAATTGCAAAAGCCCGATTTTTCCTGGAGAATACCATAATTTCGGTCTGTGATGTTATAGGGCCTTAGAGTTGGATTTTCAATGATTTGATGGTTCCATTAGATTTAGGAGGGAAAATTAGGTGAGGTTACAGTTGGCCACATTTTCGGAAAAGGCCGAGAAAGCATAGTTACGAAAATGCCCCTGAAACCCTGAAAATCGGGGCTATCAAGGGTATTTTTGTAATTTGACATTGAATTTGGTAATTTGAAATCTGGAAATGGATTCCTTGGATGGAAATATGTCAAAATAGCCTTAGTCAAAATTTTAGGAAAAGTGCAGCCGGGCCGGTACGGCAGGGCTGGCACGAGCCAGGGTCCTGGGGGCATTTTGGTAAATTTTCACCATAGGCTAATATGACAACAATAAACACTATGGAAGTGTCTAAAATGATACATGGATAGGTTATAACCTATTTCTTGTACATTTGGTATTTTAGGACTGAGTTAGGAGCCTGGAGTTGGCATGTTCCATAAGGCAAGCATCTCGAGGTTAAAAAGGTTGAGGTAGGGACTACTATCTTTCATATACTATGTGATTAATTGTATGTTATATGTTACTATATTTCATGATATGAATATGTGCTAGAGGCACAGTACCTGATTGTGGTTCGGTGCCTGGCCAAGGTATATCAAAAATCCTAGCTGTGGTCGGTGACTCGGCTGAGGTACATGTAGGGGTTCTAACTTGATGTTTGGCCCTGAAACTTGTGTACACATATGAATCGAATTGAATTTTCATTTTGCCTAATATGGTGCATTACATATTTAATTTTCACATTTTATATGTCGATAGTATGTTTCTACTGGGATTCTTCGGAATCTCACCCCTTTTTCTAAACCAAACATCTCAGCGGGTGCTAGTGGATCAAAAGGCAAGGATATAGATAAAGGAGAGTGACTGGCTCATGTCTCAAGGTAAAGTTAAAGTTTGTGGTTATAGATAGCTTATGTTGTAAATATTGTCGCCTTTTGTATCTTGACTTCGAACTGTAAACAAATACTTTTATCAGTATATATGTACTTTTCTGTATGCCTGTGGAACTTGGTCTCTATTACTCTGTAAATATCAAAATGGAAACGGGTGTTGATAGGTATGAGTAAAAATGATGTTGCCATCAGGGGGAGTAAAAATGATATTCTTACTGTATCACAGCTGTACTCTTTTCCTTAACCAAGGTTTTGTCACACTGGGTTTTCCTAGTAAGGTTTTTAACAAGGCAACTTCCATAAGTATTGCGTATTCTTTTTCCCTCACTAGGTTTTTGTCCCAATAGGGTTTTCTTAGTAAAATTTTAATGAGGCACAATATTTGTTTATGGACATTCAAGGGGAAGTGTTATAAATATTATAATTTTGTGTGGATGTCGATAACATCAAAGACTTGGGCTTTTGATCTTCCATCTCATATTGAATGACATAATGCCATATAACCCCATAAATTAAATGTCTCAACTATTCATTACTTTAACCTTCAACGATTCCATGTTGTATCATAATGTAGAATTTTCTTACTTATGATATTGTAACTCTTGGAAGGGTTAAAGACTTATAAATGGAGGCTTGATATAAAGAATTGTGTGTGCATGAAAAAACTTAAGATGAATGAGAATTGCCTTCTATTTCTCCTCTTATTTTCTCTTATCTTCTCTATCTCTCTCTCGCCCCTTCAATCTCTTATACTTTTCTTATTTCATAACAAGTATAACATTATTTAGGCAAAAAAAGAAAAAAAAATGTATTACTGAAGGAAAAAATACAATAATTTATTACTTTTCATTTACAAAATTCAAAGAGTTACGGGGGCATTTTTGCCGAGGGGCATTTTTGCCACGGAAGTTTCTAAAATGGAATAATTTTTCCATAATCGTTATCTCAATTAATTTTAACCGTCAAAATATGTTGAGCTGATAGTTCATATGTCATCCACATCATTTTTGTTAATGTGCAAATTTGTCCCAAAAGTTATAAATCAAACTTTTAAAAAAGACAAAGTAGATGACACATATACTTCTGACGTAAATTTGTACCTTAACAATTATGATGTGGATAGTATGTAGATTGTCAACTCAGCATATTTGGTCAACTAATGGTCAAAATTAACTGAGATAATGGCCAGGGCAAAATTGCTCCATTTTAGACACTTCCGGGTCAAAATTGCCCCCAAATTGCCCTTTTGGTGAAAACTTCTAGGACAAAATTGCCCCTTAACCCAAATTCAAAATATAAGTCCTCATATTAAAAAACACATAAACTGAGGAATTGCTAAAATTTATATATTATACATGAAAAACGTGCTAAAATTTAATAAACTACTTTATCTTTAGGTTAGCAATTAATATAACCCCTTGATATTTGAAAGTTTAAATTTAATTTCCTTGACATTTTAATTTTTAATACTCCTTCGGTTCTTAATATAAAACCTAATTATGAAGTTTATATTCATATATTCTAAATGTAGGAGTTACTTTGTTCATGTTCATCCTAAATGTAAGGTTCATTTTACATGTTCATATTAAAAAAACACATAAAATGAGGAAGCGCTACTATTTATATATTATGTAGTAAAAACATAAAGGGGAAAAGATACTTAAATACCATTTGAACTTATAAAACCCTAAAAAATCATTTAACACATGAAAATGATAGAAATGTGAAGCGGTGGGAATATGGAATTTTGAGGTTTTTATATTCTTATCAAAATGCCCCTCATTAAAATTAAAAAAAGAAAATAAACCACCCTCGCCAGAGCACTACCACCGGCCAGCAACCTCTGGCCATCAAACCTTTGGCAGCTTTAGCATCGATGGCTGATTTTTTGGGGAGAGACTATTGTTTTTTTTTTGTTGAAAAATGTGGAGCCAATGTGGTAGAGGTGGGATATGAACCCACCCCATTGTCGGCACCCTTTGGTGGTCGAAGCTGGCTGCAGTGGCTATTTTTTTCGGAGGGACTTGTTTATCAAAAAATGTGAAGCCAAGATAGTGGAGGTGGGATGTGAATCCACCCACCTTTATTGGTTAGAAATTTAAAAGGCTTGGCCATTGGAGATTTGAACACTAAACCCTTCAGCTACCGAAGCTCTGGTAGCTCCAGCGCCTTTGGCTGTTTTTTTAGGGAGGGACTCTTTTTGTTTTTATGGAATGATGTAGACCTAAGGTGGTGGAGGTGGGATTTGACCCACCTCACCTTAGTTGGTTTGAAAAGGCTTGGCATTGGGCCCCTAAGCACCCTTGGAATTTAAATTGATGAAATAAAGAAATTAAGAGACACGGACTCACTTGCAAAATTCAAAATATTTACTAGGAGTAATTAAAGAAAACTAGAATGATTTTTGAACAAGAATAACCCGAGTTATGGAAGGAATCTTGTCCTCTTTCATACAGGAATCATTTACAGAGAATCCTCCTTTGGATCTCAACCTTCCTCCTTCAGGTTACCTCAGCACAGCCTGCCTTCGTTTCCTACAAGAGGCATAGTCATTCTATTTTTGCTCTGATTCTCTAGACTCTTTTTTTTTCACATTCTGCCCAATAGCTTTACTTATCGAGTCATTCCATGAATCACAGATAAAATTTCCCCCTATATCCCCAAAAAGAGTTTAGCCACTCATACCTTATTTGTCTTCAATAATAGTTGGTTAAATGCTATGTTGCAGGTAACCATTACTGAGAACTGCTCACAAAGATTAGAATGTTTTGAGAGATGTATGAAGGGAAATTATTTTTCATTCAAAGTTGGTGTGTCCCTCAACGGAACTTACAAGGCGTTTATATAGACTCCTGATGTAACCCCCTCTATAATTATATCCGAAATACACGATTAAAATGAAATAGAGACTAATAATAATCAAAACTCATTTAAAATCCCATCCTTGAGATAGGGTTTTCAAAAATACCTTTTAAAATCTAATTAACTTGGTCTCATATTCACATTTCGAATACAATTACTACACTAAGATAAATCACATTCATAAAAATATCAGAGTGCACAACATAATCATCCCGACAATCCCAGGTACATACCTTCGCTAAAGATACACAGGGCACAATTGCCCATTACAATTCTTCAAATGGAGATTACACAATCTCATCTCACATTCATAACCATATATTCAACCGAATCATATACATTCTTCACAACGCCTTGGTAACCAACTACCAACTCTCATCTCGCAGGAGTCCTAGCCGCTCCCTCCACGAGCCACTTGCCCTGTCTAAATTGTTGGTAGGGGAGGGTGAGATTCGAGAGAATCTCAATAGGGAAACATTATCAATATGCAGGCAAGATAAGTGTTTAACGCATGACATGCTTGCATCACATAACTCATGCACACATACAATGACAAATCTATAAGCTCAATGATTCGAACGATACACATATGGCCATAGCATATATTGAAACATAGCTTCAAATCATTCATGCATGTTCCACATAATCAAGCAAAGCAATAACATGCATCAACACATAATACAGTTATCAGAGCATGCAGGAGAGATAAGTTCCCTACCTCCAGTCTTTTCTCCTCGATTTGCGTGCCAGCAACTCGGGGCTCCACATTCGATCCTACAATGTCAAATGTACTATTTAGACACTTCCATAGTGTTTCTGGGGGTTATATGAGGCTATATTGAAAATTTACTAAAATACCCCTGGGACCCGACCCGGCCCCGCCGTACCCAGTTCGGCTGTACTTTTCTTGAAATTTTGACATGGGCTATTCTGATATATAAGGAATCTATTCCCGGACTCGGAATTATCAAATTCAATGTCAATTTACAAATTTACCCTTGGCGGCCCCACTTTAAGGATTTCAGGGGCGTTTTTGTAATTATTCTTTTTTGGCCTTTTCCGAAAAAGTGACCAACTGTAACCCCACCTAATTTTCGCTCCTGAACTCAATGGAATCATCAAATCGTTGAAAACCCATCTCTAACCCCTCCAAACTAGCCTTGGCCGAAATTCTCAATTCCCCGGGAAAAATTGGGGTTTTTCGGTTTCGGCTCCGTAAATTCGTTCCTTTCTACTCCTAACCACTTTATTAACCATTACATTGGGTTAGAACTACCATTTAGTATCAATTTGGGCAGCATAACACCTAGGCCAACCCATTTTCCAAATTTACAAACAAAGACAATCCGGTGAAATTTCACCGATTAAATCAACCACAGCAGCCAGAACAATCAAAAATTGAAGTTTCGGAAGTTACCTCAAGCTCCCTCTGGCTTTTACTCATTTTGGCTGAACCCTAGCCCCTTTTAAACAGCAAAATTAAGCTTCAAGTACCTTAATCCATGTAGAAGAGAAGCTTAGGAGAAAAATTATACGCGTTAGGTACGAATTCACCGAAGAAATCGATCTACCTCGCGAGTTTTCTCCTTCCTTCTCCCTATTTTCTCCAAGCTCTCTCTCACGTTTTTGTTTCTGAAATAGCGTCAGGAAATGGCTGATGAAGATGAAGGAATTTCTTTTAATTCCATGCTGATGTCATCTTTTATTTTGATGATGTCATAATTCCCATTTTCGGATTTTCTGGCAGATTTTCTGCCCAAACTTTGAAAAATCATCACTAATTCTAGAAAACTCAAAATGAGGTGATTCCAAAGCAAAATGAAAGATATTTAAGTCCTCTTCATAGGAAAAATATTGGCCATTACTAAAAATCACCACACAATTCCAGAATTACATAAAACTCATCACTGCCCCAAAACAGAGTTCAGTTTCCATCCCAAACTTTGGACAGTCATATCTACTAGTTCACAAAACGAAATAGCACAAATTATATGTCCATTTTGTAGCTTGAGATGTGAACTATAAGACTGGAAAGTTTCAGAATTTTTAGACACCATTTGGTCATTCAAAAAGTTTACACAACCTGACTGCCCAGAATAGAGTTTCACTGGACAGAATTTCAGATTTTGCATCTTTACTTTTATTGGTTCCATTTTCATACCAAACATCATTTCCACATAAATTTTCACAAGGAATCCATTGGAAACACCAAATCAATCAAATTCACATCACATTGACATGTTTTCACAACAATCTCAACATGTCAACACAATTCACATTCAATTCTTCCCTATATTCTAAGTCAATTTGGATGTTAATCCACAATTGAACTCAAATACAGGGTTTCGGCGCTGCTCACAACACACGAATCACATTCGAGCGCCAAATCACATCATATTCTCCAAAAGGGTTATTTATCACTAACCACATCCACTTTTGGAGTCATTAACCCTTAATCACAATTTGGGATCTTGCTAAACCGGAGCTTAGCAATCTACTAATCTCAGGCTAATTCTCTAACCTCGAGTCTCAAAATTCGGGGTATTACACCTGAGATCAACTCAGGTAACATGACTCAAGTTAAAACTGACCTTGGTTACCTAAGGTAACAATTACATGATTGCTTATTGCTTACATGACTCATACTACATGACTCAAACTTCAACTTTTTATCCTATCGGGAATATGCTTTTCTTTTTCTGTCGTAGCTTGTCTGGTTATGCTGACAATTATTTATGTCTTCTTGTGCCGACAGTTTTACAGTAGGCTTGGATCCAAAGAGATATTTGGACTTCTGTCGCTTCCTCTGATTTCTTTACAATGCTGGCATTCATGGTTAGGATAATCTCCTATTATTTGGCAAATCTTCTTCTCTGTTTCTTCAGTATTTTCCATTTCATTTTTTTTTTGATCTTATCATATCAGAGATTAAACTGTTTATCATTATGGATCTATTTTCCAAGTGAATAAACAAGAGTCATATTACTGGATTTGAACACCCATGGTTGTTCTTCTTCAAATATCTTGATCCTATTCATTTCTTGGAAAATTATATTGTAGTCTTAAGCTCTTATATTTGAAACTTTAAACTGAAAATCTTCATCATCTTCAATTTCTTCTTTAATTTTTGGCTCATATTCTAATGGCTTCTTTGTAGTTCCAAGTCTGATCAAGTTTATAGGCATATAAAATTTATATGGCGTAATCTCAGCTACAATTGAGTAACATCTTATAAGGACTTGATTTTTTGTTACAATCTTATAATAATCTTCTACAGATTTGGTAACAATTTGAGGTAACTCAGAGATTTCCTTCATAGAATGTGATGGCTAAATACTCTGAATTAAACCATACTGATATAGGGTTCTTACCATACTTGGAGGAGTTCCTGGATATATAATAGCTTTATTAAACGCATAATGGGAGACATATTTAATGGTCTTATGAGACAAGGCTGATTGGTTCAATCTCTTGATAATAATCTTATAGAAGTTATATTGTTTGGGAATATCAAAGACATTATTGGATTCTGGTATAGGACTATTCTTTTTTGGCTTTTCTTTCTCTTTTTCTTTTTCTGGTAGGGCCATTATTTGGGAAAAAGATAAGGCTTCCTTTTGGATTACAGGTGTTTGGATTATAGGTGTACTAGAATTAAGTCCTAATGACTCAATTAAATTTTGGGTTACGTGAGTAGATGACTCACCAAGGGTGAAAGACCCTTTTACAGATGGCTCTGGACTGGCAATAATTGCCTCTTTTCCCTTATTAGTTGTATTATTTGTCTAGACATTTGTCTTTACACTTGGGTTGGCAGCATCTGCCTTACACAACTTTAAATTCTAAAATTGAATATAGAGATCATTAAGAAAGTCATTCATACTAGAAATAGAGCTAGTTAGCCCCTGTATACTAGTACTTACTTGACTAGTTAGTAAACTCATATTCATTTCAACAATATTAATCTTCATTACAAGTTGATTCATCAAATGAGATGATTCTTCGTCTTTATTCATCTGGTTTACAGGACTGTGCCTTCTAAACCTATTTACTGATTCCATCTACTCAAATAATCAGCGATCAAGTTATTCTTTCCTTTGATATATTCAACTTCATAATCATAATAAGCTAAATCTGTCTGCCACTTAATTAACATTTTATTACTTAATTTATTTTGTTTTATTCCTCTTGATAACCAGTGCTTTACTTGAGTATTATCTATTCTTATTACAAATGTGCTATTTACAATAAACAATTCTAACTTTTCTATGGCTTTTACAACCGCTAATAATTATTTCTAATTAGAATGATATCTACTTTGAGATTCATTAAATTTTCCACTCGTATATCTTGTTATTTTTTTCAATTCCATTTTCATCTTCATGATATAATGCTGCACCCCAAAAATTATCTGAGGCATCAGTATAAATTATCCATTTTATATTTTCTTTTAGAGGTAAAGTTAATTTAGGCAAATCTTTACATAGCATTTTTATATTTTTTACTACTTTTTCTATATTATTATCCCATTTCCATATAGTTTTTTCTCCTGCTAACTTAGATATTTTTTATGTTAATTTTGAAAAATTAGGGATATAATTTCTCGCTTGATTTACTAATCATAAGAATGATTGTAATTCTTTTTTACTTGTAATCATCTTAAACTGAAATATCTTCTTACTTATATGATCTTATAATTCTATTCCATCTTTTGTTAATACTTGTCCTAGGAAATTTATTTTTTCTTTTCTTAGTTCCATTTTAGAAGGTGATATATTTAAACCTTTTTCTTCAATTAATCTTGTAAATTGTTCTAAGTGTTCTTCATGTTCATTTTCATCTTTTGAGAATATTAATATATCATCAATGTAAATTACTGCAAAATCTCTTATAGGTAATAACATTTTTGACACATATTCCTAAAATATACTAGGACTATTATGAAATCACATTGGTAATACATTCCATTTATATAATTCTTCTGATATACTAAAGGCTGTGTATTTTTTACTATCTCCTTCTAATTTTACTTGAAAAAATCCTGATTTACAATCAAACTTACTAAATATAGTTTTTCCTTTTATTAGATTGAACAATAAATCCATCTTAGGTATAGGATATCTATTTCTTATTGCTAATTCATTTAATTTTTGATAATTAATTATCATTCTAGTCTTTCCTCTCTTTTTTTCACTGTGTTTAGAAATTATTATAGCTGGTGATGAATATTCTGATCTACTTTCTCTTATTAAATTGTACTTCTTCATTTCTTCAATATGCATTATTATCTCTTTTCTATCATTTTCTCTCTATGTATAAGGTTTACAATTCATTTCTTTACCATAATCTTTTAATTCAATTTTTGCTATAGGCTTAGATTTTTCCCAATGTATTAAAGGATTATCACTATAATTATCTATAATTCTTTGTTCTATAGTTTTTATTTCTACTATGTTTAATGTTGCTAACATATGTTCAATTACTATTGGATCATTATTTTGTAAGAATTGTACTGCATGTTCATTATTCTTCTTTTGGAATTTTTCATCTTTTCTTCTATATGGTCTTGTTATTTGTATTCCTCAAACTTCATGTCTATATGGTATAGTTAATATTAAAGCTTTTATGCATAGGAAAATATTGTTCTAAGAAATCTAATCCTAAAATTACATCACAAGATGGTTCATTATATTGATTTAATTCTTTTATTAGTACTTCATAATTTCCTATTTGCACATTTATATCTTTAGCTTCAAGTTCTATCATATGAATTTCTTTTCCTACACTTTCCATTCTAAGCATTTTATTTTTTATCTTTCATAGTTCTATTGGTAAAACATTATATTTTGCTACTGTTAAGTTTGCTCCAGTATCTATTAAAGCATGATATTTTCTGGCTCTATATTTTTTATAATTAAACTTTATCAAAATATAATATAATGGTCTGCTCATATCTTAGACAATAATTTTAAACATTTTTTAAAGATTGTTTTTACTTTCTTTCTTTCTTCTCTTTCTCTTACTACTCTTTCATATTCTTCTTCATATAATAATGGATGATGAAAATATATATACTCTAATCTTCTATTTTCCCATGAATGGGTTATTTTCATTCTTTTAATTATTAATCTTAAAAACTCTTATTATTTTTTGGTATATTTATAATATATCCTTTCCTACAATATTCCCATGTATTATCTATCATTATTACTTTATTCATAACTAACCTCTTGAAAATAGTTCTAGTTGTTTTTTCATAGTTTTTCTCACATCTTCTCTTTGTCTTTTATTATTGTAGTTGTCTTATAGCATCATAATTTCTCTCTTCAATTAACTTCTTGAAAGCTTCTTCTTCTTCTTTATCTGCTTTCTTTAAATCATTTATTATATTCTTTATTAATCCTCTTTCTGTTGTTGGTATTTTTATTTCTGTATTATTTCTATAATAGGACCATAATGTATCACTGTATAATGTTATTAATTCCATAAAACTAGACTCTAGATAATAATTCAAGTTTTTTTTAAACACTTTCTTGATTTCATCCCTATTCATCATATTATTCACTATCTCATTATATTCTTGTACAAAATTTTGTGGTTTTTCAAAATATACTCTTCTTAACTGTCTTCTTTATTTTTTATTAGCTTTATTTATACTATGTATTATATAATTCATCATTCCTCTGTCAGCTCTTGTAATTATTATTTTTTCTTCATCTATGTAATAATAGTCTTTTTCTGCTAATACTATTTTTATTACTTTAACTGTCTAATTTATGTTTAACATCATTTTAACTTTGGTATTACAATTGTTTGATGATTTATGTTAAATATTATTCTGTCCTTTTGATTCCTATAAGGTCTTACTTTTTTCTAAAACATCCTTTCCTAAAATTATCTTATATTTTTTATTTGTATTTTCTTCAACCCATAATGTTAAGTGTATTATGTCTCTTTTATTAAATCTTATAATTATGTTTGTTTACATTCCTTCATCAATTTCTTCATAATCATTTTTTGTATATCCTATTTCAATATTACTTTTTTATCTAGTTTCATCTATTAAAGTTATCATTTCTTGCCATATTCCATTCTTTTTTATTTCCATAATAATTTTATCCTCTTCTTGTTCTTGAGTTATATATAAACTTTCTATTTTCTGATTTATTTCTACTAAATTTGTATTTATGGGAGTATCTATTAAAGGTATTTCTGCTAATCTATTACTACTATTACTTCTTATATCTATACTTTTTCTTGGATTTATATTTATTTGTAATGGTTTAGATAAAGTATTAATTCTTAACAATCTATTTCCTAAATTATAATTGGCTACCAGCTTTTTTCCTTTATTATCATTTATACTTATTGTTTTATCCAATTCAATTTCTAATAGTTTTGGTGATGTAATATTTATAGGATTCACTTTTATTTCTTTTAATATTGGCATAAATTGTTTTTCTATGCTTATTCTTCCTATTAATTTATTAAATATTTTATGTTCATTTGTGAATACTAATCCTATCATTATTGTTATACTTATAGTTTTTGCTCCTTGTAATAATTGTATTCCTTTTAACTTATGATATATCATTATTGATTGATTTATATGTTCATCATCTCTAGATATTGCAAAGTTTGTATTTAAAGTAAATTTCAATTTTTGATATATATTAAATTTCCTACTAATATTCCTAATACACTACTTTTACACTACTTATAATTCTTCCATTAGTAATTAATAATTCTATAGGTGAATTTATTCCTTCTCTAAAATAAGCTTTTACTAATAATTCTACTCCTGCAATATATATTTCAGTTACTTCTTCTTTAAATGGTAATTTGGATATTTCATTTTTTATTAGTCCTTTACTTATTAATGGTATTCTAAGTATTCCTTCTATTAAAGATGATTCTATAGGATGTTTCTTTTCTAATATTACACACTAACTTTTTATATTCTTCTTAGATTTTAGTATTTTACTAACTTTTCCCATAAAGTTTTCATTTGTTAATTGATCTGGTTTTAAATTTAATGTCATACCTTTTATTTTAGCATAATTCTTTTCATTAAATGTCATTCTTTTTTCAACAATTCCTTATGATACATTTCTATTTTCTTCATAATCTTCGTATTCTTTATCATCTGTTATTTCTTCTACTTCTTTTCCTTTCATCATATATAATTTTAATTCATCTTCTTCCTCATCTTCTAAATATTCTATATCTGATTCTAATAATTCTTCTTGTGTTTCACTTAATTCTAAATCACTTAATAATTTTATTTTATATATTTCTATTTCTAGATTTTCTATGTCACTATAAATTTCTTCATCAAATTCTAAAGGTTCTAATCATATTCTTGTGCTTATTCTAGAATTTTCATTGTTTTCTTATCTCTCGGTTCTTTACATTCTGTTGATATATATCATATTTTTCCACAATTATAACATCTACATCTTCTTGGTCTTTTGCTATAATCAATTTTCTTTCCTTTCTTAAAATATTTCCTTGGTTTATATTTTCTATAAAATTTCTCTTTTGGATATTTCTTGAATCTATATCTATATTTATTATACTTTTCATTGGTTTATTATACTTTATATTTTTCTTATATTTTCTTTTTATTCTTTTTTCACTATCTTTACATCCCCATCTATGAGGTTTTACAAATTCTCCACATCTTAATATTAGTTTATTATGTTTATAATATTTCATATTTCTCCAAGCTTGTTTACATTTTTCTGATAAATAATTTCTTAAATAATCTATTCTTCTTCCCAAAGAATCTACATAAGGCATTATATCTGGATTATCTTTGTATGTCTTATAATAATCATCTATTATTACATCTCCTACCAATCTTGGTAACTTTCTATAAAACATATCTAAGTATTTTATTCTTTTATCATTTGGACTTTCTTTTATTTCATAATAATATTTTTGAAATTCACATATATATATATATATATATATTGATTTAGATATTTTGGTTCTAAAGAGCATATTTCTATTTGATATAAATGTCTTACAGCTTCATTACTCGTAGTTTGTTCTTCTATTGCATGACTTCTTCCTACAAATTCAGTTCTTAACATATATTCATATTTTTTTACTAATTTTACATAATATTACTTTTTTACTATTATATTCATTTTTATTCATATGTCTTACTTGTTCTCTCCAAACTTCATCTTAACTTTTCCACCAATCCAATACATTTCCTAAAAAGCTTGATTCTATTAATAAATTTGTTGATTGAAAATCTAAATTTCTTCTTATTAGTGATATTATTTGTGCTCTAGCCCATTCTTCTATCATTTTTTCAGGTTCTAATGTACAATTTAAATCTAACCATATTTCTGACATAGGTATACTTCTTGTTTCATATTGTTCTATAGGTGGTGGTATAAATCCTGTTTTACTAGGTGTAAATCTTGGTTGATCTGGTGTATTAAATTTCATCTCAAAACTCATATTTTCTTCTCTTATATTCTTCACATGTTTCATCTCTTCTACACTTAATCCTGATTCTCTATGTTCTCTAGTTCTCTTATAATCTTCTTTAGTTCTTATTTTTTCAGAATCTGTTTCCATCTTTGTACTAGTGTCTCCTCTTTCTTGTATTACAACTCCAGTATTTAAGTTTGTATTATTTTCGAAATCTCCTATTATTATAGTAACATTTTTTAAATCTTTTTGGATCTATTCTAATTCTTGTTCTTCTATTCCCATTAATATTTCTATTTCATCTTCATCATTATCTATAGCATTTATCATATTCATTTTTGGTTTATATATTTTAAAAATATCTTTTATATCTTCAGAATAACATATTATTTTAGCAATTTTATTTCCTTCTTTTAATTCTTCATTTTTCTCTATGTTTATTTTTGGTTTCTCAATTATTTGTTTTTGTTCTATCTCTGTTTTACTTAATTTATCATTTATTGACCATAAATTATTATTTAATACTTGTTGTCCTTTTATTAATTATTCAACTATTATTCTTGTTTGTCTTACATTTTCATCCATATTCTTTTTATTTATTTGTTCTTTAAATTTTTCTATTTTATCCATTTCCTTTAATGCTTTCATCATATTTAATTGTCTATGCTTATTAAATACAGGTTCTAATTCTAGATCTGGTTCCGATTTTTCTATTATCATTACTGGCTCAGATTCTCTTACTCCCAATGAATTCATTATATTTGTTACATTATTTTTATTTGTTTTAACTCTTCTCTATTATATTCTACTTTTTTCATGATATTATACATTTTTTCATCTAAAGATTGACTTAAAAATTCTAATTTATTACTCCTATTCTTAGGTTTTTCTAAATTTACTCTCTCTTACATCTTTTGTGACCATATTTAAAATATCTTCTAAACTATATATTTCCATTATATCTTTTATATTATGATTTATATATGTACCTAATTGTTTCATCATATACATATTATTCCAATTTATTAAATTTCATGTATTATTTCCTTGGCCTCCAGCCATAAATAGGGTAAATATACAAGTTTCTTCTTGATTTCCTATTAAAGGTAAATATAAACTTTCAGGCAAATTCTTACATTCAATTTCATATATTCGAGGTTCAAGATTTTTAATTATTTCATTATACTACTGACTTCTAACATTATAATTCTTCTAACAATATAAACTATTTTAACAACCAATCACAATTGAAAAATTTAAATATTAAAAACGATAAGAAAGTAGCAAAGACAAGTATGAGAATATTAGGGATCTAGGCTTCCATTTTATCATTAGAAACATAGCTTTGATACCATAAGTGATGCAAACCTGGGTAGCATGTAAATTTTGAGAAATTTAAATTGAAGAAATAAAGAAATTAAGAGACACGGACTCACTTGCAAAATTCAAAATATTTACTATGAGTAATTAAAGAAAACTAGAATGATTTTTTACCAAGAATAACCCGGGTTATGGAAGGAATCCTGTCCTCTTTCATACAAGAACGATTTACAGAGAATCCTCCTTTAGATCTCAACCTTCTTCCTTCAGGTTACCTTAGCACAGCATGCCTTCCTTTCCTACAGGAGGCATAGTCATTCTATTTTTGCTCTAAATCTCCAGCCTCTTTATAGATAGATACACACACACACACACACACACACACACACACACACACACACACACACACACACACACACAAAGGCGTAATGAAAATGACTAAAGGCAAATAAGATTAACTAAATGAGTAATGATATTAATTAAATGCGTAAATGTATTGATTAAGGGCGTAATAATATTGACTAAATGAGTCACAGAAATGACTAGAGGTAAATGACCTTGACTAGAGGCGTAAATATGTTAACTAAATGAGTAATGATATTAACTAAAGGCGTAAACATATTGACTAAAGGCATAATGGTATTGATTAAATGAGTAATGCTTTTAACTAAAGGCATACTGATATTGGCTAAATGAATAATAGTATTGACAATGGGAGTAAATGTTTTTCATACCATTACTCCCTTAGTTAACACCATTACTCATTGAGTCAAATACCATTACTTATTTAGTCATTATCATTATGCCTTTAGTGAATATGTTTATGCATTTAGTTAATATCATTACACTTTTAGTCATTTTTATTACTCATTTAGTTAATATCATTACGTCTTTAATCAATATTGACTAAATGCATAAACATATTCACTAAAGGCATATTGATTAAGGGCGTAATAATATTGACTAAATGAGTCACAGAAATGACTAGAGGTAAATGACCTTGACTAGAGGCGTAAATATGTTAACTAAATGAGTAATGATATTAACTAAAGGCGTAAACATATTGACTAAAGGCATAATGGTATTGATTAAATGAGTAATGCTTTTAACTAAAGGCATACTGATATTGGCTAAATGAATAATAATATTGACAATGGGAGTAAATGTTTTTCATACCATTACTCCCTTAGTTAACACCATTACTCATTGAGTCAAATACCATTACTTATTTAGTCATTATCATTATGCCTTTAGTGAATATGTTTATGCATTTAGTTAATATCATTACACTTTTAGTCATTTTTATTACCCATTTAGTTAATATCATTACGTCTTTAATCAATACATTTACGCTATTAGTTAATACCATTACGCCTATAGTCAATATTATTATCCATTCAGTCATTATAATTACGCCTTTAGTGAATACATTTACACATTTAGTTAATATTATTACTCATTTAGTGAATATCATTACTCTTGTAGTCAATACTATTTCGCCTTTAGTCAATATATTTACACCTTTAGTTAATATCATTACTCATAATAGTTAATGTCATTATGCCTCTAGTCAATGTCATTACTTCTTTAATCATTTTACATACTCTTTTAAGCTTTAGTCAAATACTATTACACCTTTATATGCATTATACACATGTATTTTTATACCCACATACATTAATGAATGCTTGACGGCCCAATGGCCAAGCCTTTTGGAACAAATCAAGGTGGGGTGGGTTCAAATCTCACCAACAAGGCTCTACAATTTTTTTTTTTTAAAAAAAAAAGCCACCAGCACCGGAGCTCCAGCGGCCGTCTGATAGTGGTGTTCCGGTGAGGGTGGTTTTTCCTTTTCTTTTTTAAAAAATTTAAATATTAGGAGCATTTTGGTAAAAACAAACAAATTTCAAAATTTCATATTTGTATCACATCATCTTTCTGTCATTTCCATATGTTAACAGATTTTTTGGGGCTTTTTAAATTTAAATAATATTTAAATGTGTTTTTCTAAATTAAATTAAGAATAAATTTAGTAATATAATGAATATTTTAATATCTTGATTCCCACATATTTTAATATATTAAAACTACATATATTTGGAGGATTTGTTTGAAGTCAACTAAATTTTTTGTCATCTGATCTCCAATCGGCTTCTCCTTCATTTCCCTGATGCCCACGCAAATCTTCTTTCTATCATTTTTTATATGTTAATAGATTTTTTGGTTTTATAAGTTTAAAGGGAAAATTCTAGAAAACTACAATGGAAATTAAAAAGGACAGAAAGGTGCAGTGAAATTCACATATCCCAAATCAGTGAGGCTGTAGGAATCTGGAATATGAAATATTAATATAATTACCCAAATACCCTCATAAGTGAGAGCCAAAAGGGAAACGAAGAGACATGCAGAGGCAGAGTTTGAAAGTCAGAATAGAGAGTAACGGGAAAGCTCGGGTAGATAGAGAGATGACGCGAAGGGCGGTGGGTTGACGGTTGTCGGTGGTGATCTACGGTGTTGTCAATGGAGGTGAAGGCGACATTGTACGGTTGTGCGTTCAGCACTCGCTCTGTCGGAGGTTCAGCGTTCAACCATTTCAGTTTACAAGGGGCAATGTGTAACTCCTTTTTAGGCTTTGTATGATTGGTGAATATAATTATGCAGATTGTGATCTGACAACAACTGATAAATATCAAGGTGTTAATCAACAAAGCCATGTTGTTAATATAGAGCGACGTGGTGTTATTACCCATAGAACATCCAATTTTTGCAAACTTTTTCCTACACACGTCTTCTGTTGTCTGTGTGAATGGAAGATATGAAAGGTGTTGCATTTGGACATCGACGCTAAAACTTTCCCATTTCTTGTTGGCTAGATGTTAATCAATGAAAAAATGTTGTTAATAATGAATATGATCTTGTTAACGATGGGTGAGGTGTTGTTTTGGGCATCGAACTTGTGATTTGACAACTTCATTCCTTTTAAGATGTTAATGAAGGATGTCAAGTTGTTAATAACGAAAATTATGTTGTTACTTGTGGCTAACATGTTGTTTTTCTCTATCTACATTAGGACCATCCCAACATGTTCCTCCTACGATGTTAATAGAGGAAATCGAGTCGTTAATAATGAATCTGATGTTGGTAATACGAGGAGAGATGTTGTGTTTTCCCATCTACATTACGACCTTCTTGCTTTATTACTCACAAGATGTTAATAGAGGAATCGGAGTCGTTAAAAACGAAGATTATGTTGTTAATATGGGGGGGAGATGTTGTGTTTTCCCATTTACATTACGATATTCCCAACTTGTTCATCAACAGATGTTAATGGAGGAAGTTGAGTCGTTAATAGCGAAGATAATGATGTTAATAGGGGGGAGATGTTGTGTTTTTCTATCTATATTACGACGTTCCTAACTTGTTCCTTTGAAGATGTTAATAAATAATATGAGTTGTTAATGAAGAAACTCATGTTGTTAATCGAGGGTGACATGTTGTGTTTTCCACTATAGTTTTCTGAAACTAATGTATATGGAGAAAAACAACACGTTAGCCACAAGTAACAACATAATTTTTAGTTATTAACAACTCGACATCCTTCATTAACATCTTAAAAGGAATGAAGTTGTCAAATCACAAGTTCGATGCCTAAAACAACACCCCACCTACAGTTAACAAGATCATATTCATTATTAACAACATTTTTTCATTGATTAACATCTGGTCAACAAGAAATGGGAAAGTTTTAGCGTCGATGTCCAAACGCAACACCTTTTATATCTTCCATTCACACAGACAACAGAAGACGTGTGTAGGAAAAAGTTTGCAAAAATTGGATGTTCCATAGGTAATAACACCACGTCGCTCTATATTAACAACATGGCTCTGTTGATTAACACCTTGATATATTTATCAGTTGCTGTCAGATCACAATCTGCATAATTACATTCACCAATCATACAAAGCCCAAAAAGGAGTTACACACTACCCCTTGTAAACTGAAATGGTTGAACGTTGAACCTCCAACAGAGCGAGTGCTGAACGCACAATCGCACAATGTCGCCTTCACCTCCATTGATGACGCCGCAGATCGCCACCGACAACCGTCAACCCACCGCCCTTCGTGTCGTCTCTCCGTCTCCCCGAGCTTTCCCGTTACTCTCTGTTTTGAATTTCAAACGCTGCCTCCGCGTGTCTCTTCGTTTCCCTTTTGGCTCTCACTTATGAGGGTATTTGGGTAATTGTATTAAGATTTTATATTCCAGATTCCTACAGCCTCACTGATTTGGGATATGTGAATTTCACTGTACCTTTCTGTCCTTTTTTAATTTTCACTGTAATTTTCTGGAATTTTCCCAAATTTAAATGGTGTTTAAGTGTTTTTTCCTAAATTAAGAATAGATTTAGTGATATAATGAATATTTTAATATCTTGATCCGCACATATTTTAATATATTAAAACTACATACATTTGGAGTATTTGTTAAGTCAACTACATTTTCTGTCATCTGATCTCCCATCGGCTTCTCCTTCATTTGTTTGATGCCCACGCAAATCCACCATGCCCAGTTCTTCATTCTTCCACACAATAAATACCCCCACATCGGAAAACCTTTCTCATTCAAACCACAAATCAATCATGGAACAAGATACTTTCGATTTGGCTCAGATCTCTCTTCGACCCTTCCTGCTTTCCGACGCTGACGATTTCATGGTCTGGGCCACCGATGAACGAGTCGCCAGATTCTGCACTTGGGAACCCTACACAAGCAAAGACGCCGCCGTCGATTTCATCCAAAACAACGCCAGTAACTGTTTATTTTTCCGAGCGATTTGCGTCGGCGATCGTGCGATTGGATCTATCTCTGTTCAATCCTACGCAGGGAACGACCGAGCGAGAGCGAAATCTGCAGGGATTGGGTACGCGATAGGGTTCAAGTATTGGGGGAAAGGGATCGCGACGAAGGTGGTGAAGATGGTGGTGGAAATGGCGTTCGCTGATTTTCCAGATCTGGAGAGGCTTGAAGCTCTTGTTGTTGTTGAGAATGTGGCGTCTCAGAGAGTTCTGGAGAAAGCTGAATTTCAGAGAGAAGGAATTCTCAGGAAATTCTTGTTCATGAAAGGAAAATCCAGAGATATGGTCATGTTCAGTGTGATTTCTGACGAAGTACGAGCTTGATTTTGTTTGATCTATGTTCATAATTGTTCTTAGATTGAAGCTAAGCGACTCTAAATTACGAGTTCAAATGGCCAGGGCAAGTGAAGGCAGAGTCGCTTTCTGCAACTACGGAAACCAAACGAGAGGCCAAAGGTAGAAGACAACGGTCAAACTTTCTCTGGTCTATATGCAGGGTCATGTAAACTCTGAAGTACTACTTTGATTGACTAATATTGGGAGATTCATAATGTTAAATAAATTACTTGCGTATGTAATATAACAGCTAACTGTGTAGTTGATATTTATTTTAAACTAGCATAAACTCCCCCACACGTTACACAGGGAGTAAAGTTTAAGGGGAAAAAATTATACTTCAAAGTATTAAATTAGAAACATGAAAAAATAAACCACTACTATATGATATAAGGAGAATTACATTGAGTTTTTTGAAACATGCTTCAGTTTGAGATCCCAATTAAAATGTAGCATATTTATAATTTACATAAATACCATGTTGCAATTATGATTGTTCTCTTTCATTCCCAGCCTACCAACTAATACATTGGCATTTGATTCAATGATAACTTTTTTTGAAGCCCATCTCCCAAGCTGATCTAAGGCCTTCAAGGAAAGCCTATCTTCGGCCTCATACGCACTACATTGTACAAGCAGGCGTTCAAACCCAGCTAACCAATAGCCATTATGATTTCTGATGATTCTGCCACAACCAGCAATATTTCTTGAAGCAGACATGGCACCATCAAAATTAATCTTTACTTAGTCCGTGGGAGGTGCTTGCCAATTTGGTTTATTACATTGAATTAGTACTTTATCATTGTTGTGCAACTTAGTCACCTACACAGAATTTCCAGCTATGCAAAATTGCAGCAATAGGGTCCCGTGGCTTCTGAAAGTAGGAGTCAACGATAGAACAATTCCTCCATATCCACAATTTCCATATGGCAACACCCCATATCATACTCATTTTTTGCAGTAGAGGCCTATGGAATGTGGGTTGAATCATACAGTCCTTTTTTTTAAAGCTGTCAAACACCTTCCAAGCCAAAAGCTTCTTTGTATTTTACAAAAGCATAAAAGCCAATTTACAGGGAAAGCTATTCCTGCTAGCTTTCTATTTGGAGGAGAAATATGAACAAAAGCCAACTCAAAGGGAAAGCATAAAACACAGATTGAATAAGTGGCAGCTTTAATCATATAAATCTAATATTCAAACAACAATAAAGTCACACAATAAGTCTTTATAATATTAATTTAATTCATATCAAATCATGTCATTTGTTCATGTCGCTACAACTAAAGGCCCGGAGGTGTGTACACAAATTGAGGCCTATCACAGTTCTTGCACACGGAAAGAAAGAAATGACCATACTATAAACAAAGCAAAATAAGGGTCTAGTCATTTTCACATAATCATCATTGTCTGCTACTCTGAATCAAACAAAATTAAATCTAAGCAAACATAGGTAAGAGCTATGCATCCAACATTTCAATTTCATCCATGTCTATTGCATTGAATTAGACAATATTATACAATTTGGCTCTTCTAACGTACTTTGAAATAAGATAAAGGAAAGAAATTTGATTAGATGGAAAACTTTGAATCTAATATTTTTCAATAAGAGAATATGAAGGAAAAAATTGAATAGCAAAGTTGGATAATGAAGTATCACACCAGGATAGATTGATACATAGTCATAACCTTTGGATAATAAACTTATTTAGTTATTTTTGTTTTCTACAATCTGTGATTAATTTTTCTGGCAAGTTTCTCTATAGGGTACCTAATACCTAATTGTTATATTCTATGATATCTATGCACAATGGATCAAGCATACAACATTATGCCATTATTTGGTTGTATTATATTGTGGATAGAAGGAAAAACCAATACAAGATAACTTTTGCAATCATTCTCCCCTTTCCTGGGTAAAATGATTTACATCATAATTATGTGAAAGAGAAAGATAGATAAAAACTCATTAGAATAACAATCAAAATGAGAAAGTACATAGTTAGTCATGCCATCAATTACAAAGAGGTCATCAGCCCAGAAAAGAAAGTTAATAATCCATTGATATGAATGAAGATATTGCTTATACTCCATTGGATTGGTGACAATGAAACCTGTATCTAAATTGTCTATGTTAACTTTATATTTCAGTAATATTAACTTATCTATGTTGACTATTTCCATGCAAAAAATTTCAGTCAATGGACTCGAACGCCTGAAAAAAAAAAGTGTATCAGTAGTCAAGAAGGTTACAAAACACCTTAACAACTTTTATAATGAAAGGACAAAAGGATGAAATCAGAATAATGAAAGCTGCGGGGTTTATAATTCATTTTATCGGAACCAACATCTGCAATCCCTTAAAGGGTGGGCCTATATTCAATGAGTGATTCCATCAAACATTAGTAAACTCATAGACAATTACAAGCAATTACTTTAGAAAATTACCTAATGTAATATAGAAAAGCAGATGAAGTTATAAAGACAATTACATTAGGAAATTTCCTTTTTCCTCGAAAGCTTAGCATGCATTATTTGACCCTCATACCAGTTTAACGAGTTTGCTGGAGTTGGGATTGTACATCATACCTTGTGTCCCTAACTATCTGCTTAAGTTGATTTGATGCGTTTTGAGGTTTCTTTTGGTTAGCTGAATTAGCAGCTCCAACATCCCTTAAAATGGAGACAAGTTTTGGAGCTCCAAATTTTTCTGCAATGTCAAGAGGGTCTCACCAGCCTTGACTGAAAGAAACTCATCAAATTTAATTATGTAAAGATGACATTTAAGACTACAAGTAGGGTACTACTAATAAGGGGACTTACGCATAGAGAAAATGACTAATTTCCACCCCATGGAGTCTTTTTGATGAGAAATTCTTGTCGAGGTAACTCAATTAAACTAATAGAAAAGAAATATATGTTTATGCTTCTTTTAATTCCCAGAGAGATCTGTCTCAATTTTATTTCATCAGACTCACGGAAAAAAATTGAAAATTACAACATCATCATATTTACTCCAACCGTCATGCTAAATCTCACAAACAAACAAACAAATCATCAAAGTCCTTAACATGAAATAGTGAGATAATTATTTAGTTTGTAATATTATACTAAGTATCCTATAGTTAACTTGAACGGCGGAAAACAATTAAAATTTAACCGGGTAGGTAAAAAAATAGCACACTAATTTATCATAATATTTGACTACTTGATAGGTGAGAAATTGACAACTAATTTTTTTTTTAGAAATTTGACTAAATGAATCAGTACAAGCAAGAAAGAAAGAAATCTTACCAAAGAGCTACTAGATCTGTTGAATCATAGCTGTAGCCACCATCACTCTTCACAACAATAAGTGGTATGTTTACCCCTGTGAAGATAACACCATTCGGTAAGTCCAGATGAATGCTTGAAATCAAAAGAGCATCGGTTAAATTAGGCTTTTTCCAAAATGAAAGACCAGCTGAATGCTCATAACGCAAAATCAGAAGAACCTACACAAATTCATGAACAGAGAATCTAAAAGACAGGTCCATCCCTTTAACAGCATAAGGAATCACAACGAATTTCTCTCCTTTCTTCGTAGTTAAAAGGTGCTCGCCCGGTTCGCCCATACAATCCTGTATTTGCAGGAAAGGCCCCAGCTTCATCGTCATTGATTCTTTGTCGCCATCGTCGCCGTCTCTAGGAAAATAATGGGTATAGACGAATAAAAATGAAAAAAAAATTCATTGAGCATTAGGAACAGTCTCCTTGACCAGAAAAGCAGAGAATGAATTTGTTTGGTTCAAACCTGAGCTCCAAAAAATGTACCTCCCTTGGTCCAGTCGCCTTTGCCTCTTCAATCGCCACTCTAGAAGAAGAAACTAAAACCAGCGGAGCTCTTAATGGAGGGAGCCTGAGGTATTAGATGGCGAGGTGGGTGATGAAGGTGAGAGAAAAAATGGAGACAAACTGGAAGTGGAGTCTTCGAGTGAGAGAGGAAAAGTTGTGGTGACATCTTTTTTTTTTCAATCACATCTAATAAACATCACATCTCCGTCTCCGGCGACCTCATCTCTTCCACCATTGTAGCTGGCGACATCTTTTTTTTCTTCTTCACCCTCCAACACAACGGAGAAGACAGAAGCCAGAGCTTTAGATCGCGCCGGAGCAACACACTAGAATAGCTTCGACCTTCTTGAACCAGACCAAAGGCACCGCAAATCAGAGCAGAGAGAGAGATCGGAGCAGCTTCAACCCGGAGCATTGTTTGGCCATCGATATCACCACCGTCCTTTCCCTCTTCCTCTCATCGGCCACCACTGTGACCACTAGAATTTCTCAACCGCCTCCTTCTCTGTCTTCTCTCCAATCACTGAGCACAAAAGAAGGAGGCGTTTTGGTGAGAGAAGATGTCAAGGAAGATAAATAGAAATAAGACAAATGATATTTGAGGCGGGAGGTATCCAGTTGTTTGAATTTTGAATTTTCCTCTAAAAGAATGGCTTCAGTGTGCATCACGGAGCCCAAAGCATAATTAATGAAGCCAAAGCTCAAACAAACAAATCCGATGCGTTTTTTTTTTTTTTTTTTGTAGTAAGCCATTTACCCCTTGTGAACAGTAATATGAGTGTGAAGCCGATGAGAAGCCGCATAAGAGCAATCAACTTGGTGGATAAGTATTATTAGATATATAGATATAATATATAATTATTATATTTATCAATTTTTTAATTTATTTCTATGGATGATTTCTCAACCACAATCAAATAAAATAGAAATTAAGGAAATTGAGGAAGATAACTAATGTTCTTTAAAAAAAAAAACATGTCATATTAATCAATTTAACTAACTTTCTTAATTTAATTAAATTATGTGAATATGTCTAATGACTAGAAATAAAAATTAATTATAACAAATGTTACATAATCCATTTGAAATAATTATGTGTATTTTTTTTTTTTTTTGCCTCTATGTATCATTAGATTATATTTATCAATTTAAAAGTCAGATAAAATAGTTTAAAAAAATGATAAATACAAGAGATAAAATTAAAAAAGGCTTATATTTATGATCAAAGTTCACTTATAAACTATCAGCTAATGTTGGGAGATGCAGCCACAAATCTCGAACAGGATATTGAATGATAATATCAATAAAAAATTCACCTATAAATTAACTCTTATTTAGGAATGGATACAGTATATAATTAATTAACTATTTTGAAATTTGAAGGAGCAATTTATCTCTTATATTTAATTATACAAATATTAAAGTGTTATTCTGTTCCATTACTTTACTCTTGTTAAACTTCAAATAAACACATTTATTCACGCTGTGCCTATAAATTAAAGGAAAAAATATATTTAAATACTATTTAAACTTCAAATTCTAAATTGATTTGGTTAACAATAAGGGTAATGAGATTGACAAAAAGAGTATAATAATTAACAACTAAAATTTTTCGAAAATAATTGATTTAAGATTTTGAAGTTTAAGTAGTATTTAAGTATCTTTTTCTCTAAATTAAAATAAGCCACACTATCCAACACTATCATACTATAACTTACTATATAAACTTGATTTATATTAGGGTTAAGGAGTAAAAATACCCATAATTTTTTTTTTGAGTGCAAAAGTAACCATGAATTTTCAAAAGAGGGTAAAAGTGACACTTTTGTTAAAACTAACTAACAACCGTTAACTCCAATACAAAAGTATTAAAATACCCCTATCTAAAAGAAAGGTTAAGGGGCAAAATTACATATAAAATTTTTTTAAAAGTGCAAAAATACCCGTAAACATTTTTTTAAAAGTGCGTCTACCACCATAACATTTTTTTAAATAGAAGTATTTTGATACTTTTGTCCTGGAGTTAATGTCATTAGTTAGTTTTAACATAAGTATCACCTTTAGCCCTCTTTTAAAAATACATGGTTACTTTAGTATAAAAAAAAAATTTATGATAGTGGATACCAATGTTTTTAGGGCCGGACCGTCGTCGACCAGAGAAGACGCCGGCTCGAGTCACACATGAAAACCGTTTTAGAGGTTGAGCCGTTTTGAGCCGCTGTGAATCGGTTGTTCGGCCGAGAACCGCCATTAAGCCGGGAGCCGGAACGGTTTCGAGTAACCGGACGGCCTGAGTTTTCCTCAAATCTCTGAAGTTTTTGGCTGTTTCACACCTCTGAACACACATCTTTGGCTGCCCTCCTCTACCCATAATCTCAAATATAAGCTACCAATGACGAAGCAGAAAGAAGAAGATGGAAGAAAAAGAACCAGTGACCATCGGAGAAGAAGAAAAAAGGAGTATAAGAAAAAAAAAACGTTGTGATAGAGATCGAAGAACTTGAACCTGTGCCAATAAAACTTGATGATAGCCTGACTCCAGTCCAAATTCCACCTGAGGAAGTCAGATTGGGAGATGAAAACTTGTGAAGTTTTGAAAAGAAGTCAAAGAAGGAAAAATAAATATCATAATAATACCTATTAGCCTTTTGTTTTTTAGCCATCAAGGACTACCTATAACCTATTACTTTATCAATCTCTCATGCCATACCTTAAAAATATGCGTTTGGTCACGTGAAGTTGCGGGGGAGGATATCTTGGATGTGATTTTTAACCCTTGCTCTTTTCTCTAATTTTATTATTAATAATACAAGATTTTATATATACCACATGTTGTCAAACGTTAAACATTTTTTGCGAAAAAACAAATGCTATAACATTTTAATATTAATCATATTTTATTTTCCATGTGTCATAATAATATAATATAATTAAAATTTTTATCAATTTTATTTTTTAAATTTCCATGTGTGAACTAATATACTTAAAAAAAATTTGGCATTTTAATTTTATTTATAATATGTGATATGTAATTAAAATATATTTTCTTTTTTTATATTACCAAAATATATATTGTGACTTTGTTATGTTTTTATTAAATTAGACTAATTATATTTATATTATTATATATATATAAATAATATTATTTTTAAATTTAATTATTACGTCATCGGTTCGGTTCAACGGCTCAACCGGTCCAACTGGTTGAACTTTGACCCGCTGACCTTTCCGGCTCAATGTCCAGCCCGACTTTTAAAATATTGATGGATACAATTAAAAAAAACGGGGATAGTTTTGCTACTTAACCGTATATATTAATATATTGATTAGATGATGGTCTTCGCAGGCGGAGTCGATTTCTGCAACTTCGGAGAAAGGTGGAAGACAGTCAAACACTCAAACCTATTCTGGTCAAACATATTTATTCATACGAAGCTAAATAAAATAAAATAAGTGAACCCATTCAACATTATAATACTAGTTTTTTTTGCTCAAAACATTATAATACTCTAACTTATTATAAACTTAATTGATATTAGAATTATACCATTAACTTCAGGTTCAAGTGTTTATGAAAATAGAGAGAGATCAACATTTTAATTGGAAAAATTATGATGAATGAGAAATTATGATTTTAAACAACAGGATCATAAAGTAAAAACCAATCAAATTATTAGGACCTTTAGTCCCTAACTTATCATAAACTTGATTGATATTAATATGTTGATTGATTAGAGGATAGTCTTTGAAATTTGAGTTGGGTCATCATTCACATTGAAATAACTTGAGTTCAATATATAAAATATCAATATTTATGATTTATCGGACTAATTATAATTATGAATGACCCAAAACATCTCATACTTATATACATATTCACACACGAACTAAAAAAAATTATGTCTCAATCTATTAGCAACATAAAATGTAAAATATGTTATAAGTCATTATATTAAAGTTGCAGTCAACTTATATTTTTTACCAAATTCTGTAGAACATAATAGATTCCAAATTCCTAAATTCCCATATATTTATTCTCACTACTGGAAAAAAAAAAAACAATTCATATACACTTTATTTCAGTGGGATGAAAAAGGTATTCAATTGAATCCAACAAAGACATATCCATATACCAATTATACAACCAACAGCACAAGATTGTAGATCCATTGACATAATTGTCTGCTTCATATGAACACTAGAAACGAAAAGGAGAAAAAATTATCAATCAATGGTAATTACACAGTCATTTACACTTTTCGCAGCTTGAATCTTCCTCTATAGTCAATAGATAAACTCATCACCAACTACAAATCAAACAATTCAAATGCACATAATCAGTAACATTAAAATCAATAATCATTAACATAACTTAATAACTCTCATACCATCATCTATAACTAATAAAAAGAACAATCAATCACAGAAACAGAGGTGTAGACTGTAGAGAGACAATTACCCAAAAATTTCCGAATGGCTCTGTTGGGAAAGACTCAAAATGTGAAGAAGACAAGAGTATTCTTATTATTCAGTGATGCCTGGGAGGAGCATCTGTAGTGATGGTTTGAATCGTCGAAGCTTTGAACCATTCCATTGCACTGACCAGTTCCTGATCTCTGAACCCAATCAGGAACTGAGCCAATGCTTCCAGAAACAGAGCCGCCTGATACACGCTTGTCTTCCCCACAATTTCTCCGATCACGCTTCTCCTCAGTCTATTCGCATCAAGAAATATGCTCACCAGCTCCTCCATGTGCTCCGTCATAATTGACCCCATCGCCACCTTCGCCTCCGCTCCCTTCCTCCCCCTGGTCGGGTACCACCCATCCACCACCCTGTCCACGAGCATCGACTCCGCATTCCGCATCCGCATTGTTAACATCGGAACCATCACTCTCACACCTCGTTCAATCTCATCCATTCTAGCCACCAACTCATCCGAAGGGTTTCTCCACGCCATCGCCACCTGCCACGGCCGGTCCTTAAACTGGTCCGTTACCGTTCTGTTGCCGTCGCCGATGAAGTAGCCATCATCCTCGTCGTTTTCTTGGAGGAAGCAGCCGACGATGTTGGTGAAGAGGTAAGGATGGAGGTCGCCGAGCCAGATGAGTGGCTTCTCGAGGGAGGAGCGCCAGTCAGGGAAGAGGAGAACGGCAACATCCTCTTCGTTAGAGGCCGCAAGATCTAGGGTTTGGTAGAGAGATTGGAAATGCTGGTGGAGGAGATCGACATGAGCGGAGAGGACGGTGGGGGAATCAGGCCGCGACAGCGAGCGGCGGAGGAGAGGGAGGAGGTTGTTCTTGAGAGTATTGAACCAGTGGCCATAGTAATCCTTGAATCGACCAGCATTCTTGTTGCGATTGAAGATTGCTGTTCAGGAAGAACGATTAATTCATTCTTTGATTGAAGAAAGAAATTAAGATCACGGAGGAAGAAATTGCAAGAAACACGACACATAATTCAACTCATATCGATGCAAAAAGAGTTTGAATTACGTACATACGGCTTTGAACATGTTGGCAATCGATCGGAAGTGATTTGGCTATGGCGGTTTAGGGTTTAGCTTTCTTGTTTCTCTGGGAAGAGACTATCGGCCAAAGCTGTGTAGTGGCGGAGAGAATTGGATTTTGGAAGGGGAGAAAGGAAACCGGCTGGAGAAAGGGTTTATTTTATGAATGAAATTGTTCTGCCTGAATTTTATTTACATATGAATTTTCTTAATTACAAAATAAATTCTGGGTAATATAATCAGTTTAATTAACCAGAATTCATGAATTAAGGATCTTATTATCCTCTCCGATTCTCCGTTACATGACTTATTGAATTGTATTAGTCAAGCTTTACCCCCCCATGACCCATTTTCAGGTGCAATAAAAAACCACGATCCGTTTGATCCGTTTTAATAATAAGCAACAAGAAAGTAAGATGGCAAAAAAGAAAACAAAAACAAAAAACAAAAACAAAAACAAAACAAAACAAAACAAAACAAAAAACAAAAACAAATAGAATGAATGTGTTATGAATATTAAATATGTAGATATCTATTGACTCATATTACTCTTCTAGTCAACTTGATATAAAGAAGAAAAGAAGACATGACACAAAGCAAAAGCAAAAGAAGACAAGGACATAAAGAAGATATAAAGTAACCATGGTCATGTAACCGGGGTTAAAGATAACCATGGTCATGCAACCAGGATCAGATTTCTGACTCTATATAAAGGCCTGTAATCGATTGTTTCAGTTGAACTGAATGAGAACTTCTCTCTAACTTCTCTCTAAAAATTCTATCAATTTTCTCTCTGAATCCTATCAATCTTCTCTCTTATCACATATACTTTTATAACACATTATCAGCACGAAGCTCTAAAAGAATGTATGATCTTTTTATGGTTTATTTAATGATTGTATATGCATTATTTTATTTTATAGATCTGGGATAATCTGAGCCACTATATGGAATTAGAGAGATATTTTTACCGATTGTTATATAACATCGGGTTTCATGGCTAAGATTGGAGATTGTTATTGTTTTTATATATCATTTACAAGTCCTTTTATATTATTATTATTATTATTATTATTATTATTATTATAGCCAGAAGCCATACACATCTGATTCTTGAAATTATGATCAGAAGTTATAATGTTTTAATTTCTTATAACATGGCCAGAAGCCATATCCATTTGATTTTCCTATTATATGGCCATAAGCCATATCTCTTTTTCTATTATATGGCCAGAAGCTATATATATTTTTATCTTTTATCTTATTGTACAGCCAGAAGTCATATACAACTTTTATCCTGAAGATAATAGTTAATTCCTCATCATGAGATTAAATGGCCCGAAGCCATACATGGCTTGAAGTCATGAGATTAAATGGCCCGAAGCCATATATGTTTTAATTTTCTTATCTTACCTTATGAATTATTTATTGTCTTTATGAATTTACAGTTATTATATTACATATTTACATTTCATATTTTAATTATTTTTATTTATTTCTTTAATTAGTTTGAACAATGGCAAATCTAGCAAAACTTGAAATTGTGGCTCTTGATATTACCGGGAAAAATTATTTATCTTGGAAGTTGGATGCGGAAATTCACCTGAATGCCAAAAGTTTGGAAGACACGATTAAAGAAGGGAATAAGATATTCAACCAAGACAAAGCCAAATCCATGATTTTTCTTCGCCACCATTTACATGAGGATTTAAAAACTGAATATTTGACAGTAATGGACCCACTTGTCCTTTACGCTTGCAAGATTTTAAATCTATAAGCACATATAACTCAACTATGTTCAGAATTACTTCTAAATTGAAATTATGTGGAGAAAATATTACTAATGATGATATGTTAGAAAAGACATTATCCACATTTCATGCATCCAATTTGCTCCTGCAGCAGCAATATCGTAAAAAAGGTTTCAAGAAATATTATGAGTTAATTTCTTGTCTTCTTGTGGCTGAACAAAATAATGAGTTTTTATTGAAAAACCATGAATTCCGTCCAACAGGCTCAACTCCATTCCCCGAAGTGAATGTGGTAACAAATGAATTTTATTGTGGCTGTGGACGAGGACGTGGACGTGGGCGTGGCCGTGGTTAGAGCTGGAAAAACGGGCCGGCCCGGCCCTTCACGGGTTCGGGCCTAAACGGGCCGGCCCGTTTCCTAAAAAGTACCATATTTTTGAAGCCCGCGGCCCTATAGGGCTGGCCCTTCACGGGCTCGGGCCTAAACGGGCTTAAACTCATTTTAATTCAAAATTTTTTTAAAAAGTTTTACAATTTATTTATTATTTTGCTTTAAATTGGTATACATTATTTTTAAAACTCATAAATTTTTAGTTAAAATAATCATCTAATATCCAAATTAGCCTTTTTTTTTTTTAAGTTTAAATGAATAAAACATTGTAGAAAATAAAATAAATCAAACCAATTAATAAGTGTTTGCCTGTTATTAATACTCTATTAGGAACTTAGGTATCTCTCATATTGATAATTTGATATAATGATATTATATTTATTAATTTATTTTAAAAAAATATTAAACGGGCCTAAAAGGGCCGGCCTGCAGGGCTTCAGGGCTGGCCCTTTTAGGCCCGCTTCCATTTTCAGCCTTTAAATCATAGGCCCGGCCCTTGACGGGCTCGGGCCTAAAAGGGCTCGGCCCGACGGGTTCGGCCCGAATTCCCGGCTCTAGCCATGGTCGATATCATGGTGGTTCAAATTCTTACCAGAAGTGGGAAAAGGCTGATAAGAACCAAAAAAGGGAAAGTAGTAGGCATAACAAATATGCTAATAATCCATGTTATCGATGTGGTGGCAAGGGCCATTGGTCTCGTACCTGTCGTACACCAAGGCACCTAGTTGATCTTTACCAAGAATTAATTAAAAATACTGGTAAAATATCACATGTTGAAGTTAATCATATTGATCAGGGCGAGAATTCTGAGTATGACGATATAGATAATAACTATTTGGATGTTGCAGATTTCTTAACATAATTTGAACTGTTATATTTTATTTAAAGTTGTTTCTATCATATGTATTAATTTTATTTATGTTTTTATGAAGAATGAATTCTATTGGCATCAATTCTGAAGATTTATGTCTCGTTGATAGTGCAACAACCCACACCATACTCAGACATGATAAATATTTTTCTTCCTTAGTAATACGAGAAGCCAATGTTTAGACTATATCTGGTAGTATAAATTTAATTGAAGGCTCCAAAAGAGCTAGTATTTTGTTACCTGAAGGAACAAAATTATGCATTGATAATGCATTTTATTCTACCAAATCTAAAAGAAACTTAATGAGTTTCAAAGATATCCGCAGAAATGGATATCATTTAGAAACAACTAAAAATAATCAGGAATATCTTGTCATTACAAATATAGTTGCCGGTAGAAAATGCATATTAGAAAGTTTTCCTATTTTTTCTTCTGGTTTGTATTACACATATATAGCACAATTGAAACACATACTATTAAGAACCAAAAGTTCACTAATGCAGATTAGAAGTTTGTCAATTCAAACTAGCAGTTTGATAATGTAAACCAGAAGTTTACTAATAAATTTATTGTTTGGCATGACCGGTTAGGCCATCCCGGTTCAATTATGATGCGACAAATAATTGAAAATTCATGTGGACATACCCTGAAGTGTAAACAAAATACCACAATCCCATGATTTCTTATGTGCTGCATGTTTCAAGGGAAAGTTAATTATTCGCCCCTCACCAAGCAAAGTAGAAAGTGAGTCTCTCACATTTATAGAACTGATATAGGGAGATATTTGTGGGCCAATACACCCACCATGCGGACCATTTAGGTACTATATGGTTTTAATTGATGTATCAACTAAATGGTCGCATGTTTGCTTATTATCTTCTCGCAACCTGGCGTTTGCGAGATTACTTGCTCAATTGATTAGATTAAGAGCACATTACCTTGATTATCCTATTAAGAAAATACGTCTTGATAATACTGGTGAATTTACATCACAAGCTTTTAATGAATATTGTATGTCCCTTGGAATTGATGTTGAACATCCTATAAGTTATGTTCATACGTAAAATGGACTTGCAGAATTATTGGTTAAAAAGTTGCAAATATTTTTGTAAGACATTTACTTATGAAATCTAATCTACCAATTTCTGCTTGGGGTCATACCATTTTGCATGCAGCAATGTTAATTCGCGTTAGGCCAACAAGTTATTTAAAGGTTTTCCCCTTACAAATGGTTTTTGATTAGGAACCTAATATTTCCCATATAAGAATTTTTGGGTGTGCGGTATATGTGCCTGTAGCACTGCCACAACGCACCAAGATGGGCCCTCAAAGAAAGATGAGAATATATGTTGGGTATGAATCACCATCAATTATAAAATGTTTAGAACCATCCACATGAGATTTATTTACGTCACGATTTGCCAATTGTCATTTTGATGAATCATTTTTTTCCAATATTAGGGGGAGAAAACAAACAGCTGGGTAAAGAAATTAGTTGGAATGAATTATCATTGGCTCATTTTGTTCCTCGTACAAAACAGTGTGAACTGGAAGTTCAACAGATAATTCATTTACAGAATTTAGCTAATCAAATGCTAGAAGCATTTACTAACCCAAAGAAAGTGACAAAGTCACATGTCTCAGATGCTAATGCTCTTATTAAAATTGATGTCCCTGAAGGACAACCTGCTATGAATGAATCTAAAACACGCCTGAAGCGTGGCAAGCCCATCGGTTCCAAAGATTAAAATCCTCAAAAAAGAAAAGGAGCAAAGAATATAGATGGTCAAGTCGAGGATAATGAAGAAAAATTAGTAGTTCCAGAAGAGCCATCTCCTGAAGAGATATTATCTTCAGAAGAGAATGTTGTAGTCACAGAAGAGACCCAGATACCTGACGTATGTGAAAATAATGAGATCTCAATAAATTATGTTATGAATGGAATCCGATGGGATAGAAATGAAGTCAATGTTGATGATATCTTTACTTATCATATAGCATATGATGTAATGAATGATAATGAGGATCATAAGCCAAAATCCATTAGTGAAAGCCAACAAAGAAAAGATTGGCCCCTATGGAAAGATGCCATTAATGCAGAATTAAAATTATTGGCCAAACAAAAAGTATTTGGACCTGTAGTCCTTACACCTGAAGATGTAAAACCAGTTGGATGCAAATGGATTTTTGTGCGAAAAAGAAATGAAAAGGGCAAAATAACTAGATATAAGGCACGTCTAGTAGCCTAAGGTTTTACACAAAGACTTGGTATTGATTTTGAAGAAACGTATTCACTAGTAGTGGATGCGACTACTTTTCGTTATTTAATCAGTCTAGCAGTAGATGCAGGACTTAATTTACATGTAATGGATGTTGTGACTGCCTATTTATATGGATCACTTGATAGTGATATTTATATAAAAGTCCCTGAAGGACTTAAGATGCCAGAAGCATCCAATTCAAGTTTTCGAGAACAATACTCAGTTAAGTTAAATAAGTCCCTGTATGGCCTGAAGCAATCAGGGCGCATGTGGTATAATCATCTTAATGAATATTTGTTGAAAGAAGGATACAAAAATGATCCGATATGCCCATGCATCTTTATGAAAAGATCTAATAGTGAATTTGCTATAATTGTTGTTTATGTTGATGATATCAACATCATTGGAACTCCTGAAGAGCTTCAAAAGGTAATTAATTGTTTGAAGAAAGAATTTGAGATGAAGGACTTGGGAAGAACAAAATTTTGTCTTGGATTACAGATCGAGTACTTCAAGAAAGGGATCTTTGTATATCAAGAAACTTATACAAAGAAGGTCCTAGAGCGATTTTACATGGATAAATTTCATCCATTATGTACACCAATGGTTGTAAGATCTTTGAAGGTGGATAAAGACCCATTCCGACCTCGAGAAATTAGTGAAGAAGGTGATGAAGAACTACTTGATCTAGAAGTACCATATCTTAGTGCTATTGGAGCACTAATGTATCTTGCTAATCACACACGTCCTGATATATCATTTGCTGCTAATTTATTAGCAAGATATAATTCTTCACCAACACGAAGGCATTGTAATGGAATAAAACACATTCTTCGTTATCTCAGAGGTACTACAGACATAGGGTTATACTACTCAAATGTATCCAAGCATGAACTGGTTGGTTATGCAGATGCCGGATTTTTGTCTGATCCACATGATGGTAAATCACAAACGGGCTATCTATTTACATGTGGAGGTACGTCTATTTCATAGCGATCTATGAAACAGACTGTATCAGCCACATCATCTAATCATGTAGAAATTCTAGCAATACATGAAGCAAGTCGAGAATGTATGTGGTTAAGGTCAGTGATACATCATATACGTATAACTTGTCATTTATCTTCCGGTAAAATGATCCCAACAATCCTATATGAGGATAATGCTGCATGTATCGCTCAATTTAAAGAAGGCTATATCAAAGGCGATAGAACAAAGCATATTTCACCAACATTCTTCTTCACTCGTGACCTTCAAAATGATGGTGAAATAGATATCCAGCAAATCAGTTCAAGTGAAAATCTAGCAGATTTATTCACCAAGTCACTCCCAGGTACAATCTTTGAAAAACTTGTTCATGATATTGGTCTTCGGAGATTCAAAGATTTCAACTGATATTGTCAAGAGGGGGAGTCGATACACGCTGTACTCTTTTCCCCTTATAGGTTTTGTCCCATTGGTTTTTCCTGAAAAGGTTTTTGTTAGATGTGAATAGTTTTGATGATGTCAAATATAGATGTTAAATATGAGCAAAAAGTTTGTATGATATAATTATCTTCTACATTGACTAACTACTATATTTAATGTTGCATATTTTGTAGATTAGTCATAAACCCGATTGTGGGTTGATGTTATAATGCCTCATATGTGGAGAATGATCATCAAGAAGAAAATCAAGAGACAAGGGATTGAAGAAAGAAGGCATTGCAAGAACTAATAGGAATATCAAGCAAAGATTGAAGATATTCAAGAAGATATCTAGTTGGTTTATGAAGAATGATCATCAAGTGGCAAAACAAGAAGAAAGAGATTAAAGAAAGAAGAAGAAAGAGATTAAAGAAAGAAGAACTTGCAAGATAATATGAGAATATCAAGATCCAAGCTACTAGAAGTGATACCGGAGGTTTCTATGATCATACGGAAGTTGGAATGGGTCAATACGAAGCTAAAATGATGTATACGGAAGCTATGGTACCTTTGGTGATGATTACCCGAGTAATCACTCGCGTAATATGGCATTGTCTGATTTTGGAGGTGTTTACTCGAGGCCTTACTCGAGTAATCTGCCGGGTTATTTGATGAATCACTCGAGGCGGCACTTGAAGTAATGGACACTCTGTTTTTCGCGCGGCAGAATAGAGGTTCGGTATTTTGGGCATATCTCTCTAAACACATATCGGATAGAACTGAAACCGGTGACATATGAAACTAGACTTCCAACACAAACTTTTGACACCAAGATCACATTCAAAGGAGTTCAGATGAGGGAGATATGATCTGTTGAAGTTGACACATGAATCACCGTCATATTCCAGGACAGCTTTGGTATTTTGGACATAACTCTCAAAATACATATCGGATTAAGACGAAACCGGTGCCATATGAAAGAAGACACACAGAGCTTTTCATGGATAGGTAATTTGACATATTTGAGGTTATATTCTAATAGCTATGCCATCTGGAAGTTGCTGCTCGTGATTTCAGGATTGTCTAAGAACAGTAGTACTCTTTGGATCATAACTTTCTGTATACAACGAGTTTGGAGTTGATTCTTGTTGCATTGGAATGTAGATAATGAGGGCTTTCCGATGATATATAATTTATCATGTTTCGAGTCAAAATCAAGAATTCACTTGAAGGCACTACTCGAGTAACTGATTGATAACAAAAGACTTTACTCGAGTAGGTACTCGAGTAATCAGAATAAAAACTTCCAATTGCTCTCGGCCTGCCAACGTTACTCGAGTAAGTACTCGAGTAACCATGTAGATCACTTGCAGTTGCTCTCGGCATTTTCAATCCTGCCAATGTTACTCGAGGAGCTACTCGAGTAACTCACTGTGGTAAGCAAAAATTTGAAGTTCATCAAAGTTTTCTCGATGATACTCGAGTATGTACTCGAGTAAACTTTAATGAATACTCGAGTAGCTACTGGAATAAAGTACTGTGCTAGCAAAACTTGAAGAGTTATTTAGACGAGAACTTCAAGTTCCTACCTGAACTTCAAGTCGAACTTCAAGTTACTACCGGAACTTCAAGTCGAACTTCAAGTTACTACCTGAACTTCAAGTCGAACTTCAAGTTACTACCCAAACTTCCAATCGAACTTCAAGTTACTACCTCAACTTCAAGTCGAACTTCAAGTTACTACCTGAACTTCAAGTCGAACTTCAAGTTACTACCCGAGTACGCAGAGTTATTTAGAAGAGAACTTCAAGTTACTACCCGAGTAAGTTATGCAGAAAATGAAAGGCCACTCGAGTAACCTGTGAAGAAACTTGATGTTTACTCGAGTGAGCACTCGAGTAATGCTTCCCAGGAAAACAGAGCAACGTCCTGAAGATTCTGGAAATCAATGGAATGATCATATAACTCATTCTTATTGCTTCTAATCACTCTAACACTTCATTATATTAATGTTTAATTTATTTCTCCAGGAATACAATGAAGATATGATGTGAAGAGTCAAAAGGTGAATTTACGGAAGCGGAGCGTCAACGTTCACAACGGCTAGTTTTCAAAATCGAAGAACAGTCAAACAAAGCTACGCCACTCTAACGGACAGGTTGAAATACTTCCAACGGCTATCTCAACTCATCTATAAATATGGGAACATTCAACGAAGAGCTACACCAACGAGAACACTACACTGAGAAACATGCAAAGATCATGAATCATCTACTCCAACCCAACTACTCTCTGTTCTTATCCATTTTCTATATCATGTATATTTGAGAGAGAGATTATTTTCATTGTGCTTCAGTATTCATCTATTCACTTCTGAGAGAGAAGATTGACTGTAATCTTTCATCATCAAAGTTGTATCCTTACGGGGTGTGTAAGGAGAGCAACTTGGTTGTAATCTTACGGTGTGTAAGGGGGAGTAATCTCAGTGCGAGAATTGTAAAGGCTTCACAAGTGCCCGGATCAAACTTGTGAGATTGTAGTGGTTCTCAAGTACCCGGTTAAACTTGAGGAAGATAGTGGATTGAAAATCTCAGGAGGAACCTGGGGACTGGACATAGGTCATCGTGGATTGGGCCGAACCAGGATAAATTACAGTTTGCATATTCTCTTCCCTAAGCTCTTATACTTCTAGCATATATCATTTAAATATCTAACTGTGATTTATGATTCATTACTTTCATATTTATTGCTTCCTCTAAGATGTGAAAAGATTTTCAAAGTTCTTAAGTTTTTATCTTACACCCAATTCACCCCTCCTTTGGGTGTCAGCCGGTTCTAACAGTTTTTAATAAGCAGTACTCGACGGTGTATCAATGAATGATATACTCTTTTCTTTGGCTAGGTTTTTATCCCACTGGGTTTTTCCTAGTTAAAGTTTTTAATGAGACACATTCATAATAGACATCCAAGGGGGAGTGTTATGAATATTAAATATGTGGATGTCCATTGACTCATATTACTCTTCTAGTCAACTTGACATAAAGAAGAAAAGAAGACATGACACAAAGCAAAAACAAAAGAAGACAAGGACATAAAGAAGATATAAAGTAACCATGGTCATGTAACCAGGGTTAAAGATAACCATGGTCATGCAATCAGGGTTAGATTTCTGACTCTATATAAAGGCTTGTAATCGATTGTTTCAGTTGAACTGAATGAGAACTTCTCTCTAGAAATTCTATCAATTTTCTCTCTGAATCCTATCAATCTTCTCTCTTATCACATATACTTTTATAACAGAATGAACATTTAAAAAAAATAAAATGCTATATAAGTTGTGTTTCTTTTTTTAAAAAAAGGGAAAATCTCAGAAAAAGATCTTCAAAAGTTGAAAAGTTAAAATAAGTGATTTTTTTTTTATTAAAATTAGTTGTGAATTGCTAATACTAAAATATTGTAGGAAAATTTGGGATTTTGATATTTTAGAAATATTTTTCAGAAAATTTTGCTTAAAAAATTCATTTTCTTAAATTTTGTTGATTATAGATTCCATGTTTCAAATTGACGAGGAAAAATGATTTTATGGGGGTAGGCAGGTAGCAATGAAATGAGGACCATAACGAGGATTTATTATTATTATTATTATTATTATTATTATTATTATTATTATTATTATTATTATTATTATTATTATTATTATTTGCCAACGAGGATCTATTGATTACTAACTTATTAAACTACTGTTTTTTTTTCAGTATTTACAAATTAATTATATGGTTAAAATATTATGCACATTGTCAATATTGATTTTTTTTTTAAATTGATACTGATATAATTAAGATAACCATACAAAAGAGGAACTTGGGTGGCATAAAATTTAGACGTTTTGCATTATTTATTAAGTATAAGTTTCTTATCTTGATTTATATCAATTATTAATCAGAAAAAAATAAAATTTTAATTTTTTTATATAATATATTTTAAAAACATTCTTGATTTCTAAAAATTTTTAAAAGGAAAAATGACATAAAAATACCATTTGAATTATTACAAAAACTCTAAAATGTCTACTAAATTAGCAAAAATACAAATAAGTAATCTAATATGAAATATGAGATTTTAAAATTTAGGTGTTGACAATTTGAGTATATGAATTAGCAACTTGGGTATAAATATTGACAATTTAAATTCCCCAAGTTATCACTATGTATACCTAAATTGCTAATTACTTTTTTGAAATTATCATTGCCCATATTCAAATTGTTAACCCCCAAACTTCAAAATCTCATATTCTTGTTAGATTATCTATTTATCATTTTACTAATTTAGTAAACATTTTAGAGTTTTTGTAATTCAAATGGTATATTTTTTGGGTCATTTTTTCCTTTTAAAGGGACAATTTGAAACGTTAAAATATTGTGAAGGAGTAAGAAAAAAGAGCTGGGGCGGTAACCAATAAATAAATAAATATGAATTGTTCTTTTTTTTTTCAAATTTTTTTATAAAAAATATTTAAAAGAATAAAATTTAGATAGGAAAAAAGGGGAAAAAAAATATCCCTTGAACTTTAAAATATATCCTAAATTAGTCTTATTACCTACAAGAGTACAGATATCAACTATAAAAGTAAATACCTATACATGAGTATAGATATTAGTGATTTAATTTTTTATTAAAATGAGTTGTCAATTATTATATTCTTGTAGTTATTAATACTTAAATTCTTGTATGCAATAAGATTGATTTGAAATTTTAAAGTTCAAGTGATATTTTTTTTATCTCTTTTCAATTTATATATATAGTAAGAAAAAAGAGTTAGGGGCGGTAACCAAAAAATAAATAAATCTGAAGTGTTCTTTTTTTTTTTTAAATAATTTTTAAAAAATATAAAAATAACAAAATTTAGATACATTTACGGGTATCTTTCCGGTCAAATTCCCCGATCATATTTTTTCATCATATGTAATTTTTATTATTAATAATAGTTTAACAGAATTTTAAAATTTTATCAGTGTGAAATTAAGAAAAGTCCACATGGCAAGATTTGATAGGGGAATTGGATCTAATGATCTAAGTTTCCACTTAAAAAAGCGACATAAAAGTTAACCAAAAAAAAAAAAAAAAAAAAGCGAATTTTATTATGGATGTCTGAATCAAAATATAAACTCTTACTTTATAACAAGCAGACAATAACCACAAGCACATTTATTCTAAGCCCCCATGAAATAGGGTAGCAACAACAACATGCAACACAACAAAAGAGGCTAATTAAAATCACACCAACAACACGAATATATTGAAAACCACCATGACAATTTCTTCAAAAGCTCGGTATATCCCCAGCCGGCCGGGCAGCCTCGTGTTTCTTACCGTAAAATCTGAACATCTCCGGCGTTGGTGTCGACAGCTTCCTCCTTGTATCCATGGCAGCAAACATATCGGACCAACTCAATATCCATTGGACGACCACACATGCAATAAATTGGAGAGTAAATATCACTCACATGGTATTTCACGTCCAAGCGAAGACAATTTGCATGATGAGGAAGCTTCGAGAACACATTCTCATAATGCTTCGCAAACGACACATCAAACCCAGGATCGATCTCTATATTGTGTTTCCACTCATCAAACTCTTTAAGCGTCTGATAAAATGTGTCACCACGACAAAGAAGTTTAACGTTAGCTCCTTTGCTCAGAAGAACCCAGCCGGCTGGCTCTTGCCGGAGTCCGAGTAAGGCCTTGACTTCTTCGAACGAAGGGTCCTTGGTCGTCTTCCTCCTCATGCTGTCGAATAAGTTCTCGACGTAAGCCCAGAAGCTGTTCACAATTCTCAGCTCATCTTTGCCCTTTCCATGGTGGTAGTAGTTTATGACCACGTCTGATCTTTTCGTTACCTCGTCCCTTTTCACCTTCTCCAATACCTCCGGCATGTTCAGCAGCCACCGGTCGTCGCAGTATTCCGTGTCGGTGCGGCCATAGATGATGATGTAAGCTTCGTCCTTGATCTGATCAATTCAAGGGTTTCTCTATGTTATATTGTGTGTGTGTAATATATGCGTAAGAAATAACATTAGTTCACCACCCTTGTTTTTTTTCAGCATTGCCTTTTATAAATACTCGTAATTAGATTATTTTGTTGTACCTTCTCAAGACATTTCTGGTTTTAAAAAAAGACATTAATTTGCACATAAAATTCCCTAAATGACCTTATAAATTAAAATATAATACTTTACAAAAATAGCCTTATATACAATATTCCTTCCTTTTCATCAAATATAAATTATTGAATTATGTAGATACAAAGTAAGTTGATTCATTAAAGACATTAAATATGTAAAAATGCAACTTATTTTCTAAAAACTCTCTTATTTATATCTAGAGATCAATGAATGTGAGAGAGAATTAATGAGCAAATATTTAATAAGTGCAGTAGGATCAGACTAATCAATAATTAATGAAAGCAAAAATTAAAAATAATACGGAAAACTTCAGATAGGTGTGAATCTCTTATAAATAGAAACAAGTCATCCCTAAAATAAATATTAAATAGGACTAGATGGATTATATAATTTGAAACGCAGAAGACGTACGTACAGTAATAAGTTGCCTGCTTATTTTGTTAATCATGCTCTTTTCTACTCTCGCTCTCTATATATACATTATTGCTACACATATATAGATACACTAGTACACACAGATGTTTTATCTGAGAAGATCTAAGTAACTAAGTAGGAATTAATTAGGGCATTTAAAGTCATGGGAAATTAATAATGATCTGTGTAAATACTTACCCAATGCTGAATATTAGGATTGAGTCTCTTCATTTCAGTCCAAAACCAGTTCCACTTCATGTTAAGATGCAAGTCATCATCTTTACCCCAAGGGAAAGCAGGATCACCCCAAGCAAACAGCATGTGAAGAGCATTCTCATTTGTTAGCCGACCTTGAGGATTAAACACTGGAACCATTGGCTTATTCTGGTACCTAAGCCTGTCCCTTATCAGCTTCTTGCATATTGGTGGAATAATCGTGTACTCCACCACGTACCACTCCATTTGTTTCTTTAACTCCTCAAACTGTTTCCTGTCTGTGATATTACTACTTTCTCCTCCTTGGCTGTGTTGTTCGTCCACTATTGGGGCCCACAGGATCTTGAAGTCTTCTTTTCTGAACCCTTTTACTTCTTTTGGGTCTTTCTTTAGTCCTTCGTAGATTGATTTTAACAGACGTGTTTCGTCTGCTATGCTGTATAGTCCAGACAGGAATACGAGGACGTGCTTTTGCCAGAACACATCAATGCTCACCTGAGTTGTGTGCAAAACGCAGGTCATACAAATATATATATATATATATATATATATATATATATATATAACCTAATGATTAGCTAGTTACTTTAGTTTTTGAAAGTGTCTAGGGTAAAATGTGTGGTTTTGCTATGAATTTTTTTTGCTTTTTTTTTTTTGAGAATCACTATAAGGCTTTAACCAAGAATCTAATCAATAAAAAGTCTCAATTAAAAATGAACGCAACATAATTTGGGGTCAAATGAGTAATTTTTTCATGATTTTAGTTCAAATATGTAAAAAAGGAGAATCACTATAAGGTTCTTTACCCTATGCTTGGATAGATAGAAAATTAGGGGGAAAGGAATACTAAAAGGGAAAATTCCCACAAAATAGTAATTTTTTTTTTTTTTTTTTTTTATCATTTTGGGAATTTTTTTCCTAGTATTTCCTCCCCTCCCATTTCCTCTTCATTTTTCTTTCTGTCCAAACATACCCTTAAGGAAGTAATCTAATCACCCAAAAGTTCCAATAATAAGTGATGAAACAACATGAACCTTTTGTCATTTTTTTGTATATGAACTTGTCATTACATGCTATTCAATCACTTGTTATGAAACTTTTTGATTATTAAATTCTTTCCGTAAGCCTTACCATGATTATCCCTATTCAAAATTAAGTTATGCCTACTTCAATTCCTGTCATAGCCACTCTCAAGTCTTGCATTGTGGAACATCTTTATGTATGGCAATCAACACCATGGAATTGGATTCTCTCTAGATTGGCATGAAGTTAGTTGAAGAGCAAAGAGAAAAGGAGAGGGGCTTGTGTAGCCCACTTAACATGCGGGACCTACCAAAGCTTTTCTCTTTTTCTCTTTTTCTCTTTTTCTCTCTACATATAGATTCTTTTATATTTGGGATAAAATCACTTCTTGTCACTCTAGGACAATGCCAATTGAGGTGTACAATGATTGATACTAAGATGATGTAAGTGGTGTCAGGGTTTTTAGTGGAAGTAGCCACTTTGGATCCGCTTAAAATAATCAATTTTACACTTTACAACACAATATTGTTATCAAGCATATATTTACCTCATAAAGTGTAAAATCGATTCTTCACAAACAGAGAGTTGTATGATAGGCAAATATTCAGTTCGGGGGACTGACTCGCTTGTGGTAAATTTGGGAGTGCCTTCCCTATTCACTTTTTTATTTTATAATGCAAAAATGAATGCTTGAATAGTTGCATACAAACCATTGAGCCAGTGGAGCCATGATAAACATGTGGGTCCTTCAAATCTTTGGGGAAAAGCAAGCACTTCAAAACTTGTACAATTTCAGTGGGAGTTTGAAACGCCACCCTGTAGCGTCCAATGTATTCATCTATGAGTGCTGCAATATAATACAAACGGAAAAAAATATATATAAGCCCTAAAATAGAGAAAAATTTGAAATTAATTAACCTAATAATAGACCATCGATCATCAATGTAATCACCTTTCTCATTGTCTATCTTTGCCAAATAATCCTTTAACTTGATGAGAACCGTTGCAATCTTGCTGCTAATATTGGATAATGCATATCCACTCGACCTGAAAAAAGAACAGTTTATAATTTGCAGTATAAAATACGATGATCATCATTAAAAACACTAACATAAAAGCAACAATTTGAAGATTTGTTTATGCCTCTAAAACTTGCTTTTTGATTGTTTGACCAGAAAAGTTGTTTCCCGAGCAAAATTAGTTAGGTATATGTAGGGTTAAGATGCAAGTTTATTCCAAAAGTTTTAGTATAGGAGTAGTGGGCATCTGAAAGTTTTTTTTAAGATCAATATTACCCCAAATGTATTAAAAAATGAGCAAAATTGATTTCATTGTCAAAAAACTAATGTTAACAATTAAAAAATTAATATTTTTAAAGGCCAAAGGCAGCATTGCTCCTCTTTTTTTTCACACTTGTGACATACTAATATCATTCCTATAAAAACTTCTGAGCAAAATGTTGAACCTTAGCCCTGTATGTTAGTGTGTGTGTAAAGTTGCTGAGAACTTACGAGTAACCCAGGAGTATATCAATATAACTTGTGCAAATAACAATGGTGAGGATGATCCAGTACACGAAGATAGGAAATTCCTGAATGGCTTTCTCCAACGTTGGGATGTCATCCTTCACGTCATAGCCTTGCTTTGACATTCTCTCCAATGTAACCAGACAATCGACGGAGAGGAACACGGTCTTGACGACAAGGTTGTAGTCGAAAATGTCCCTTCTGTTCCTCTCAAAGGCTTGAACATGGTTCAACACAGCCAGTGATTTTCCCAGGTTGTCTTCTTTGGGAACCTGAAAAAGGTGCCAGAAATTCCCATATTCTAAAGCAAATGCTGCTAAAGCTGTCACTGCTTTCGCACACCACGAATATGCGTCGAGGTCTTTCAGAATCGCCATTGTTGTTTCATGTGCATATGCATGGTGCTCATCGTGTCGTGTTTCCATCATCTGTCATCACCATTTCATGACCGTAAGATGTCAGAATGTTTTTCATTTTATCTAGAAGCTAAATGATCTAAAGAATAAAAAGAAAATATATGGGACAGTATAAAGAACATTAAAGGCCCCAAACTTCCAAATGCTTTATAACTTCTTAATAATTTGATGCTTGATTATGACTTTTTGCCCTTTTACTTTTCAATTTGCTTTAGATATGTGAGAATTACAAGAGAGAAAGGAATAACTATGCCTCTGTCTCTTATCCTAATTGCAGGAACCGGATAATTATTTACAAATATTAAAACAATTAGTTTAGTTATTTCTAACAAATATATGCTGGTTTGTCTTAAAATATCCCTTTAATCATTATCCTCATTGATGAAAAGCTCATTTAACATATGCAATCGAGATGAAATTTTTTTTATAAATTTGAGAGACAAAATGAATTAAAGTTTTTGAATTTAGGATCTAAGTAAACCCCCAACTAGCTTATATGTACATTCAGGGAAGGAGAGTATGTTATCTAAAGGAAAGTACGTAGAAACTAAATACACAAGGTAATTAAACCTAAGACAAGCAAATTTGAGTAATAACCTGACAAGCAATATGCTTGAGTAGGTGTGTCGGTGGCTCAAAACTGGCCAGGTAAGCCTTGTCCTTCCTCTCTTGTGCATCATACTGTATGTAAACAATTAATAAACACATCATATATTGATTACGCTAAATCCCAATACACAGAGAGAGAGAGAGAGAGAGAGAGAGAGAGAGAGAGGAGGAGGAGGAGATGATGATGATGAAGGATACACACACACACCTTAATGCTTGGATCGGCAAGACCAATGGAAGGACCCATGATGTCAGCGACAACACTGAAAAGAGCCTCGACATTGAAGGTTTCACCAGGCTTGTTCACGACATAGCAATCATAAACTAAATCCAACACCTGGTTATCCAACTGGGTCAAAGGTCTCAGCGATGGCTTCTGCGAGTACTCCGACATGATGATGATTCTTCGTTAGCTGCTAGCTCGATATTGATCGATAATCTCTCCTTATTAAGGAAGCAAATTAATGATATCTTGTGGGTGTTATTAGCCTGCCATGCCTTGTAATATTTATAGGCTTCATGAGATCAAAAGAGAGTATATAAGCCGCTTTGGCAAAATAGTTAATTAATACTGCCTCTTATATTTTCTATAAGAGTTGAAATTTAATTTGTCTCAGTCCTTTTTATAAGATCCCACTTAGAGTTGTTTGAATATTTAATGCGTTTTCACCATTTTTGCTCCTAATTAATTCTATTATCTCCCATCATCGTTTTCAATCCCATGCTATATTCTTTTTATAATTTCTTTCATTACTATTTTATTTTTCTCTTACTTACCTCCTTATAAATGAGGAAGGCTTGGAAAAAATAGTTCACTTCTTACAAATTTAGTATTTTAATTAATTTTAATTATTTTCTTAAACCGCATAATTCGGTGGTTATTAGGCTCTTATAAAAAGTATCGGAGGGAGTACTTATTATTGCATATTGATAGCTTGTCAGCTAGCCTTTCATCATGATTGCCTGTATTCTATGTGGAAAATGAAATCTTAATTGATGTTTTTCTTGATTTGTCTATATTCTTGGTTAACCTTTGTTTATGAAGCTTAATAGTTAGTTAATTATTGATGTTAAGCTTGGAATTATAGCTCAAGAGACTGTAATTGATCTCTTTCTTGATTTGTACGTCCGCTGTTGTTCTTTAGAGGTTTCTAACTTTTGCTTTTTGCCGAGTCTTATCTGCTTGTGTTCAAACGTAACCCTTCAAGAAAAGAATAAGAGATTAAACATATACACTAGATACTGAAGGGAAAGGGAAAGGGAAGCAGAATATTATAAGGTTAACTTTTTTTTTTTATTTTTTATTTAAAGGGTCATGCACCATTGGTGTGTGGTTATAAGGGGATCAAACTCACAATCTACTACTTACGAGAAAAGTTTCCATGCTATTAGGCTACAAAATCATTAGCAAATTATAAGATAATTGTGAAACACCGTAGATAATTTGTGATTCCTTTGTAATTCATTGTATGTGTGTGTGACTCTGTGTGTATGTGTGTTGTTGTCAAACTCAATCACAAGTGGATTCATTGAGTTTATCATTTTTGTTTTTCTATTTTACAAAATCGTGTCAACTCACTCTTAAACTCGTATTTGCAAGCTAAAAATTCGGTTGAGCTCAATGAGTTCACAAGCTAAAAATCTTGTTTTTGTGTTCATTATTTACAAAATCATGTCAGTTTACTCTTAAACCTATGTTAGTTTTTGGATTTGATGATCTTTAGCATTTTTATATATGAACTTTATAGAATTTCTTTGTTGAGTATGATAAATTATGAATGTTGATGGATTTTATTTTAATTATCAGGATTTGAAATATATTTAAACCAAATTGTTGACACTTTTTTCATTTTAATTATTCAATTAATCATATACTTTTAATACATATTTATTAATAAAAGTAAATCCTTATAAGTTTATGATTTAAGTTTATGATAAAATTGAATTTATGTTCTTATCATGAGTTTGTTAATGTGTGTATCTCTTTTTGTACCGTATAACATAATGGTACAAAAGAACACGTAACTTTCAACCAAATCTAATAATTAATACAAATCACTTTGAAGGCTAGCTAGGATATGGTCTTGTTCTAATGACTCAGTTTGAATTGTTTAATAGGAGAATCACGGTAAGATACTAAACGATTGAATTCATGATAGTTAGGTCCTCAACAAATTGTTCAAAAAAAATGAGTTAGACAATTGCAAATCGAGAATCTTAACTGTAGATGAAGCGTTTTAAGTTAAGATACATGTTTGGGGCTAATTGTCATTAATTATTCGTTCTTTTAGGACGTAAAATTTTATTCTTGCTTTTTTAATTAGTTTTATATTTTTAGCTGACACTAAAAAGCAATCTCTTGTCTACAATAAATTAAAGTGAAAGAAAGACTAAAGAGACATGATTAACGTGAAGATGTTGGGTTAGGGGAACAGTATGATAATTTCGGAACAGGTTTCTTTACATTGTTTAATATGCAGAATAATAAATGCAAGTAAAAAAGAAAACAAATTAATAAAAAAAATTCAATAAACATAAAAAACAGTAATAGAACAAAATAGTCTCAAGTAATGTTAATAAAAATATCATAAATATTTTTGTACAAAAAATTAAAAATTTTGTCTAAGGTAGAACGGGATTTTCTTTTAGTCAGTGCTATGTAACTTGTATAATTTCCTAATGCCACCACTAGAGAAATTTCACAAATAAAAGAAATTTTCTTTCTTACACATGTTGAAACTAAAAAAAAAAAATATTTTGAATGGATTTTCAAAATTTGGTGCAAAGAAATTAATTAATATACTTATGTTTTTCTTCATCATCAACATCATATCAACATCATCACACACAATTGCAGTTTAAGCATATTATCAGATCAGCACATACATATCTAATTTTGTGAGAGATTTTAGGGTAAACATTATATAATTGAAAGAGTTTGGAAGAAGCCACAACTAAAAAGACAAGAAGTTAAAGCAAATTTAGATGGACTGAGTTGTATATGGACTCTTGTCACTTACGTAAGCGATTGTGATTTTTTTTTTTTTTTAACAGAAAGTAAGCGATTGTGATTGAAACCTAGCTTTTATATATACTTTTTGCTGTCGGTGGAGTTCTTATAATTGATAAAAAAAATAACAATTAAGAATGAAACAATAAGCATAAGATCAATGAAACAATAAGAATAAGATCACCTTAACAATAGGTTATTTTACTTGATGTGATTTTCTTTTTGGCATCTTTTGGGTACTTAAAAAAATAGGATAAAATACATTAACCTCCGTTCATTTTTGCTTAACTTATAGAAAACCTCCTCTGATTATATTTTTAAAACCTATAAAACTTTAATTATAAAATCGTTAAAAATATTCTGCTAAAATCTCAATTTAATTTTTGTTAATTAAATTTTGTATGAAAATATAAAATTAATTGATTTTCCCACATAATCTAATTTTGCAATAAATTCCCCCCGTTTAAAGAATTTCAAATAATTAATCGAGTATGTTGATATTTAAATAAAGGTTTTAAAAAAATTGTATTAAAATAAATTAATATAATTTACAATAAAATAAACATAAATTATATTGACAAAATTTTCTCATTATATGAAACTCTTGATTCAATGATTTTTGGGTTAAGGGGCAAAAATACCCATAAAATTTTTTCAAAAGTATATCCACCATTATAAACTTTTTTTGGGTGCAAAAGTAACCATGAACTTTCAAAAGGGGGGCAAAAGTGACACTTTAGTTAAAACTAAATAACGGCCGTTAACTCCAGTACAAATACCAAAATACACCTATTGAAAAAAAATGTTATAGTGGTGGATGCACTTTTGAAAAAAATTTATGGGTATTTTTGCCCCTTAACCCTTTTTTAGATAGGGCTATTTTGGTACTTTTGCATTGGAGTTAACGGCCGTTAGTTAGTTTTAATGGAAGTGTTACTTTTGCCCCCCCTTTGAAAGTTCATGGTTACTTTTATACCGAAAAAAAGTTTATGGTGATGGATGCATTTTTTAGAAAAGTTTATGGGTATTTTTGTCCCTTAACCCATAATTTCTTTAAGATACCAATTGTTTGAAATATTATTATACTCACCCCAGTAATTAATATAAGACATATTTATCTAGTTTGATAAGATTAAGGAAGTTATCTAAGTTAGTTTATATGATATGTATTTTCTAAAATACCATAGTCATCTTTCTTAATTTCCTAATTTCCTCTCCACTTCTTGATTATTGTTAATGAAATATCAACATGGACAAATTAAAAAAATATTGACCAATCAACCCTTGATTTTAACATTAATTAGCCCCTGATTATGTGCTAGTCAAATATTTCCTATTCAATCTCTCATTATTACTGATTGTTATCTCGTCCTTATTGTAATTGATTGTAATTGCTGATTTCTTTCTACTTATTGAAGATCAGCCACTATATATTGTACCCATTTCTCTCAATAAGATATATGGGTGTGAATACAAATGCCTCTGAACCTCTTCATTGATAAATATAAAAAAATATTTTTTATTATTTGGGACCAAAATTAATTTCTCATTTATGTCTTATATTAGGGATAGGAGGGAGTAACTAACTTATTTACTAATTAAATATAATATTTTAATTATAATTAGTTCATCTCCAATTTAGCTACAATTAACTAAGCTAATAAACCCCACATCGGTACTTGCACATTCAATCATATAATTTGAAATTTCAGATTAAAGCAGTGGTCCTAGGTTATTTTGCAGAAAATAAATTCTTTGTCTAAAGAAAACGATTAAAATAATAAAAGCAAAAAATGGAAGTTGGATGTTAGAATGTAAAGTGGCATGCCGGCCAAAAAAAAAAAAGAATGTAAAGTGGCATATCTGATTTGATGTGTCTGCTAGTATACACCTTTTCCTCCAATTTCAGCATGGTTTGTCTTCATCGGGAAGCCGAAAGAAAGAAAGGGAAAGCCCATTAATGGCAACCTTTTTTAAAACATTTGATTTCAATTTATTAAAAAAAAAAAGTTAAAATACACACAATTTCTCTGAATATTGCGTCATGAACGAATAATCTCTTTTGTAATACCCTGAATTTTAGGATTGGAGGCTTGGGAATAAGCCTAAATTGAGTGGATGACTAAGCCCCAATTTAGTAGATGTCCTAAATCTATTCTCTAATGTTTCTTATATCTTTGGGGCATTAAAGAAAATAAAATGGTTAATTTTAAAGAAGGTGATTATGCTTATGGTGAAATAGCCTATGAGGTAGTGATCTTGTCATATGATTTTTAATGACTAAATGATGCGAAAAAATTATGAAATTTTACAGGGTGAAAGTAGACATCCTAAGCTTTAATTTGATAGGTCATATGACTCAATTAGAGCTATACAAAAAAAGATATGAATTTTTGAAGTCAGTACAGAAAAACTGTGAAGTTTCTGGAACAACATGCAAAGATTGAAATTATGAGAATTTTGTGATTCCATTCAACCAAATTCTATATTTTTCCTTAAAACTAGACTCAATAAGGGTTCTATAGGCTTTGGAATCACTCTAATTATATTTTTCTAGAATTAGTTATGATTTTTCAAAGTTTGGGCAGAAATTTGCCAGAATTTTGTAAAAATCCGAAAATTGGGAAAGTATCAAATAAATGAAATATGATGTTAGATATTAAAATAAAAGGTCATCATCTTCCTCCCAAGCTCATTTCTGGCGTGTTTCAGCAGCTAATAGAGAGAGAAAGCTTGAGAGAGCTTAGAGAGAGAAGGAGAAGAGAAGTCGCAAGGTAAGCCGATTTCTCCGACGATTTAACTCTTAACGCGTAGAACTCCGCTCCTAAGCTATTCTTCTATGTGATTCAAGGGTTGGAAGCTCAAATTTGCTTGTTGGAGTGAGCTACGGTTCAGCCTAGTTAAGGAAAATCAAGTGGGAGCTTAAGGTAACTTCCAAACTTTTGTATATTGACTATTCTGGCTGTTGTAGACAATTTAATCGATGAAATTTCGCCGGATTGCTATTGGTTTTAATTTTTGGAAATGGGTATGTGGGGCTGTTATGCTGCCCAAATTGGTACTAAATGGTAGTTGTAACGTAATGGAATAGTCAATAAAGTGGTTAGGAGTAGAAAGGAACGTGTTTACGAAGCCGAAACCGAAAAACCCCGATTTTCCCCTTAAAACCCATATATTTCGGCCAACATTGTAATGGGTCTTAGAGTTGAATTTTCAATGATTTGATGGTTCCATTGAGTTCAGGAGGGAAAATTAGGCGGGGTTACAGTTGGGCACTTTTTCGGAAAAGGCTGAGAAAGCATAATTACGGAAACGCCCCTAAAACCCTAAAAGTAGGGCTGCAAAGGGCAATTTCGTAATTTGATATTGAATTTGATAATTCCGAGTTTGGAAATGGATTCCTTGGGTGAAAAATGTAAGAATAGCCCATGTCAAAATTTCGAGAAAAGTACAGCCAGACCGGGTCCCCGGGGGCATTTTAGTAAATTTTCACAATAAACTTATATAACCCCCAGAAACACTATGGAAGTGTCTGAACGGTGCCTTTGGAATTGTAGGATCGAATATGGGGCCCGAGCTATTGGCACGCATTATGAGGCACACGTTTCGAGGCGGGAAAAGGTTAAGGTAGAAGACTTACCTTACTTGCATGTATTTGATATCTTTGCTTGTGTAGTGATGTATGTGATTGCTTTTACTTGATTGTGTAGAGCATATTTGAATAAATGAAGCTCTGTTTCTGTTCTGTTGTGGCCATAGTTTTGTTACATGAAATATTGAGTATGCAGAAATGTCATTATGAGGCATACATCTAGATAAAGCTAACATATCATACACATAGCATCAATCAGGCATGCATTATGGTATTTGTTTCCTACTAAGATTCTCTTGAATCTCACCCTCCCCTACCAACAATTTAGACAGGAGGTAATAGAAGATATGTAAACAACAATGCAGAGTACCATACGAGGGGATTACAGTAGTGGGACAAAGACGGGAAGAAGTCTTCGTTTTACTAGGATGAGTTTAGACACCCTAATAGCCTTGTGCGGCTACCTTAATCGTAAGTATCATGTATAAACCCCTATGGGGAATATATGTAATCATGCACATATTATCAGTATAGTTATGCTATTCCTCTGTTGCCTACCGAACCGCATATCGTTTTTGCAAATACTCTGATAAAGGTTGAAATTGAGATAAGGGCGTGACATCTTTAGCCTTTAAAACTTAAATACTCCTTTTATTCTTAATATAATATATACTTAGGGAGTTAGTTTTAGTTTTAAATATAAGATATATAATTTTTATATTTGTCAATTTTTTTTTTCTAATTTACTCATATTGATGTTCTCTCATCAATAATGAAGGAGAAGAGAGAATGAGAAAATAAAGGTGACTATAGTGTTTTAAAAAATATATGGCATACTATCTAACTTAACTAGCTTCTTTAATATAATCAAATTAGATAATTATATCTTATATTAAAGACTGGAGGAGTAATAAATTTATCTTATTAGCTTCAAGTTTAATTTCAACTGATAACCCCCAAACTATCAATTATACTCCCTTAGATTTTATTTTTGTGTGTGTATGATCCCCCTCAAACTTTGATTGGTATGTAAGATAACCTCTTAAACATTAAGCTATATGCCAAGAAATGATATACAAAATTGAATGTATGGTTATTATATATTTTTTTGGTAACCCTTTGGGTCATTTGGCGTTTGACACTTTTTCTGAATCCTATTATCGAGTATTTGAGCAACCGGTTATTCCGGATCAAAGCTTTCTGACTAGGTTGCCTCTCCTTAAAGCTCCTTTTGAATAAGGTGATATTCAAACTCGGTTTACCCATTTTGTAATCAAGCTAGTTCCCCACTAGACCAGTAAATCAAGTACCCTTGAGTTGTATGGTTATTAATTATATTGATAAATGTAAAAGTTTAGAAGGATCATTTTAAAGTTTCAAAAGTGAGAGATGTTACATGTAATAAATAGTTTAGAGTACTAGGTGTTACGCATAATTTTGCTTTATAAAAATGAATGGCATCCTAGTATTATGTCTAATTTATGTACTTCTACAAAATTCTTATTTATGCATTAAATTGTTCTAAAATTTGATAATTATATCCTTTAATTGATTAATTCGTATTTTAGGGTTCAATAAAGGAGAAATATCGGCATTCAGATCTAAAATGACAGAAAAGCTTGCATATATATGCTATTCTAACACCGATAGTACTTTGAGCATAACTATCTCATGAAACATAATTGATGTTATTAAAGATATGTTAGAAAAATAAACAAACAACTATGTAACTTTCATTTTAAATGGAGAGAAGATGATATTTTCGAATTCTAAATGGAAAAGAATTAGACTTTGATTATTTTGAAGCTATCAGGAGAATAACACAGAATATTATAGATAGAAGCCAAAGAGGTCACTCGTACTCATCCAATCACTTATTTACATACGTCAAAACGGCCTTTATAATATTTAGAATCCATAGAACCATTGTGTTTGGTTTGAGGGGAGGGTGGGGGGGGGGGGAGGGGAGGGGAGGAGATGGGGGTTAAATTATCTTTTTAGGTTAAAGGTATTTAAATTTTGAGCGGGAATTCAAAATTTAAAAGGAATGTGAGGGTAAATTTTAGGCGGGAAATCAAAATTTAAAAGAATGAGAGGGTAAATTTTAGGTTTCTCTTGTCCAAAATTGTAATTTAACAACCCTCCCCTCCCCTCCCTCCCCTCCCCTCCCCTCAAACCAAACACACCCTAAAAGTAGAGAGCAAGTTTACTAAAGAGTTTAAAAACTGGATTGTTTTTTCTTTTTCTGTACTATTTAATTTCTAGTGACTTGTATTCTTATGACACTACTAGAAAAAATGGTTATGAGACCGCCACATCTAGACCTCTCTAGGCAAAGATGATCTAAAACAAAAGTGATCAGTGACATTTTTGTAAATATATGTAAAACTTTACACTGGTTCCTAATAAGTAAAACATTTGTATATTTATTTTTCCTTATATGATAATTTTGTGGATGATATTTGAGCTTAATGTAATAAATTTGGGTGTAATTGATAAATAAATAATATTTTTGGAATAAATATTATTAATAATATAATATAGTATTTCTTTGCTTTTCTTTTGATAGCCACATACAACACCATGTTAAGGAGCAAAGGGAAAAAAGGAGACCTAAAAATAGACCCACATGATTGAAACAAGACAAGGATGTGAAGCTTAAAAAAAGACGAAAGCACTGTAGCGGATGGACGTTATTGGTGTGGATGAAAAACTGTAGCAATGCGCTTTTCACTGTAGTAACTGCGGTTTTTTTCATTGTAGCAGTCGTGTTTTTTGCCTATAAATAAAAGATCTTAGGCCAAGCATCAAGGAAGGAGGGGAGAGAAGTAGAGGTTTCCTTCTCTGATAGGGAGATATATTTTTTTTTTGAAAATATTGAATAAATTGTGTTATTTTTTAAATTTAATTTTATACAATGTATTCCTTTTTGCATGTCTCTATCTTGGAAGGCTTAGGTAAACCTTCTATCTGAACGTTATAGGTAGTTCTCCTTTATAGGTGCTATAGGTTGCCACCTACATGGAAGGTTTTACCTCTTACAAGGAAGGCTATATTTCTCAATTTTTCATGCATCTTTTGGTTATATATTTATGTTTTAAATTTTAATATTCAAATTTTATGCAGTATTTATGAAGTTTTCATTCAAGTTTTATGCAACATTTATGAAAATTTTAATTTATTTTGGTTTTATTTTTAATTTCATTATGAGCTAAATTTCTATTTTCCTAGGGTGATGACGTAGCTTACTAAGGATGGATGAAATCTTAATTTATTAAATCTAGTTTTAATTTTTCCTTCATGATTGAGTTTTAATTATTGTGCTTAATGCTTTTAATTGATTGACCATCTTTTGAAAGATTTAAATATGTATGTTGAGACCGGAAGGAGATGCAGGTGTGTAGATCCTATAATTAAAACCATGACTTGTATATGAAATAGGAATATATTTATATGAGTTGTGTAGTCTTACTGAGTTCCATAAATCTTAATGTATAATTAATTGCTTAAATTCATATAGGAATATATTGGATTAGCAATTAATTATAGAATTGCTTAACCTTGGAAGAGGCTAGTAATTAAATTAGGGAAACTCGACTATCAATCATATAGAACAAACTGGACTAGAATAGATAAGTGATTTAATCCAAAATTTGTTAACTGAAATTAGACCCTTAGGGCTTTTCTCATATTTGCTTTCATATTATTTGCACTCATATTTAATCATTTTATTTTGTTCTCTCAATCACCAACTGATCGATCGACTAAATAGAATTAAAATTACCCATTTTGGTACTTAGTAGTCAATCCTCATGGGAATGATACTCTACTCACTTTTGTATTACTTGATTATGATAGTGTACACTTGCACTATTTAATAGATAATTTAAACTCATAACAAGTTTTTGGCGCCGTTATCGGGGATTGTTGTCATTAATATCAATACAAAATAATTTTACTACTAATTTAGTCTTCATGTTAAAATTTAAAAAAAAAAATTTTAAAAATTTAAAAAATTTAAAAAATGGATTATTTACAACATTCATTTGGTTCAATCAGTGATAAATTGTTATATCTTGGTTCTTTTTTCGGAATGCATGTGGATGGAATGAGATAAGAAAATATAAATGTTGGTTGGATTGAAAATTCTTCTCCTTATAATTGTCTTTCTTGTACTTATTGTGAAGAGTGTCATTCTTATGAACATTGTATTAGATATGATTAGTTTTGATGATGTCAAATATAGATGTTAAATATTGAGAGTAAAAAGTTTATATAATGTATTTATCTCCTACATTGACTAACTACTGTGTTTAATGTAAAATATCCTGTAGATTAGTCAAGCAAAGAAAGAAGATATCAAGTTAGGTTGAAAAGATTCATGTGATTTAATATTGAGGATTATTCGAATAGTCAAATTGTTATTCGAATAGTAAAACTTGTTTTTGGTTAAGATCTATTCGAATAACTCTAAATTTATCCCAATAAACAAAGTATTATTTGAATAATGAATATGCTATTCGAATAGAAGAGAACTGTTAACAGTTGAAATTATTCGGATAAGCACATTAGTATTCGAATAGCCACTACTGGAAAAAACCCTTTTTAGACCGGTTTTGGCAGATAGGGTCTTAAAAATTTGCGCGGTGACAGTTTTATAATTATATTGAACTTCTTAGACCGGTTCTTAAAAAAATCGGTCTTAAAAAATTTATTTAGACCGGTTATAAATAAAACCGGTCTTAAAGTCTTAAAATTTTTATGAATTTAAAATGTTTTAATATTTAAGACCGATTTATACGTAAACCGGTCTTAAATGTTAACACATTTTAAATTCAAAATGCGTTAACGTTTTAAGACCGGTTTTGGTAAAAACCGGTCTTACATGTAACACATTTAAGACCGATTTTTACCAAAACCGGTCTTAAATGTGAAATTTTCATTTTTAAGACCCGTTTTTAATAAAAACTGGTCTTAAAGTTAAGATTTTTCACCTTTATTTTTCCTCCCGCACCCAGATCGCGAGCTCTGTGAACCCTTTCTTCTCTCTTTGCCATTTCTCTGTGAGCTCTGTCTGTGCTTGTTCTGAACTTGTCCATGGCGTCCCGTCCTTCATTTGCTCAACTCTCCTCCGTTATTATCGCTGCTGTTGCTGTGTTTGTCATTGTTGTTCTTTGATTATCGTCAGTCTTCTCCGCCGCCACCTCTAATCTCCTCAATGACCATTCTCCTCTGACTTGACTTCCCTTTGTCAGTACCGTGAATTTGAGGACTTTATTTAAACCTTAGTTGCGCCACCATGACTTTGGGTGGTAGCTCACTCCTTGGTCTTCATTAAGGTTAGTGTTTGATCTGTTATTTAGTTGTACGTTGTTTTATAATTAATAATGTTTAATGAAAAAATGGTTCTTGTTGTTGCTTTGAGCACTTAAACGTATGTAATTTGGAAAAATTAAATCTGTACATTCTTGTTAGATATATGCTCTGACTTTTAATTATATCCCTATGATATTTGGCTTGGATTAATACCACTCTATGTTCTGTTTTAGTTGAGTGCAGTTGTTTGATTATTGTCAGTGTTATTTGTTTGTTAAAACAATACTAGTTTCAAATGGTGCCTGTTAATTTCATTGAAATATCTAAAACTCTATTGTTGTTGTTTTTTTGTCTATCCTTTTGTTGTTGGATATAGGGTGCTAGAAGTGCTAAGATATATATGGATCATAGTTGGATAAACGCTAAACGAATGAGTGTTGAATATGATAATGGGGTGATGGGTTTTTTAAACTTCGCTAGTAGAAATGCCGATGATGGTAATGGAAAGTTTTATTGCCCCTATGTAGTATGTTTGAATGAGAAGCGACTAAGTACTGTAGATATATATACACATTTAATTTGTGAAGGATTCTGTAAGAGTTATACAGTGTGGGTATGGCATGGTGAAGAATTAAAAATGCCAAGTTCATCTCAACAGGGGGAGTGAACTTTGATGATAATGACACGGATGTGGATGATCGAATAGAGGATATTATTCGTGATGTAGGAGAAGAAACTTTTGAGCAATCACATGCATATGGTAATATCTGTAGTAATGTTGAGACGCCGTTGTACCCGGGGTGTAAAAACTACCAATTGTTGAAAGCAGTATTGAAATTGGTAAGCTTGAAAGCACGACATGGATGGAGCGACAAGAGTTTTTTAGAAACGCTTGAGGCTTTTAAGGACATGCTTCCAGATGATAATGTGTTACCTTCTCGATACTATGATGCTAAGAAAATATTGTGTTCACTAGAGATGAAGTATAAAAGGATCCATGCATGCCCTAATGATTGTATATTGTATAGAAAAGAGCATGAAGAGGAACAACATTGTCTAATATGTGAAACCCCGAGGTACAAATCAAATAATGCTCCTGTAAAAGTATTATGGTACCTTCCAATCATACCAAGGTTCAAGCGCTTGTTTGCTAATGAAAACGATGCAAGAAATTTGAGATGGCATGTGGATGAGAGGATATCCGATGGAAAGCTTCGACATCCGACTGATTCTTCTCAATGGAAGAAAATCGATCAATTATTTCCTGCCTTCGGTGAAGAGCCTAGAAACCTTAGACTTGGGCTTAGCACAGATGGCATGAATCCTTTTGGTAGCTTGAGCAGATACATAGTTCATGGCCTGTTCTGTTGGTAATTTACAACTTATCTCCTCTATTATGCATGAAATGAAAGTACATCATGTTATCTATGTTGATTTCAGGACCAAAACAACCCGAAAATGATATAGATGTTTACCTGGAGCCCTTGATTGAAGACTTGAAAGAGTTGTGGGATGAAGGTGTTGATGTTTTTGACGCGAACAAGAAGGAGGTTTTTAAAATGCGAGACATAATCTTTTGTACTATAAATGACTTCCCTGCATATGGAAACTTGTCAGGCTATAGTGTTAAAGTCCATAAAGCATGTCCAATTTGTGAAGAAGGAACATGCTACCATCAACTTCAACATGGAAGAAAGACAATTTATCTTGGTCATAGGAGATTTCTTAGACGAGGCCACCTGTATCGCAGATTAAAGAAAGCTTTTTTTGGTAGACAAGAGTTTGAAGATGCTCTGAAGGCATTGACTGGGGAGCAAGTTTATGAAAAGGTGAAGAATATGAATGTTATCTTTGGTAAGACTACAAAGAAAAGTAATGAGAAAAGTAAATGGAAAAAGGGGTTTGTCTTCTTCAATCTTCCATATTGGCCGAAGCTTGATGTAGGACACTGTATTGATTTCATGCATGTGGAGAAAAATGTTTGTGATAGTATTGTTGGGACACTGCTTAACATACAAGGTAGTTCTAAGGATGGCGTGAAGGCAAGATTAGATTTGTAAGAAATAGGGATATGAGAAGACTTGCTTCCAAAGCCATATGGTAAGAGAACTTTTTGTCCTCCAGCTGCTCATACTTTGTCTAAGGATGAGAAAAGAAGCTTTTGTCAGTGTTTACATGGCATCAAAGTTCCTTCAGGGTATTCTTCAAATGTTATGAAGCTTGTGTCGATGAAAGACTTGAAGTTAGTGGGGCTAAAGTCTCATGATTGTCATGTCTTAATGAAACAACTGCTCCCAGTAGCTATTAGAGGCATTGCCGAATATGATCTTCAACATATTTTGACTAGACTTTGTTTCTTCTTCAATGCTATTTGTAGTAAAGTCATTGAGACAGAAAAATTGGATGAACTGGAAAATGAAGGATATATGATCTTATGCCAGCTTGAGAAGCTTTTTCTTCCTTCTTTTTTTGATATCATGGTACATCTAATTGTTCATCTAGTGAGGGAGATCAAGTTGTGTGGCCCTATCTATTTATGATGGATGTACCTAATTGAAAGAACTATGAAAATCCTAAAAGGGTATGTGAAGAACCTTAACCGGCCTGAAGCATCTATTGCTCAAAAATATATTTCTGAAGAAGCCATGGAGTTTTGTCAAGATTACTTGTCAAATGTAGGCCACATTAGACTTCTTGAACGTCATGACGAAGAAGGCGGTAGACGCGGGGCTTCAGTAAAGAGTATGGATCTTGATGAATTGCAACAAGTTCACTTGTACATCTTGAATAATGTTGATGAAGTTCAAGATTACATTAATGCTCATAAAGAAATTGTACGGAAAGGAAATAGTCGAATGACTGAACAAAGGTTAATTAGGGAGCATAACAAAACTCTTGCACATTGGTTCAAACAAAAGGTTGACGACGAAGAATGTATGTCTGATACAATTAAATGGTTAGCATGTGGTCCTGAGGCTGATGTCATAAGTTAGACTTCATTTGTGATAAATGGTTATATGTTTTACACGAAGTCTCTTGATGATAGGAGCACTGTCCAGAACAGTAGGTTTATGTTAGTGGTTGAATCGATGCACTTCTCTAGTTCAAAAGATAAGAATCCTAGATTGGTAGCAATACCTTATTATGGGGTGATTGAAGAGATTTGGGTGGTTAATTATGTTAAAGTTAAACTTCCCATTTTCAAATCCAAGTGGGTTGATGTCAACAATGGTGTGATGATTGATCAGTTGGGATTTACATTGGTTGATTTGAATAGTAGAAGTTTTAGAGATGAACCTTTTATTATGGCATATCAAGCGAAACAAGTGTTCTATGTTACTGATCAGGCAAACAAAATGTGGTTTGTAGCTCTCCAAGGAAAAAGGGTCATTGATATTAATCAGGAAATTCATTCAATGAATGATCTGCTTGAGACTCCTTCTTTTTCTAGGGTTTTACTAAAATTGAACGAAGAAGATGAAGCAGACAATAAATACGGCACAAGAAACGATCATCATGAAGGGATATGGGAGGATATCCCTTTATAAAACTACAATGAAGGTTAGTTAGCTAAAATAATTATCATGAACTATATTTAAATTATGTATATTGTTATTGGTGTATATATATAACTACTTTTTTTGTTGTCGTCACAGGAAAATGAAGGATATGAGGTATACGTCTTAGTGTAGATTCTCCGACGCTAGGCCAACTAGTGATCATTAGCCTGAGAAGAGTGTGTATAAAGTATTTTGGCCCTAATGAATAACAGAATTGTCATTAATCTAATTTAATCTTTAATGTATGTATGTTAATGAAAAGATAAGGAACTTAGTCAAAACAACATTGTCATGGTTGTATGATTTCCTTGCATTATGATTCTGTCTATGATTGTGAGTTTATTATTCATGGTTGTGTTCCTTGCTTCTGTTTCGGCCAGCACTGTTTAAGCACAAGGGAGTTGAGTTTTAATATGTTCCAATAAGTTTTAAGTCTCTCACATGTCATTAAGATGTTAGTTATATAATCTGTAAGAGAATATTTATTTGAATGTCGTTGAACTGGCTACTGCTTGTTGAGTGAAATGTTTTAACAGGGGAAATGGCTTGCTGGGTATATCTTTAAAACGATTTTTTTTTAAAAAAAATTTCAATTTTTAAGACCGGTTCTCTCCAAAACCGGTCTGAAAAGTATATTTAAGACTGGTTTTGGAGAGAACCGGTCTAAAAATGTGACTTTTTAGACCGGTTTTATGAAGAACCGGTCTAAAAAGTTTAGACCGGTTCTTCATAAAACCGGTCTAAAAAGTCACATTTTTAGACCGGTTCCTCTGATAACCAGTCTAAAAATATTTATTTTTAGACCAGTTTTATACTAATCGGTCTTAAAACGGTTTTTTAAGATCGATTCTATAACCGATCTAAAAAGTAACAGCCTTTTTAGACTGCTTGTATCAAGGCCGGATCCAGTACCGATCTAAAATGTCTTTTTAAACTGGTCTTAAATGTGATTTTTCCACTAGGGAGCATGCCTAACAAATTTATTTGAAAATAATTCAAGTGAAAAAGTATTTGAATAATCAAGGCACTATCTGAATAGTCATTGTGATTTCAAATTTTGTTTCTAAAAATGTTATCCAGATAGTAGGATAACTATTCGAATAGTAAGGACACTATTCGAATAGTGTGATGATTATCCGAATAAGTTTTTTATGAATTTTAGCGTCCAATACTACAAGACTATCAGAATAGTAAGGTTATTATATTTCAGCATCCAATACTACAAGACTATCAGAATAGTAAGGTTACTATCAGAATAGTAAGATTACTATCAGGATAACAAGGAGGCTATCAGAATAGTAGTTGACATATTTCAAAGAAGACTATCTGAATAGTAATGGAACTATTAGAATAGTCTTAGTGCAAATTATCAAATACTATTCCAATAGTGAAATGACTATTCGAATACTACAAGACTATTAGGATAGTAATGGAACTATCAGAATAGTCTTAGTGCAAAATATCAAATACTATTTGAATAGTGAAGTGACTATTCGAATAGTCTATAACTGAAAAAGGGTGATTTTATTCAAATAGAAGTAGTGCTATTCGAATAACCGCAGCAGACTCTGTTTCTTTCAGCATGGGCGACGTTCAGTAATTTGGTCATATTTCCTAAACCATAACTCGGATTGAGGTGAAACCATGGCATATGAAACTAGACTTCCAATGTGTCATTTTGACACCAAGATCAAGTTAAAAGGAGGTCAGATGAGAGAGCTATGAGCTGTTGAAGTTGACACATGAATCAGTGTCTTTTACCAGCACAAAGTTTGGTATTTTGGACATAACTCTCAAAATACATATCAGATTAAGACGAAACTTGTGCCATATGAAAGTAGACTTAAAGAGATTTCCATGGATATATAATTTGTCACATTTCAAGTTATATTCAAAGAAATATTCCTTCTGGAAGTTGGTGATCAAATTTAAACTCTATTCTGTTCCAGACCAATCGATACACATTGAATCATAACTTTTGAAATATAAAGTATTTGTGATTGATTCCAGTTGCTGTGCAAAGAAGACTTAAAAAGATTTATAAGGATGGTTCATTTGCCATGGATTTATATCCAAAAAGTTCACCCTTAGAAGTTCATTCAAATATAAAGGTTGGAGTATTTGTTTGTCACTACTACAAAAAAGGGTTTTAATGTCTCTATTTTGGCACTTTTAACGTCCAAAAACTGGGGGACTTCTATGTAGGGGGCATAGTATATTTTAAGAAAAGACGTCCCAAAAAAAATGGAACGTCTAAAGTGAGACTTTAGACTTCCTAAATTAAGAATTGGGACGTCTAAAGTCAGGATTTTAGACGTCCCAATTCTCAATTTGGGACGTTAAAGTCCTCAACGGGGGGACTTTAGACGTCCCAAGTCTTAATTTCGGACATTAAAAGGTTTTATTTTTTTTAAAATGATTAATTATATTCTTCATTACCCAACAAATTAAAATTACAGAAACAGAATTGAAGATGGATTCATAAACCACAAAATGTCCCTTACAAAATGGTAAGGACATCTAGCACTGTAATATTTTTACTATATATATATATATGTATAATAACAACAACTCATTCAACCTAATATTATATATGTATAGCAACAATCAGAAAGTGTCAAAATGTTTGTCACCACACTACTACAAACTAATTGTTGTTCATTTCATCAAAATAAGTATACATATGTATTTCCCTTGATTTCCAAGCTCCAAACGTATAAAACAAAAACATTATTAATATTACATAACTACTAAAAACTAGTTTATGATTTTGGCAAAAAAAAAACAATCAAGGGAAAAACACTCCAATAAGTAGAATCATGTAAATAAATTGAAAGCATTATAATAATTTCACATTGCAAGTTTAAATTAATTCTTCATGTAAATTTATATTAAAAAAAAACCTGATGAAAGCAAGGGAGAGGGCTGCCAACGATGTCTATGTGCTTTTAAGATGGAGGGAAGACGTTGGAGGAGTTGTGTATGCACAGTGGAGAGGAGAGGTACACCGGAGGCTGAAAGCAATGAAGAAAGTGGGAGGTTTATGCCTGAGGGTGGAGGGGGCAAAAAAGGTGGAGGAGGTGTACGCCGGAGGGTGAGAGCAAAGAAGGTGCTATGAGAATGGAAGGAGGTGGAGGAAAAGGAAATGAAGAAAAGGAAGAAAGGAAGAAGATTGAGGAAGACGAAGTATAATGAAGAAAAGGGAATAATGAAAAAGCTTACCCATGATGTAGAGAAGACGAAGTCACGGGAATGAAAGAAAAAAGGAAATGCAGAAAAAAGGGAAGAGAAGTCATGGGGGATGGGAAAGATGGAAAAGGAGGGATGAGTTTCTGAATGGGAATGAAGAAAAGAGAAGAAAAGTCTCATGTATGTCAGAATTTCTGACATGACTTTAGGAGTCCCAAAAAAAGGAGTCCCAAAACTTTTTGGGACTCCTAAAGTAAGACTTCAGACGTCCCAAATCCCATTTGGGATGCCTAAAGTAAGTTAAATTTTTTTAATTTACTTTTTTGGCCCCAGTGGAAATCTTTAGGCATCCCAAATTCAAATTTGGGACGTCTAAAGGTTTCCCTACGTACACATAATTATGAAAATACCACCTCCTTCCTTTTTGACCACCCAATTTTAAAATTGGGATATCCATTGGGGTGGTTATATCATAATTCTGTAGTAGTGTGTGAAGATTCATTATCAAAGGTGCACTATTCGAATAGAGCAAGTACTATTCGAATAATATCATATATTTTGTGTGAATACAACAGATATTATCTGAATAACTGATTTTCCAGAAAACAGAGTATTACCTCGAAACTCTTGAATATCATTGAAATTTTGTGTGACTTGTTCTTATTGATTCTAATCACTCTAACACTTCATTATGTTAGTGATTAAGCATTTTTCAGGTGATCAAACAAGGATTAACACACAAGACAGATAAAGCACTTTTGTGTCAGAAGCTTCCAACAACTAGTTCAACAGTAATATTTTAAGCCTCAACGGAAGAAGAAAAGCAAAAATGGTCAAATGCTTTTCATCAACTATAAAAGGAGAGTTATTCAAAATGAATAGAGAAGAGAGCCCATGCCTACAATGTTGATTTGCTGTTACTCTGAATCTAACCTAATCAAAGCTCTATAATGGTATTCCCACTATGTACTTCAGTGTTAATTATTAACTACTTCATATAGAGAGAAGTAATCACTCATTGTGATCATTCTATATTTGTGAGAGTTACTCAAGATTGGGGAATCTTGATCGGGAAATAGATTGTATCCTTACAGTGTGTAAGGGGGAGTCCTTGTCTCAGTACGAGAATTGTAAAGGCTTCACAAGTGCCCAGATTAAACTTGTGGGATTGTAACGGTTCTCAAGTACTCTGCTAAACTTGAGGAAGATAGTGGATTAAAATCTCAGGAGGAGCCTGGGGACTGGACGTAGGTCATCGTAAATTAGACCGAACCAGGATAGATCACAGTTTGCATCTTCTCTTCCCAAAACTCTTATATTTACTGCATATATGATTTCAATAACTGATTACGGTTTTATATTTCATTACATAAATATTGATTTCATAAGATGCAAAAAGAATTTCAAAGTTGTTAAGTTTTTATAATACACCCAATTCACCCCCTCTTGGGTCAGCCAGTTCCAACATATTGTCCATATAGTACTATCAGTTCCAACATATTGATCATTCATTTTATCTAGGTGGAATTTTAAAGCAACAAGAGTCTTTGGATTCATATGTCAGGTATTGCCCTAATCCTCCTTTCTGCTCTTATCCACATATTGAAGAACACACCCTTAAGCATAAGGAAAATTCTAATTTTGAAAGATTATGTGAGGAATGTGTGGAATCAACAGAGAGATTTAGTAGAAAGCAAAAAGAACTTATCACTAAAGTTGAGTCAAGTATCCAAAATATTAGAATATATGTGAGTTAAATTATTTCGTCACTTGAGACTATGAGGCAAGATAATTCTTTAAACATGATGACAACTTCTTGTGTTGATGATGATTATTGTGAGGAAGTTGACGATGTGGAATTGAATGAAACTTTAGCTCTTATGGAATGTAGTAAGGAACTTGAAATCACTTTTGGAGAGGATAGTGGGTGTAGTTTAGAAGAGGTTCTAGTTGTGGAACCTAATTCCTGTCATTTTGATGTCGACACTAACGTGGATATTCTAACAGCTATTGTTCATGTCTCTCCTATTAAAGTGTTGACTCTTACTGATGAGAATCAAGTGGATTTTGTGGGATGCTCTAAAATTTTGGAAACTCCTAAATCTGTTTGCAAATATATGCATGTTATGCTTTATTTAAATTCAGTAAATATCGATACTCTAAAATTGTCTATGATTGAAGAAGTACAATTTATTACCTTGAATGATCATTTCTTGTGATGGAACCATTGTTGCTTGAAAAGAAATGAAGACAAGGTAATCATGGTATTTGATACTTTTAATTAGTAGTTTGTTGAGAAGTCTAGCTGAAGACTATAAATTTAGCGCTGATTGGGAGGCAACCCAATGTTTGGTTTGATGTTTTGTTGTGATTTTGTAGGACTTCTGGTAGTCCCTAATGATGTATTCCACTTTGATGGTTACAATCAAGAACATTAAAAGAGTATAATGACAGTGCACTCTATAATACCCTGAATTTTGAGACTCGAGGCTCGAGAATAAGCCTGAGATTGGTGGATTGCTAAGCCTCGATTTAGCAAGATCCCAAATTGTGATTAAGGGTTAATGACTCCAAAAGTGAATGTCATTAGTGATAAATGGACCCTTTTGGAGAGTATGATGTGAACTGTGATTTGTATACGTTGTGAGCAGTGTCGAAACCCTGTATTTAAGTTTAATTATGGATTAACATCTAAATTGACTTAAAATAGAGGGAAGGGCACATTGTGGAAGAAAAGGAATGATATGATGTGTTTTGGTGGTGATTCAAGAGGAATTGCCATAATCAGTGGCAAAATGGTAAAGTTACCAACCAATTGATCGGTTATCGAAGAGGAAGCTCCTTGGTAACTCAAAGATCAATGGTTAGGATTGAGTGTTAAGAGATCATAAGGGGCGAAATCATGTACAATTGTGTTCATGTGAGCTCATGGAGGTGTGACAAGATCTTGACAAGTGTCACAATATGGACTCTTGGATCTTGGTCAATTATTCAAACTCTTCCTCTCTCCTCTCTTCCTATTTAGGTCGGCCAAGTGTGTAATTAGGGGCCAAAAACTGATCTCTTCTTCATCTCTCTCTCTTCTCGTACTCCATTTTTACTAAGCAAGGAAGGAAAGAGAAAGGAGAAAGCTCATGGTAAGTACTCTCTCCTCTCTTCCTATTTAGGTTGGCCAAGTGTGTAATTAGGGGCCAAAAACTAATCTCTTCTTCATCTTCATCTCTCTCTCTTCTCATACTCCATTTTCACTAAGCAAGGAAGGAAAGAGAAAAGAGAAAGCTCATGGTAAGTACTCTATGTGGCCTTTAATGTTCAAACACTCTTCATTAATGTTGATCATGGTGATGAGAGCTTCATTGCTATGGTTTTAGATTCTTGAAAGGAGGTGTTTGATCTCTTGAGGAAAAGTGGAAAGATGAGGAATCAAAGAATTGGTTTGGGAAAGAGGAAGAGGTGAGTATTTGAAGCATTTTGACCTAAGTTTTGTGATCATTGGTCAAGCTTTGTGAATTTCAAATTTTGCCTTGATTTTCATGTGATTTTGAATTGGAACAATTGGTTTGTGTATTATGGTAAAAAGGGTGCCATATTGTGTTTTGGTATCATTGGAATTGGTTTTAATTTGAAATAGAAAGAGATTGTAATGTAGAATTGGTATTGTAACATTGTGTGACATGTTGTGGTAACATGTCAATGTGATGTGAATTTGGTTGATTTGGTGTTTCCAATGGATTCCTTGTGAAAATTTGTGTGGGAATGATGTTTGATATGAAAATGGGACCATTGGAAGCAAAGATGCAAAACTGGAAAATCTATCCTTCGGAAGTCTGTTTTGGGCAGTTTATTTGTGTTGGCATTTTGAATAGGCAAATGATGTCAAAAAATTATGAAACTTTCCAGTCTTAAATTTGCCATACCAAGGTTCAATATGGACATATAATTTATGCCATTTCGGTTTTTGAACTGGGATTTATGTTTGCCTAAAGTTTGAGGTCGAAACTGGGTTTGATTCTGGAGCAGTGTGGATATTTGGGTAATTCTGTATTTTTGTAGTTTTTTACAGCGTTGATCCATATTTTTTCTATGAAGAGAACTTAAATAGCTTTCATTTGGCTTTTAGATCACCTCACTTCAAGTTTTCTGGAATTAATTATGAATTTTTGAAGTTTCCTTAGTTGTAGCAGAAAATCTTGGCTGCAGCGCAAAAGTTTCTGCGCGTGTTTTGACCGCAGCCAGAAATTCTTGGCTGCAGCCAAAAACCTTCTGTGTGCATTTTGGCTACAGCCAGAGGATTCTTGGCTGCAGCCAACCCCCATTTTCAGCGTTTTGTGATTTTGAAAGGTGATTTCCAACCTAATACTTCCCAATCCTTTAGGCTTTCGTTGAGCTTATTATAGCCACCTAAAGGGTGTGAATGGTAACTAACCTTAAGTGATATGAAAGTAAAGAGTTGGAATAGAGAATAACCCTATGTCCTTGATTTGGTTATAGGGTTCAATATTCATCCTGATCATGAATAGCCGGTGCTGGAGCATACATAGAAAGAAAAAGTGTAGGGAACTTACCTCTCTTGCATGCTTTGATAATTGTGTTAGTGTATTGATGCATGTTACGAGTGTGAATGATCAATTAAATAGTGCAAGTGTACACTATCGTAATCAAGTAATATAGAAGTGAGTAGAGTATCGTTCCCATGAGGATTGATCACTAAGTACCAAAATGGGTAATTTTAATTCTATTTAGTCGATCGATAAATTGGTGATTGAGAGTACAAATAAAAGAAAAATAATTAAATATGAGTGTAGATGATATGAAAATAAATATGAGAAAAAGTCCTAGGGATTAGATTTCACTTAACAAATTTTTGATTGAATCACTTATCTATTCTAGCCCAATTTATTCCACATGATTGATAGTCGAGTTTCCATAATTTAATTACTAGCCTCTTCCAAGGTCAAGTAATTCTATAATTAATTGCTAATCCAATATATTCCTATATGAATTTAAGCAATTAATTATGCATTAAGATTTATGAAACTCAATAAGACTACACAACTCATATGAATATATTCCTATTTCATATGCAAGTCATAGTTTTCATTATAGGATCTACACACATGCATCTCCTTCCGGTCTCAACATGCATATTGTAATCATTCAAAAGGTGGCCAATCAAATGAAAGCATTAAGAACAATAATTAAAACTCAATCATAAAGGAGAAATTAAAACTAGATTTAATAAGTTAAGATTCAATCCGTCATTAGTAAGCTACGTCATCACCCTAGGAAAATGAAAATTTAGCTCATGATAAAATTAAAAAAAAAATCAAAATAAATTGACATTATATGAAGCTAGAATGAAATCTTCATAAATACTGCATAAACTTGAATATTAAATTCTCAAACATAAATATACAACTAAAAAGATACATGAAAAACTGGAGAAATCTAGCCGTCCATTTAGGAGGTAAAACCTTCCATATAGGCAACATGCAAAAAGTAATACAATACTAAGCCTTCCATGTAGGAGGCATACAAAAAATAATATAATACTAAGCTTTCCATGTAGGAGGCATGCAAAAAGTAATACAATACATAAAATTAAAAATAAAAAATAACACAATTTATTTAGAACTGTCAGAGAAAATATCTCTCACTATCAGAGAAGTATCTCCTTATCAAAGAAAATATCTACACGCCTCCTCTGAATCTGCGCTTGATGCTTGGTATTTATAGGTAGCGTCGTGTCACTTTTTTCCACGGTGCTATAGTGTTTTTATCAATTTTTTCCACGATGCTACAGTAGTGAACAGTATCCTGTTGGTGCATATACGCGTTTTTTCCGTGTTGCTACAGTGCTACAGTGATTCCATTCACTACAGTCACCTCCATCCGCTACAGTAATGTCCTGTTACAGTGATTCCATCATGAATAGTGACCGACGCTACAGTACTGACCTTTTTTTTTTTTATATTTTTCTTTATTTTTTAAATACTATTTATTTTACACCCAAATATATTATATTAAGCTTAAATATCGTCCATAAAATCATCATATAAGGGAAAATAAATATGCAAATATTTCACTTATCAATGCATGTATTGCTTTGCTTGATTATGTGAAACATATTTGAATGATTGTAGCTATGTTTCTATTTATGATATGGCCATGAGTATGTTGTTGAAACATTGAGCACGCAAATATGTCATTGTGTGAGTATGAGTTATGTATTGCAAGCATGTCATGCATTAAACACTTATCTTACATGTATATTGGTATTTGTTTTCTACTAAGATTCTCTCGAATCTCACCCTCCCTACTGACATTTTAGACAGGGTAGGTGGATCGAGGATGAAGCAAGCAGCCAAGGGCGATGAGGACTCCTTCGGGTTGTCATTCTGATAGTTGGTTATCATAGTTAGGATTATTGTGTATTGGATATTTGTATACGTGGATGAGGATTTAATTATGTGTATTTGAAGTGAGATTTGCGTAATCCCCATATGAGAACTTGTATACGAGAGTATTGCCCTTTGTAAACCCTTTTGTAAAGATGTGAACCCGGAATTGCCGGGATTATTATATTGTGTACTCTGATTTATCTAATGAATGTAATTATTCGCGTGGAGTGATTGTATTCGAAATGTGAATATAAGACAAGGTAAATCGGATTTGTAAAGATATTTGTGAAAACCCTATACTGAAGATGAGATTTTAAAATGGTTTTGTTTATTATTGGTCTATATTTCACTTTAATCGTGTATTTCATATATAATTACGGCAGGGGGGTTACACACTCAACACTTTGAAAACTGTCAACATGTTTAAGGAACCAACAGGTAAGTCCTCCTTCTTGTAATTTTTTTAATAAATAAATAATAAAAATAATTAAAAGAAGAAAAGAGAGTTAATTGGTTTGTCTTTGTCTAGCTAAATACATTAAAGAAGGGTGGCTATTTGGGAGGCAACCCAAAACTTCTTTCTTACTCAATCATTTTTCTTTCCTACGCACTGAAACACACCGCATTGCATTGAAAATTTTAGTTTTCATCAGTTTCATTTTAAGTTACCATGGAGAAATCTCTTAGAAAGCTTAAGAACAAGTTCCTCACTCTTCCCAAAGATGTGCTCAGGAAGATCTATAGCTGTTAACTTGAAAGGATGAAAATATTCAAACATTTGGGCCTTCCTAAGGACGTACATTGGATCATTAAAGCTAAGGTACATTTAGCAAGTGGGATTCATAAATCATTTGTTAAACCTATGTTAGGAATGAGAAGAAGTTCTTACTCCAAAAAGAGAAGAGCTAAAAGAATGAATGTCTGTCATAAATGTGCAAGGTGGACATGTGATCAGCGCTGTAGCAGTAAAGGTATGGTTTCTATAAATTGAGAAGATAAAATTAAATTCATAAAGGATGGACTGAGTAAGGAGTCATTGGATGATATTATTCAAACTCTTGAGACGCATCCGAGTGGTGATGTTTATCGTATTCTTCTTAATTTAGTAGACATATTCAATAAAGAAAAAGAGTGCTACTGTCTTGGGAATCTGACATTAAAAGACCCTGTTTTCAAGTTTATAAGAAAATTGGATGGGAAGCAAATCCTCGATTCATAGAAAGAGTTTAAGCCGTTATTAGACGTAAAACCAGAGGAAGATGTGAGCCAAAATCACAACTAATGTACATAATCATGCTTTTGTCTAATCCATCTTATCTTTTCAGCAGCTTTTGTCACTTTTTCTTTACAGTAACTTTTGACTTTCTTTACTCTTGTTGTTTAATTTCTTCACGTAAATTACGCCGATCATTCGTGTCAGAATTTTTTTTTCAAATTACTTTGAAAAATGCGTTATTTGTATGATTTTGTCGTAACTATTTTAGTAATATAAATATGTTCATTTCCACTTGTAAATATGCACTCTTCACTTGTAAATATGCATTTTTCTACTTGTAAACATAAATGGTCCAAAAAAAAAGAGAAAAAGGGTATCACACAAAGATGCAGATTTACATCTATTTGTATTTTTGGTGAAACTAATTCAACTAAGGAAAGAGAGTTTCTAACTACAGCAAAAGAACTTGGAATTGCATTAGCTGCTAGAAAGATCAACTTTGTAAATAGGGTAGGCATCCAAGGCCTATGGGGAAGTGTGGTCATTTCTGCATCCATGAATGGAAGCAAAAGTTTGAGTGTAAAGGTGAAGGAGTTAGAAGATCATACCTTTTTCTTAGGGCAACAGTTATAGGGTTCAAGCTTGCCTGAACGAATAGAACAAATGTTCTACCATGCCCAAGCTTTCATCGCTCTACCTGGTGGTTTGGAGACATTGGATGGCATTTCTAGCATTGCATATTGGGTTAAGTCAAACTTTCACAAAAAGTCATTAGGATTGTTAAATGTTAATGGTTTTTATGATAATCATTTGTCTTTTTCTGATCATGCTATGGAAACAGGATTCATACTCTAAGCGGGCATTTCATAATTTCTGCATCAACTGCTGATAAGCTACTCGATCAACTGCAAACCTATGAACCTAAAGAAGATCTATTAGTCAAGCAAGTAAGTGGGCAATCTTTAGATAGCAGTCAGAAGCAAAATCCATATACCACTCTTTGGTTGTAACTCTCCTTAATCTTTTGGTTTTACTTTTAGCATTTTGGTTTATTATGTGTTTACATTTTTTAAAAAAAAACTTTCTTTAAGCTCTAGAAGACATTGAGGACAATGTCTGATTTACGTTGAGGGAGAAATTGTAAAAAAAAAATAGTTAGTTAGGCAAAACCATTAGATGCATGGGGTGTGAAAAAAATAGTAGAGTAAGGAGTTATTTTTAACTCTTGAGATGCATTTTATTAGTTGCATGCTTTTGTTCTTTTCTAAAAAAAAACGAGTAAAAGTAAAAAAGTCTTGTTTAGGTGTTTTGTAATGATTTTAAGAAGTATATAATTTTAAATAATGGATTAATTGAATTTAGAGATTTCATAGCATGAATGAACAACTAATTGTTGTAATTCATGATGAATTTTGAGATTGAATGTGTTGAGTTTAAAAGCCCATAACCATGAGCTTTTGAGCCTATAATGGTTATTTCTCTTGTATGTGATATTCACCTATTAAGTTGTTACTCTAGAACTTACTTTAAATCTGGTTGAAATTACATCTCACATGCACATTCAAAAATGATAAATGCATTCATTTTCTTAAACCAAAGCCAAATAGCCAACTTTGCAATTATATTATCGTTGATAAACCCCTTTGAGCCTAATTGACTTTTTCTTTGTTCTCAACTCATTAACATGCGTTGTAATGATATATCAAGTGCTTTTACTTAATTTGGAAGATTAGTAAAGTATTTAAAATTTTTGTGAAATGGGCTTTTGACAAGTGTGGGGGGTGTATATATCATCAACTTTAGAGTTACAATTTTATGCAAAAATTTAAAAAAAAAGAAAAAAAATAGTATTTGAATTGTGGGTTGTTGTAAGTCAAGCAAGTAAGTGGGCAATCTTCAGATATCAGTCAGAAGCAGAATTCAGATACCACTCTTTGGTTGTAACTCTCCTTAATCTTTTGGTTATACTTTTAGCATTTTGGTTTATTATGTGTTTACATTTTTTAAAAAAAAACTTTCTTTAAGCTCTAGAAGACATTGAGGACAATGTCTGATTTACGTTGAGGGAGAAATTGTAAAAAAAAAAATAGTTAGTTAGGCAAAACCATTAGATGCATGGGGTGTGAAAAAAATAGTAGAGTAAGGAGTTATTTTTAACTCTTGAGATGCATTTTATTAGTTGCATGCTTTTGTTCTTTTCTAAAAAAAAACGAGTAAAAGTAAAAAAGTCTTGTTTAGGTGTTTTGTAATGATTTTAAGAAGTATATAATTTTAAATAATGGATTAATTGAATTTAGAGATTTCATAGCATGGATGAACAACTGATTGTTGTAATTCGTGATAAATTTTGAGATTGAATGAGTTGAGTTTAAAAGCCCTTAACCATGAGCTTTTGAGCCTATAATGATTATTTCTCTTGTATGTGATATTCACCTATTAAGTTGTCACTCTAGAACTTGCTTTAAATCTTGTTGAAATTATATCTCACATGCACATTAAAAAATGATAAAGGTATTCATTCTCTTAAGCCAAAGCCAAATAGCCAACTTTGCAATTATATTATCGTTGACCCCATTACAACCCTTAAGTAGTGGAGATTGAGATTTTTACCTTAACCCCAAATAGCCAACTTTAATTTACATTCCTTTTACCTTAACCCTATTACAACCCTTAATAAATCATTTTGATTTGAATTATACATGTGACCTAAGTAGTGGAGATTGAGATTTTTAGCAAGTCTATGGCAGTACAATTTTTTCGGTTGAATTTGAGCGAAATACTTACCCTTAAAAACTGAAGAGATTGAGAGAATGAGCTGCACTTACGAAGTCAGTTTATTCATTTTCAAATAAAGTTACTAGTTTATATTTTCGTTGATTCATGAATGCTATGATCTCTTTATTTTTCAATTGTGTTCTTACTTATGACTTGACACTTCTAATTTTATTGAAAACACTTATTAGTCACTCCTTGTCAGAGGACGTCTAAGAGCTAAGTGTGGGGGATTTGATAAGTAAAATATTTGCATATTTATTTTTCCTTTTATGAAGATTTTGTGGACGATATTTGAGTTTAATATAATAAATTTGGGTATAATTGATAAATAAATAATATTTTTAGAATAAATATTATTAATAATATAATATAATATTTCCTTGGTTTTCTTTTGATAGTCACATACAACACCATGTTAAGGAGAAAAGAGAAAAAAGGAGACCTAAAAATACACCCACATGATTGAAACAAGACAAGGATGCGAAGCTGAAAAAAAGTTGAAAGCACTGTAGCGGATGGAAGTTATTGTTGTGGAAGGAAAACTGAAGAAACACATTTTTAATTGTAGCAGCGCATTTTTCTCACTGTAGGAGATGCGTTTTTGGCCTATAAATAAGAGATCTTAGGCCAAGCATCAAGGAAGGAGGGGAGAGAAGTAGAGGTTTCCTTCTTTGACAGGGAGAGATATTTTCTCTAACAATTTTGAATAAATTGTGTTATTTTTATATTTAATTTTATGCATTGTATTACTTTATGCATACCTCTATCTTGGAAGGCTTAGGTAGACTTCCTATATAGACGGTATAGGTAGTCCTTCTTTATGGATGTATAGGTTGCCACCTACATGGAAGGTTTTACCTCCTATAAGGAAGGCTAGATTTCTCCATTTTTCATGCATCTTTTGGTTGTATATTTATGTTTTAAATTTTAATATTCAAATTTTATGCAGTATTTATGAAGTTTTCATTCAAGTTTTATGCAACATTTATGAAGTTTTCAATCTATTTTGGTTTTATTTTTAATTTTATCATGAGTTAAATTTCTATTTTCCTAGGGTGATGACGTAGCTTACTATGACAGATTGAATCTTAACTTATTAAATCTAGTTTTAATTTTTCCTTCATGATTGAGTTTTAATTATTGTGCTTAATGCTTTCAATTGATTGACAATCTTTTGAATGATTTAAATATGTATGTTGAGACCGGAAGGAGATGCATGTGTGTAGATCCTATAATTAAAACTATGACTTGTATATGAAATAGGAATATATTCATATGAGTTGTGTAGTCTTACTGAGTTCCATAAATCTTAATGCATAATTAATTGCTTAAATTCATATATGAACATATTGGATTAGCAATTAATTATGGAATTGCTTGATCTTAGAAGAGGCTAGTAACTAAATTAAGGAAACTCGACTATCAATTATGTAGAATAAATTGGGCTAGAATATGTTACGTGTGTAAATGGTCTATTAAATAGTGCAAGCGTACACTGTCGTAATCAAGTAATATGGAAGTGAGTAGAGTATCGTTTCCACGAGGATTGGTCACTAAGTATCAAGATGAGTAATTTTGATTCTATCTAGTCAATCGATTAGTTGGTGATTGAGAGTACGAAAAAAAGGTGATTAAATATGAATGCAAATGATATGAAAGCAACTATGAGAAAAAGCCCTTGAGATCAGATTTCACTTAGCAAATTTCGGATTGAATCACTTATCTATTCTAGCTCAATTTATTCCACATGATTGATAGTCAAGTTTCCCTAATTTAATTACTAGCCTCTTCCAATGTCAAGCAATTCTATAATTAATTGCTATCCAATATATTCCTATATGAATTTAAGCAATTAGTTATGCATTAAGATTTATGAAACTCAGTAAGACTACGTAACTCATATGAGTATATTCCTATTTCATATGCAAGTCATGGTTTTAATTATAGGATTTATACACATGCATCTTTTTCCGATCTCAACATACATATTGGAATCAGTCAAAAGGTGGTCCCAATCAATTGAAAGAATTAAGAACAATAATTAAAACTCAATCATGAAGGAGAAATTCAAACTAGATTTAATAAGTTAAGATTCAATCCGTCATTAGTAAGCCACGTCATCACCCTAGAAAAATGGAAGTTTAGCACATGACGAAGTTATAAACAAAAATAAAATAAATTGAGAACTTCATAAACATTGCAATAAACTTAATTATTAAATTCTAAAATATAAAAATTACAATCAGAAGATGCATGAAAATAGAAAAATCTAGCCTTTCATGTAGGAGGTAAAACATTCCATATAGGAGGCATGCAAAAAACAAATACAATGCATGAAATTAATTCTAAGATGATGGTGTAAGTAGAGAAGAGAGGAGAGTAATGGATATAAAATTGTTGTGTAAAATGTGAAGGAGAGAATGACTATATATAGGGAGGAATGAAGTATGGTAGATGAAGAGGAAAATGAGGTGGTAGATGAAATGTGGTAGATGAAGTAGTAGATGAAAAGGAAGATGAAGTGCTAGATGAAATGTGGTAGATGAAATGGTAGATGATTCCTGCTCTCAACTTCCAAGCAAAATTTGAAACCCTTGGAGATAGAACTGAGTTTTGGTTTTAACATAAAGGTTGTAGAGCTATTTCTTAGCTTTTTATCCATATATAGAATGTGAGCTTCAGAAATTGCCTGAAAACTGAAAGAGGGTCTAATTCAATATTTTTCAAGAAATTCTATTTGATGCCAAAATCATTATTTATTTATTAATTACACCCAAATTTATTAAATTGAGCTCAAATATCATCCACAAAATATCATATAAGGGAAAATAAATATGTAAATATTTTACTTATCAAAAGAGATAAGTGATTCAATCAGAAATTTGTTAAATGAAATCTGACCACTACTACAAAAATAGGGATTAGTATCGCACCTTTTGTGATACTTCTTTAAATAAGTGTCATAGCTTCTTTCATGAATTTTTTTTATTAAAAACACCTTAGGTGGTGCTTCCTTAAGGAAGTACCACAGCTGCTTGGTAACCTTAGGTGACGCTTTCTTGAGGAAGCGCTACCTAAGGTGTTTTTTAAAAAAAAAAAACTGAAGACCCAGTTGTGGCGCTTGCTCAGGAAGTGTCATAGTTGCTACGTACTTTATATGATACTTGGCTAAGGAAGCGCTACACAAAGTAATATTTTAAATTTTTTTTTTCAAATCCTTCTCTCTTCTACGATCTGCTTCCAACACCTTTATCCTCTTAGTCCCCACTCCTCATCCAACACGTGCCATCACTCCTTATCCTCTTAGTCCCTAAATTTTCTCCTTCTCCTCTTTTTGTCACTCATCACCGTCCCCACTTCAATCAACACTTCCTCTTTATTCCTTTGTTCCGTCACTCCTTATTTATTTTAGTTGTTTTTCAATTATTCATTTGTGTGAGCTTATTATTAAGTCATACTTGGTTCAACCCTGTGCTTACTGTGACTGTGCTTGCAGGTTTGAATTCAAGGGTTGGAGATCTTTAAGCCCCATACACGGAAGGACGTTCCCAGCATAGAGCTCAGATGAACTCCAATTCTTCCATGAGCTAGTTAAACGACTCAACACATACCTCTATGGATTCAAGGTTTGTGGTCATATCATTTTTAGAGTAGTGTGTTTTTGAATTGTAACTTAAAAATGTTGGCATCAAAGCATTTGATTGGTAGAGTGAAGCTTTCCTACTAATTCATCACATTAAGTGCAAAGTAGCCTTTTAAGTGTCATTACTAACTAATAAAATGCATTTTAGTACCATTTTGTTGTCATTCTTTTTCTATAGACTCATTTTACATTTTAAGTCATATCATTTCCAGAGCAGTACATTTCACTCGTTGTTCTTCAATATTTCTTATATTTGTTTAATGATAATTTTCATATTTTCTATTATTTTCTAAAGTATAAACATGCATATCATTTTATATCTTCATTATCTATTTTCATTTTTTTGTTATATTCCCAATTCTGAGTACCAAATGGGTTTGGCATGCAAAAATAATTATTTATTTTTAACACTTGTATTTTACTTTGTAATGATTTTGTTAATTAGTTATTTGTTAATTTATATAATTTTAGAGTTATTTGATTGTGGTTTGCTCTTTTCATTTTGTTGTGGATATGAAAATGTGTTTAAAGTGTGTTATCAATTATAATTATAGGGTTCTAAAAGAAAAATACGGAAAAAATTATTTTTTAAAAAAATAATACTTATTGTGGCTATTCTTTGAGGAAGTGCCACAGGAAGTGGACTTCTTGTGGCACTTCCTCAAAGAAGTGCCACAATAGGTATTATTTTTTTTTTTTTAAAAAAATATATATATATGCTATGGCGCTTTCAAACGCCACAGTTTTTTTTAGTGGCAATGTGATATGTGGCACTTTCTAAATGCCACAATTAGTTTAAAAATAAGCGTCACAGCTGCCCTTTTTCTCTAGTAGTGGACCCCTAGGGCTTTTCTCATATTTGCTTTCATATTATTTGCACTCATATTTAATCATTTTATTTTGTTCTCTCAATCACCAACTAATCGATCGACTAAATAGAATTAAAATTACCCATCTGGTACTTAGTGATCAATCCTCATGAGAACTATACTCTATTCACTTTTGTATTACTTGATTATGACAATGTACACTTGCACTATTTAATAGATCATTTACACTAGTAATAGTTCCGCTAACAACCAGTCTAAAATATACTTTCTAAGCTTGTTGGTTTTACAACTGATCTAAAAAGTAATAAAAATAAATGAAAAATAACGTTTAAAATGTATTTTTAGATTGGTCACAAAAGAGGAGCTCTAAAAGATTTATTTTAGATTGGATGTTTTTCTCACTAGCTCTAAAAACTTAATATCTTTTATTTTATTTGAAAAATAATTTGCTATTAACCCTATAATCTTCGATCTTATGGCCTTTCAACTCTTGCTCTTAGTTGGACGCCCTTGACTCGCTCTCCTCTCAACTCCTTTTCTCCCTCACTACTACTGGAATCGAAGACTCATTGTGGAACCATTATCGATTTCACTCTCACAAAATCCCTTTGAGAAAATCTTACAAAGCAATCCTGGTGATTCCAGTGCTCTTCATTCCCACGGACTTCGGTAAAGATAAAGCTACTTTCTGTTTCTTTTTCCTTTTCCAATTTTCTTTTGGTGTTTGGTTAAATCTAGTTCTACTTTTTTCTTTGTGTTGTATCCTAGGTCATATTATACAACCATATGAGAGGGAAAAAGAGAGAGAAAAAGCAAAAAACACAGCTTTACAAGGCATTCTTATTAGTAAATTGGCATTTGCGTACACTCGTTAATTGTTGGATTGGACTAAAAGTGGGTCAGATGGTTTGACAAATGTGATTCATCATTTTCAACAATGAGATAATCGTTTGGAGGATGGGAGTGAGAGAAAGCTAGTTTGTGGTGAGGGACCTTTTTCTGGTACTTTTAGCTTCTTTATTTTCTATTGTAAGCTTGTAGCTTTGGTTGATGGAACCCAAAAATTTCAAACATGCTCAGGAAAATATACTACAAGAGAATGGATATTTTTATACAATTGGCATCACAACCTTCAATGAGATTCTTGATCAAGAGTTGTTCCCTCACTATAAAGTTTGTTTCTACTCTTTTTGTTTTATCTTTCTTTCCCCATTTGAAGGTTCATGTACTTAAATCTTTTTGGACTGCAATGTGCTATATATATTGAAGATTCATGTAGTTAAATCTTTCCAATTGGAGGGATCCTTTAGATGTAGAAGCTAATTAAGCAAAAACAACTTGAGGAGGTATCTTTTATTTTTCTAACAAGAATTTCCTCTTTTTAAAATTTTTTATGAACATTACAATTATTTTTTCCTCCAAATGCTTAGAATGCTAATGTTGCTGTTTAATTGCCTTTGCATTGAAATATAGTACACGACAAAACGTTAGCTTGCAGATTTTAAGTTACAAATACTGATCAATTTCTTCTAGCTTATTAAGATATTTATTTTTCTTTATAGATTGTTGAAATTAATTACATGGAGCTTTTCAAAGGAATTGGGAAAGTCTTGAGATTTGTTGCTCCTTCTACAGTTATGATGTGGTAAGTTTATATATATATATATATATATATTATATTCTATCTTTATATTGAATTATATCTTTAGTCGAAAATGGTGGTCATTTGTGCTGCTAATTTTTTTTGTATGAGCTATAATTCATAGCTTAAAACTTTAGTTCTATCAGTATGGTATGTTTTAGAACATGAGACTAAATTATCTGTAAATTTCTTTTGCAACCAGCTTTCTTTCAAAAATGCCACTTCAAAATGATCAATACTATAACCATTCTAACTTTGTAATCCTCCTTTTGTAGTGTCAAAACCCTCGCTACACTCTATAGCATCCCTTATAAAAGTGGGGTTGCAACAAACTCATATGTAAGTCTTTATATTATATTTATAAACTAATATTGTGTATCTTATACTCTTAATAAACAACAATCATAACTCATAAGTCCAACCTTCATTTGTGCTTAAGTTATTCTCTAATTAATTTGTTAATGGTTTCTTGTTCTGTCAGTATTTTTTTTATTAATAGAAACTATATGGGAGCTGTAATTATGCATGTTTGTAATGCAATATCTTAGCATGTATTGCTTTCATTGGTAAGCTCTCCTCTTATGTGGTTAATTTAATCTAGTGCATTAATTGGAATATTGATATGCCTCAAATTACACCTTTGTCAAGGTTAAAGGATGAAAATATATTGTCCTGTTCTTTCCCTCCTAAATCTGTATTGTGTGGAAATTGGAGTTCTTTCCAATTTCCATTCCAAGTTTGCTTGGCCCTTATAAAGCTAATTAAAGTTTATTGTTTTTTTTTTGAGTATTCCCAGGAGTATCAGCTTATTAAATGATTACCACTTAGCTTTATAAATGTTCATTTCTTTTATAAGTTACTAGAAATGTAACGTCTTAGCATGTGCATAACTTGTTTTATGATCATTTTGTTTCTAAACAACTTATTATATATATTACTCCAGGTGTGAAGTAGATGCAACTTGAAACCTTATAGAACCATATTGTAAGATAATTTTTTTCGGTAGAATATATTGTGAGATAATTTAATCATGTTGTTGTCTCCATTTAAGCATTGTAGAATTGTATGCAAGATTTAAATTTTCTATGTTTGTTTTGATATTGTGACGGAGGTGATGATATATTTTTTATGAATCATTATTGTCAAGTTTTTGTCATATAATTTGTGACTTTTATGACTTATTTGCTGTCCTTGTACTTTATTTAAAATTTATGTGATGATGAAATATAAATAGGGCATTTTTTGGGACCTCCAATCCCAAAAATATGTCCTATATCTATATATATTTTTAAAAATGCTACTTTTTAGACCAGTTATTCTCTATAATTGGTCTAAAAAGTCAGTGACTTTTTAGACTGGTTGTAAATTGAATTTTTAGACTGGTTGTAATTTACAGCCAATCTAAAAAGTGGGCTTTCTAGACATATTTTAAAATAATAGGTCTACTTTTCAGATCGGTTGTAGTTACATCTAGTCTTAAAAGTGTTTACTTTTAAAACTAGTTGATATATGATCGAATCTAAACCTGATCTAACTGAGCAATTTTAACGGGTCTAATTAAAAGGCCCTTTTTTTAGTAGTGTGATATTAGGATTTTGGAGCGGTTCTTATAACATCCTTGTTTAAAACTTAAAAAGTCAGTTTTAGCCTGAAAGTAAATATATTTCTTGTTCGTTGTAGCTGCTAACGACCAAGTGATCGTAAACCAATTTTAGGATGTCATTATCTTCTAGTGTTAATGGCTCCACACTTGAATCCGGCCCTATCACTTTGGCCGTCCACGTAATGGTTGCTGGCGGCTGTGACGACGAGGAAATTGATATTGACATCTTCTTTGAAGTTTTGAATGATATGAAGCAAATTTTGTGTCTTGTGTTGTGTATTAGCCATATGTCCATGCAGTACCATATTTATAGGCTTTATGCATGCATGTTTGCGTAACGGGACATGAGCAAAGAGTAGTATATAACTCACTTTACCAAAAGAGTTCAGGGAAAATTAAAAATTATCTCATTTTTACTTAAGTTCTTATAATATTCCCTCTTCTTATTATGTCTATATAGTTTACTCAATTATGAGTATTAGTCCCTATACTACTCATGATTTGTTAATTTGTAAAGGAAACAACGTTAATAGCTGATGATATGACCCTCACTCAACATTACACTCGGAATAATTTTGTCACATGGATCTAATAAATAAAATCGAAGCCGAACCATATTACGTATTATTTGTGTGTGTATTTATATTCCATCATTTTATGTTAAGCATAGTAATTTTTTAGCATAGTAATTTTTTTTAATGTTAAGACTAAATAAATTTTATTCCATCATTTTATATTAAAAAGATTTGTTTATTATGTATTTTATGACAACTTACATATTGTTTAGTCCTTATTTACGTCATCCCTAAATGATTAACATATTATAAGCATTGGAATTTATGTCTATAATTGACAAAACTATAAGGAGCCAATATAAAAACTACAAGGACCTAACTAAACAATTCGGTGAAACTATAAGAACTTATGAATTAATTTATGTTTTTATGTATGTAGCTTATTGGCTAGCTATAATCATTATTACATAAGGGACTTTTAACGACCGTTTTTATACCCTTTAGACAAATGCTTTCAGGGGGACGTTTATGTGAGTGTCGTTAAAAATTTAAGAAAAGACCACTGTTGTTAAACAATTGTAGTATTAAAGATATAACAACTGTTTTTGCTAAAGCAGTCGTTGTAACTATTTTTTTTTAATGTTTTACTCCTTACAACTACCAATGCCATTGGAAAAGCACCAACCCAGACAATTACATTTTGAATCTTCAAAGTTCTATCATGACATATAGCACATATATCATCATAACATCATTTCAATGTTCAAACTTCAACTTTCAATGTAAATTATGACAATCATATGACCAAAGAGATGACATGCTTCCATGAAATCCCTATGCTTCATCATCATTTTCCAAAGTATTCTCTATAAAGCATAATGCCTTAACAAATTCAAAGTCCTCATAAATAAGAAACTAGGAAAAGTATTTGAATAAGCAAACTTATATAGCACTGTACAAAACCACTGCACTATGTAAAAAAACCTCTACACATCATCACCCCTCTATGTGTTGTAGAAGATGTCTTGACAAAAGGTCTTAGATCTTAATGTCTTCGATTGTGTAGGGGTCCTGATCACCAAATATCTGTGCGCAAAATGGAGAATATATTAACATAAATCAATAAATTGAATGAAATAACTAACAATTCAATTACAAGAAAAGAAATGAAATTCTGTCGAGAATCAATAAATGATCACTTGTTCAAAATTAGTAGTAAGGCCATCGAAAATGATGTTATACATATATAGTATAACATAGAAGTCGCACTCAGTTTTCCCTGCTGCTGAGGGCACTATACATCAAAAGCAAATGGTACAAAAGAATAAAGACCTATGTAAAGCAATAGTCAATCGAAGAACTTGAATGTAAAGAACTTACCTTTGGCTGGAACCACTTTGTCAGACCACTTTTACCTTCACACTTCCCACCCATTATATAATATGTCTTTAGTGCACTATAATAATTAAAATGATATACATAAGACATTAAAACAATTGAGTAAAATAAAAAATCAATGACTGACAAACAAATTAACTTGCGTGTTTAAAAATGTTTTTGATATCTCCGTCTAGCTTGCGACCCAATGAGTCAAACCAAAAGATGACGTTGATAGAGGGACAAGGAACACAAAGACTCCAATGATAACTATAATCACATATATAGATTAAAATGAGGTTAGATAATATGATACTTCTTAGCAAAGTGAATGTATATAAATATATCAAATTAAGTTACTTGCCCTTCAATAATTGGTGCTAGATAACAAGGCAGCTGATTCTCGCCTATTGTATAGCCTACATAACTCATCGGATCTTCCAACCTCTGGTTATTATGCCGTGACATATTACCAAGACATAAGAAGCCATATGTAGTGCTGAGCTCTTGTTCGACACATATTTTGTGGAAGCAGCTACCACATAAATGAAATGAGAAATGACTCAGTAAATGTAGAAACCTAAAACTCCTAAATATTAGTGCATTAATTAAAGTTAAAAATTATAAATAAACTCACATAATTGCAAATGTGACCATCCTATGTCTATTTCCTGCAAAGTTAGGAACTCTCTAATATCTTTGTTATCAATTCCATAACTATACAAGATTCTTTGACCCACAATCCCACAAGGCATCTACAAGTCGACCTTGTTAAGTTGTTGATGAATATTTTGCAGTTGTGCCACTAAGGAAAATTTTGTCACTTCTTCTTCATCCTAGTAACACACAAAATAAAGATTATAAGTAAGATGTCAAGGATCAAGTAACAGTAAGGTGTTTCCTACCATTAGAGGGACTGGCACAGTCTGAACAAGATATTGAGGCCACAAGATAAAATATCTTGTTGCCTGACCTAGTTTGGCAACCTCTTCATCGAGGAACGGGACTTCTACACCTTCCTCCCCATGCTGAACACTTGTGACATTGACCTTACATTGATCGTCTCGGATTTGGTTATTATAGTGAGTGGTAGCATGTGTGTATGCAACAACATCAGCAACAACACACAGGTATGGGACATCTAAATACAGAGTGCAAGGTTCTCCAGGCTCTAGTGATGGACTAGGGTCGCCATGTCCAACCTCTGATGGATTGTAACTGCCTTTGGTGCTGGGAAAGGCCAGGGATTCCTGAGTAAGAGAAATGAAAGAATTAATTAAAATAACGTAAGGAAAAACTCAATATTTTATTAAATGAAATTATTTACAAACCTGAGATCTAGGCTCTGCATTACACATCCTGCCTTGGATGTGAGACAACACCATTGAATTCATCTCACCATGTAGCTCACTCAACAACTCTTTTTTAAGCTCATCTCGAAGTGATTGATGAATTTGCACCGCTAGCTCTGCTTAGATTTCCTCTTGAACCCTAGCCACACTCCTTACTCATTTCACCTTGTCCGTAAGGTTGTGAACCTCATCCAAAGTATCTTGAGATACCAACTCCCCTTAACTCCCCTCTAACTTGACCAGGGAGATATAGATTCCCAAGCGCCATTGTTAAGATATCCATCCTTCCAATTTGAGTGAAGGAACCCTGGCTGCTCTACTCTTCAAGTTCATCTTGCAGCATACAATGGATAAATAAAAAGTAATTACATGCAATCTTGTTAGGAAAATGAAATACACTTAAATATACTTGTTATAAAATACTCACAATCCTTTTAACGACATCAGCAATGATTGGATTTATATATTTTTCTCCCTTTATCCTCCTTGCTTTCCATTTTTTGTGACGTGGGGGAGGAGGTGGCACTTGCACAACAATACTAGGATCTACTTGGGCTGCTTCCTCCAATTTATGCAACTTTGCTTGCATCATCTTCTTTTCGAGCTTCCGATAACCCCCACGTGACATGTAATCTGGATAATTATTTTTAGCTTGCCTCTCTTTATTTTGCTTGACTCAATTCCCATATTAACAAAGAATAATGAAAATTGAGTTAGTGAGGTCAAGTAAGTTTAACTAAAATGTTTAACACTAAGATGAACAAAATATACCAGGAATTTGGGATCTTGCCACTATGCCACAAACAACCTCCAGTCATTTGGAGAAAGAAACAAATACTCTTTACAAGGATCTTTATAGTTCTTTGACCCTTGAATGTACTTGGTTATGAGTGTGGACTTGAAATCTTTCCATCGCTCACGAACTTCCCCCATCCAATATTTGTACACTTGCCTCGTATTTGGAACATCATAGGTTTGCTGCAAAACAAAATATATATAATAGTTAGATATGAACAAATAGAAATAAAGATAGAGATAAGAATACAACTTTACATACCAAAAGTTGTTCCCAAATCATGGACTTCGTGTCCTTTGAAACTTCCCTTCAGCTAGAAATTAGAACGCTAACTTTACTCCGACCCCAAAAGCCAACATAGCTAATGAACGTGTCTCCCTCTTCGCCAATTGGTTTCAAATCAACATCGAATTCCATGTGAACCCTTGCCTTTTTTTCCTCATGACGTTTGACCAATGACCATAGCTTCATGCTTCCTCTAACCTTTTTCTTAACAGGTGAGCTAGCAGAGTCGCCTGAATTTGAACTTGCCATAACCTTGCTAAGAAATAAATGTGAGATATGATAAGTAAATTGAAATTACATGCACACTTTAAACAATTCAAAATCTTACTTTAAGTGTTTTCCTAAATTCCTTCACAATGATCAACTCTAGCTGTATATTCATCATCATCTACCAATTCTACTTCAGTTGGCATAGGTGGGTTTGTAGTGAAAGGTGGTGTGTCGTCAAGATTAAAACTCAGATCACCATCCATCTATTTTTTACTTTGGTGTACAATAGATAATTTTACATATGCTAGATCAATGACATAAAACTCTTGTTTTGCCTGACTTGTTAGAATGAATGACTTATCTTTATAATCGACTCTTTCAAGATCAACGGAGGTACATCCAAATTGATCTATTTCAACAGCATTATTGTTAACCCACTTGCATTTGAATAAATGAACTCTCAACTTAGTGTAGCTTATCTCCCATATGTCTTTAATAACTTTATAATAGAGCAAAGATGCTAAAATAGGGTTTTGGTCTTTCGAATTAGAAAAGTGCATTGATTCGGCTACCACCATCACCCCACTATTTTACATAGTACTTATGTTATCTTAGGCTTCTATGTAGAAAGAATACCCATTTATATCGAAACCACTCCAAGTTATGACCTCAAAAGAAGGCCCCCAAGCTAACCATTTGATTATCTTAGACACATTGGTCTCATGCGCTATTTATCCTTGAATCACTCTATGAAGTCTTGTTTTGCTCATTAGCTATCTGCATGTCATTTTTTCTTAGATATATCTCCTTTAGACTTTTTCTGTGTTTAGCTAAGTACGGCTAAACTTCTTCCGTATTATTTAAGATATACAAGTGTGCTTGCAAAACCTCTTCAAAACACATACTCTTCACTTTGAGCTCTCATGTTCCCTTACTTGTACCCTTTTCATGACGAGATTGGGCCTTCGACCTTGATAGATATTCTTTACAAAAGTCCATAGCCTCTTCAACGACATATCTTTCCACAATTGAGGCTTCAGGTCGATAAGGATTTTTAGAATACCTTTTTAAGTTCTTCATGTATTGCTCGAAAGGGTACATCTACCTTAGATAAACTGGGCCGCATAGTCTTACCTCCCTTACCAGATGAACTATTAAATGTACCATTATATCAAAAAATGCAGGAGCAAAATGTATTTCTAGTTGAGATAGAATAGTATACCCCTCATTTTCCAATTCTTCTAACCTTCCAATGCCAACAACTTTTCTACAAATAGCATTAAAGAAATTGCACAACCTTGTTATCGTGCTTCGCACATCATCTTTCATAATGCCTTTAATAGCTACTGGTAATAGTTGTTGCATCAAGACATAGCAATCATGTGACTTCATTCCTACTAACTTCAAATCTTCTATTGACACAAGCTGGCTCACATTAGAAGAATACCCTTGTGGCACCTTAATGCCGTGCAAACACCCACACAAACTTCTTCTCTCAGCTTTTGACAATGTATGCGCTACTAGCTCCATATACGCTCTCTTACCATCATCTCTTAGTTGTGGATGCAGTCATTCTCTTATTCCCATTTCAACCAAGTCTAGTCTCACACTAATTCCATCTTTAGTTTTCCCTGCTATGTGCAAAAGCGTACCAATAAGACTATCACATACATTTTTTTCGCATGCATCACATCAATACTATGTCTCACATTAAGACTACGCCAATATGGAAGATCAAAGAAAATCGACCTCTTCTTCCATATGTTCTTCTCACCTGTAGTCTTTTGATTTTTACCAAAAGTGACATTGACTCTTTTCACACGACTATAAACCTCGTCTCCAGTTAATGGCTGTGGTGCCATTCTATTCTCCGACAAACCATTAAAGCCTTTTTAGCCTACGGTACGAGTAGAACCAAGGAAGAAATCATCTATGACCAAGGTAGACCATTTTTCTACTGTGCTTGAGTTGATGGAAGTGTGTACTTGCTTCACATGTCGGACATGCTTTGTGACCCTTGACACTATGCCCTGACAAGTTCCCATTGCAGGGAAATCGTTAATTGTGGTGAGAATCATTGCACATAGCTTAAACGACTGTTGGTTATTGCTTATATACCTCAAACATATCTACGCCATCCTCCCACAACTTCTTTAAGTCCTCTATCAAAGGTGCCAAGTAGACATAGGTATCGTTCCCTGACCTTTTTGGTCTCGAAATCATCATAGAAAGCATCATATACTTGCGTTTAATACACAACCAAGGAGGTAAGTTGTAAATCACCAGTAGAACTGGCCATGCACTATATGTACTACTAAAAGTACCATAGGGATTGATTCCGTTTGTACAAAGCCTAAGTCAAAGATTTTTAGGCTCGCTGCCAAATCCGGGATACATTTCATCTACTTTCTTTTATTAAGGAGAGTCAGCCGGGTGCCGAAGGTATTTTCCATCACATACTTTGTCGTCATAATGCCATCTCAACTTCTTTGCTTCTTTTGCATTAGCATACATTCGTTTGAATTGTGGTATGATTGGAAGATACTACAAAACCTTTAAAGGTTGCTTTTTAATTGTCTCATCACCACACCTAGTACCTTTCTTCACCTTATATCTGGAAGTTTTACATTTCGAACACTCACTTAATCCTTCATACTCATTTCTGTACAATACGCAGTCATTAGGGCAAGCATGTATCTTTATATACTTCATACCCATCACAGATAATATTTTCTTGGCCTCATACATTAGATTTGGAAGTACATTATCCTCTAGAAACATATCACACAACAATTCAAGTAACAATGTGAAACTACTATCAGTCCATGGTCAAGTTGCCTTTAAGTTGACCAAGTACAAAATACCTGACAAGCTTGTATACTTAGTACACCCAAGGTACAAAGGTGTCTCTGCATCACTCCGCACGCTATCATATCAGGCAATTGTACAAAAAATTCTACCTCAACATCATGAATCATTTTCTCTATTCTATCATCATCTCCAACTTCCAAAACTTCCTTTTCATTATGGGACGCACAAGCGGTTACTTCCTCACCATGCCATATCCACCTTTTGTACCAAAGATTTATTCCATCACAAAACAAGTGATCTCTTATATCATCAATATCTCATAAACTCTCATTTAAACACTTCACACATAGGCAAAAATACTTTCCATTTTTACTAGGCGTATTCATTTTACCAAATTTAATAAACTCTTCTACCTCATTCTCATATTCTTCACTAGTTCTCAAAGCATTCATCCAATAGTGATCCATTTTACTACCACCTATGCCATTTTCAACAATACTCACTTTTAGACCAATTTTCATTATGATATGAATATGGATCAAGAAAAGGGTTGCCTTACTCATTTTTAAAAAATTTCAGCAGCTTTTGTGCTAAAAAGTAAGACATCAAAAAATTCAAACAACAACCCAATTAACAAGCATATAACTTTGACATCAGTATCTATTAGGTCTACCCAAATAGATTTAAGAACCTTGGAACTATAAGCCTCACAGATAGCAACATTTCCCACAAGGTATAAAACCATGGTGTGGGGGTTTCCCAAACATGCACTAAGGCTTAACCACCTAGAATAATTGTTTAGCATATGGAGCCATTAAACAAAAAACTTTTAATCAGGTTTTATCTCCCAAAATTCAACAATAACAATGACAATACACTATATATATATATAAGAGCTGGTATTTTTTACCTTATTTATTTCAACATTACAGCATCATCTATTCCTAGTAAGCTCTACACTTTCTAACTTTCGTCTGCTAACTAAGCCTTATAGCCAATAGCAAAAATGGATGCCTATTCATGATTATTTTGTAACATTATGTCAACATGGCAAACCAGAGGAAATTATTTTCAATAACTGATCCAAAGCCAAACAATCACCATGAAATGACTGATTTTGCCTAAATGAACTTCAAAGGCAGGAAGAGGCATATGGCATATGGGGCTTACTTATATTAGATTCTAGTGTTACATATGGAATCTTGCCTCCCACAATGGAGAGTGACAGAGCTAGAGATTACATAATAATATTTTGATATGTTTAAAGTAAGGGCACAAAAGGTGGCCCAAAAGAAAAGGTTCAAAAGATATTATATTAATAAAATCATTTAAAATCAGTTTCATTTTCATTCTATTTTGTGGACCAACCAAGCATAGACATCAAATTCAACTACTTACAACCTCAATTCAATTATTTATGACTTCAGACATATACATAAAATTGTACAAACGATTGGAAAAAAGGTTAGGCAAAAAAAAAAAAAAATATATATATATAAATATAATAAGTGAGAAAAATAGAAAAATATAGTTAAAATGAACTAATTAATCATTGTAATATGCCTAGAACCCAGTCTGGGATTAAATTTTATAATAAAATGATCTACACAGCCTCTAACTTAAAATATGAAAAATGAAAAAAAAACGAAATGATAATAATAGTTTAACTACTAATAGTTTAACAACCTTAACTTATCAAATTAAAAGAAAAGAACACGATGAGATCTATCTATGTAGAGGCATATAACTTTATATTTTGATACCCAAGCAAACCCTTATTCACTGGATCTTCAAATTTAATTTACAAGAGGGGATTCAAGGAATTACCAAGAATCTAATATAAGTAAGGCCAAGAATCTAATTTACAAGAGGGGATTCGGGCCAAGAATATACAAGAGGGGATTCAGGGAATAACCAAGAAAAAGAAGGGAGTAGAGCATCGACGGAGCCAAACTCAGAAGTCATTGGTGCAGGCGTGACTGATAGAGAAGTAGGAAACGCGTAGGGGAGGAGAGGCAGGATGAGATAGAGGCAGATGATTGGGCGGAGAGGGGGCCAGAGAATGATATCTGAGAGACCCAAGGAGAATTGTGTGGAGGCGCGACAAACCAAACAGAAAGGATAGGGCCCTGTAAGGTCCGATAGGGTGGAAAAGGGAAAGTAGAAAGCTTAGAAGCACATGCAGGGGAATTAATTTAGCATGTTTCAATGACTGTTAATGAAAATAGTCGTTGAAAGCTTGCTTTCAACAACTGTTAACAAGAAAAGTTGTTGAAATCAAGATTTCAAGGACTGTTAAGAATAATAGTCGTTGAAAGCTTCTTTCAATGATTGTTCTTGTTAACAGTCGTTGAATGTTCAATTTCAACGACTGTATTCTCAAGAACAGTTGTTGAAACATTAGCCTCAGTTTCATAGATTCCATCTGATGCTTTTCTACTACTGTTATTTCAAAACAATCGTTAATTATACTCTTTGTAGTAGTGCTTTTATCTTGTCTCTAGTGAACATGAAATCCGTTTGCTTTATTTGAGTTCTATAAGAGTTCTCACTACAAAAAAGAATGAAATTTCCTACAGAAAAAATTTCCGTGGCAAATTCTGTCGAAAAGTTTTCTAACAAAATTTCTTCTGTGGCAAAATTTGTGACGGAATTAGGCACAAAAAATATTCTGTGGAAAATTCCATCTTTTGCCGCTGAATTTCCGACGGATTAATTCAATCCCAAACTTCTGACAGAATTTCTGACTGGAATTTAATTCTGTCGGAAATTACGAGGGAATTTCCTACGGAAAATAATTCCATTGAAAATTCCCTCGTAATTTTCGACAGAATTCAATTTTGAATTTCTGATAGAAAACAATTCCGTTAGAAATTCCTTCACAATTTCCGATGAATTCAATTCTGTGGAAAATTCCGCCGCAAACTTTAAAAACTATTATTATTTTATTAAATTTAATTTTTTAAAAAATTATTTTTTATAAAATTTATAAGTTATGAATTAATATTTTTAATTTAATTTTTAATTTATTTTTTAATTATTATTTTCAAATTTCTTAAATATTTTTATTTTCCAATAATAAGTTTTGGTCCTTATAGGGGCAAAATAGTCATGTAAAAATTTATTTATAAAAAATTACATTTATTAGTTATTAATTAATATTAGTAAAAAATATTAGTTAATAATTATTTATTATCTATTAATTAATGTTAATAAAAAATTAATTTTAGAATTTAGACAAAAAATAGTCATATGAAATTTATTTAAGATGTAAAATTTTTTAATTTGAAGTTAATTTATATTAAAAATTATAAGAATATATAAAATAATTTTACATTATTATTACATTTATATATAAGAAACAAATATATATTTAGAAATAATTGATTATGTATAATAAGATTATATATATAATTGTGTAATAATAGAATACCAAAGCAGTTGAGCCTATCCGGTAAGGCATCAGGCGCATACAGATGAGGTCGTGGGTTTGAACCAAATGAAGGCAAGTTGAGTTGCATTTTCAGGAAAAAAGAGGTTGCGACACGTGGTGGAGCGAGGTTGCGACATGTGGCAGAGCTAGACTGTGACATGTGGCAAATCTGGGTGTTGGCGACAAGGTGGAGGTTGCAGGATTTGCCACGCGCCACCATCAGCAGTGAGGTAGCGGCTGTTGAAGTTGCCACTTGGTTTTTTAAAATTTAAAAAATAAAAAATCAGTTTGCGAAGGAATTTCTAACGAAATTAATTCTGTCGGAAATTGTGAGGGAATTTCTGATAGAATTGAATTCCGTCGGAAATTGAATTCAATTCCATCGGAAATTTGCGACGGAATCATTCTGTTGGAAATCTGTTTGCGACGGAATCATTCTGTTGGAAATTTTGTTGGAAACTCTGTTGGAAACTCTAAATTATGTTGGAAATTCTGTTGATAATTCCGTCAAAAATTCAGTATTTTTTTATAGTGTCTTTAAATGTTTGAACTTTTACTTTTCATAAAGATGTGCCGTGTCCATATCCTTTTGTGTTCAAACCTTCAAGGAAAGAATGATACTTAGTTACAATATACTAAAGCTAAAAGGTAAAAGGAAGCAGAATATATTATAAGATTGTGAGCACCACAAAGAAATGAATCAAATGTACAACACGTGGTCAAAAAATTAAAAACAAAAAGAACAAATCTAATCTCTTGTATGTGTGTGTGTGTCACGTGGTTCAAGGACGTAGAAATACTTCCCAGGACACAATAACTTCAAACTTAAGTGATCAATATATAAACACATTTTAAAATCTTTTGTAAAGGAAAAGCTGATTCTAATGACTCATTTTTTCCCATTTTGAAAGAGAAAGGCTATGCAAATTTTGGTTATTTAATTAGTTTAAGGTGACTCTAATAAAAAGGTTATCTCTTTTTCTCCGTCGAGTAAAAGTAAGAGAAAGAAAAATGCACACTAGCGTCAAGTATATACTTTTGGCAAAAACACGAAGGTTAAAATGCACAAAACTTCCCTAATTAGATTTAAGACTCTAATGTTTCGTGTCTTTCCTATCAATTTCCTTGCTGTTACGACTACCGTTAAGGTTAACGATTTTTGTCATGTCAAAAGTTTTATATTTTTAATTATACGTCATGTCATTTAATAAAATAACACTTGGTATTTGACATACAATTTTAAATATTTTTAAAATACATAAAAAATATAAAATCCTTAAAAAGTTTTATAATATTTATTCGATCACATCCTTTTTTAAATAAAAAAAGTATAAAATACTTAAAATTACATGTCCAATCCTAAGTGTTATTCTTTAAATGACATGGTATATTATAAAATGTATAAAAATTTTGATATGGCAGAAACTATTAACTTTAATCGTAATTTTAATGATAAAGAAGTTAGTTAGGATCTATTATTTAAACTCTTAAAAGTTAGGGGTTACATGTAACTGACCTAATGTTCATAGATATTATATGTATTTAAAAAAAAAAAGCACATAAATAACTTATGAATGTTAAATTAGTGGAAGATTAATTTCTTTAATTTTGGTGCGTATTAAGATTATTCCCCTGGGGAACCAAGGGTTAATATCCATCAATTATTCAAATATCAATGACACCAAGTCTATGGGGGGGGGGGGGGAATGAGTCAAAGTATCCCAAAATTTAACGAGGACTTCTTAAATAACTCCAAAAATTAACCATCAAATACAATTAAATATGGCGAGTCATCAAATTTTTCCCCCTTTTTATTCCACCGATATTTGAACTTTGGTTGCTGGATTTTCTTTCTAAAATAGGAAATATAATGTTACATTACTTTTTTTTGCTAAAGAATAATGTTTCATTATTTTGAAGAATACCCAAAGACTAACTATATTAAATTAGTACAGGCCCTTATTAAGTTGATTTGCGCCCTCGTTAAATTGTTAAGATACATTTTAAAACAGTTTTTCTATGATGACTGGTCATGTCAACAGATTTAGATTCAGTGAAGGCCAATAAGAACAAATGTAATCCCTTGTATGTGAGTCACGTGGTCCAATTAGATTTGGACATAAGACTTCAAACTTAATTAATTAATAGAAATCCGTTTTAATGGACAAGCTGATTATAATGACTCACTTTTTTCCCGTTTTCTGATGAAAGCAAAGGCTATATATAGAACTAATGACTTAATTTTGATTATTTAATTAGTTTAGGCTGATCACTATAATAAAAAGTTGGGTTAAGGGAAAATTTATTAATGAAGTTTTGTCTGAGAAGCGTCTGGCACAAATATATTTTAGAAGGGGTAAAAATATCAATGAACAATTAAAAAAGGGCAAAAATACCAATGTATAATTAAAAAGGGGCATCCACCACAAAAACCGTTAAATCTGTATATATTAACGCCGTTAGAGGTTTTCTTCTCTTATAATTTAACGCCGTTAATACGGATTAACGGTTTTTTTGGTGGGTGCCCCTTTTTAATTATTCATTGATATTTTTGCCCATTCTAAAAGATATTTGTGTCAGACGCTCCTCGGACAAAACTTCGTTAGTAAATTTACACCTTAATCCTAAAAAGTTATATATTTGTCTCCATTAAGTTAAAGTAAAAAAAAAAAAAAAAAAAAAAGCATCATCCAGAGCACATGCTTTTTTTTGGGGGGGGGGGGGGGGGGGCACATAAATAATTCATGAATGCTAAGTTAGTGGAAGATTTCTTTTTGATGCGTATTAAGGGCATTTCTCAGCCGACAACGAATACCAGTAGTCTAGTACACACAAGGGCTTTTACAACATTAATCTATGTCCGTAAGATTCAGAGCCGACCTAGAAAAAAAGACAGAGGCATTTTTCTATTTACACTGTCTGTACAATGAAAGGGTTGCAATCAATATAAATAATATAATCTAATATCACATGAAAGAATTTTCTTTTTAATTAATTTACAACACGAAGAAATAAAACATATATTACGTTCTTCATATTAAAAAAAAAAGTTCAATAAAATTAAACGATTAAATTAAATATATTACAAAACTTTACAAACGAAAAGTTTGAGTGTATTTTTTTTTTTATCATGCAGGGGTTACTTTTTGTCAGAGCAGATCCTACATTATCTGGGATTCATATTAGTTTGAGATATGGGAAACACAAGAAACGTATAACGTCTAGTAACCGTAGGAAACATATTTCTTATACATTAGTACATATATACACATACTTGTAAATGTAAGATGGATGAAATGAAGAAGATTTTCATGATCGTTTCATGGTATGTTACATGGTATCAGAGCCGGGTTTTGTTAGTTTAATCCCTCTATTTAATCGCTCTGTTTTTCGTCAGTGTGTTCTTTTTTCATCGCAGAGGAACTCACGAGTTTTCTAGATTATATACCTCCAATTGATTTTGACAGACACACCCTACCACAGATCTTGTCGTCTTCAGATCGGCTGGTACCCAAAATTTAGCTTGATTCCGATAGCGGGTGGCCTCCCACGCGCCGCCCACCCCCTGCTGCTACAAGCCACGCTCCAGCTTGTGAGACGTTCTCCGGTGGCCGTTTGCTACGCCGTTTGTAGCGTTCTGATCGTCTTCTCATCCTTGACCAACCCCTGAAGTCTCGTGGTCTTCCGACCAAGTTTGAATTTTGGACTACATTCTTCACTTCTATTTCTATGTCATCAGTTGCAGTTTGTTGCTGATTTCTTTGTTTTGGATTAGTACCTCTATTTCTGTGGGTTTGTCCCATTTGTGGTATTACAAAATCTTTGGTTTCTTCTAGATTGGTTCATTTGTGGCAAGTTGTGTTTCCTCCTTATTACTGGTCAAACTTGGTATTTTGTGTGACCAGTTAGTGTGCTATTTTTACTGCCCAAAATTGCATCTTGGTCAACTGTCTTTTTAAGTATTATATGTGGCTGACTTTAAGAACATTGTTATGTTACCTATATCTGCCAAGATTACGGCTTCACAATTAAACCGGACAAACTATAGTAAATGGAGCAAACAATTAGAGTTTATAGTTTGGGCATTAAGAAAGAAACCCATTTAATAGAGGACCATCCTTCTAGTAATGAAACAAAACTTTTGGCTTGGAATAGAGCGAATGCTTGAATTTTGTTTTAAATCCAAAATTCTATTGAATCACGGATTCTGTCTTTTGTTAGTCACTGTAATACTGTAAAAGAAATCATGAATTATCTTGAATTTATCTTTTTTGGCAAAGGAAATATTACTCGGTTTCATGAAGTTTGTAAAGGTTTCTGTCGCTCTCAGCAGCAGGGCCGTCCTTTGAAAGACTTCTTCCTTGACTTCAAGAGAATGTATGAGGAGATGAAAGTACTTATGTCTCTACAGGCGGATCTTCCAACTCGTATTAAGACTCTAGAACTTCTGGATATTATTTGTTTCCTTAAAGATCTTAACCCTTTCTATGAGACTATCCGGTCTCAAATACTGTCCAGTTAGAAACTTCCCTATCTTGAAGATGTATTTTCATGGGTTCTTTATGCTGACAGTTTGGTTCGTCCATCTATTGATCAAAATGCAAGTGCCCTGGCTGGACGTGGCCTATTTGACAACAAGAATTATGGATTTAAATATGGAACTAGTATCCCAACCATGAATTTTGGCAATATTATTTGCAATTATTACTAGGAACTTGGTCACATTAAGAAAAATTGTCATAAATTGCAAAATAAATAGCAACGTGATCAGCAATGTGGACTTGCTCATATTGCTCAGACATCTGGCCAATTTGATTCTAGTCCTGCCTCGACAAGGGCCCTAGCTACATGTACTTTGCCTTTTGGTCTTACTACTAGTTCCACAAAGTGGGTCATTGATTCTGGTGCCACCAACTACATGACAGGTAATCATCATTTATTTTCATCATATGCCCCCTATGCCAACCCTTTATCCATTTTTGTCGCCAATTGTTCCCTAGTCCGTGTACTCGGATCAAACATTGTTAAACCAACTTCATCCCTGTCACTATCTTCTGTTCTTAATGTTCCTGATTTGACGTTTAATCTTTTATCTCTTAGTAAACTAACTCATCATTTAAACTTTTTTATCTCACTATTTCCTAACTATTGTTTAATTTAGGATTTTTCGATAAAGCAAATTATTGGTAGAGGTTATGAATTTTGTGGACATTACATTCTTGATGATTAGGTGCCACGTTCTGTTGCTTGTTCTGGTAGTTCGTCTTCCTTTAAGGTCCATTGTTGTCTAGGTCATATGTCCCTTTCATCCTTTAAACGATTGTATTCTCAGTTTTCGTCTGTGTCTAATTTAAATTGTGAGTCATGTTAATTTGCCAACATCATTGTGTTCATTTGGCACCTTGAGTCATTAAACAGGCTATGTCCTCCTTTGAGTTAGTATATTTTAATGTTTGAGATCCTTGTTCAGTTTTATCTTAGACTGGTTATCGATATTTTATTACTTTTGTTGATGATTTTTCCTGAACCACTTGGCTTTACTTAATGGAACAACATTTTGAATTATTTATTCAATTTTGTGATTTTTGTGCTAAAATTCAAACCCAGTTTAATACTTATGTGAAATCCTTTGAAGTGATAATGAGAAAGAATATTTTTCCGCCCCATTCACCGATTACATGCATAGTTATGTCATTCTTCATCAATCCTCCTATGTTGATACACCTGCTCAACATGGTATTGTTGAAAGAAAGAACCGTCATCTCCTAGAAACTGCCCGAGCTCTCTTGTTTCACTCCTGTGTACCTAATTCCTTTTAGGCTGATGCTGTGTCTATTGCCTGCTTTCTTATCACTCGCATGCCTTTAGCTATGCTTAGTGGGGATGTTTTGTATTCCCTTTTATTTCCCACTACTAAGTTGTTTCCTATTGATCAAAGAATTTTTGGCTACGTCTACTTTGTTAGGGATGTCCATCCAAGTTGTCAACACCCGTTTCCATTTTGATATGTGTAGGGCAATAATGAACAAGTTCCATAGGTAAACAGAAAAGTATAGTTATACTGATAATAAGTATTTGTTTACAAACAATCATTAACAGAGTAGAAATTGATAATAATGACAAATATATACATAATGTTCCAAAACTATTTCACATACAGACTATATACAACCACTGTATTCATCTTAGGAAACATGCCTGTGAGTTTCCCTTCTCTGCATCCTTGGCTTTCGAGCCATTGGCACCCGCTGAGACATTTGGATTGGAAAAACGGGTGAGATTCCAAGGAATCTCAGTAGAAACATATGATCAACACATAAAATGCAAAAATTAAATATGTAATACATCGTATCAAGTAAAATGAAAACTCATATCATCCGTGTGTGTACACAAAATTTAGGGTTAACTAACCCGTTGAAACCCCTACATGTACCTCAATTGAGTCCTTACTACAGCTAGATAAGACTAGTGTACCTCAGCTATGTCCTAGACCACAGCTAGGTAATGTGCCTCCAGCACGTGTTCAAATCACAAAATACAGTAACACGCATCATACAAATAGTCACATAGTATATGAGAGATAGTAGTCCCTACCTCGAAGTTCTATCGACCCCTTTTTGTGTGCCTCGTGAAACGTGTCAATTTTTGACTCCCGATTCGGTCCTAAAATATTAAATGTACAAGAAATAGGTCATAACCTATCTAAGTATCATTTTAGACACTTCCATAGTGTTTCTTGTGGTTATATTAGCCTATGGTGAAAATTTACCAAAATGCCCCCGAGACCCCGGCACCGCCGTACCCGGCCTGATGGCACGTTTTTCCAAATTTTTGACTAAGGATATCCTGACATATTTTTGTCCAAGGAATCCATTTCAGAACTCAAAATTATCAAATTCAATGTCAAATTACAAAATTGCCCTTGGCAGCCCTACTTTTAGGGTTTTAGGGGCATTTCGTAATTATGCTTTCTCGGCCTTTTCTAAAAAAGTGCCCAACTGTAACCCCACCTATTTTTGCCTACTGAATCCAATGGAATCATAAAATCATTGAAAATCCAACTCTAAGGCCCTCAAACATCCCTGGCAAAAATAATGGTGTTTTCTGGGAAAAATCGAGGTTTTACGATTTCGGCTCTGCAAACGCATTCCTTTCTACTCCTAACTACTTTATTGACTATTTTATTAGGTTACAACTACAATTTAGTACCAATTTGGGCAGCATAACCTCTAGGCCAAACCATTTCCAAAAATTAAAACCAATGGCTATCCGGCGAAATTTCACCTATTAAATTGTTCACAGGAGCCAAAATAGTTAATATACGAAGGTTTGAAAGTTACCTCAAACTCGCACTAGCTTTTCTTGCTCTTGGCTGAAAGCCATAACTTTTAGAACACCAAATTTGAGCTTTCCAAACCTTAAAGAACAAAGAGGAGTAGCTTAAGATTGGAGTTATACGCGTTAGGAGCTAAATCGTCGGAGAAATCGGCTTACCTTGCAAGATTTCTTCTTCTCTCTCTCTCTAAAACTTGAACGTCTCTCTCTCACTTTCAGGTCTGTTCTATGCGTGAAAATGGGCTGAAGATGAAGATGCAACATATGTTTTATAATATATAACATTATGCTTTAATTGTTTAACAATTTTTCCAAAATTCCAAAAATGAAGTTTTATGTACATAAACCTTATGTACATGTAACTATGCTTATTAAGCCCAACTAATATTTTCTTATTTATGTCACATGTAGGAGACACCTAGAGGTCCCTCCCTATGGTCTCAATTGGCTTCACAACTTGTTTTGGTTACATATACATGTATAGTCTCAATTTTGGTCAAAATTGCACTTTTTGCTCAATTTTCCATAAATTCATAGTAAATTGACCAAAATATTCTAAATATATTTTTAACCTTTATTTTACTTAATTAATTGAAATTAACTTCGATTAATTGGAAAATAATTAATTTTGTGATATTTTGGCAAAATTACGATTTTGCCATTACCTTTTTAATCCAATTTCTTCTATTATTTTTCTTTGGCCAATTTCCATATATTTTTGGACCAAATAATTTCTCTAATATTTCTTCATTTTTGAACCTTAATATTGGGCTTTTTAAATTACCCAAATTAATTCCATAATTATTTTGCCCATTTTCTCATTAAAATGAACATTTATAAAATTCATAAATTCTAAATTTATGATTATTCACCATTTTATTGAATTTCCCAAATATGTACAATATTTTTTGTGAATATAAATTTTGGGGTGTTACACAAGTATTAGTAAACTCGATCCCAAGCCCTTAAGATGTGTCTTTCTTGGTTATTCTAGAGTCCAAAAAGGTTGTCGGTGTTACTCTCCTGATCTGCATCGTTACCTTTTGTCTACTAATTTGACCTTTCATGAGTCTTCACCTTTCTTCCAATATTCCACCTTCTCAACATCTCCTTCTGTCATTGATGAACCTGATGATGTCCTAGTTTATCATGTCCCCCTCTCACCTATACATACTACTGTTTCGAAACCTGATATCATCAATGATACTGATGTTGCCAATATTCTGACTTTGCCAGCAACTGCTTCACCAACGGATTCTGTTCATGCCTCCCTGATTCGTGATCCTGATTCCCCAGATCCTTCCATTGCTATCCCTGACCCATTATCTATGATTTTAATGTTGATCCCTCTAATGCCTTGCCTATAGCTCTTCGTAAAGGTACTCGCCCTTATTGTCCTCCCAAAAAGATATGCTGACTGTGCCCATCCTATCTCCTCCTTTGTGTCCTACCACTGTTTGTCCTCTAGTTCCTCTTCCTTTGTAGCCACCCTTGATTCCATCTCCACCCGACTACCCTTTACCAAGCCTTGACCCACCCTAGTTGGCATGTAATAATGGTAGAAGAACTTATGGCCCTTGAAAAGGCTGGTACCTGTACTCTTGTTGATCTGCCTTCTGGGAAGAAGGCCATTAGATGTAAATGTTAGGATTGGTAGGCACAGCGGAGTAAATTTAAATTTTGGGTTTTTCGATCTTTAGGAGCCAACACCTCAGGTTCGCTCCCTTTACCGATATCCACACAAATGCTCTCCAATACAAACTATGTGCTAGTGCCTCCAATGTCTCCTAGGGTGTTTCCCTTGCGGCTCTGAATTTTCATCCGTACATGAGTTTTTCTGTTCTATCAATTTTATAACCCATGGGCTATATTCGAATTTTGAAATTAATCTTGTTTAATTTTGAAATTAAATTAACCCTTAATTATCTCGATGAGCTAATTAAATAAATTTAGTTTAAATTAAATATGTCCAACAGTTTTAATTTAACATATTTATTTAATCCAAATAAAAAGCCAATAGATTTAATTTATCTTCATAAATTAAATATGAGATACTATATCTCTGTTATGTTAGTTATTAAATTTAATTTATCTTAATCAAATTAAATTTAAAACTAACACAATATAATAATATCATATAATATACATATACATATACATATATATATATATGTATTTTGAAAATGCATATATATATATATATATATGTATATATAATATTTTTAATTTTATTTTCAAAAATTTATATTATATATATAAAAATAAAATTCATCCACCCTAGATTAAACATTAGTTCGTGTAAGGTCATTCTTGTGTGCAACCCTGTAAGGCCATACGAAGTTGGCAGTGGGCCAATAACTATACTTACCCACAAGTCGCAAGCGGCCTCTAGCAAGACATTATGACTACCCAACTTATATGAGGATCGTTAACACAATTTAACTTGCTAGACAACCATGTCACGTCCCTTTTGACACATGATATTTCTGTCAAGGATGAGGCATAGATTATGTCATCCTCCTGTTCTTGACATTACTTTTCCAATTCTTGAGTAGTTTGACAATAGAAATGGAACTCCTTTCCATTGTAGTATGACCATACATTTCTGAGACTCATTCATCGTGGGGCCCAGTAATTTCTCTCTACTAATGTGAGGGACAAATTTCATCTTGAAAATTTATATTCCTCTACATGAAAAACCACCAAGCCCGATTGTAGCCTTTATCTTCACCTGGTCAAAAGTGACTTTTGACTTGTTCAAAGCTTAGCAACTCTCATGTAGGAATCCATGATGACTTTAGATCAAAGGGCATTGTGACATGGTTATACATGAATAAGCTTATAACTTGATCAATGTAGCTTTCTTATAGTAGGTTGGTCCAGCACCTTATACTCTTACAAGTGCCTAAGACTTTGATTCGTATCTCCATATCTTATCAAAGTCATACCGGTCTTATTTTATCTTTGCTCCTACATAGATAACCGGCCAAGGACATTTATGAAAATCTTTAAGATTTATCCAAAGATACAGTCATCACAGTGAACATGCGAATAATATGATAACATAATAGAGAAAATTCATTAAATTAATAATGTTCAAAGTATAATGATTTGCCCTTAGGGCACAATTTCCAACATCCGACCACTTGCCCTAGGTACAATAATTAATTTTCCTAATTCCCAATGTCCTAACATGACGCTCATGCTTTGCCTGGGCAAGTGGCTTGGTAAAAGGATCAGCAACATTGTCTTCTTCTGCTACTTTGCATATTTTTATGTTACCTCTATCATTGATTTTTCTAATGAGATGAAATCGCTTAAGTATATGCTTGATCCTTTGATGTGACCTTAGCTCCTTGGCCTGTATAATAGCACCGCTATTGTCACAGAACAAATCTATTGGATTTGAGATGGTAGCCACCACCCCTAGTTTAGTAATGAACTTTCTAATCCAAACGGCTTCCTTAGTTGCATTCGATGCTGCTATATACTCAGCTCGTGTTGCATAATTTGCTACAGTGCTTTGCTTGGAGCTCTTCCAGCTTACTGCTCCACCATTTAGGAGGAATATGTATCTAGATTGTGATTTAAGGTCATCCTAGTTAGTTTGAAAACTTGCGTCTGTGTAACTGGTTACACAGAGCTCATCATCCAATCCACCATAAATAAAAAATAAGTCTTTAGTCCTTTTTAAGTACTTTAGAATATTCTAAATGGCATTCCAATAACTCTCACCATAATCTTGTTGATATCTGCTGGTCATACTTAAGGTAAATGAGACATCCGGTCGAGTATATAACATGGCATACATGATGGATCCAATGGCTGAGGCATAAAGAACCTTACTCATGTGATCTCACTGATCAAGTGTACTATGACACATATCCTTGCTAAGATAGATGCCATGAGACATGGGCATATAACCTCTTTTTGAATCCTGTATACTTAACCTATGCAGTATATTATCTATGTATGTGCTTTGATTTAGGTCTATTAGTCTCTTAGATCTATCTCTATAGATCTAATCCCTAAGATGTAGGTGGCTTAACCTAAGTCTTTCATTGAAAAGGACTTTCCTAACTAAGACTTAACACTCTGCGACGTAGGAATTTTGTTCCCAATGAGTAATAAGTCATCTATATAAAGCACTAGAAATACAATTGTAGTCCCACTAACCTTCTTGTAAACACAAGGTTCATCGATGTTTTGAATAAATCCAAACTCTTTGACTACTTCATCAAAACGATGATTCCAGCTCCAAGATGCTTGCTTTAATCCATAAATGGATCTTTGAGGCTTGTAAACTTTACCAGAGTCCTCTGGATGCATAAAACATTCAGGTTGTGTTCTGTACACATTCCTAAGGAGCTTTCCATTAAGGAATGTTGTTTTGGCATCCATTTGCCATATTTCATAGTCATAATATGCTACAATGGAAAGAAGGATTATGGTTGATTTGGCCATTACAACTGGGGAAAAGGTTTCTTCATAGTCTACACCATGAGTTTGAGTGAATCCTTTTGCAACCAGTCGTGCTTGAAGACATTTACATTGCCATCTATGTCAGTTTCCTCCTTGAAAAGCCATTTGTATCTGATGGTTTTTACACCTTCAGATAAATCGACGAAGGTCCATACCTGATTGTCGTAAATGGATTACATTTAGCCATTTCTTGGAGTTAGGTCCCACTATGGCTTCTTGATAGGTTGTTGGCTTATTTTGGTTAATGAGCAACACATCACGGCTTCTAATAATCATAAATCCATATCTCTAAGGTTGATGCCATGTCCTATCAGATCTTCATGGACCTTGTGTTACTGGAGGAGGCTCAGCAACTTGTTGTGAGTTTTTTCTAATTTCCATATGGAGTTTTGTACTATCTTGTAACTCTCGAACTTCTTTGTGATGTACCTTGCTCCCACTGGTTCTTTTAGAGATAAACTCTCTTTCTAGAATCGTACCATTTTGAATAACAAACACTTTGTTATCAGTGGGATTGTAGACATAGTATCCTTTTGTTTCCTTAGGATACCCCACAAAAAGGCACTTTGAGGATCTAGCCACTAATTTATCTAAGGCTTGTTACTTAACATATACCTCACATCCCTAGATCTTGAGAGAAGATAAACTTGGTTTCTTTCCAGTCTATATCTCATATGGTGTCTTTTCAATTGTCTTAGATGGAACTTGATTTAGTGTGAACATAGCTATCTCTAAGGCATGTCCCCAAAAGGACGATGGAAGATTTGTTTGACTCATCATTAATTGAACCATATTATTCCTCCATTTAGAAATGCCATTCCAATGTGGTGTTCTTGGAGGAATTAATTGTGAGATTATCCTATAATTCTTAAGATAATAAACTCTTGGCTCAAATATTCTCCACCTCGATCAGATCGAAGTGCTTTAATTATTTTTCCAAGTTGGTCTTGTACTTCATTTTGGAATATTTTAAATATTTCAAAAGATTCAGATATATGCTTCATTAGATAGATATATCCATATCTGCTAAAGTCATCTATAAATGTAATAAAGTACAGATAACTGCCTCTGGCAATTGTATTTAATGGTCCACATACATCTGTATGTATGAGGCCTAATAAATCAGTAGCCCTCTCACTATGCCTAGTAAAAGATGCCTTTGTCATCTTTCCTAATAAGCAAGATTCAAATGTATCATATAATTCTAAATCAAATGTGTTTAGAAATCCATCTTGATGGAGTTTAGAAATGTGTTTCTCATTTATATAGCCTAGACGACAATGCCATAGATAGGTAGGATTCAAATCGTTTGGCTTGATCCTTTTTGTAGTTACATTATAAATATTTCCACTATTAGGATGTTCTAAATTTAATATATAATGACCAACATGCAAATCATCATCAGCATAGAAAACATCATTACGATAAATAGAACATTTACCATTCCCAGTAATGGAAGTATAACCTCCCTTATCCAAATAAGAAAGAGAAACAATGTTACTACTCAAAGTAGGAACATAATAGCAATTGTTCAAAACTAACAAAAGCCCACTGGGCAGAACTAATTTATAAGTGCCTATGGCTAAAGCAGCAACTCATGCTCTAATTCCAACTTGTAGGTCTACCTTGCCCTTCTTCGGCTTTCTATTGTCCTTTAGACCCTACACATTTGTACAAATGTGAGAACCACATGCAGTATCTAATACCTATGTAGAGGAAGTAGAAAAATGAATGTCTATAACATAAATACCTGAAGCGATAGCCCCACTATCCTTCTTGTTCTTTTTCAAATCTTCGATGTAAAGTTTGTAATTCCTCTTCTAATGACCTGGTTCATTGCAAAGGTAGCATGCTCTTTCCTTTGGAGGATTTGCCTTCTTGGGTGTAGGCTTGGTTTAAGGCTTGTTTGACTCTTTGGTCTTACCACCTGAGGCATTACCCTTCCATTTACCCTTCCTTTTCTTTTTCATACCCTTTCCTTTCTAAACCATCAAAATAGTATTGAGCTTTTTCTTAATGCTCTGCACAACAATTTTGATCATCGCATGCAACTCAGAAATTGATTTCTCCATATTGTTCATGATATAGTTCATCACAAACTGGTCATAACTCTTCGAGAGTGAGTTCAGTATCAAGTCCATTGCTAACTCCTAGCTCATGGGAAATTCAAGCCTCTCAAGGTGATCAATATAGCTTTTCATCTTTAACACATGAGCACTAACTGATGTACCTTCAGCCATCTTGCAAAAATGTAAGGCTTTTATGGACTCATACCTTTCTTACCTTGCCTGTTGCTGGAACATTTCCTTGAGATGGACAATCATCTCATGAGCCTCCATAAGTTCCAAATCTCTTTGGAGCTCTGGAACCATAGTGGCAAGCATTAGGCAACCTACATCTACAGAGTCATCCTTATGCTTTGTGTAAGCATCTCTTTGAGCATTCGATGCATGCTCCTCAAGAATAGGTTAATCTAGGATATAAGCCTTTCTTTCCTGCTTGAGAAAAATTCTTAAGTTCCTGAACCAATCAAGAAAGTTTGTCCCATTGAGTTTGTCCTTCTCAAGGATCGATCGCAACGATTGTGTAGCAGTATTACTAGTCGACATGATTCTATAATTAAAATATACAAAGTTACTTAGTAATCTCCTACTAAATTAACAACCCCTAATATAATAATTAGTGGGCTAAGATCCATATTTGGCTTAAACTTAAGTCCGCTTTGGCAGGAGGCTTAAATTCAAGTTATTTAAGTAAGTAACCTATTTACCAATTACATCACATGTAACTCTTAGATGTTTATGGGATTTGATAATTATATGATTTGGCATGTTTAATCTCATCTAATGCCTTGAGATCCATAACTGTTTTCTTAATCTCAATTAAGTCAAAATAATAATGAATTTTGTGAGTAGCACTATTACTCACTCTTATCTCACCAAGATAACTCAAAAGCATCCACTTTGGTGGTTCTCACAATTGAGCGATCTAGGTTTTGATAAGTATTCATTTATTGAAGGCATTATGACTTACGATTTGTTTTCGAGGGCTTAATTAATTAGTTTTGTTTATATAAATGCAATCGTGGTTGTATCTCATACAGATAAATATATATATAAACGTAAAAGTATTCATGCAATGGTCTAATCAAAAACATAATTTAAACGTGACACAACATGGCTTACCTAAACTAAAATCCTCCCAAGCCAATGAGAGGACTTCTCTAAATGAGAAAAGAAATACATTGAGAGAAACTTTGTTTAAGCATTCGAGGGGAGTGATATGAGAAGAGCATGTACATTGAGAGTATTTAGAAGAAGGCGTAGCACGCAGGCCGTATTTAAATATTACAACCCTTTGTAAAAATCTAAAGCCATGTTGTTCACCATACCCAAACAAGTATGAAGAATAAATTACAACCAGTAAGAGTTCATACAATATGAAAAGCAATAAATGTCATGATTAGGTTATATCACGCTACGAACAGGTAGTCACGGCGGTCCCACTTTTGATCAGAATTGTCTTCCTTATGTTTTGAATCCTTAAAACCTGAATAGAGATCCGAACTAGACCTAGTTCTTCTCCAAGCTTTCTGATCTCTAAATCCTATTAGAGACCCGAATGTTGTCACACCCTTACCTTGTTTTAACCTTTTTTAGAGTATTCGCGGTAAACGATATGCGGTTCGGTGGACAACATAGGAATAACATAACTATACTGATAATATGTACATGATTACGAAAATTCCCCTCAGGGATTCATACCTGATAATTACAATTAGTGTAGCCGCATAGGGCTACTTGGGTGTCTAAACTCGCCCCAGTGAAATGGAGACATATTCCTGACTTCGTTCCGCACTGCAATCCTCTCGTGTAGTTCTCTTCTTTGCTCTCAACATATCTTTTGTCTTTTCCTGTCTAAATTGTTGGTAGGGGAGGGTGAGATTGGAGAGAATCTCAGTAGGAAACAGGTACTATAATGCATGCATGATAGATGCTATGTGTATGACATGTTAGCTTTAACTGGATGTATGCCCCATAATGACATTTCTGCATGCTCAATGTTTCATGCAACAAGACTATGGCCACAGCGAAAACAGAAATAGAGCTTCATTTATTCAAATATGCTCTACACAATCAAGTAAAGCAATCACATACATCACCACACAAGCAGAGATATCAAATACATGCAAATACGGCAAGTCCCCTACCTTAACCCTTTTCCGCCTCAAAACGTGTGCCAACAGCTCGACCTCCATATTCGACCCTACAATTCAAAATATACCATTTAGACACTTCCATAATATTTCTAGGGGTTATGTGAGTCTATCTTGAAAAATTACTAAAATACCCCGGGGACCCGACCCGACCCCACTGTACCTGGTATGACTATACTTTTCTTGAAATTCTAACCTGGGCTATCCTGAGATATTTTCACCTAAGGAATCTATTTTCGGACTTAGAATTACCAAATTCATTGTCAAATTACAAAAATACCATTGACAACCCAGCTTTAAGGGTTTCAGGGGCGTTTTCGTAATTATGTTTTTTCAACCTTTTCCGGAAAAGTGCCCAACTGTAACCCCTCCTAATTTTCCCTCCTGAACTCAATGGAACCATCAAATAATTGAAAATCCAACTCTAGGACCTATTTCTAGAGCTGGCTGAAACTTATAAGAACTCCAGGGAAAATCGGGGTTTTTCGGTTTCAGCTCCGTAAACACGTTCTTTTCTACTCCTAACCACTATATTGACTATTCCATTAGATTAAAACTACCATTTAGTATCAATTTGGTCAGCATAACCTCTAGGCCAACCCATTTCCAAAAATTAAAACCAATGGCAATCCGGTGATTAAATTGCCTACAGCAGCTAGAATAGTCAATATACCAAGGTTTGGAAGTTACCTCAAGCTCCCACTTGATTTTCCTTGACTTGGCTGAACCCTAGCTCACATCAACAAGAAAATTTGAGCCTCCAACCCTTGAATCACATAGAAGAATAGCTTAGGAGTGGAGTTATACATATTAGGAACCGATTTACCGAAGCAATCACTTACCATTGTAAACTTTTTCCTCCCCGTTTCTCTCTAGAAAATCTGCTCTTTCTCTCTCCATTTCAGGTCTGTTTCATGATGGAATAAGCTTGGAGAAAGAAGATGATATATTTTATAATATATCTAATGTCATTTTATTTATTTCCTTTATTTTCGGATTTCAGAAATTCTGGCAGATTTTCTGCCCTAACTTTGAAAAATCATAACTAATTCTAGAAAAATTGAATTGACGTGATTTTAAAGCCCATAAAACCCTTATTGAGTCTAGTTTCAAGGAAAAATATAGACTTTGGCTGAATGGAATTACAAAATTCTCAGAATTTCAATCTTTGCATATTGTTTCAGAAATTTCACAGTTTTTTTGTGTTGACTTCAAAAATTCATATCTTTTTGTATATAGCTCTAATTGAGTTATATGACCTAACAAATTAAAGCTTAGGATGTCTACTTTCATCCTGTAAAATTTCATAATTTTTACTAATCATTTGGTCATACAAAATCATATGACAAACTCACTGCCTCATAGGCGATTTCACCATAAACATAATCACTTTCTTCAAAATTAATCATTTTATTTTCTTTAATGCCCCAGAGATATAAGGAACATTAGAGAATAGATTTGGGTCATATACTAAATCGGGGATTAATAGTCCACTCAATTTAGGCTTATTCCCAAGCCTCCAATCCTAAAATTCGAGGTATTACAAATGTGACCCATACGTTGTGATCTTCAAGTGACGATTTCAGGTGATCCAGTGACCTCAACGACTGACAATTTCAGCCTCTTTCTCGCGATCATGTTTCGCACATAATTGAAATCCAAAACCAAAACGAAAACATTTTTCGCACATAGTCTAGCAGAATCCAAAAAAGGAAAAAGGAAACAAATGCATGTTGTGTATCATGTTTCAAACACATTCATGATTTACTTCAAAAGGAAAATCATACAGATTTAATGAAAACCATATATATCACATATATATCACATGATTAAGAACATAAACTCAATTTAAATGCACAATTGACCTGGCTCTGATACCATTGTTAGGATTGGCAGGCACAACGGAATAAATTTAAAATTTCACCAATCCCAATTGCGGATCTATCAACGATGTTTAAATCGAGTTAGAAAGATTCATACCGTTTCAATTTAGGGTTTTTCGATCTTTAGGAGCCAACACCTCAGGTCCGCTTCCTCTACCGATATCTACACAAATGCTCTCCAATTCAAACTACGTGTTAGCCCTTCCAATGTCTCCTAGGGTTTCCTTTCCGGCTTTGAATTCTCATCCGTACATGAGTTGTTCTGCTCTATCAATTTTATAACCCGTGGGGCTATATTCAAATTTTGAAATTAAGCTTGTTTAATTTCAAAATTAAATTAACCCTTAATTTTCTTGATGAGCTAATTAAATAAATTTAGTTTAAATTAAATCTGTCTAATAGTTTTAATTTAACCTATTTATTTTATCTAAATAAAGAGCCAATAGATTTAATTTATCTTCAGAAATTAAATCTAAGATACTATATCTTTATCATGTTAGTTACTAAATTTAATTTATCTTAATAAAATTAAATTTAAAGCTAACACAATATTATAATATCATATAATATATATACATATATATATATATATATATGTATTTCAAAAATACATATATGTATATATATATCTATAATATTATTAGTTTTATTTTCACAAATTTTATGTTATATATATAAATATAAAATTCATCCACCCTAGATTAAACATTATTTCATGTTGGCCATTCCTGTGTGTAACCCTGTAAGCCTATATGAAATTGGTAATGGGCCAATAACTGTACTAACTCATAAGTCGCAAGCGGCTTCTAGCAAGACATTACGACTACCCAATTCATATGAGGATTGTTAACACGATGCAACCTGTCATACAACCATGTCACGTCCCTTTTGTCACACGATATTTTGGTCATAGATGAGGCATGGATGATGCCATCCTCTTGTTCTTGACCATTACTTTTTTGATTCTTGAGTAGGCTGATAATAGAAATGGAAACTCCTTTCCATCGTAGTATGGCTATACATTTGTCATACTCACTCATCAAGGGGCCAAGTAGTATCTCTCTACTAATGTGAGGGATAAATTCCATCTTGACTATTCATATTCCTCTACACAAAAAACCACCAAGCCAGATCGTAGCCTTTATCATCACTCGGTTAAAAGTGACTTTTGACTAGTTCAAAGCTTATCAACTCTCATATAGGAATCCATGATGACCACAGGTCAAAGGGCATTGTGACATGTTTATACATAAGATAAGCTTATGACTTGATCCATGTAGCTTTCTCATAATAGGTCAGTTTAGCACCTTGTACTCTTACAAGTGCCTAAGAATTTGATTCATATCTACATATATTTTCAAAGTCATATTGGTCTTGTTTCATCTTTGCTCCCAGATAGATAACCGACCAGAGACATTTCGGACAATCTTTATGATTTATCTAAGGATACAGTCATCACAGTGAAGATACGAATAATATGATAACATAATGGAGAAAATTCATTAAATTAATAATGTTCAAAGTATAATGATTGGCTTTTAGGGCATAATTTCCAATAGTAAATGGGTGTTTACTATTAAGACTAAGGCTGATGATTCCTTAGAAAGGTTGAAAGCTCAGCTTGTTGCCAAAGGGAATGCCTAAACATATGGCATTGATTATTCTAAGACTTTCTCCCTTATGGTTAAGCTCACCTCAATTCATCTTCTTATCTCTCTAGCTGCCACCTATCATTGGAATTTGCATCAGTTGGATGTTGAGAATGTGTTTGTGAATGGTGACCTTCTTGAGGAAGTGTATATGGAGCAACCACCTGGCTTTATTGCTCAGGGGGAGCATAGGAAAGTGTGCTATCTCTGAAAGTCATTGTATGGTCTAAAGCAAAGTCCTCATGCCTGGTTTGATAGATGTTATGATGTGGTCAAGAAGTTTGGATTAAGCCAAAGTAAGTGTGATCACTCTGTGTTTTACCTACAATCTGATACAGGCATGATCCTTTTAGTAGTATATGTTGATGATATTGTGATTACTAGGTGTAATATCTCCAGAATCTCAAATCTTCAAATCTTTCTTAATCTTGGAACCATCAAGGTACTTTCTTGGTATTGAAGTTTTGAGAAACAAGAAGAGCATTCATTTGACTGAGAGAAAATATGTCCTTGATCTCTTAAAGGAGACTGGGAAGCTTGGAGCTACACCTAGCAACATTCCCATAGTTCTAAATCCTTTCTTGGATCTTAATGATAACATGTTTGATGAGCTTCCTAATGACTTGAAGAAGAAGATTGATCAAGAAAAACTAAAGCTGTTTGCATTTCCTAAGAGATATAGAAGACTCAATGGAAGGCTGAATTACCTTATAGTAACTCATCTTGATATTACCTTCTTAGTCAATTTACTTAGCCAATTTATGGCATCTCCAACAGTGGCACAGTAGGAAGCCTTAGAGCATATCGTGCATTATTTGAAAGGTTCTCTAGGTCTTGGTATTCTCTATACGGATTATGGGTATACTAAAGTTGTGTGCTTCTATGATGTGTATCATGCAGGATCAAAAGCCACAAGAAGGTCTACTACTAGTTATTATGTGTTTGTTAGTAGAAACGTGATATCTTGGAGAAGCAAGAAGTAAGTTATTGTATCAAAATCCAGTGCAGAAGCAGAATATAGAGTCATGTCATAGTCAGTACAGGAAATTGTATGGGTTCTTCAGCTCATGGAGGAAATTGGCATTGTTATAACCTTGCCTGCTAAACTATGGTGTGACAAAAAGTCAGCATTACACATTGTTAGATCTCATGTTTTAATGATAACAAAAGAATGGTTTGAAAAGGAAATGATTAATAAATAAGTTTGAGCAAAGGAATAACGGGGATAAGCCTCACTTGAAGTAAGCATTGGAGTAATGAAGAAAGGCCAAGAGAAAAAGCTGAGAAACTTGATCAGAAGCAAGTTTTCTAAGGGATTACTCGAGGCGGTACTCGAGTAATGAGCCAAAACTTGAAGTAACCAGAGGCACCTTCCGGTAACCTGCCAACGTTACTCGAGTAGGTACTCGAGTAATAGTGTAAGTATTTTTAAGTTGCTCTCGGCCTGCCAATGTTACTCGAGGAGCTACTCGAGTAACCAGTTAAAGAACTTGGAGTTGCTCTCGGCCTGCCAATGTTACTCGAGGAGCTACTCGAGTAACCATATGAAAAACTTCCAGTTGCTTTCAAGTTACCAATGATACTCGAGTAAGTACTCAAGTAACTCTGTTTCTGAAAAATGATGGTCTCGGCATTTTATACCACTGCCAATGTTACTCGAGTAAGTACTCGAGTAACGCACTAAAGTCAGGGAAAACTTGAAGTTGGTACCCGAGTATGAAGAGTTATTTTGAAGATAAACCTCAAGTCATTACCCGGGTAAGTCAAGCACAAAAAGTACATTTACTCGAGTTAGTACCCGAGTAACCTATGCAAAAATGAATGCATTACTTGAGTCCGTATCCGAGTAACAAGGTAAGTGCTCTCGGCCTTGAAATCCTGCAACATTACTGGAGTAAAGCATCAAGTAACCAAAAGTTTTTGTAAGGATTTACTCGAGTTGGTACCCGAGTAACTCATAAAGTTGTGAGTGCATTACTCGAGTAAGTACCCGAGTAAACATATATTTTCAAAGGATTAAGAATTGGTTATTCCATGCACTATCCGAGTAATCTTGTATTTATTCATTGACTTGCAGTTGTTCAAAGATTTCCCGATGATACTCGAGTAAGTACTCGAGTAAACTTCATGTGATACTCGAGTAGCTACTCAAGTAAGCAAACCCAGAAAGTTTGAAATCATTCCAACGGTCATTGATTTGTTTCCTATCTGATTAACTTTTCATTATATTAGTATTCTTAGTATTTCAACAGATAAACTATGAAGAGATCTTACCAAATAAGGAAAGTCAAAAGCAACGCTCAAATGTCATCGACCGTCACCTACCGCAACGTATGTTTTTTCAAAAACTGGAAAAGTCAATAATGGCTGCGCACGCTCCAACGGACATGAAGAAATATGTTCCAACAATCATTACCAACGTATCTATATATATATGAACATCTAAATAGAGAAATACACAAGAACACACACTCACGAACGTATCATCAAGTTCATTACTCTGTTTTCATTATACTTGTGATTCTATGCTTCAGTGATTCTTATTTACTCTGTAAGAGAGATATTTCATTCAAACTCAATATTTGTTGTTGAGGTAACTTAAGGTTGTGGAACCTTGAGTTGGGATTGAATTACAACTTGTAAGGGGGAGCGAGTGTCCAGGTGTAGGAACTTGCTTGTACTGAGGTGCCAAGAACCCACTGAATCTTGGAAGTTATAGTGAAACTCTCAGAGAAGCTCTGAGGACTGGACGTAGGTCAAAGTGGTTGTGGCCGAACCAGTATAACTCCCGGTGTACACTTCGGTGATATTTCTCCTTACTCTTTCATGTTTTAATTTCAACGTCAAATTTTATATTTGCAATGAAATTTTTAAGATCACCCAATTCACCGCCCCTCTTGGGTGAAACGCTTGCTCTAACACACATAGCATCAAACTTTGTGTTTCGTGAACGCACAAAACATATTGAAATTGACTATCATTTTGTTCGTGACAAGATTAAAGAGAATGTTGTATCTACAAGGCACATGCGACCAAACGATCAACTGACAGAGGTTGAGTATCTTTGTAACAAGTTGGATATGATCAATATATATTCTCCAATTTGAGGGGGAGTGTCAGGGTAGATCCCATATTATCTGGGATTCATATTAGTTTGAGATATGGTAAACGCAAGAAACATATAATGTCTAGTAACCATAGGAAACGTAGTTCTTATACATTAGGACATATACACACATACTTATAAATATAAGATAGATGAAATGAAGTAAAATTTTCATGATCGTTTCACTTTTCTTTTGGCTCTAGCTCTTGGATCCCAAAAGAATCATTGTTAAAAGAAAACAATTAAAATAAATAAAGGGGAAAAAGGAAAGGAGGGGGGAGAGCGAAATTGGTTATTATGCAAATTTGGAGAACATATATATATTGATATTTTTTTTGCCGGCACATATATATATTGATATATACACTCTTAATCTCACCTCATCTTGTCATTATTTTTAGCCTTAAATTCCAATCTCAATCTCATTAATCATCTTATATAAACAAAAAGACACTATTTACAACTGTTAGTGCCTTATTTGTTTGGTCCAAATCTATATAAATTCGGTCCGGTATCTCTTATTTTTAAAATAAATAAATACGAGTAATAAATAATACTACTATATTCATTTTTTATACTTTTATCATCAACCCTGCCTTATTGTGGAAAAATTATATCCATGAAAATTTTATTGATCAAACTAGGCATAAAGATAAGCAATGATACATAATTTTAGCTTAATTATTGCTCCTATATTAATAAATAATACAAAAATTTGGTTGTAAAAGCACCCAAAAAAAATTATGCATGCAACAACTCTTATAGAAAAGAAAGATTAATATACACAGTTTTAGATGGAGATTACTTCTATGTAAATCATTGTTTTAAAAGCCGGATCAGATGTTTAACCGGAAATGTCAACAAGTCATGATTCTAACGGTCCATTCAGCTGAGTCATTCTGTCCGGCCATGATATAATAATCAAATAAAAATTTAATAAAAAATCATATACCTATTCTGCCTTCTATTCTTAATATAAGGCTCATTGTGGAGTTCAATTTCTTTATTAAAGTAAGTTTTATAGTATAATAGTATATAAAATAAGTAAAACCATAAAAAGTTTAACTGTTTACATAATAACACCGCAATATAAGGAACTTTTAATACAAATTGTCTAAAAATATATTCTGACCATTTGAGTTGATAATTTTTCTTCCCCAAAAAGAGGTGATAATTTTGTTTAAATTACACACACACACAGAGATATATATATATATATATATATATATATATATATATATATATATATATATATATATATATATATATATATATATTTTTTCAGCGTCTTTATCAAGTGCAAAAAAAAAAAAACTTTCCAATTCTCTAAAATTTATTATTAAATGTTTTTTTATTTTCTTTCCCCTTCACCTATTACAAGAAGTAAAAGTAAGGTGAATTAATTATTTTTTAAAAAATATATTTAACCATTAATAATCAATTAATTTGAATTGGTTAAAGCTTCCTTGAGAAGCTTCCCCATTCAAAACTTACGAGGCTATTCACAAGGTTTTATTCCTTCTTCTCTTTCTAGCCACTACTTCTTTTGTCTTTCTTTTTTTTTTTTTTTAACGTTTTATCTCCGTTTGTCATACCCTTATCTTATTTTTACCATTTTCAGAGTGCTTGTGCGTAGTTCGGTGGGCAATACCAAAATAACATAATTATACTGATACGAGGTACTTGATCACATTACATATGGTCCCCTAGGGTTTGATAATATATACAAGGTTATCCCAAAATATTCAAAAATAAAGGCTACATATAAGCACTAGGTAAAATCTTGTGTTCCGTACCCTCATTTGCCCATATTGGCTGCCTCTCCTTAGAGCCGCTAGCTCCTGATGGAATTTTGTTATTATGAAAAAGGTTGATATTTAAATGAATCTCAGTAGTAACAAACAATCTATCATATAAAATGCAACAAATAATTATGGTAGGTATCACATATAATGCAATAGAATAATTACACTATAAATGTGTTTCTCGGAATGTGCACATAGCAGGGCCAACCTCTGTTAGACCCCGAGTTAGGACTGACTACTATCAATACCCAACTTCCATACCGCAGTCCCCTGATTGGGCAATGTACCCCCTTGGTACCAAGTTCTCATAACTGGATCTCTTTTCAAGGCCATTGGGGTATTGATGTGTTTCTCCGTTGGACGATACTTGTGATATTCCTGCACCAGTTAGAGAGTGCATTACACATATCACAAAAAATGGCATACACAAAGCACATATAAGTTTACATAGTGTATAAAGGAGAGATTTGCTGCCTTAACCCTTTTTCCATCTAGCAAAATGTATGCCTCGTAAAGCGTGCCACTAACTAGCTCACAACTCGATCATAAAATGTCAAATATACAAGAAGTAGGTTAAAACCCATTTATGTATCATTTTGGGTACTTTCATAGTGTTTATAGTGGTTATATAAGCCTATTTTGAAAATTTAGCAAAATGCCCTTGGGGACCAGCCTGGCCTTGCCGTACCCAGTCCGACCCTACTTTTCCTGAATTTTTTACCAGGGCTATTTTGACATATTTTCGCCCAAGGAATTCATTTTTGGACTCAAAATTATCAAATTCATTGCCAAAAGTTAGAATGCCCTTGGCAACCTCGATTTCAGGGTTTCAGGGGTTTTTGGTAATTGTGCTTTTTTGGGCTTTACTGAAAAAGTGTTCAACTGTAACCCCACCTAATTTTCCTTTTTGAATTCAATGGAATCATTAGAACATAAAAAATCCAGCCCTAACCCTTTGGGTTTGCCCTAGCCAAAATCCTAAATTCTCCGGGAAAAGTTGGGGTTTTCCAATTTTGATTCCGCATACGTGCTCCTTTCTACCCTAATCACTTTATTAACTATTTAATTACCTTATAACCACCATTTAGACCCAATTTTGGTAGCATAATGTCTAGGCCATAACTTTTCCCAAATTTAAATTTAGAGCAAATCAATCAAAATTTCATTGATTAAACTACTTACAGTAGTCAGAACAATCAAAATTCAATGGTTCGGAAGTGACCTTTTGTCATACCCTTATCTTATTTTGACTTGCAGCGGAATATTAATAGGGGTTCGGCAGGAAACATAGGAATAGCATAAATATACTGATAATATGTGCATGATCACAGAAATTCCCCCTAGGGGTTTATACATAATGATTACAAACCTTGTAGCCTTATAGGGCTCTAGGGTATCTAAACACATCCTAATGAAATGGAGACATCTTCCTGTCTTCGTTCAACCACTACAATCCTCTCATGTAGTTCTCTTCTCTGATCTCTGCCTACCTTCCGTATTCACTTGTTTAAATTATTGGTAGGGGAGGGTGAGATTCGAGAGAATATCAGTAGGAAACATATACCATAATGCATACATGATATATGCTATGTGTATGACATGTTAGCTTTAACTATATGTATGCCCCATAATGACATTTTTGCATGCTCAATGTTTTATGCAACATAACTATGACCATAGTATAAACAGAAATAGAGCTACATTATTCATATATGCTCTACACAATCAAGTAAAGCAATCACCTACATCACTACACAAGTAGAGATAACAAATTCATGCAAGTAAGGTAAGTCCCCTACCTTAATCGCCCTTCCCTGATCCTTAAAGAGGCTCTTCGAGCTTCGTGCCTTAGGCTGGGCACTCAACTTGGTTCTAAAATATCAAATATATAATTTAGACACTTTCATAATGTATCTGATGGTTATATAAGCCTATTGTGAAAATTTACCAGAATGCCCCCGATTCCCAACCCGTCTGTACTTTTCCTGAAATTTTGACTAGGGCTATACTAACTTATTTTTCCCCCAAGAATCCATTTCCAGACTCAAAATTATCAAATTTACTGCCAAAAGAAAAATATGCCTTGGTAGCCCCGCTTTCTGGGTTTTACGGGTGTTTTCGTAATTATGCTTTTTCAGGCATTTTCAAAAAAGTGACCAACTGTAACTGATAAATCCTAAATTTTATATATTTTATCCCACCTTATTCATTTATTTTGGGGACTATTTTAGGCTAAATTGGATTTATTAGAAAATATTTAGATTCTTAGCCAATTCTAGGAAATAATATAAATCTGAATTGATTATGATATTATTGGGCTTAAATTGATAATATTCTGATTGTTATCTTGTGATTGGATAATATTTTTAAATATATGATAGATCATGATTTTATTTAGTTAGTGCAGAGTAAGGAAAAGCATATTGAAAGATCCTACGGTGCAGAAATTTTCTTGAAAGCTAAAAGAATATCCAATGGTTGAATTTTATTTGGGCTTCTTAAATTTTAATGGGCTTAAGTTGGTACCCAAAAAGCTCTCTTCTCCTCCCTTTTAATTACCCTAGCCATCACAGCATAGAGGAGAATACGCAGAGACACGGACTGAAGCTGGAGAGAGGCTGAGACACACTCGCAAACAGGGAAGGAGGCCAAAGACATACATGGGATGATACTTCTGAGTTCCTTGCTTTGATATCACTGACGCACACCGTACCAGGAGAGATTGATTCATTCAATTGCTATTGTTTCTCAACGCGGGTCCCACGGCCATTAGTTAATCATCAACTAATATTTCCCAATTCCTTTTTCATGGCTGAGCCTATGACACGGTTGGAGCTTGGAGGAATGAAATTCATGGAAGCTTAAATTCTTTTGGGAGGTAACCTGCGAGGAGTAAGCTAGAGCTTAAGAGCTTACACTTGAAGACTACAAGGGAGTGTACGTCTTTCTTTTTATCTTTTTGATTCAAGACTTGAGATTGTTTATTTTTAAATGATTTTGGGTTGTACTAATTGAGAACAATCTAGTTTTAGATTGTAGACTTATTATTGATTTGCATTGAATTGATATTTTAGATTTAATTTGTTCTTCATTGATTGTTGGGATTTTTGTTTGCAAACCCTTTGATTGTCAATTAGATTATTAATTGAGTTTTCATTATTAATTTAATTATCAATTTGGGTTTAATCTCTTGATTGTTTAATTAGGTGATTAATTGTCAAATTGTTTAAGTAGGCAATTGTGAACATAATTTCCAAAACTATCTTAAACAATTGTGATTGGTTTTTAATGGATTTAATTAACCACCGCTTTTTCCATTATGAGTTTTCTAGTGGATTAGGTGTTATTAAGCTTGAGGGTTTCCCATGTCTTAATTAGGTGATTAAATTTATTAATTCCAATTTTTCATGAACCTCCCTTTGGTTTAATAAATTGAATGGCTAAGAAAGCTAAATCCATGTGAATTATAAGTTATCCCCTTTATCATCATAACTGAACTAAACCTTTGTTAATTGTCTTGCTTTTGATTATTCTCTTTGCTTAGCATCTTAATTCCTTTTCATAATAAAACCCTAAAGATTGCATTCCAATTCATTTAGGTTAGTTTTATTCTCATATAGATTTTAGAGTCATTTGTATTTTGGTAGTAGAGTCTTGCATTTTAATTTAGGTCCATTATATTTCATCTCTTTTCACTTAAAAATCAATCCTAAAGAAAACCCATAGCTTGCTTATTGGGAGAATGACCTAGGTTGACCCTAAACTACATAATTAATTAGGACCTAGTTTAATTGATTGCTTTAGCAACAGAAGCACGCATAAGTAACCCCACATAATTTTCCTTCATGAACTCAATGGAATCATTAAGAAATTCAAAATCCAACTCTAACCCCATTATAACAGCCCTAGCCAAAAATGGAAATTCCTTAGGAAAAATTTGGGTATTTCGATTCCGACTCTGCAGCTGTGTTCCTTTTTACTCCTAACCACTTTTTAACTATTTAATTAGGTTACAACTACCATTTAGACTAAATTTTGGTAGTATAACCCTTAGGCTATCTCATTTCCAAAATTTAAAATAAAAAATAATCCGGTGAAATTTCACCTATTAAATTATCAACAGCAGCTAGAATAGTCAAAGATTGAAGTTTTGCAAGTTACCTTCAACTCCCTCTGTCTTTTCCAAGTGTGGCCGAAAAGCCCTAATCTCCCAACACCAAATTTATGCTTCACCAACCTTTAAGAACATAAAAGAATAGCTTAGGAGTAGAGTTATATGAGTTAGGAGCTAAATCATCGGAGAAATCGGCTTATCTTGAGAGATTTCTTCTCCTCTCTCTAAACTCTCTCAAACTTTCTCTCTCTTATTTTAGCTTTGGCTGCACGGAAATGGGAAGAGGATGAAGAGAAATATGCTTTAATAAAATTTCCCATAATTACAAGATTGCCACCACTCTTTTTTTTTTTTTTTGAATTTGTGGTAATTTCTGGCAGATTTCTGCCTTAACTTTGAAAAATCATAACTAAATTTGCAAACATCGTATCGGAGTGATTCCAAAGTCTCTAGAATCCTTGTTGAGTCCAATTTCAAGAAAAAATATATTCTTTAGCCAATTGAAAGTAGAAAAGTTCCAAAATTTAATTCCTTTGATGCTGTTCTAGAAAATTTCTAGTTTTTTGAACTAATTTCTAAAATTCATAACTCTTTGTATATACTACTCTCACCCTATAAAATAACATAATTTTTGGCCATCATTTGATCATCCAAAAGCCCGAGACAAAATCGTTGCCTCGCAGGGAATTTTCACTAACAACATAATTATATCCTGTAAAATTGACCCTTCCTTTTCATTAAATACCACAAATGTTTACAAGGCATATTGGGGAATAAAATTTAGGGTGTTACACCTTTTGCTTCCTTTGGCTCTTCTCTTAATGGGTCGAAATCCTAGCCTCTTAAACAATAAAAGTTGTGCTTCCAACTTTATCAATAACATATAAGAGAAGTTTAGGAGAAGGATTATATGTGTTAGGTATAAATTCACTAAAGAAATCAACCTATCTTATGAGGTTTTCCTCCTTCTCTCTCTAAAACTCTCTCAACTCTCTCTCTCTCTATATATATTTTTTGCTGCATGAGGCATTAGAAATGGGAGCAAGAGGATGAAGGAAAGTTGTTTTATAATATATCTTATATTTACTCTAGTTTTGAATTACCCAAAAATTCTAAAAATGTAACTTTTTGTACATAACCCTTATGTACAAGTAATTGGGTCATGAAGCCCAATTGAATTCAACCAAGTCCTTCCCTCTCTTGTCCATTTAAAAATGACACCTAGGAGTCCCTTAAAAGAGCATTTTTCAACACAATATTCCATTTTCGAATTTAATAGCAATTCTGGTAGATTATTTGCCCTAAATTTGAAAAATCATAACTAAATTTGTAGAGATCGTATTGGAGTGATTCCAAAGGCCATAAAACCCTTATTGAGTCTAGCTTCAAGGAAAAATATAGCCTTTTGCCAATTGGAAGCACATCATTTCTAGATTTTTAGTTTTTGGAAGCTGTTCTAGAAACTAGACAGTTTCCTGGGCTAATTTCAAAAAATCGTAACTTTTTGTATATTGCTTCAAATGATGCATATAACCTATCAAATTAAAGCTTAGGATATCTACTTTTGTCTTGTAAAATTTCATAATTTTTGGTCAATATTAGGTTATCAAAGAGCATATGACAAACTCACTACCTCACAAGCGATTTCAGTGGAAGCATTGTTCACCTTTCAATTTCCAATATTTAATTCCCATGGCCATAATATTCACCATTTTATTGAATATATTAAACAATTACAATACATTCTTGGTGAATAAAATTTGGGATGTTACACCATTTGCAGTTCTGGCAATGTGGGCATGTGAGGATAAATGGAAGATCATTTTTCTTGTTTCATCTCAAGAGCATAATCGATTTTGTATCACCGACTAGAGTTTACTCCTTATTCTTTGTACTTCACACCATCATCATCATCATCATCATCATCATCATCTTCTTCTTCTTCTTTCTCCTTCTCCTTTTTCTCTGATGTTTCTGATGTGCTTCTACATTATATTATCACCTGTTGGTTCTTTAATACCCTTTCCGGTTACCAGCTAATGGCTCAAAAGCCGATTTTGGGTGGCCCAATCCAGTTTAACTCATCAGACGGCCTAACTTTATAAGTCAAACCGCTTCACCCTCTAGCCGACAGTTTGACCGGTTCGATTATCTAGGCCAACTCCAAAGACCTTGGTGTAGATACTAAATACCAAAAAAAAAATTTGGCAGAGGCATTTTTGATTTCATAGTGAGCATTTAATTTTCTGATTCTATGTCATAGACAAGAAAATCAAGGGTTATTGAGGTTTTTAATCTTGAATTGAATATAATACCTTTAATCAATATGACAAGATGAATTTTGGTAAAATGGCTGAGATTTTAAGAAAGGAATGTAATCATAACAAAGTTACATAAGTGAGCAACATGAATATATTTTCATTTTCTGTATCGAAACTTGTCGTTACATATTGCTTACTTGTTGTGAGACTTTTTGGTAATTACATTCTTTCCTTGGAACCCTATTGTGATTTTATAATAAATTTATTATATGAGTGAAAGGCTTTACTCCTAATTTATTATTTTAAACTTCTTAATTCTCACTAGTTCCTTCATGTTAAATATAGGTAAAGTTGAAAGTTATTAAATTTTAAAACTGTGTTAATATGGTTTAGGATTTTCTTGGTTCCATTTAATCATGTTGAAAGTGCTTTATAAATTAAAAAAAGTAAATTATATATTCCAACTTCAATAAATTTTTACACATACGTAAGCATATAGCACAATCTCACAAATCTGTAATATAAAAAAGAAACACAAATTAAATTCACTCAAGACCAAAATAAAGCTTCAAATTTGCTAAAGTAAAAGATAGATATTATGAATATTAATTATGCAAATGTTGATTGACTTATATCCCAATCAGTATTGACTCATATCTTAGTCAGCATTGACTCATATACTAGTCAATGTTCATAAATACATAATTAATGATGACTCTTGTACAAAGCATTGTAATCACAAAAAAAAACACAAGTGAATGAGAATTGCTCTAACTCCGCCTATGTTTATAGCCAATCCCAAGCCCGAGTAAAGGAGGAGGGTTGTGTTAGGCCCCGATAACCAATGTAAAACCCTGTCGAATCTCTTATGAACATGGATCAATGAAGAAATTGTGCTAATGCTTGGTCGTTGCCTATAAGTAACTTACTGTATGGCTCGAGTATAGTGATAAGTGAGCAAGGGCTGCTATATCATCACTCGGGTATAGTGTTAAATGAGCAAGGGCTACTGCTCTCTTCTGAATAGAGGCGGCTAAAGAAGCTAGTTCATAAGAGCAAGATCAGATTTAGCACTTGGAATGTTGGGACTCTGAATGCCAAATCTTTGGAGGTGGTGGGCGTAATGAATGATCGAAAGACTAATATCTTGTGCCCTCAAGAAACTAAATAGGCAAGAGAAAGGTCTCAGAAAATTAATGGTTTTAAGCTTTGGTATACAGGAAAGGTCAATTGAAGGAATGGTGTTGGTATTACATTGATAATGAATGGAGAAAGAATGTGGTGGAAGTTAAAAGGGTTGAGGATAGAATCATTTCCTTACTAATGATTATTGGGAAGGATGTTATAGACATTATAAGTGCGTATGCACCTCAAGTAGGGGCAGAAGCATATCTTAAGGAAAAGTTCTGGGAAGGTTTAGAGGGGCTAATTCAGAGTAGCCTACTAACCGAAAAGATTTTTATTGGAAGAGATCTTAATGGACATGTCGGTAAGGAGGCAGGACCTTATGTAAGGGCTCATGGGGGTTTTGGATTTGGAGTGCTCAATAGTGAAGGTCAATATATTATTGATTTCTCCCTCGCATATAACCTCAAGATTGTAAACACTTGCTTTAAGAAGAGAGAGGAGCATTTGATAACATATAAGTATAGAGTTGCCAAGACACAGATTGACTTCTTTTTGGTAATGAACTCTGATAGAAGACTTTGTACTAACTGCAAAGTAATCCCTGGGGATGGCCTGACAATACAACATAGGGTTTTGGTCCTTGATGTGAATATTAAGTGTGTAAAACAAAAGCACTGGCAAGTTTTAAATCCAAGGGTCAGGTGGTGGTAGTTAAAGAGGGAAAAATGGGAGATTCTTAAGAGAACTCTTTTGGAGGAAGGGGAGTGGGAGTTACAAGGAAGTGCTAATATCATGCGGGAGAATATGTCTAAAAAGGTCCAGAAGGTTGCTAAAGTAATTTTGGGAGAATTAAAAGGTTTTGGTCGGCAAGATAAGGAGACTTGGTGGTGGGATGAGACTGTTCAAGAGAAAGTCAAGCATAAGAAAGATTTTTTTAAAACAATACACTTGTGTAATAATGTTGACAATTGTGAAAGGTATCGTTTGGCTAAAAAGGAGACTAAGAAGGCAATGAGTGAAGCTCGTAATAAAGCATATAAGGAGTTTTATAAGGAGTTAGGAACAAAAGCGGGAGAGCATAAGATTTACAAGATAGCAAAGAACAAGGAGAGAAAATCGAGAGACTTGGACCAAGTGAGGTGTATAAAGTATGAAGAAGGCAAAGTTTTGGTTACTGATGGAGATATTAAGAATAGGTGGGAAGCCTACTTTTATAAGTTGTTCAATGATGGAGAGGGAGGGCCTTGTGATTGTGAATATTTCACAACTCGAGAAGGTGATCTCAATTTGTCATTTTACCGCAGGATTTGAGTTGGTGACATTAGGGAAGCTCTTAAGAAAATGGAAAATGGTCAAGCTATTGGGCCTGATAGGAATGCTATTGAAGTTTGGAAATGTTTGGGTAAAGAGGGTGTTTTATGGCTCACAAAATTATTTAATGAGATTTTACGATTCAAGAAAATGCCGGATGAGTAAAGGAAAAGTACTTTGATTCCTATTTATAAGAATAAAGGGGATATTCAAAATTGTGCAAACTATAGAGGAATTAAGCTTATGAGTCATACAATGAAATTATGGGAAAAGGTGATTGAACATAAGTTGAGGTTAGAGATTGAAATTGTTAAAAACTAATTTGGATTTATGCCAGGAAGGTCTACAAAAGAAGTGATTTATTTATTAAGGGGGTTTATGGAAAAGTATAGGAGCAAAGGAAGAGATTTGCATATGGTTTTCATTGATTTGGAAAAAGCATATGACCGTGTGCTAAGAGATATTCTCTGGAAAGCCTTGGAAAAGAAGGGGTGCGGTTTGCATATATCAAAGCCATTCAGGACATGTATGAGGGGGTTACAACCAATGTTAGAATGCCTAGAGTTGTAATAAAGGACTTTTCTATAAGAATTGACCTATATCAGGGATTAGCTTTGAGCTCTTTTTTGTTTGACCTAGTGGTAGATGTTCTAACTGTTGGAAATTGTGCCCTAAGGGCCAATCATTGTACTTTGAACATTATTATTTTAATGAAATTTCTCCATTCTGTTATCATATTATTTGCATGTTAACTGTGATAATTGTATCCTTGGATGATTCATAAAAATTGTCTTAAAATGTCCTTGGTTGGTCATCTATATGGGAGTAGAGATGAAACAAGACCAGTATGACTTTGATAAGATATGGAGATATGAATCAAAGTCTTAGGCACTTGTAAGAGTACAAGGTGTTGGACCGGCCCGCTATGAGAAAGCTGCATGGATCAAGTCATAAACTTTTCTCATGTATAACCACGTCACAATGCCCTTAGACCTGAGGTCATCATGGATTCCTACATGAGAGTTGCTAAGCTTTGAACTAGTCAAAAGTCACTTTTGACCGGGTGATGATAAAGGCTACGATCGGGCTTAGTGATTTTTCATGAAGAGGAATATGAATGATTAAGATGGAATTTGTCCCTCACATTGGTAGAGAGATATTACTGGGCCCCTCGATGAGTGAGTCTGAGAAATGTATGGCCATACTATGATGAAAGGAGTTTCTATCTCTGTTATCAGGCTACTTAGGAATCGAGAAAGTAATGGTCAGGAACAAGAGGATGACATTATCCATGCTTTATCCTTGATCGATATATCGTGTGACAAAAGGGACGTGACATGGTTGTATGACAGGTTGCATCGTGATAACGATCCTCATATGAATTGGGTAGTCATAATGTCTTGCTAGAGGCCACTTGCGACTTTTGGGTTAGTATAGTTATCGGCCCACTGCCAACTTCATATGGGCCTACAGGGTCGCACATAAGAATGGCCCAACACGAGATAATGTTTAATTTAGGGTGGATGAATTTTATATTTATATATGTGTGTGTGTGTGTATATTATATGATATTATTATATTTAATAATATTATATAGACATATATATTTTTGAAATATATATAGCTTATATATATATGTATATATATATTATATGATATTATTATATTGTGTTAGTTTTAAATTTAATTTATTAAGATATATTAAATTTAATAACTAGCATGATAGAGATATAGTATCTCAGATTTAATTTATGAAGATAAATTAAATCTAATAGCTCTTTATTTGGATTAAATAAATGGGTTAAATTAAAACTGTTGGATAGATTTAATTTTAACTGAATTTATTTAATTAGCTCATCAAGATAATTAATTGTTAATTAATTTCGAAACTAATGATGATTAATTTTGAAATTTGAAAATAGCCCTCATAGGTTATAAACTTGATAGAGCAGATATATTCATATGCACATGAGAATTGAGAGCCGCAAGTGAAACCTGAGGAGACATTAGAGGCACTAGCACGCAGTCTTGGTTGGAGAGCATTCATGTGGATACCGATAGAGGGAGTGGACTTGATGTGTTGGCTCCTAGAGATCATGAAAGCTCTGAATCATAAAAAAGGTATGAATCCTTCCAACTTGGTTTAAACGCCGTTGATAGATCCTCGATTAGGATCGGTGAAAAATTTAAAATTCTTCCGCTACGCCTACCGATCCTAACACTAACGAGCCTATAAGAGAGGAGATTCCTAAATGCATGCTTTTTGCGGATGATATAGTTTTGTTGGCTGAATCCAGGGAGGAAATTAATTTTAAACTTGAGATATGGAGACAAACTTTGGAAGTGAAGGGTTTTCGTCTGAGTAGGAGCAAAACTGAATATATGCATTGTAAGTATGATAAGAGACAAGGTCAAAATGAAGTGGAAGTTAAATTGGGGGGCAAGTCATTATTCCGTAAGTGACAAAATTATAGTATTTGTGATCAATTATACAACAAGATGGTGAATTTAATGGAGATGTTAATCACAGAATTCAAGTTGGATGGTATAAATGGAGAAAAGCTACTGGAGTTATTTGTGATCAGAAAGTACCTAATAAAGTAAAAGGGAAGCTCTACCGCACTACTATAAGACAAGCAATGCTATTTGGTAGTGAGTGTTGGGCTTTAAAGGGATTACATGAGTATAAAATGGGGGTGGCCAAGATGAGGATGTTGAGATGGATATGTGAACAAGTTAGAGTGGCCTTTATTGAAGAAAAAATGGTAGAAAGTCATTTGAGGTGGTTTGGACATGTTCAACGAAGGCTGTTGAATGCACTGGTGAGAAGGGTTAATCAAGCCATATGGAGTCCTGCAAAACGAGGCCGAATCAAACACTTAATGAGGTCATAAATAGAGACATTTTGATTAATAATATACCTAAAGATATGGTTTTTGATATAGCACAATGGCGTCGTGCGATCCATGTAGCCGACCTCACCTAGTGGGGTAAAGGCTTTGTTGTTGTTGTTGAATGATAATTGCTCCCCTTCCTTTTCTTTCTTGAATTTTCTCCTTTCTCTTACTCTTATCTCTCTATCGTCTTGCTCTTCTTTGCCTCTCATTTCAGATCTCTTTTATTTTCACAACTTGTTATTAGCACAAAAGATCAATCAAAGTTATATTTTCTTTTATGATTTCTTTAATAATTTCATCTGCCTTCTTTTACGATATCTTTATTGATCTATCTGGGACAATTTGAGCCACTATATGGAATTAAAGAAATTCTTTTACCAATTTTTTAAACATTAGGTTTCATGGCTAAGATTGAAGATTGTTATTGCTTTTATATATTATTTTAATATCTTTTATGAGTTCTTCTATATTATTGATATTGTTATTTTAGTATGGTCAGAAGCCATACACCTTTTGTAATGACCCAATTTGGGATTAAGGGCTAACGACTCTGATATTGAGTCTGATTAGTGTAATTAAACACTTTTGGAGAAATATGATGTAAATTTGATATAAGTGTATTTGGAGATTAAATATCAATGGTTGAGATTTATTGACCATGGGTCGGAATCGTATGCTTTGCAATTGTGTGAGCTTATGGAGGGAGTGAATAAGATGTGGACATGTGGCTTAAAGTGGACCAATGGATATGGCACAAAGGACAAAAGTCCACTTTTTCTCTCTCTTCTCTCTCATATGTGGTTGAGGGGGAGTATGGGCAAGGAAAACACTCATCATCATTTCAATCTCTCATCTCCTCATCTCTCTCATCTCTCCATTATTTTTGGTGACCAAGAAGAAAAGGAAGAAGAAAGGTGAGATTTTGATGTGTTAGTTAATCTCTAATGCCCTAAGCCTCTTCTCTAATGTTGTGCACCTCATTGAGAGCTCCATTGTGGTGATTTCAGAATTTTGAAAGGTGTTGATTTGAGTGTTAGAGAAATTTGAAAGTTGGAGAATCAAGATTCTGACTTTGGCAAAGTGAAGAGGTAAGCATTTGGTGCTTTTTGATATATTTGTTATGATTTTTGGAATAAGTTTGAGAAATTCTGGAAATTTGCCCTGTTTTGTGCCCATTTTGGAATGTATGAATTTCATAGTGGATGATGTTGGGATTAGTTCATTGTAAAGTTCTTTGAGTATTTGATATGGTTTTGAAGTTTGGGAGGTGTGTTGATTGAAATTGGGTGTTGTGTGTGAGATAGAGACCAAAGGGTTAGATTATGTTTAAAATGGTATTTGAGTGTTTTGGAGGTTACCAATGGGTTCCCTATGTCATTTTAAGTGTGTATGAGATTTGTGTGGAGTTTGGGAACCATTGGGTGTGATTTTGCCCAATCTGGGAAATTCTGTTAGTTGCTACGTTCTGGCAATCTGATAGCCTCACTCGAGTGAGGGAGGAACTCACTCAAGGGCTTCCATGTATTTTCCCTTTTCTCTTTGTGTTTTGCCTGGGTTCTCATGAAAGGGGGCTCGAGTGCACTTCCTTCACCGCGAGTGATGTTGGTGTTCACTCGAGTGAACATGGGATCACTCGAGTGATGGTGTGAGTTCTTGGTTAGGGTTGCTCTCAGGTTGTCACTCTTTGGTTGATGTTCAAGAGTGTGTTCCAGTACTCGCAAGTGAAACCTTCTCACCCGAGCACTGAGGGTTATGCTCAAGTGAGCTTTTCCCTCTAATGTTGCATGTGCTCTCGGGTTGTCAATCTTTGTATTGCACTTTTGGGGACTCGAGTGGATTGGGGGTCATCACCCGAGGGCAAAGCCTTGTGCTCGAGTGCTGTGAGCACTTTATGGCCGAAGTAGCTGCTCACTGTCAAACACTCGCGAGTGAGAGCCGTTCTCACTCATGCATGAGTCTTTCATCACTCGACTGAGGTCATCTTCACTCGAGTGAGCCAGCCAAAAATCAATGTTTTGTCTTTAAAAAAAAAGGTCCTCAGGGTAGTTTCTCCTAACCCTTTAGGCATATGTTTAGGCCTCTAATAGTCACCTAAAGAGTCCTAAATGATAACCTACTTGAAGTATTATGGAAATAAGTATTTGGGAAAGAGATTAATCAATTGTCCCTAAATTGGTATAAGATTTGATATCTGTCAGACTTGTGAGCCCACTGTGTTGAAGAACGTCAGGAAAGATACAGGTAGTGACTCCTCTCTTATACTTTGTGTAAATGTACTATATGTTTTCCTATCATGCATTGTGTGTTGCTATTACTGCTTTGAGATGCATTGAGATACCTTGTGGAGCTTTCTACCTTGTGATATGTTATGCCTTAAGATGATTTGTGGAGCTTTCTGATGCTTTGTGCCTTGTGATGCTGCTGCATAGTGTTTACCGCGTAAGCGGGCATAGTGATTACAGCGAAAGTTGGCATTGAGATTATAGTGAAAGCTGGTATAGTGATTACCGCGAAAGTGGGAATAGTGTTTACAGTGAAAGCTACCATTGTGATTACCGCAAAAGTGGGCATAGTGCATTGTGATACAGCCGTGAGTGCTGTCGTCTGTGGATCATAGTGTTGCTGATGATGCTGGTGAACATGATAACATTACATGCCTTGTGTTTATATATTGTATGAGTAATTTGTTACTACTGGGATTCTTTAGAACCTCATTCTTTCCAATGACTAACATTTTCAGATAGGGCAAGTGGCTTGAAAGGGAAGCGGCCATCCAGGAGTGGTTAGGGCTAGTAGGGACATATTAGACTTTGGACCGTTGGTTATCTATTTTAGATTTTGGATTTTAGGATTACTGTATGTATATGATTGTAAATATGGATCTTTTGGATATGTAATCCCCATATTTGGGAAACTTGAAACCCATTGTATATATACCAGTAACCCGGGGTTGCCGAGATTTTGGTTATGCACTCTGATATTTATTATGTGATATGACTGCACAGGTAATTGTATTCGAAAGTGAATGTAAGACCAGATGAATTCTATTTTTAAACGTTTTGTTTGGACACCCTATCTCTTGGAGATGAGTGATTATAAATGTGATTTTTGTCTTATTGGTCTCTATTTCACTTAAATTCATAATCCGGATATAATTACCGTGAGGGGGTTACACCTTTGATTTCATATTTTGAAATTATATGGCTAGAACACTAGTACAAAATCTGTATTTTAGACCGGTTATACAAGGATAAGGTCTAAAATGTGTTACCGGTGGCATTTTTGTAATTATAGAAAACTTCTAAGATCGATTCCCTAGAAATAAGGTCTTAAAGATATTATTTAGACCTTATTTATGAGTAACCGGTCTTAAAAGGATAAAAATAATTAAAAATAAATATACTTTTTAGACCAAATATTTCTATAACTGATCTAAATAAAAGACCCGAAATTAAAAATAATTTTGTTACTTTTTAGACCGATTATATCTTGTAACCGGTCTGGTCGATCTGCTACCATGAGGCTCACCTGATTGGGTGTTGAGAAGCCCAAGAATTTCATGAAGTTATCTTGTCAGAACTTCTTTATTAGTTGCCGAGTCCAAACAAGCTTGAATTTTTGCCTTTTGGTTGAGGAAAACACTGAATTCATGATCTCCTGCCATAAGGAATTTGGGATTTTGCCTGAACCATTTCTTGAGATTCATTTCAGGCACATTTTTTATGTTCGGAAACTTTGCCAACCATTAGCTTGTAAGTCTAAAAGTGTTTCAATTGGGAATTCATAATAGGAAGGATCGATTATAATTCCAAAAGTTTTTTGAACATGTTGTTCCAAAATTTTGGACCTTGAAGAGGATCCTTTTTAGAGGATCGATGATCCTTGGGTCAATGACCCTTTTGATAATTCAATTGCAGCTTTGAGCTACTTCATTTCTTCTTTTGTGATCCTTTTATGTTCATCCTTTTGTGGGGCTTTGCTGTTTCCTTTATTTTTCTTCTCTTTATCACTCATTTGGTTACCTTATTTCCCCTGCAAGAATTCTCTAGTTAGAAAATTCAGGAGAGAATTTTGAAGTACCTTTGATAAATTCAATTTCAAAATCAAAGACACTTACAATTGCTTGCCAATGGGCGAAAATCTATTTTGATGCTAAATTTTTAACATCTTTTTGCAAAACATCTTTTACAGCTTTGCAATCAACTTTGATTAAAAATTTTTGATTCAGCAAATTCCTTTGAAACTTGTTTATTCACAAAACAATTGCTAAATTTTTTTATTGTGGAATAGTTTTGTTGAGCTTTATTCCAATGTTTTGAAGTAAATACAATGCAATGCTCTTTACCATCAATTTTTTGTTTAATAATGCCACTATAACCTATGTTAGAGGCATCTGTTTCTACAATTTTGAATGCTTGCGGATTTTGGAGAAACAAGCATGGAAGATTTTTGGCAAATGATTTGATTTTGATAACCACATTGGTGTGATCATCTGTCCATGAAGGAGGACTTTTCTTGAGACGCTTATAAAAAGGCTTGATGATATTGTTTAGGTCTAGAATGAAATCACCTATGTAATTCAAACAACCTAAGAACCTTTGAAGTTGATTTTTATCCAGGATTTGATCTAGAAATTTATCGGCAAACTGAATTGCACGATCGATTAGAACTATAGTTCCTTGGTATATATGATGACCAAGAAACCAAATTTTTGTCTGGAAAAGACTGATTTTAGTTTTAGAAATTGCTAGACCATTATACCTAGCAACATTTGTGAAGACCTTAACATGTTTGAAATGTTGGCCAATATTTTTGGAAAACACTAAAACATCATCAATGTAAACAATGATAATTTAGAGTAAGGATTGAAAATTTCATTCATGACCTTTAATTCAGAAGGTACATTTTTTAAACTGAAAGGCATAACATTCCATTCATATTGTCCAAATGGAATAGTGAATACAGTCTTATACCTATCCTTTTCTAAAATTTGGATTTGCCAAAAACCAGATTTCATATCAAATGTGGAAAATATTTTGGCTTGATGAAGGCGGTTTAAAAGATCTTTTTTATTAGGTATTGGATACCTAATCCATTGAAAAGCTTGGTTGAGAGGCTTGTAATTAATTACAAGTCTCAGAGTTCCTCATTCAAGTTCAGCATTCTTATTGACATAGAAAACTACACAAGACCATGGACTTTGGCTCTTACGAATTAACCCTTTAGCGAGTAAATCCGTTAGTTCCTTTTGGCAATGTTCTAGGAGTTCATGGTTCATTCGGATTGGTCGAGCTTTCGGTGGGATAACTCTTTCATTGAAATCCTTTTCATAAGGAAGATCAATTATATACCTTTTTCTTTCCTAAAAAGTATTAGGAAAATCAAAACAAATTGTGTGTTGAATGTTTTTCAAAACATTTTGGATTTTCTGTTTCAGAAAAGGTGTCTCTAATTGATTTTCAATTGTTTTATAAGAAACTTCTTCTTTTAGAAAATTCTTTTGATTTTCCTTATACTCAACTGAGTTAACAAATATCTTATATGGAGGATATACAAATTTAAAGAAAACCCTTTTGCCCATTATCTGAGATTCCATACCTTAATCAGTTGTAAGATGAGGTATTAGTCTTTGGATAAAAGGTGCACTAAGAATAACATCTTGAGACAAAACTTTTGCTAAAATGAAAAGAGTTTTCATTTCAACACCATTATTTTCAACTATTGCATTTGAAAGCTTGTAGCTAATGTCTAATGGTGATCTATTTGGTCCACAAAGATTTTCAGTGGTTTTTTCATAAAATTTTGTTGGAACTAGACCTTCTCTGATGCAACTTAATGTTGCTTCATATCAAATAAAGCTATTATTTCTAATACAAAAGTACTAGCAACAACGATTTTGACTGGAAAGTGCCATTTTTGGATTGAAATTCTTGATATAAAATTTAAGAATTCAAGAGCTTCTGGATCCTTTTCACCTGGATCACTGGCTTCCTTGATTTCTATATTTTCTTTATCAAGGCTTTCTTCCTGAATTTGATTTAAAATAAGAGAATGGAATTCTTGAGTATTTTTCATATTCCTTATCTCTTCTTTTAAATTATTTATCTCATTCTGAAGGTCAGGAATGGAAACAGGTTTTGGATTCTTTTAAAACCTTTTTATTATTTCAGAAAAATCATATGTTGTTTGTGAAGAATTTTACCAAGCCTTTTGGACTGGCTTTGAATTCGAAGAGGAGGTTGAACTTTCTCTTAGTTTATTGAAAAACTTAACCTTTTCTTCATTGCTTGGAAGAGAGTTAATGATTTCCAAAACCAAATCTTCTTCAATAACATTTATTTGAAAAATGTCTTTGCTTGGAACTAGTTAAGACTGATTCCTTGATTGGGTCATCAAGCATAGGGCTTCTTGTACTCTCAGCAAACTTATCAAGATAATTTATTTGAAAATCATCTTCATCAAATAAAGATGAAATATCATCTTGTTGAAGTTCATTAACTTCTTCAGAAGAGGATACTTTATATTCTTCTTTAGAAGAGGTTTCTTCAATCAAAAGATTGTTTAATTGTTGAAGAGTTGATTCTTCAAGTTATAAGGCATTAATTCTTTTATTAAGCCTACAATATCTTGTCATGTGGCCTTCTTTACCACATTGAAAACAAACAATATTTCCTTTGGGGGAGATCCATAGGAGTTCTTGATTTGAATTCATTTTTTAATTTTCTAGGTTGATTAGTCCTAGGCTTTTTCCAAGGTTTCTTATGGTATTTCTTATAATATTTTTTAATCTTGTAATCTTTGTCTTCATGTTTGTTTTTAAGTTTTTTGGACTTTTTACAGGTAGAAAAACCAAATTGTTCACAGAAAGATCCCAAATCTTTCCGATTTGAAGCCTTTTCTTTGGCAAGTTGATGTTTGATTCTATCTTCTTGACAAAGTTTCAAAGTAGTTTTTTGGGCAATTGCAATGAGTTGCCATATGTTAAATTTTCATAATGGATTTGTCCATCACTAGATTGATTTCTAATTCTTTCCCTGACCATTTCTCCTAATGAACTAGCAAGGCCAGCTAAGAATTTTTCTTTCTAGATTGGATGATTTCCATCTTCTCTGGTATAGACTCTTATAAGGAAATTATCCCTATACCATCTAAAATTTGACAAGGTTTTACACCTTAAATTGGACAGAAGATCTGCCGATTTATCTTTCTAGAGGGAAGGATCCCAAATGAAGTGTTCGATTATGTTAACTATAAGAAAATTAACAGAATCTGATATTGGTTCCCCTTCATTAGTTATAGTTATTCCTTCTGAAGTGGTTTTTACTGCTTGCAAGATTTGCATTTTTTGATTTTGAGTGAGATGGTAATCCCACCAACCTCTGAGTTGCCTAGTAAAGCCAGAAATACATACATGAACAACTTCCTCATCTTGGCTGTTGTTATATATAGCATAGGTGTTACTGACCATTGTTATTTGTTGGCAGATTTCTAAAATATTTGTTTCAGTTTGTCCATCTATGTTCCAAAGATAGATGTTATTTGCATTGAATTGTTTTATTACAACATCTTTTTCTTCCAGACCTATATCTGGAGGAGTAGCTTTAGGATAATATAATTTTGTTGGATTTCTCCAATTTATGTTTTCAATTTTTTAAATTGACATCCAAAAGATGGGTTGATATTGTCGAAGAAGAAGATTCTAAGGCTCTTTCGCCATTCACTTTAAATCCTAAGGCTCTTGACTTAGCAATCAAAGCCAAATCAAAAGAAGTTACTAAGGCAGCCTTATACTCTCAACAAACACAAACCACATTTATGTTAAAATCAGAAAAGGCCTTAAACCTTTTTCATACAGAACCAGGTTTCTGTGACAAAAATCCCAAATCGGCCTAATCCTCAAACGGGTCAGAAGATGAAGAGACAGCCCAATACATTATCCATGATTCAGATGATGAGATCATTAGCCTTGACAAAGATTGATTCTAAAGAAAATCCGTTGGCACAAGAGTCCAGGACTTCCTGACACAAATTTTCTACTTTTAGTAGAGACTAGACTTAAAGTTTAGGAAGCTTTACTTTCTGCAGATAAGATAATGTAATTTCTTTTACTTTATGTAAAAGTAAAAGTAAAGGCACTTTTACTTGAGTAAAATGTTTCTTACTCTGAGTTAAAGTGATTTTACCCAATATAAAAGCAAAAGTAAAAACACTTTTACTGAGTAAAATGTTTCTTAGTTTGAGTTAAAGTGATTTTACCCAAAGTAAAAGCAAACATAAAAACACTTTTACCCAAGTAAAATTTTTTTACCCTGAGTTAAAATGATTTTACCAAAAGGGAGAAAATAAATTATCGTGAATAGGAACTAATCCGAAAGTTTATAAAATGGCAATTCATTTCAGTTGTTACTCACCGATCCTTAGAGCTTTCAGGATCAATTCTCTCTCCCCTCCTCCTCTAGGCTGATAAGCCTTGTATGTTTTCTTGCTTTCCTTTTATGTTTTGTAATCATTTTTGAATTTCAATAATATTGTGACAGTTTTTAATTTCTGTTCTTGACTTTTTGTCTTTAAATTTCTACATATCATTATGCATTTAATGAATTAACGACTCCATGTCATTCCTTACTTCTTAGGCTTTTTTTCTTCTCCCTTTCTCTTAGATCCTTTTAGGGCCACTCCCCCAAGTTGGTATAAGAGCCAGAAGAGGAAGTAGGGATGTATTAGATGCTTTAAAGTTCTGAAAAATTTATGAAGCTAGTATGAATATTACTGGATAAGTATGCTCTGTGGTCGCAACCTTAGTTGATCTTCCACATCAGAAACATGTTAATATAAAGCTAAGTATCTGCTTAATATTATTATTATCTTATAGCATGCAAGTTTGTTGTTCTTATAATAGCATATGAACTTCTTCCGTCTTTTCTAAGGTGATGGTAGTAAGTCACGACGGATAGGGTAGATAAGTCCAGAAGCTGCTTGTTTGAATGTTCATCTGTTATTAAAGATCAATGTTTAAGGCGTTGGCTAAGTGATAATAATATTTGTAGATTTTTATCTTTATATATAACCAATCTAAGAGTTGAAAATTTTTAGACCGTTTATTTTTAAAACAGGTCTAAAATATATATTTAAGATCGGTTGTTTTAAACAACCAGTCTTAAATATGCGTGCCCTAATTAAAATTTCACTCTTCTCTTCCTCCTGCCGAATCTTAGCATGCTCTTTTGATCTCACTTTTCCTGAAATTTCTTCGACAATGTTCTTGTTCACAACTATGCCATCCTCTTTCTCTCTAAACTTGGAGCAATCTTGCTCTCTAAACCTAATATCCCAATCTAATTGACGGTGTTCTTGTTCACAATCTCAGGGGTGGCACTGGGCTGGGTCTGTATTAGCCGAGGAAGAGTTACTATGTAACATTCTGATTTCGGTCACCAAAATTCCTTATATTCAAGGGAATAAAATGGTGAATTAAAGAGCATATTTAATGACAAAGCAAGGCAATTGGTGGTCACACACCACATAAGTATGTTTGGAACACAAATTGTAAACATTTGAATTTGCTGCTAGTGAATTTTCCCTGTGTAGCAGTTTGTTGTGTGATATTTTTAAATAGGCAAATGATGTCCAAAAATTATGAAATTTTATAGGATGAAAGTAGACATTCTAAACTTTAATTTGATTGTCATATAGGTCATTTTGAGAAGTACATAAAGAGTTATGAATTTTTGAGTTTAGCCTAGTGAAACTGGCCAACATTCGTGGCGGCATCCAAAAACAATAATTCTGGGAGTTTTGATCACCTAGTTGGCTAAAGGCTATATTTTTCCTTGAAGCTAGATTCAATAAGAGTTTCATAGCCTTTGAAATCACTCCAATTTGATGTCTACAAATAAAGTTATGATTTTTCAAAATTTGGTCAGAAAATCTGCCAGAATTGCCAACTATTCCAAAAATAGGAAAAATGTTATGGAAAATCTTGTAATGATGGAATAAAATACCAACAGCCTATTTTGCTCTTCTAATAGGCTAGGGATGTCAAATGAAAGCAAGAAAATGAATTAGCATGATCATATGTGTGTGTGTGTGTATAGGGGGTCATATGGAGCCTTACTTTAACATTGGTTGAAAAGTAAAAAATTGTGGGCAATTGATTAAGGCAACTAAATGAAGCTCATTTGGTTCATGGAGGGCCTTGTGAGTGGTGTCTTTTTGGCCTTGAACAAGAAGAAGGAAAGTGGAGGTTCAAAGTCAAAGGAAATTTATGACATAAAATTGAGGAGAGATAAGGCTAAATTAAAAAGGTGTCATAAATCAATAAATTAATATATTGTAAAAAGGAAAAGATGGAGATATTTTAAAGGCTCCATCATCTCTTTTCCTCTTCTCATTTCACGTATAGCACACACAAAAGAGGATGAGAAAGTGTCATGAGGAAAGCTTGAAGAACTTAGGAGCAAAAATTCAAGGTAAAGCTTTGTGATTTCAATTGATTAAGCTCCCTAACTTGTGTAGCAACTCTTCTAAGCTCTTGTTCTTTATGGAAACATGTGTAGCAAGCAAAATAAAGAGGTCAGAGAGAGAGAGGTCAGCCATGGTTTAGAGAGAGAAAGAAGGAAAAATCAAGATGGGATTAGAAATATGTCTTATCTTGATGAATATTGATTGTTGTTGGTTGTTTGGTTGTTTGATTGGCATGTTTTGCTTTGTTTTGTAAATTTGGGGAGATGAAGCCCTAGGGGAGGTGCTGCCTAGATTTCTTCTAATTATGTGCAATTATTATTTAAATAGTTAATCATAGGATTGAGAGTAAAAAGAAGGTGTTTGGTTAATTGAAATCAAGAAATTCCATTTTTCCCAATTTTTATGGAATTTCATCCAGCAGCTGTTTTGGCTGTGTTTGGAATGGATTTTGGTGATTTTAACAATTTCTTTAGGTTTACAATGGAAAATTGTGTAGGGTTCATGTTAGATACGAAATGAGAAAGGCCCTAGAATGTTAAACGTCAAAAATACTCCGAAAATCCTAAGTTAGGGGCTTCCAAGGATATTTTCATCTTTCAGTAGTGAATTAGACAAATCTGAGGTCAAATATGGATTCCTTAGGCAAAATTTTGTAGGAATAGCTCGGGTCATAATTTTTGGGAAATTATAGTTAGACTAGGTATACAACGGCTTGAACCGGGTTCCCAAGGGTAAAACGGTTAAAATGTGATTTTTAGTCTAGATAACCGACAAAGTGGGTTTGTAATAATTTATAAATGAGTAATAACTTATTTATCCTAAATTTTGGAATTTTAGTATATATTAGTAGCTTGAACCTGATACAGTATTGGGTCGATAGTCAGTTAAAGGAAGGGCGATCAGGTAGTAAACTTACCTCTCCTGCATGTATTTGATATTCGTGCTTATGTATTGATGTATGTGATTGCTTTGCTTGGTTATGTAAAACATATATGAATGATTAAAGCCCTGTTTCTATTTATGCTATGGCTATAAGTATGTTGTTTGAAACATTGATCACGAAAATATGTCATTGTGTTAGCATGAGTTTATGTAATGCAAGCATGTCATACGTTAAACACTTATCTTATATTCATATTAATACTGTTTGCTACTAAGATTCCCCCGACTTTCACCCTTTCCATAAACAATAAAAAGTTTTCAGAGGCAGACAACGGCTCCGAGGGTAGAGGCAACAGAATGTTCAAGACTAAGATAAGAGAAGACATTGGTTATCTGAAGACCTTGTATTGTTTGAAGGTTTGTAATTCTTATGTATGAACCCTTGTGGGAAACTCTAGTATTATAATGAAGCAATATTGTAGCAATATATCAGTATATTTATGCTATTCCTGTGTTGCTCACTAAACCATGCATTAATATTCCATTGCAAGTCAAAATAAGTAAGGGTATTACACACTACCCATACCTTGCCGGTAGTCAATCTTCATTTCACCGTCAATCGATAACATTCCAGCTCCAACTCTTCCTCCCATAAAAGCCTCGGCAATTGTTCTTCTTCCTAATAGGAGCACAAAGAGTGACTACTCGTGAAGCAACTTTTCAGGTTGTTTTGATTGTTGTTAATAATTTGAACTTGATCCTTTTGGTATTGTTTCAGGTGGGTTTAACTATGTCTAGCATCAGATCCTGATATTCTTGAAGTTGGAATTGGAGGTGTTCTATTTTATGATTATGGCTTTGTTTGAATATGCCCAATGTTGCTCTCTATCTTGCTCTTGCCATTGAACTTAGTGATGATAACTTCATATACTAGCTTAATGATCAAATTATGATATTTTATTTATACTTTCTTTTCTTGGATTTCCATTAATGATCATATTATGATATTTGCTATGTGGGTTTGAATTGAATATAAAGTTGTGAAAATTCTAAATAGCTTTGCCATGCAAGTTTTAAAACTTGTATCTATATACCTTTATTATGAAATGTTGCTTGGTTCTTATCATGCCATAATTTATTGGTATATTGATACAAGTGTAGTTATTGTCTCCTGGTATGCATGCTTCTTAATTTCGTTGAAATCTCTAAAACTCTATGGTTGTTGTTTTTTTTGTCTATCCTTGCTATTGGATAGGGTGCTATTAGGTGTTGAAATATATGGATCATAGTTAGATAAAAGCTAAATGGATGAGTGTGGTCTTATCTATTTACAATGGATGTACCCAATTGAAAGAACTATGAAAATCCTAAAAGGGTATGTGAAAAATGCAAATTAGCCTGAAACATCTATTGTTCATAAATATTTTTCTGAAGAAGCTATGGAATTTTGTCAATATTACTTGTCAAATGTAAGACATATTGTGTAACACCCCAAATTTTTATTCACTAAATATAATATAATTATCTGAGAAATTCAATAAAATGGTGAATATTTATGAATTTGGAATTTATAGATTTTATAAATTTTTACTTTCATGAGAAATTGGACAAGAATAATTATGGAATAAATTTAGGCAATTTTAAAAGCCTAATATTAAGGCCCAAACATGGAGAAATAGTAGAGAAAAAAGTATTGGGTCCAATAATAAAGGGAAATTGGAAAAAGAAAAAGAAGAAAAGAAATTAAATTAAAAAGGTAATGACAATTTCATAATTTTGCCAATTTAGGTCAAAATTAATTATTTTCCAATTCATTGAAGTTAATGTCAATTAATTAGGGAAAATAAAGGGAAAATATATATATGTGGAATATTTTGGTCAAATAAATATGAATTTATGGAAAATTAGAGCAAAAGTGCATATTTGACCAAAATTGTGACTTAAAGTGTACACGTAAGTTGAACAAGTTTTGAAACCAATTGAGATCAATGGGTAGGACCCCTAGGCATCTCCTAAATGTATCATAGGGAGGGAAATATTAGTTGCATGTCAATTGAGCTTGTGAACCATTTACATGTACATAAGGATTTATGTCATAAAAGTTAACACATTGATTTTTGGGTAATAGGACAATTATGACATAAGTAGGATATGAGATTACATAAGCATGATATTATCAACCATTTTGCTTCCTTCTTCCCTGTCATTCCGATGGTTTTGAGAAAGAAAACAGAGAGAAAGTTGAGTGATTTCTAGAGAGAGAAAGGAGGAAAAGATCACAAAGGTAAGTGATTTCTTTGGTAAATTAGTTCTAAACCTACGTAATCCTTCCTCTAAGCTTCTCTTTTACATGGATTAAGGTGTTTGAAGCTCAAATTTTGGTTTTTCAAAGGCTAGGATTTTGGCCAAACAAAGGAAGAGCCAAAAGGAAGAAGAGGTAACTTCCTAAGCTTCAAATATTGGTTGTTTTGGTTATTGTGAGTAATTTAATTAGTGAATTTCTACTGGATTTGCTCTGATTATAAATTTGGAAAAAGTTGTGTCCTAAATGTTATGCTTCCCAAATTTACTCTAAATGGTAGTTATAATATAATTAAATAGTTAATAAAGTGATTAGGAGTAGAAAGAAGCAAGTTTGAAGAGTCAGAATTGGAAAACCCCAACTTTTTTCGGAGAACCCTAAGATTTCGGCCAACTTTAGTTCAAGGGGTCAGAGTTGGATTTTTGATGATTTGATAATTCCATTGTGTTAAAAAGGGATAATTAAGTAGGGTTGTAGTTGAACACTTTCCAGAAAAGCCCTAAAAAGCAGAATGACCAAAACGCCCCTGAAACCCTAAATTAGGGGCTGCCATGGGCATTTTCATCTTTTAAAAGTGAATTTGGTAATTCTGAGGCTAGAAATAGATTCATTAGGTGAAAATATGTCAGAATAGCCCAGGTCAAAATTTCGGGAAAAGTACGGTTGGACCGAGTACGACTTGGACGGGCTAGGTCCTTAGGAGCATTTTGGTAATTTTTCACTATAGATTCCTATAACCACTAAGAACATATTGAGAGTATCTGAAATAGTACATGAATGGATTTTAACGTAATTCTTGTACATTTGACAGTAAGACCAAGTTGAGAGCCCATCGGTGGCATGCTTTACGAAACATGAGTTCAAGGCTAAAAAGGGTTAAAGTAGTAACTATTATCTCTCATACACTATGTGACTATTGATATGTTGTGTGCTACTGTATTCTGTGATTTGAACACATGTTGGGGTCATATTACCTAACTGTGGTCTGGGACCTAGCTGAGGTACATTGATATTACCTAGCTATAGTTAGGGACTCAGCTGAGGTACACTAGGGGTTTTAGTTGGATAGTTGGCCCTGAACTTTGTGTAAAAACATGGTATGATATTGAAATTTCATTTTACACTATATGGTGCATTGCATATTAAATTTTCACAATTTATATGCTTGATTTTGTGTTTCTACTGGGATTCCTTGGAATCTTACCCCTTTTTATAAATAAAAAAGTCTTAGCGGGAACTAGTGTCTCCAAAAGAAAGGTTGTAGATGTGGGAAAGTGATAGGCACTTGTCCCGAGGAAAATATAGTAGTTTATATGTAGTGTTTTTTTGGATATCTTGTACCAAATTGTAAATATTATCGAATTATGCATTGTTGATTCTTGTATATAAACAAATACTCTTAATAATATATTTGAACTTTTCTTCATGCTTGTGGAACTTGGTCTTTATTACCTATGCATATTAAAATGTAAACAGGTGTTGACATATTGGGCTTCCTAAACATCTTGATGAAGAAGGGGGTCGACGCGGGCCTACAGTAAAGAGTGTGGATCTTGATGAATTGTAACAAGTCCACTTGTACATCTTGAATAATGTTGATGAAGTTTAGGAATACATTAATGCTCATAAAGAAATTGTATAGAAAGAAAATAGCAAATGACTGAATAAAGGTTAATTAGGGAGTATAACACAACTTTTGTATATTGGTTCAAACAAAAGATTGACGGAGAAAAATGTGTTTTTGATACAATTAAATGGTTAGCATATGGTCCTGAGATTGATGTAATAAGTTAGACTTCATTTGTGATTAATGGTTATACGTTTTACATGAAGTCCCTAGATGATAGGAGCACCGTCCAAAATAGTAGTGTTATATTAGTGGCTGAATCTATGCATTTCTCTAGTTCGAAAGATAAGAACCCTATATTGGCAAGCATACCTTATCATGGGGTTATTGAAGAGATTTGGGTGGTTGATCATGTTAAAATTAAATTTCCTATTTTTAAATGCAAGTGGATGGATGTCAACATTATTGTGATGATCAATCAGTTAGGATTTACCTTTATTATGGCATATTAGGGTGAAACAAGTGTTCTATATTACAAATCAGGCAAATAAAATGTGGTATGTAGCTCTCTATGGAAAAAGGGTCAATGATATTAATGAGGAAAGTCTTTCAATGAATGATTTTCTTAAGACTCCTTTTTCTAAGGGTCTACCAAAATTGAATGAAGAAGATGAAGCAGATAATGAACATGACACAAGAAATGATCATCATAAAGGGATATGGGATGTTATCCCTTTATAAAACTACTTTGAAGGTTAGCTAGCTAAAGTAATTATCATGAATTATATTTAAATTATGTATATAGTTATTTTGTATATAAAACTATGTTTGTTGTTGTCATCATAGGAAAATGAAAGATCTGAGGCGTCCTAGAGTAGATGCTCTGAAGCCAGCTAGTGATCATCAGCAATGGATTACTGTCTGCTGTGTTCTTTCTCAGTAGATTCCTTTATCATCAATTAAAGTATTTTGATTCTATTATTACATAAAGTTTTGATTTTTTATTTTCAAACTATAATTTTCAAATAGGAGAATAAAAATGTGTAGCAGAATGCCTTAACTTTTGGATTGTGTGTGATAATGTGTTGATTTTCAGTGATTTATTATTGTTTCTTCTGTGAAATGTGGGATATAGGAAAAATGATGTAAGTTATACCAGTTGAAATTGTGTTTTAAAATGCTTGATGAAATGAGAATGTGTAAGAGAACTTATTTAGGGTATAGGAAGAATGATTTATTATTGTTGCTTCTATGGAATGTGGGGTGTTAGAAGAATGATGTAAGTATTACATTAGTTGAAATTGTGTTATAAAATGTTTGATGAAAATGCTTCTTTATAAGGTTTTTGTTATAATGTGTAAGAGAAGAATCTATTTGGATGTCGTTGAAATGACTTGCTAGGTAAAATATTTTAATAGGAATATTTTTTTAAAAAAATAGAAAATTTTCAGAACAGCCGGTCTAAAAAATGACATTTTAGATCGGTTATATAAACAACCGGTCTAAAAACTTATTTTTTTAGACCGGTTGCTTAACTGGTACTGGCTTTATCAAGACCTCATCCAAAATCGGTCTAAAATGTCATTTTTACCCGGTCTAAAAAGTGTTTTTCCACCAGTGGAAGTCATATTCCTTTGATTCCTTTTTTGAGATTACTTGGCTAGAAACCATATAACTTTTCATCTTTTATATTATTGTTTGGTCAGAAGCCACATATATCTTTTGTTTATTCTAAAGATAAATGACTAGAAGCTATATTAATTCGATTTTTCATCTTGGGATTAATTGGCCCGAAGCCATGACACTAATTGGCCTAAAGCCATGAGAATTAAATAGCTCAAAGTCATAAAGTCTTAATTTTGTTATATTACTTTATTTATTATTTCTTAACTTTATGGATTCCCTTTAATATACGGTTCGATCATTTGAGTATTATGTTATTGTACTGCATTTTTATATTTCATATGTTATGAATTCCCTTTGCTTTGTTTTATTTATAATACATGTTTATAAATTTTTATTTAGTATTTATAAAGTATTCGATTTCTCTCTCCTTTTTTATTTACTTGATGTTATACTTATACTTTTTTATTTTATCATTTATAGTTTAATTTTTATTCTTACATATCTTTATATTAATCAATTGAAGATCTATTAATATTTTAATTTCATGAATGGCATGTTGCCATAATACACTTAATTTTGTGATTTGATATCAGATGTCTCACCACTTTTTGCAATCGTTCTTTTGTATAAGAACACTTTTAATTCTAGTAAATGGCATAACAACAAAAATTTTGCGGCACTAGATTGTTATAAATATTAAGGGCTTGAAGAGTAATAGTTCTAAGGGTTAAGGTGCAAATTTAACAATGGTGTTTTGCTAAAGGTGCATCTAGCACAATAAAGTTTTGTTGGGTGTAAAATTACACACAAACATTTTAAAATAGGGAAAAAGTAAGACACTGTTAACTCATGTCAAACATCCATTTTGTGGTGCCCCCAAAGTCAACTGAAGTATTCTCTCTCTTGTTCATCTCATCTCTTTCACTCTCTCTCACTCACCCTTCCCTTCTCTCTCTCTCTCTTCTTTCCCTCTCATAGAGCTGACAGCCGGCCACTTACTTAGCTTCCTCTTCCCCCCTCTCTCCCTCCCCCTCCCTCTCATAGAGTTAAAGAAGCATAGGTTCTTCAAATAGGAGCAGTCTGAAGTCAGCAATAACAAACATGAAAGCACAAAAATTGTTAATGTCATTACCACTAGTACTATCGCTAGCACTCCTATCACTAACACTCTTGCTCACGTCTCTATTGTTCCAGAAGTCATGGCTAGTTGCGGGAGCTCTAGTCCATCTTCATCAATTTTAACGACAACATAGGATAATGTAGGGAAGTAGTGGAGATTATTGATGATGGGAGTAATGAGGTAAGAAGGAGGATGGTAGTAGGGAGTATCTTGATCTAGGAGAATGTGAAGCTATTCGTGGCTGGAGTCGGCGTCTATGCCAGTAGGGATATTTCTAGGGTGTTTATAAGAATAATAGGACTTAAAGGATTTTTTAAGGGAATACATGGGGATTAAGAGCTAATGAGTTTAAAAGTGATGTAATTATTGTTAATTAAATACTTTTGTCGAATATGATTTGAATTTTGATTTAGATGTGTTTTAATTGGTGCTCAAACCCTACCTTTAAGCTTAATGGTATGACCAAGCTTAGAAGAAAATCTAATGGTAGGAAGGGCACATAGTTAAGTGATATGGGTGATATAAATGTGCTTGGTGGTAGTTCTAGTGGAATTTCCATAATCAAGGGAAAAATGGGTAAGTTACTGACCATTTGGTCAGTTACCAAAGAGAAAACTCATTGGTAATTGAAGATCAATGGTTAGAATTAAGAGATCAAGAAGTTAAAATCATGTGTGTATGTGCTTAAGTAAGTTCATTGAAAAGAGAATAAGATTTTGACACTTGGCACAATATGGAGCATTGGATCAAGGTCAACAATTCATACTCATTTCCTCTCTCCTCTCTCCCTCAAAGTTAACCTATGTGCATTTGGAGGGACAAAAATCTGCTCCTATCTTCATCTTCATAAGTTCATCTCATCTCTCTTCTCTCCTCTATTGTTGACCAAGCTTCAAGGAAAGAGAAAAAGAAAAACTCAAGTTTTAGGTGAGGATTTGATGTTGTATACTGAACTTACCTTCTTTAATGTTGTTCATGGTGTTGAGGGCTTTATGACTATGGTTTCATATTTTTGGAAAAGTGGTGTTAACTTGTGGCAAGTTGAAAGTTGAAAAATCAAGGGATTCACTTTGGAAAGAGGAAGGTAAGAATTTGGAATATTTTGACTTAACTAGTGTAGTTATTGGTTAAGTTTTGAGATTTATGATTTTTGCCCTGATTTTCTTGTGAATTTCAAAATGCATGACTTGGTCAGTGTATGGTGTGGAAAATGGTGTTAAGTTGTGTTTTTGTGCCATTGAAATTGGTTTGGAATTTTGGAATGGAAAGGATTGCAATGTTGAGTTTTGAATTGTGTTAATGTGTGTTATGTTGTGGCCATTGGGAAACAAGTTAATGTGTTGTGAATTAGGTTATATTGGTGTTTCCAATGGCTTCCTGGTGCAAATTTGTGTAGGAATGGTGTTTGATGGAAATTTGGAACCATTGGAAGCATTGATATGAAAATTGGAATTCTGGATTTTGGGTTATGTGTAAAATGTTGTGCAGGGTGTAACCCTCTTCGTAATTATATCAGAAATACATGATTAGAGTGAAATAGAGACCAATAATAACCAAAATTCATTTTACATTCCTATCCTTAAGATAGGATTGTCACAAATACATTTATCAAATATTTTAACCTGGTCTCACATTCACATTTCGAATACAATTACATTGCGAAGATAATTAACATTTATAATATATCAGAGTGCACAATAACAATCCCGGCAATCCCGGTTCATATCTTCACTAAAGGTTCATGGGCACATACGCCCTTTACAATCTCTCAAATGGGGATTACAAAAATTTCATTCCAAATACATATCCAAATACACCTCCACAACACATACAACCATATATTAATCCTAACATATACAATTATCCCAGCATATAACGATAACCAACTACCAAATCCAAATGCCCATAAGGGATTCTCGCCGCCCCTAGTTGCTTGCTCCTTCCTCGAGCCACTTGTCTTGTCTAAAATGTTGGTAGGGGAGGGTGAGATTCTAGAGAATCCCAGCAGGAAACATATACCAATATGCATGCAAGATAAGTGTTTAATGCATGACATGCTTGCATCTCAATAACTTGTGTTCACATAATGATATATCCGCATGCTCAATGTTCAACAACATACTCATGGCCATAGCATAAATTGAAACAGAGCTTCAATCATTCATATATGTTTCACATAATCAAGCAAAGTAATAACATGCATCAATACACAAACACAAATATCAATACATGCAGGAGAGGTAAGTTCCCTACACTTATTCTTTCCACGTATGCTCCAGCATCGGCTACTCGCGATCCAAGCGGATATCAAACCATGATCAGGGCGAATATCTGGCCCTATAACCAAATCAAGAACATAGGATCATTCTCTTTTCCAAATTCTCATTTTTATAACACTTAAATTTGGTTATCATAATTGACCCTTAAGAGGCCACAAATGACTCTGATAAAAGCCTTAAAAGGTTGGGATACAATAGGTCAGAGATCTCCTTTTGAAAACTCAAAGTGCTGGAACACAGGGGTTGGCCGTAGCCAGCCCTTCCTTGGGCCGTGGCCAAAATATGGTCAGCAGGTCACTGGCCACGGCCAGCCACCCATGGACCGCGGCCAGAATCAGGCCAGAAAGGTTTGGGCCGCGGCTAAGAAATTCCCTGATTCTTGGCTGAACTTCCAAAATTCATAACTAATTCTAGAAAAATTGAAACGAGGTGATTCTAAAGCCAAATTAAAGGTACTTAAGTCCTCTTTATAGGAAAAATATGTACCATTACTAGAAATCACCACAAAACTCCATACTGCCCCAAAATAGAGTTCAGTTTTGATCTCAAACTTTGGACAACCATAACTCACAGAATACTAAACGAAATGACACAAAATATATGTCTATTTTGAAGCTTGGTATGTGAAATTTAAGACTAAAAAGTTTCACAATTTTATGAAATCATTTGGTCATTCAAAATGTCCACACAAATAAACCGCCCAGAATAGAGTTCCAAGGGACAGATTTTCCAATTTTCTACTAAAGTGTCCCATGCCTCCAAAATTAACAATCAAGCCTATTCCCACATAAATTTTCACAAGGAACACAATGGTAACCTCAAAATGACCAAAATCACAACCTATCAACATGCCCTATTTTGACCAAAGCACAAAACCAACACAAAATTCCCAAACTTCACCTTTAAGCTTCAATTCAATTCTATTCATTCAAAACACTAAACAAGGCACTAATTCCATGACAACAACATATTATACTCCCCAAGACCCTAAATCATGAAAATTAGGGCTAAAATTCTAGAAATTCAAGGCCTAACCAATGGCTACAAAACTTATATGGAAATGAAGCTTTCACTCACCTCAACAACTTTCCCAAAGAAGTTCCTTGATTCACCCAAGTCCACAATTTCATGAGAGCTCAAACACCACCAAATGAAAAATCTAAAAACAATGAAATTGAAGCTTTCAACTCAAGGAACAACTTTAAAGAAGAGCATTTTTGCATTAGAGGTCATTTACTCACCTTAAATGCAAGCTTTCACTTTCTCTCTCTAGGGCAACAATGGAGGACGAATTTGGAGAGAAAAGGGAGGGATGAGAGATTGAAGAAGGTGAAATGATGATATTTCCCCCCATGCTTGTGCAGCTGAATTGGAGGGAAGAAGAGAGAGGGAAAACCATTTTTTATTGAGTTTTGACTTTTCACGGACACTCTCTCTTCACATAAGCTTGCCACATGTCTCCACCACATTGGCTCTCATAAAGCAAGTAACTAATTAGTTACTCTAATCCCTCCATTAACCATTTACTTACATATCTCATTTCTCTTAATTAGTAATTAATCTCTTCCATTAATCACTAATTTAGAGCCATTCTTTCAATTTTCCCAACAATTATGGAATATTAATTAAAATTGCCATAAATCACATATTTAATTATTTTCCTCTTCTTTATGCACCATTTACCCTTATTTTAGCCTAATAATTATTTCATCACATAATTATACTAAAATACAAGGTGTTGGGCATTTCCAATAATAAATTCGGATCTCAAATTCACATTAATCCACATAATCATTCACAAGATTTGTAATTAGCCCTTAATCGAAATTTAGGGTGTTACATAGGGGCCTAACTTTGCATGGTATTTTGACATAGCAAATGGTGTTGGAATGATGTGAAACTTTTCAGGATTGTAGTTCACATTGCAAGCTTTCCATTGATATAAATTGTGTCATTTTGAGTTTTGTGCACTAAGATATGATTGTTTGAAGATGAGCCAGGGGATAGGTCATTGGTTGGCTGCGGCCCTGGCCCGACCCAAAACCTTCTGACCATCTATTGGCCGTGGCCCAAAAGTTTATGACCTATCTTAGGCTGTGGCCCAAAGATGCTGACCGCAACCCAAATGTTTCTGACCATCCATTGGCTGTGGCCCAAGTAGGGGCTGGCCGCAGCCAACTTCTCAAAGTTGGCATTTTGAACTTTCGAAGATGGTCTTCGAGTAAGCCTTTTACAACCCTTTAGGCATGGGTCTAGGCTTCTAGTAACTATCTAAAGAGCCCAAATGATAACTAACTTTAAGTGTTGTTAAAGTAAGAAATTGGAGTAGAGAATTAATCCGCCGTTCTCGATTTTGTTTATAGGGTTTGATATTTTCCCTGTTCGTGAACAACCTATGCCAGAGCACGCCAGGAAAGAACAAGGTAGTGACGCCTTCCCTTATACTGTATGTTATACATTGTATGTTTGATTTATCATTATTTGTGAATTCTTTACCTGTGGCCCATCTGTGTTGACAGTGGGAGGACCGTGCCTTTGGGGCAATGTAATACGGGGGATGAGACTATATGACAGCCATAAGGCAATATGTGAAATTCGAAAGGCTAATTGTGAATTCTTTAGCCGCGGCCCATCGGTGTTGACGGTGGGAGGACCGTGCCTTCGGGGCAGTGGAATACGGGGGATGAGACTATGTGATTATGTGTACATGTGACAGCTTGTCTGCTGTGTTTCGTATTGCTTGATGATGTCATTACATGCCATATGATTACATGTTGTATAAGTGATTTGTTACTACTGGGATTCTTTTAATCTCATTCTTTCTATTGACTAACCTTCAGATAGGGCAAATGGCTCCAAGGGGAAGGAGACGACCAAGGATGGATAGGACTCCTTAGGGAAATTTTTCTTGTGGTTGTTGGTTATCTATTTTAGATTAGGGATCACTGTATATTTTGTACATATTATTTTAGATACGGTTATGTAATCCCCTAAATAGGAAATTGTAAACCCTTAGTATATAAATATGAAATTTCCCAGGGGTTGTGGGGGATTTTATTGTACACTCTGATATGTATGAATGTGATTTAACTACACAGGGTAATTATATTCGAAACTTGAATATGAGACCAGGATAAGAGGAAATGTTGAAAGAATTTGTGAAAACCCTATCGTAAGGAAGGGATTGTAAATAAGTTTTGATTATTATTGGTTTCTATTTCATTTTTTACGTATTTTGAATCATAATTATGAAGGGGGTTACAGGGGGTTGTGAATTAAAATAATAAACTAGGATTAAAGTTGGAAGGCGAGTGCTTGGTTACCCAAAAATTAAATTTGGCTTTATGAGATTGAAACTTCTAGAGTAAAAGTTGAGTGGTTGAGGGATGCGTGTAGGGAGAGGAAGCGTGAGAGGGAGAGAAGAGAGGGGAGTAAGGGTAAGTGAGAGAGAGTGAAAGAGTTGAGGTGGACAAGAGAGACAAGACTTGAACGAATGATTGAACCATATTTTTATAGGCTTTTTTATAATTAAATTGGGATTTTTAATACATTTCTTAGGACATTATTATATAATTAAGCACTAATTTGAGTTATGGACACTTGCATTGAATTAAATATAAATAGAGGTAAAATGATCATAATTTGTTAATTATTCATGCAAATACTTTCTTGGACTTTTAATGATACCGTGTGTTTGATCTTGCATTGTAGGTGTTTAAGAAGAAAATTAGAGATTTTGGAGTGTCAAAATTAACATTTTGAGGACTAGGAAAAATTACAAAAACGATCTCTAGAATGTTTAGAAATTTCAAATGAAGAAAAGGGACTAGGAAAAATTACAGAAAAATGCCCAACTATTTTGGAAATTATAGTTAGACCCTACAAATGTTTCAAAAATTTTCACTTTAGTCCCTTTTTAAGAACTTTTTGAAATTTCTGATTGGTCCCTGGTCAAAATAGGTTTTGATCGAGGGCCTTCATCCCCCTCTTAAAGAAAGCCTGAAAGCAATTTCGGTAGAGCACCATGGAGTAATGGTCTTGAACCTTTGAACCTTCGATCCTTTCTCTGATCTTTAGTCTTCCTCCCACCACCTTCGCCCCTTCTTCATAACACCACCATTGCTGGCAACTCCTAGTGCCAGAGAAGCATTGTAAGGGCCGAGAGAGAACACCATGAATGAAAGAAATCAAACCAGAGGGGTCTTAGTTAGGGAGAGCTTAAAACCATTGAAAGGAGAGAGCTTTCCTTTCTAGTACGCGCCACAAGTTGAGGATAAGGGACCTTCTTTTGGGCTTTGACCTTCACAGTACTGAATCTTCTTTTGGCTTTCGATCTTTGACGTCATAGATTTGTAGGTTGAGCTTGGAAGGGCGAGAAAAGCTTGAAAGACGGAAGAAGAGATCAAATCATTCGTTCTCTGAACTTTCCGATGGATTTTTCAGTGTTTGGCGAGCTATTTCCAGATTCTGGCTAGATTTCTCCAGTTTTAATATGGATTTTCCAGTTTTAGGCAAACCATCAAGATTCCATTAAGGCGCTGTGATTTCAGATTCTTAAGCTCTTTCCACTTTTCTTCAATGGATTATTTGGTTTTTGAAGAACCTTTGAACACTATTAAGCTAATGAGTAGCTGAATCTCTTAAGTTTTGGTTGTGAAGAATGTGGCAAGACTTTAAATGTGCTACAAATGGGAGTTTATAAGTTTTTCATTAGGTTCATTCATGTATTTTGTTCTAGTTGGATTAATTTTTTAATTGGTACATGTTTGTGAGACTTAGATAAGTGTTTATTTATGTATGATGGATTACTCTTGTGTTGGATTTTGTATTGAACATATTTCCTTATGTTTTAATGAAATTATACATTGTATATAATTACTATGATGTGTAGTTGAGTTAATTCATATTGTGCTCTCATTTAAGAGGAAGCAAGTGATTTAAAATGATTTTCAAACACACATCAAGTGGTTTTTAACAATTTATCTAAGAGATAACAATAAATATGATTGTGGGATTAGTCATTAATTAGATAAATTAGACTCAATACGATTGCTTGAGGTTTTTAATTTGACTTGATAAAAAATTAACTCCCAAATCAGTTTTTTGAGAAGTTAGGAAGGCCACCAACTTTGCTACTAAGACTCATTTCATCATATAATCCATTTTTAATTCAAAACATTTCCTCATTGTTTTCCAAAAATACCAAAAAAAAATTCGAAATAGCTTTATTTTCTTGAACTTTAATTTATAGAAAACCAATTCCAAAACCCCTTTCTAACCATGTTTTTAACACTTAGTTTGACCTAGGGAAATCAAAATAAAATGCTCGTTGATAAGAGAACAATCCCAAATTGTCTAGATTATATTACATTTTAATTCGTGGTAAAATTTGTGTTTTGACCCCAAAATGGTTAAGGGTGTGTCAAATTTATGGGCCCCAGAAAATAGACGTTTGGCCTGAGTTAACAGTGTTGTTACTTTTGCCCCATTTTAAAATGTTGTACATAATTTTGCACTCAACAAAACTTTATTGTGCTAGACGCACCTTTGGTAAAACATCATTGTTAAATTTGCATCATAATCCAAGTTCTAAAGGCTAATTTGGATATTTTGCCCAAACTGATAATTAAAGACAACAATGTTTGATGATATTAAAATAATGATGTTTGGATATAAAGTTATGAGGAATTGTTATAATATGGCCAAAAGTCATTGACAAATATGTATCAACGTATTGAAAATAAAGTCCAAATTATTAAAGGAGAAAAACATGAGATGTTAAGAAAACATATCAAAAGAGGCATTGAGTTGTGAAGAAAGAGGCCTAGATTTATTGTGAAGTTAAGAGAAATAATAATAAGTCCAAAAGGCTATATGATGTTTAATTTTTGTTGTTATTGAAATTTATTATTGTTAAAATTTATTGTGATTGACTTGTGTGAGAGAAATTATTATAAAGATTTAATATTGTGCTATTTATAACTATTATCATGAGTGATATATGAAATAAACCAAAAAGTAGTTATTAGTCATTTTGAAATTTTAATATATGATGCCAATTTATTTGCAAAATTAAATATTCATAATTTTATGGTCTCTTAGGATTTCATCCCATGGTTAATGTTATTATACCTTATAACCTCCAATTGTACAATTAAGTTTTTTTTTAATTATCTTCTTTATGTAAATTTATTCGTAAATTAAAATATATGATGTGTATGCAAATTATTCATGCATTAATCATGATATGATATAATATGACATATGCATACATTGGAATTATACATGCTTCTTGTAATTGATGGAGATTATCTTGTCAAGCTCCAAACCCACTCTATATTTTTTTTCTTGGAATTTCTACTTTCCGGTTTCTTCATAAATTTCCCCCATGTGCTCAACTCATATCCTCCAACATGCACTGCTACATATTCGGGCATATATAACACTTAATATATAATGGTTATATTGAATAAACATCATGTATGTTGAAGCAGAGGTTATGCAAGAATATATAAAGCTTAAAAGTAACAGTTATTATGTCCACCATCATGCATTGTGAGACAAAATTAGTGAAAAAAAAAATAATTGTTGTAGTTAATAACCATAATTTATTTAGTTATAAAAATGACAGTTCTTAAAACACAACCATCATTTAACACTTACACATGATTCATCTTCCAGCCTCTAATATCAATTAAGATAAAACATAATGGTCTTAAGAAACAACTGTTATTTAACAATTTCATAACCAATTGTAACATCACTGAACCTTCATAAGTCATAACCTTTCGTAACATCCGTTAAACCTCTATTTAAATTCACCTATTCTTTGTGATTCTTACTATACTTTTTTTATCAGCCTCATCCTTCTCTCATTCATCATGTTAACATCCTAGGGAACTCCTCCGCCACCATCACCCCTCCACCACCACCACCACTATCGCCTCCTCCTTAAATGGAGCTCTGATGCAGCTATTGGCAGGCCTTGACTACCACACAAGGTGTCACGTGGTATACTCCAACAGGCTGACCTCATACTTCATCACAATAAGGTTGCATATGACATGTAGTTAGACCCTTCATCTCCTTCCTTCGATAATGAGAATGAGGAGAAGAAGGATGACAATGGTAGTGATAACTGAACACCACTATTGTATTTTTAAAATATTAAAAAAATGTTAAACAAAGGGTGAATTTGAAAAATTTAGCAACATATTATTTTCCTATGAGTACCCAACATAATTAACTATTTTGGGGTGCAAAAGTAGACATAATTAATTTTTTTTGTAGCATATATAGCAACACTGTTAACCCTAGTTAACTTCCATTACTTTTTGCACTATGCGTCCCACTAGTCTTCTCACTCCTGATTATTTTAATATATTTTTAGAATGGCAAAGGTGAAAATCTAGTAATAAATTATTTCACTATGAGCACCCAACACAAACGTCTTTTGTGAGGTCCAAAAGTAGTCATAAACATTTTTTGTCTCATAAATGCCCATATTTGTCTTGGAAATTCTTTTATTTGTCATGTAAATGATCATATTTGTCTTGTAGAGGTATTTAAATGAATCTAGGGAGTTAAAAGATATTGGTCATTCGCATATTTGTCTTGTAAATACTTATCTTTGTCTTGTAAAATTTTTTTTCAACTCCCTAGATTCTTTTAAATCCATTTATTTGTCTTGAAAATACCCTTATTTGTCTTGTAAGTGCTTTAAAGAAAAAAGGGCATTATTATGTTTTCACTGACAAAATTTAATTTCATTTTGACGTAAAGGGGTACAGTGAAATTTCATAATCTTTGAGGGGTTGACTGAAATAAAATTGCTTCCGTGGGGTTTAAGTGATATGTTCCTATTACAAAAGGCACATATTTCTAAAAGTATATTAAAATAATAGAGAGTAGTAGAATATCAGTGTGAAAAGTAACGGAAGTTAACCAGAGTTAACGATGTTGCTATGCATGCTACCAAACAAATTATGTCTACTTTTAATTTGCACCCTAAAATAGTTAATTATATTGGCTGCCCATAGGGAAATAGTTTGTTGCTAAATTTGCATCTTAATCCTTAAACTAAAAAAAACTTCATACTTCAAGATTATTAATTAATAGGGTTAAGGTGCAAATTTACCAACGAAGTTTTGTCTGAGGAGCGTCTGGCACAAATATGTTTTAAAAGGGGCAAAAATACCAATGAACAATTAAAAAGGGTGCATCCAGCATAAGACCGTTAAATTTGACATAACGCCGTTAGGGGTTTTCTTCTCTTATAATTTAACGCTGTCAGGTCAAATTTAATGGTTTTGTACTGGATGCACCATCTTTAATTGTTCATTGGTATTTTTGTCTATTTTAAAACATATTTGTGCTAGACGCTCTTCAGACAAAACTTCGTTGGTAAATTTATATCTTAGTAAGCTATGTCATTACCCTAGGAAAATAGGAATTTAGCCTATAATGAAATTAAAATAAAATAAAAATAAATTAACATTATATAAAACTAGAATGAAAACCTCATAAATACTGTATAAAATTTGAATATTAAATTCTAAAACATAAATATACAACCAAAAGATGCATGAAAAATGGAGAAATCTAGCCATCTATTTAGGAGGTAAAACCTTCTATGTGGGAGGCGGCCTATACCATCAATATAGGAGACCTAACTATACTATACATATAAGAGGTCTACAAAAAGTAATACAATGCATGAAATTAAATATAAGATATAATACAATGTCCTCCTCCTATCAGAGAAGAACATACATCACACGCACACGCACACCATATTAGAGAAACATATGCTTTTCCTTCTTCATTTCTCCCGTCTTCATCTCTTCTACGCCTAATGCACTGCAATTTATAGGCATTGAATGAACAGTGCTTTCCCATTTTTTTTATTTCAAATGAATAGTAACTGCCCCTATTTTTTATTCATGCTGAATAGTGCTTGTCTCCCACTACTACAGTATCAGGCGGCTGCTATAGTATTTTTCGTCCACTACAGTACTGTCTGCTACAGTTCTTTTGTTGCTATAGTAACTTTTTTATTTTTTATTTTTTAATTTTTAATTTTTAAATACTATTTATTCCTAAAACATTATTTATTTATCAATTACACCCAAATTTATTATATTAATCTCAAATATCGTCCACAAATATCATATAAGGGAAAATAAATATACAAATATTTTACTTATCAAATCCCCCTACACTTAGCTCTTGGACGTCCTCAGACAATGAATGACTAATAAGTGTTTCCAACAAAATTAGAAGTGTCAAGTCATAAGCAAGAACAGAATTTGAAAAATAAAGATATCATAGTATTCATGAATCAACGAAAATATAAACTAGTGACTTTATTTGAAACTCCATAAAACGAGTTCGTATTTGTAACTCATTCTCAATCTCTCAAGTGTCTAAGGGTAAGTATTTGGCTCAAATTCAACTGAAAAAATTGCACTACCATAGGCTTACTAAAAATCTCAATCTCCACTATCTAATTCACATGCATAATTCAAATCAAAAGGACTTATTAAGGGTTGTAATAGGATTAAGGTGAAAGGAATGTAAAACATGATATGAAGGGCTAAATCTAAGAAATTAATAGAGCAATTGAAAAATAAACTAGCTTCTGAATAAATCTATTTCTTCACAACAACCCACAATTCAAATACTTAATATGTATATATATATTTTATTTTTTCTTCTTTTATTTTTGCTTGCAACTTTAAAGTTGATGATATATACACCCCTACACTTGTCAAAAGCCCATTTCACAAGAATTTCAAATGCTATGCTAATCTTCAAAATTAGGCAAAAGCACTTGATATATCATCACAACACATGTTAATGGGTTGAGAAAGAAGAAACAATCAATTAGGCTCAAAGGGGCTTAACAACGATATAATTGCAATGTTGGCTATTTGTCTCTGGTTAAAGAAAATGAATGCCTTTATCATTTTTGAATGTGCTTGTGAGATGTAATTTCAACCAGATTTAAAGCAATTTCTAGAGTGACAACTTAAAAGGTGAATATCACACACAAGAGAAATAATCATTATGGGCTTAAAAGCTTACGGTTAGGGGCTTCAAACTCAACTCATTCAATCTCAAAATTCACCAACCAATTGCAATAATCAATTGTTCATTCATGCTATGAAATATCTACATTCAATTAATCCATTCTTAAAACTTATATACTTAAAATCATTACAAAACACTTGAACATGATGATTTTTTTCTCATTTTTTCACTTTTTTTACTAAAAGGAACAAAAAAATACAACTAATAAAATGAGTCTCAGAAGTTAAGAATAACTATTTACTCTGCCATTTTTTTCACACCCTATGCATCTAATGGTTGTTTACTAACAAACTAATTTTTTTTTTACAATTCCTCCCCCAACCTAAATCAAACATTGTCCTCAATGTCTTCTAGAGCTTGGAGAAAGTTTTTTTAAAAAAACACAAACACACAATAAACCAAAATTCTAAAAGTAAAACCAAAAGATTAAGGAGAGTTACAACCAAAGAGTGGTATTTGGATTCTACTTCTGACTTCTATATGAAGAATGTCTACCTATTTTCTTGACTAATAGATCTGGGTGAGGTTCATAGGTTTGCGTTTGATCGAGCAGCTAATCAGTAGTTGATGCAGAAATTATGGAATGACGAGTCACTTGGGGTATTAATTCTATTTCCATAGCATGATTAAAAAAAGATGATAGATCATCATAAAAACCATTAACATTTAACAATCCTTATGGTTTTTTGTGAAAGTTTAACTTAGTCAAATATGCAACACTAGAAATACCATCCAACGTCTCCAAACCACTGGGTACAACAATGAAATCTTAAGCATGGTAGAACATTCGTCCCATTCATTCAAGCAAGCTTGAAACCTGTAACCCTTGTCATAAGGAAAAAGTGTGAGCTTCTAACTTCTTTACCCTCACACTCAAACCTTTGCTTCCATTCATGGATCCTAAAATGACTACACTTCCCCTTAGGCCTTGGATACCTCCTCCATATACAAAATTGATCTTTCTTGTAGCTAAAACAATTTCAAGTTCTTTTGCTATAGTTACAAACTCTCCATTCTTGTTTGAATTAGTTTCACAAAAAATACAGATAGATGTAAATCTACTTTTTTGTGTAATACCTTTTTTCTCTTTCTTTCTCTCAGATCATTTGTATTCACAAGTAAAAGAGTGCACATTTACAAGTGGAAGAGTACATATCTACACTAATAAAACACTGACAACAAAATCACACATATCACGCATTTTTCCAAAAAGTTTGAAAATTTTTCATACAGAGATGATTAGTCGGCCATTGCTGTGAAGAAATTAAATAAAAAGAGAAAAGAAAGTCAAAAGTTACTAAAAAGAAAAGACATATTAGACAAAAAGCTCCTAAAAAATAAGACAAATTAGACAAAAGCTTGATTATGTCTAGTAGTTGTGATTTTGGCTCACATCTTTTTCTGGTTTTACATCCAGTAACGATTTAAACGCTTTCTATGAATCAAGGATTTACTTTCCACCCAGTTTTGTTATAAACTAGCAAACATGGTCTTTTAATGTTAGATTCCCATGACAATAACACTGTTTTTCTCTATTGAATATGCCCACTAAATAGAAAAGAATATGATGAATATCACAACTCAGATGCGTCTCAAGAGTTTGAATGATATAATATAGTGACTCCTTACTCAGTCCATCCTTTATAAATTTAATTTTATCTTTTTGATTTATAGAAACCATACCTTTGTTCGTACAGCGCTAATCACATGTCCACCTTGCACATTTATGGCTGACATTCATCCTTTTAGCTCTTCTCTTTTTGGAGTAAGAACTTCTTCCCATTCCTTGCATAGATTTAACAAATGATTTATGAATCTTACCTGCTAAATGTACCTTATCTTCAATGATCCAGCGTACGTCCACAGGAAGGTCTTAAATATGTTCATCCTTTCAAGTCGAATGTTATAGATCTTCCTGAGCACATCTTTGGGAAGAGTGGGGAACCTGTTCTTAATCCTTTTAGATCTTCCTAAGCACATCTTCATCCTTTCAACACAGTGCAATGTGTTTCAGTGAGTAAGGAAGAAAAATGAGAGAGTAGGGAAAAGGTTTTGGGTTGCCTCTCAAATAGCCTCCCTTCTTTAATGTCTTAGCTTGACAAAGACCAAAGCAAATTTTCTTTCAATTAAATTTATATATATATATTTTAAATTTTTTTTAATTGTAGCTACCAAAGTGGAATACATCATTAGAGGCTACCAGAAGTCCTGCAAAATCACAACAAAACATCAAACCAAACCTTGGGTCGCCTCCCAAGCAGCGCTAAATTTATAGTCTTCAGCCTGACTTCTCAAAACAAACTACTAATAAAAAATATCAAACACCATGATTACCTTACATTTATTTCTTTTCAAGCAACAATATTTCAGACATAAGAAATGATCATTCAAAGTAATTAATTGTACTTTTTCAATCATAGACAATTTTAGAGTACAATTATTTACTGAATTCAAATAAAGCAAAATATGCATGTATTTGCAAACAGATTTAAGAGTTTCCAAAATTTTAGAGCATCCCATAAATTCCACTTGACTCTCATTAGTAAGAGTCAACACTTCAATAGGAGAGACATGAACAACAGCTTTTGGAACATCTACATTAGTTTCAACATCAAAATGACAGGAATTAGGTTCCACAACCATATCCTCTTCTAGACTACACCCACTAATTTGTCCAAAAGTGATTTCAAGTTCCTTATCACATTCCACAAGAGCCAAAATTTCATTCAATTCCATATCCTCAACTTCCTCACAAAATTCATCATCAACACAAGAAGTGGTTATCATACTTAAGGAATTATTTTGCCTCATAGTCTCAAGTGATGAAATAGTTTGACTCATATATATTCCAATATTTTGGACACTTGACTCAACACTGGTGGCAAGTTCCTTTTGCTCTATACTAAATCTCTCTGTTTATTCCATAAACTCCTTACATATTATTTCTAAATCAGACTTTTTCTTATACTCAAGAGTGTGTTCTTCAATATATGAATAAGAGTATAAAGGAGGATTAGGAAAATGCCTGACATATGGATCCAAAGACTCTTGTTGCTCTAAAATTCCACCAGGATAAAAGGAATGATCAAAGTAAGTTCGGTTCATATTGAAATCATCTCTCACATAATAACTGGTAGTGCTATATGGATAATCTTATAGGAATGATACTTTTAATAATAAACCCCATAAAAACAATTATGAGAAGAAGAATTTTCAATCCAACCAGTATTTTTATTTTTTTGACTCACTCCATCCACATACATTACAGAAAAAGAACCAAGATATGACAATTTATCACTGATTAAACCAAATGAATGCTGCGAATAATCCATTTTTTTAATTTTTTTTGAAATTTTTACTTGAAGACTAAATTAGTATTAAAATTACTTAGTATTGATATTAATGACAACAATTCCCGGTAACAGTGCCAAAAACTTATTACGAGTGTAGATGATATATTAAATAGTGCAAGTGTACACTGTCGTAATCAAGTAATACAAAAGTGCGTAGAGTAACATTCCCACAAGGATTGATCACTAAGTACTAACATGTGTAATTTTAATTCTATTTGGTCTATCGATTAGTTGGTGATGGAAATTACAAAATAGAAAATAATTAAATATGGATGCCAATAATATTAAATCAACTATGAGAAAAAGTTATAGTGGTCAGATTTCACTTAACAAATTTCAGATTGAATCTCTTATATGTTCTAGCCCAATTTATTCCACATGATTGCTAGTTGAGTTTCCCTCATTTAATTACCAGCATCTTCCAAGGTCAAGCAATTCTATAATTAATTGCTAATCGAATATATTCCTATATGAATTTAAGCAATTTATTATGCATTAAAATTTATAGAACTCATTAAGGCTACACAACGCATATGAATACATTTCTATTTCATATGCAAATTAGGGTTTTAATTACAGGGTCTACACACATATATCTCCTTCTAGTCTCAATATACATATTGATATCATTCAAAAGATAGCCAATCAAATGAAAGCATTAAGAACAATAATTAATACTCAATCATGATGGAGAAAATTAAACTAGATTTAATAAGTTAAGATTCAATCCATGAATAGTAGGCTACGTCATCACCCTAGGAAAATAGAAATTTAGCTCATAATGAAATTAAAAGCAAAATAAAAATAAATTAACATTATATAAAACTAGAATGAAAACCTCGTAAATATTTCATAAAATTTGAATATTAAATTCTAAAACATAAATATGCAGCCAAAAGATTCATGAAAAATGGAGAAATCTAGACGTCCATTTAGCAGGTAAAACCTTCATTTAGGAGGCGACCTATACCATCCATATAGGAAGACTAACTATACCATCCATGTAGGAGGTCTACAAAAAGTAATAAAATGCATGAAATTAAATATATGATATAATACAATGTCTTCCTCTTGTCAAATAAGGACATATATCACACATGCATGCACACCGCATTCGAGAAACATCTGATTTTCCTTATGCATTTCTCCCATCTTCATCTCCTCTGCGACTGATGCACTACAATTTATAGGCAGTGAGTGAACAGGGCTTTCTATTTTTTATTCCGGATGAACATAAACCGCCCCTATTTTTTATTCATCATGAATAGTGCTTGTCCCCCACTGCTACAATATCTAGCGGCTGTTACAGTATTTCCGCCGCTATAGTGCTTTTTCGCCCGCTACAGTAATTGTCTGTTTCAATTCTTTCATTGCTACGGTAACTTCTGTATTTTTTTGAAAATTTTTATTATTTTTATTTTTTAAATACTATTTATTCCAAAAACATTATTTATTTATCAATTACACCCAAATTTATTATATTAATCTCAAATATCGTCTATAAAATCATCATATAAAGGAAAATAAATATGCAAATATTTTACTTATCATAACTCTTTCAAATATTTTGTTTAAGATATGAAAATTCTATTCTTTTTTCTGTTTGATTTGCAAACTAAGAAAGAAGTTCAATTCTCCCATCATTGACATCTCAAACTCCCCCTACATTATCTCAGAGAATTCCTTGCACAAAGTTTTATTAGTAGCATCAAAAACAATATCATCAACGTATATTTGAAATATTAAAATATCATTTCATTTTCATTTTGTAAAAAGTGTTGTATCGACTTTTTCGTACAAAATATTGATCAATGAGAAATTTACTAAGTCTTTCATACCATGCTCTCACGATTTGTTTTAAACCGTATAAAGCTTTTTTGAGTTTGAAAACATGGTCAAGCTTAGTCACATCTTCAAAACCTGGAGGTTGATCTACATACACTTCTTCTATGATGTAGCTATTTAGGAATGCACTCTTTACATCCATTTGATATAGTTTGAATCCCTTGATGTATGCAAAGGCCAAGAGTACTCGTATATCTTCCAATCTAGCCACTAGAGCATATGTTTCCTCATAATCAATTCATTCTTCCTGATTATAGCCTTTGGCCACCAATCTTGCCTTGTTTCAAACAATAATTGCGGATTCATCGAGTTTGTTCTTGAATACCCATTTTATGCCAATGATCGAATGATCTTTAGGCCGGGATACCAAATCCCAAACTTGATTTCTTTCAAACTGCTTAAGTTCTTCTTATATTGCTATTACCCAATCATTGTCTAATAGGGCTTTGTTAATTTTAGAAGGTTCTATTTCAGGAATGAATGCAAAAAAACTAACTTCATTAAAAAGTTTGTTTATGGTTTTGATTCCTTCATTCACATCTCCTATAACTTATTCTAAGGGATGACTCTTGTTATATTTTCAGGCTCTAGATTGTCCTAGTGATTGTTCTTCTTCCTTGGTTTAGTCAACCTCTGGAATGAAAGGTTTAGAATAAGATTGACCATTCTCTTGATTTAAAATAATTTCCTGCTCATCGTCAATAATTTTTTCAGAGGATTCAAATTCATCGAATACAACATGAATTGATTCTTCAACAACATATATTCGTTTATTGAAATCTCTGTATGCTTTGCTTCGATTAGAATAACTTAGGAATATTCCTTCATCTGTTTTAGAATCAAATTTTCCTAGGTTATCTTTACCATTATTATGAATGAAATACTTACAACTGAAGATGTGCAGATGAACAAGATTTGACTTCCTTCCTTTGTGTAGTTCGTACGGTGTCTTTCCAATTTTTGTTCTGATGTAGGCTCTGTTTGAAATGTAGCATGTTGTGCTTATTGCATCGACCTAGAAAACTTGAGACACGTTCTTTTCATTCAGCATTGCTCTAGCAATTTCAGTGAGTACTCTCTTCTTTCGTTCCATGACTCCGTTTTGTTGAGGTGTCCTTGGAGCAGAGAAATCGTGATCAATACCGTTAGTGTCACATAAATCTTTAAAGGTTTGATTGTTAAATTCTCTACCGTGATCTGTCCTAATACCTGTAATGGACATACCTTTCCCATTTTGCACTTTCTTAGCAAAAACAATAAATTCATAGAAGGTTTCATCCTTCGATGATAAGAAAATAGTCCATATAAATCTAAAGAAATCATCAACAATGACCAATGAATATAAGTTGCCATCAAGCCTTTTAACTCTTACTGGTCCAACTAAATCTATATGCAACAATTGGAGTGGTCTGTTGGTTGTGATCTCATTTTTTGATTTGAAAGATAATTTAGTTTGTTTGCCCTTTTGACATGCGTCACAAATCAAATCATTTTTGAAATTTACTTTGGGTAGACTAAGTACTAACTCCTTTTTGAGCAACTTGCCTAGTTGGTGCATATTGACATAAACTAGCTTCTTATGTCATAACCAACTTTCATCGGTGTTACCTAAAAAATAGTTTTCAAAAATATTTTTGCTTATATCAAGAGTATAGCAGTTATCTTCCCTTTTTGCTTTAAGCTTTGCTTTGAGATTCTTCTTATCTAATTGTAAGTTTTTCTTGTTTACAATTAGATATTCTTCTGATTCAAACATTACCCAATTGTCCTTATCTACACTTTGACTCAAGCTCAGCAAGTTGTGACACAAGCCTTCAATGTAATATACATCTTTGACTTGCATTCCTTTGTCAATTTTTATTTCACCAATTCCTGCTACCTTTCCACATTGATTTCCTCCAAACTTTACCTTTCCACCTTCCTTAGGTTGCAACGTGGTAAAACTTTTGAGATCACCAGTCATATGTCTGGAGCATCCACTATTTATATACCATTTGTTTCCTTTGGTGCTTTAAGGCATATATGCATTTAAATACAATTAAGTCTTAGGTACCCACATCTTTTTCGGTCTTTTTAGGTTAGTATATAAATCATTTTCTGAACATAAGAGCTTTTAGGTACCCACTTGTAGGTTCCTATTTTTCCTTTCTTTTTTTGAATGTATGATAAAGTATAATGACCTTTTCTATTATAGTAATTGCAATATGCAAAAGGATTTGATGTATGAACAGAATGCTGAAAATGACTCAAATATATCTTACCTCCTGTTTTCTTTCTTCCTTTCTTTTTGTCTATTTTTAGATCATATCCTGTTAGATCTCACATGTTTTGATGATAACAAAGAATGGTATGAAAAAGATTTAATAAACAAATAAGTTTGAACAAAGTAATAACAGGGCAAATAATCACTTGAAGTAAGCACTAGAGTAATGAAGAAAGGCCAAGAGAAAAAGCTGAGAAACTTCAGCACTGGCAAAATTCCTAAAGGGTTACTCGAGTAAGTACTCGAGTAATGAGACAAAAACTTGAAGTAACCAGAGTCGACCTTCAAGTAACCTCCCAATGTTACTCGAGTCCCCTGCTTCAAGAAATATGTTGCTCTCGGCATTTTCAATCCTGCCAATGTTACTCAAGCAGCTACTCGAGTCAATCACTATGGTAAGCAAAACTTGAAGGTAATACTCGAATAACCTGAAATGCTATTATCACTTCACTCGAGGCACTACTCAAGTATACAGGTATTCAATTATTCTTTGTCAAATATTTGAACTAGTTTACTCAAGTCAGTAATCGAGTAATTTGCAGAGTTATTTACACATAACTTGAAGTATCTACCCGAGTAAGCTATGCAGAAAATTGATGTTTACTTGAGTAAGTACTTGAGTAACCAGGTAAGCAAAATTGAAGTGCTCTCAGCTTTGTAATCCTGCCAACATTACTAGAGTGAAACATCGAGTAACCTGAAGTTTATTTGAGAAATTACTCAAGTAGCTACTCGAGTAACCTATGAAGAAAATTGTACCATACTCGAGTAAGTACCCGAATAAACAGGTATTTCTAAGGTTTGTAAATTTGTTTACTTCATGCACTACCCGAGTTATGTGATATTCATTTATTAACTTGCTATCATTACTCTCACGATGATACTCGAGTAAATATTCGAGTAAACTTAATGAATACTCAAGGAACTATTCGAGTATGCAAGTCCAGAAATTAAGAAATCATTCCAACGTTCATTGATTTGTTTCCTATGTGATTAACCCTTCATTGTATTAGTATTCTTAGCATATCCATAGATAAACAATGAAGAGATTTTACCAAATAAGGAAAGTCAAATGCAACGTTCAAACACTACCTACCGCAACCTACCGCAACCTACCGCAAACGGATATTTTTCAAATACTGGAAAAGTTAACAGTGGTTGCACACACTCTAACGGACGAGAAGAAAATATTCCAACATTCATTACCAACATATCTATATATATGGGAACATCCAAACAGAGAAGAACAAGAAGAACACACACACAAACGCATTATCAAGTTCAATACTCTGTTTTACATATACTTGTAATCCTGTACTTGAGTGATTCTTATTCACTCTGTGAGAGAGATATTTCATTCAAACTCAATATTTGTTATTGAGGTAACTTAAGGTTGTGGAACCTTAAGTTAGGATTGGATTACAACTTGTAAGGGGGAGCGAGTGTCCAGGCGAAGGAACTTGCTTGTACTGAGGTGCCAAGAACCCACTGAATCTTAGAAGTTATAGTGAAACTCTCAGAAATATTCTGAGGACTGGACGTAGGTCAAAGTGGTTGTGGCCGAACCAGTATAACTCCCGGTGTATACTTCAGTGATATTTCTCCTTACTCTTTACTGCATTATATTCATCGTCAAGTTTTCATATTTGCAACGAAATTTTTAGTATCACCCAATTCACCCCCATCTTGGGTGAAACGCTTGCTCTAACATTTGGTATCAGAGAGTAGGTCTTCTTGTTAAGGTATAAGAACCTAAGAAGGATCTAACGGCAAGCATGGGTGAAGGAATTCTTCTCGACGGAGCATCCATCACCAGACCTCTAGGTTTCAGTGGCGAACACTTTTCTTTCTGGAAAGCAAAGTTTAGAGTATTTGTGATGGCTACCGAATATGGGCTATGGGATGTGATTGAGAGTGGAAACTATCAACCTACAAAGATTGTAGACTCTCAGAAAATTCCCATGACGCCAGCAGAATATGATGAGAATGATAAGAAACTTATCACTCTCAACAGCAAGGCAATTCTGATGATACAAAGTGCTTTGAGTCAAAGTGAATACTTCAGAATTTGCACACTTCCAACAGCAAAGCCAATGTGGGAAGCTCTGGAAATAGCTCATGAAGGAACTTCGGGAATAAAGGAGAATCGGATCAACACCTTGGTCACTGAATTCAATCTACTTCAAATGAAATCAGGTGAATCAATATCAGAATTTGAACTTAGATATACTCATCTTGTTAATCAACTTACAGCACTTGGGAAAGTTTATGATCAACATACCCAAGTATGAAAGATTTTGAATATTCTTTCTAAAGAGTGGGAGGCTAAAGTCATTCGATAAAAGAAGAAAAATGAGAATCAATGAGATCAGTTGCCTCTCTATTTGGAAGTCTTTCTGAATATGAAAGTAAACTAAAGTTCAAACGGGAACTAGATGACATTGGTGACAAAAAGAAGAGAGGCCTAGCACTAAAAGCAAAAGAAGAAAATCAAGATGAGAATAAGGAGTTTGACGATGATAAAATGGGCCTAATCATAAAATGATTTAGAAAGTTCTATAAGAAAGGTCAAGGATTCAAAAACTTTCAGAAAGGAGGAACTAGCAGTAAAGATCATATCATCTGGTACGAGTGTGGAAAACTAGGACATATCAAATTAGAATGTCCTGAGCTGAATCAAAAGAGCAAAGAAAAGAGAGAAGGTAAATTCTTCAACAAAAAGAAGGCCTTTGTATTTGCTATATGGGGTGATAGTTCCTCTGACGAAGAAAGTGATAAAGAAGAAGTAGCCAATATATGTCTCGTTGCTCAAGAAGAAACAGAAGAAGAGGTAAATGATTCTGATCCTACCTATGATGAATTACTTTCTGAATATAATGCTTTACATTCTGAATTCATCAAAGTAGTTAAAGAATTAGTTGCTTTTAAAAAGAAAAACAAAGTTCTTGAAAGTGAACTTAAAGAAAGTTCAGAAAAGGATTGTGAAAATTGTTCTTCTTTGAAAAAGAAAAACATTGATCTCACAAAAACTCTTGAAAAATTTACTAAAGGAAGTGAGATGCTAAATGTGATTTTAAAAGCTCAACGATTTGTAATTGACCGATCTAGTATTGGATATGATCCAAAATCAGATAGAAGGAAAGGTAGAAAGAAAGCAGGAGGTAAGTCATATTTGAATTATTTTCATCACTCTGTGCATACATCAAATCCTTTTGCGTTTTGTTATTACTGTAATAGAAAAGGTCATTATACCTCTTCATGCATTCATAAGAAGAAAGGAACGATAGGAACCTATAAATGGGTACCAAAAGGAACATATGTTTCGAAAATTTCCTGCACTAACCCAAAAGGACCCAAAAAGAAGTGGGTACCTAAGACTTAATCGTATTTAATTGTAGATATGTCTCAAAGCATCCAAAAATAACAAGTGGTACATAGACAGTGGATGCTCTAGACATATGACCGGTGATTTCGAAAGTTTTACCAAATTGCAACCTAAAGAAGGTGGAAAGGTAAAATTTGGAGGAAATAAAACTAGAAGGATAGCAGGAATTGGTGAAATAAAAAATGACAAAGGCATACAAGTCAAAGATGTATACTATGTCGAAGAACTGTGCCATAACTTGCTGAGTGTGAATCAAAGTGCAGACAAAAACAACTGGGTAATATTTAACTCAGAGGAATGTCTAATTATCAACAAGAATGACTTACTACTTGATAAGAAGAATATCAAGGCTAAGCTCAGAGCAAAAAGGGAAGGTAATTGTTATACTCTATATATTAGTAGAAATGAATCGGAAAACTGTTTTCTGAGTAATGCCGATGAAAGTTGGCTATGGCATAAGAGATTGGCTCATGTCAATATGCATCAACTAGGCAAACTACTCAAAAAGGATTTAGTTCTTGGATTAGCCAAAGTAAATTTCAAAAATGATTTAATTTGTGACGCATGTCAAAAGGGTAAACAAACTAAATCATCTTTCAAATTGAAAAATGAGATTTCAACAAATAGGCCACTACAATTATTGCAAATGGATTTAGTTGGCCCAGCAAGAGTAAAGAGTCTTAGTGGCAACTTATATTCATTAGTCATTATTGATGACTTCTCCAGATTTACATGGGTTATTTTTCTATCGTCAAAGGATGAAACCTTTGAAGAATTTATTGTTTTTGCCAAGAAAGTGCAAAATGAGAAAGGTATGTCTATTGCAGGTATTAGGACCGATCATGGTGGAGAATTTGAAAACCAAGCCTTTGAAGAATATTGTGATTCTAATGGCATTGATCACAATTTCTATGCTCCAAGGACACCTCAACAAAATGGAGTCGTGGAACGTAAGAATAGAGTGCTTACTGAAATGGCAAGAGCAATGTTAAATGAAAAGAACGTGTCTCAAGTTTTTTAGGCTGATGCTATGAGTACAGCATGCTATATTTCAAATAGAGCCTATATTAGAACAAAACTTGGAAAGACACCATACGAGCTGTACAAAGGAAGGAAGCCAAACATTGCTCATATACACATCTTCGGTTGTAAGTGTTTCAGTCATAATAATGGTAAAGATAACTTAGGAAAATTTGATTCTAAAACTGATGAAGGAATTTTCCTAGGATATTCTAACCAAAGTAAAGCATATAGAGTTTTCAATAAAAGAACATGTGTTGTTGAAGAATCAATTCATATTGTATTTAATGAATTTGAATCCTCTGAAAAAACCATTGATGAAGAGCAGGAAGTTGTTTCAAATCAAGAAAATGGTCAATCTATTTCTAAATCTCTTATTCCAGAAGTTGATGAAACCAAGAAAGAAGAGCAATCACTAGGACAACCTAGAGCGTGGAAATACAATAAAAGTCATCCCTTAGATCAAGTCATAGGAGATGTGAATAAAGGGATCAAAACTAGAAATAGAATTTTCAATGAAGTAAGTTTTTCTGCATTCATTTATGAGATTGAACCTTCTTACATTGATGAAGCCCTATCAGATAATGATTGGGTTATAGCAATGCAAGAAGAACTAAATCAATTTGAAAGAAATCAAGTTTGGGATTTGGTACCCCAACCCAAGGATCATCCGATCATTGGCACTAATTGAGTATTCAAGAACAAACTCGATGAATCTGCAATTATTGTCAAAAACAAGGCAAGATTGGTGGCCAAAGGCTATAATCAGGAAGAAGGGATTGATTATAAGGAGACGTATGCTCCAGTTGCTAGATTGGAAGCTATACGCGTACTCTTAGCCTTTGCATGCATCAAAGGATTCAAACTCTATCAAATGGATGTAAAGAGTGCATTTCTAAATGGCTACATTATGGAAGAAGTATATGTAGAGCAACCTTTAGGTTTTGAAGATATAACCAAACCTGGCCATGTTTTCAAACTCAAAAAGGCTTTATATGGTTTAAAACAAGTTCCTAGAGCATGGTACGAAAGGCTCAGTAAATTTCTTATTGATCAAGGTTTTGTATGAGGAAAATTTGATACAACACTTTTTACAAAATGAAAACGCGATGATATTTTAATTGTTCAAATATATGTTGATGATATTGTTTTCGGTGCTACTAATGAATCTCTATGTAAGGAATTTTCTGAGATAATGCAGGGAGAGTTTGAGATGTCAATGATGGGAGAATTGAATTTCTTTCTCGGTTTACAAATCAAACAAAGAAAGAATGGAATCTTCATATCTCAAACAAAGTACTTGAAAGAGTTATTGAAGAAGTATGGAATAGACGAACCAAATGGAACAGACACACCTATGAGCTCAACTACGTTGCTTGATACTGATGTCAAAGGGAAAGACTACAACAACACAAAATAAAGAGGAATGATTGGATCATTACTCTATCTCACAGCAAGCAGATCGGACATCTAATTCAATGTTGGCATATGTGCAATATATCAATCATCACCAAAGGAATCACATGCTGAAACTGTCAAACGAATCTTTAGATACCTTGCTGACACACCAGAGTTGGGTCTGTGGTATCCCAAAGGAAGAAGTGAATATCTAGTTGCATCTTCAGATTCTAATCATGGAGGATACAAGATAGACAGAAAGAGCACCAGCGGACAAGGTCAATTTCTTGGAGGATCTCTTGTATCATGGTTCAGCAAGAAACAAAGTACAGTGTCTCTTTCATCAACGGAATCCGAATATGTTGCAGTCTCAAGTTGTTGTGCACAAGTGACATGGTTAAAACAACAACTACAAGATCTTGGTATTTATCTCAAAGAAATACCAATCTATTGTGACAATACTAGTACGATAAGCTTGGCAAAGAATCCAGTTCAACATTCTAGAACCAAGCATATCGATGTCAGACATCACTTCATCAGAAATCATGTCCAAAAGAAAGATGTAAAAGTGATATTCATTCCTACTCATCTTCAACTAGCTGATATCTTCACCAAACCTCTTGCAAAAGATCAATTTCTATACATTAGAAGAGAATTGGGAATAGTAAATCCCAATGAATTGTAAGTTATTTTAGTCTCTCATAATGTTAGATAAAGTTATTTGATAATGTTTTGATGATTACTATTTTAAGCATCAGAGTATGTAGAAAATTTTTTTGCAGGAAGATTGAAACTCTGTTTTGAGAAATAAAAACAGTGGTTATCATAGGACACCATTACTGGAGTGCCAACTTCAAGTAATGTTTGACAGTGCAGCATTACCCGAGGGCCAACTTGGAGTAAAAGAGCGCATTACTCGAGTGAGTACTTGAGTAATGGTCTTCCAAAACTGGCAGTGAAGTCTCAAGTCACTAGGAATTTCAATCAAACGGCTCATTTGTGGAAAATGAAGAATCAAAAGTAGAAAAGATAGGTTACTCGAGGGTAGCCTCGAGTAAACTTGAAGTTTACTCAAGTAAGGCCTAGAGTGACTGCAGGTCCAGATCACAAATTTGATGAGAATCGACTCAAATATGTTCTAAAATGGCTATTAAATGATCGAGGGAACATACATGGATAATTACAATAGTATTCATGCCAGGTACGTAATTTAAATGAATTATTTTAGAAATTTCCTATATGATCACTCGAGTAGGGACTCGAGTAAACTTGATACTTACTCGAGTAAGGCCTCGAGTAACGTCGGGTTTTAAGTCTTTATCTGTCACAAACTCGGTCATTTCCACAAACTCTCCTCGAGTAAATCACCCAGTTCTCTCACAAAAAGTTTTCACAATCTCTTCCTTACTTGATTTCCGTCAAAACCCATCAAATCTTAGTTCCAAAAACTTCCTATTTTTTTTTTCAGATTCTCCTTGCCCTAACTCGTGACTTCTCACTCTATTTTTCTGAGATTTCAAGTTTCTCTGAATCAAAATGGTTAGAACCAAAAATCTTACTCCTACAGACTCTTCTGGATCTCCACAACTGTCTGATCCTCTTTCTCTTCTTCCCAGAAAGAGACGAAAACTAACTCCTAGATCAAAAGCCAAAATCCAACCGAAACTAAAGGAGAAAGGTGTTGTGATTAAAATGCCAGTGGTCATAAGGGCCGAATCAAAGAAAAGCACCTCTACTGGGAGAGGCAAAAGCACCAAGTCTCCTTCTCCTCCACCTTCTGATTCTTCCACTCCCTCTTTCACTCCAAAACCCTCCAAAAAGCCCAAGTATGATGTGAATGTGGCTAAAGCAATGGCTGGAATTCTTGATCAACTAGAGAAGGGGAAATCCTCCAAAAAGTCAGAATTGCTAGAAGAGGAGATCACTAAACCTCCAAAGGGGTTCAATGTCAACAAATTGGAGGAATCTCAGAAGTATCTCACACAATTCTCAAGAAGAAAAGTCTGCAAAACTCATAGTGTGGATCTCAAGGTACTTCAGGAGGTATTGAAGTATGACCTAAGTCCCTTCCTTGAACCTTTTATGCCTTGGCTGTCAATTAGACTTCCTTTTTGTACTAAAATAGTAACTTATTTTTACTGCAACCTAGAGATTCTAAATGAACCCAATAGGACTTCTGCAGAGGAAGAAATGACCACAACAGTTAGAGGCTAGAAAATCCTTATCTCACCCTCTAGGATCAATGTTTGGTTAGGAATAGAAAACCCTCCAGATGACATCTATTCCAAACTTGAACCAAACCAGATCTTCACTGTCCTTAGACTTGGTGAGCTAGTGGGTCCTCTTAATTTTAACCCGAGTGACATGTGTGACCATCACAAGGTTCGTTGATAACTCACATAAATGACAAGATGGATGAGTTGGTTGAGAGGATGGACAAGAGGCACGAGGAGTTGTTAGCTAAGCAGCATGCCCAGGGTGAGACTCTGAAGTTGATTATGGCAAGATTGGACTCTATGGGTCCTGGACCTTCTGCTGGTCCATCATCTGCACCTGAGGCTTTCTCACCTCTAGAGAAGATCTCACCTCCAGAGAACATCCCCTCCGAGCTTCATCATACTGAGGTTGAGCCAATTATCCTTGAGATATCTTTTCCCAAACTTCCAGTTTCTAGTCTACTTGAACCAAGACCCTCTGCACTTAAATTCCCCATCATTCTTCCTAGAGACATCCTATGCTTAGTGGATGATCCTGAAACCAATAAAACTATCACATCACCATTGAGGATTCACCACCTAGAGCTCAGCCTGAATCCACACCTACACCTATTCCTTCCCCTACACATACAAAGGAAATCTCTCCCTCATCCTCTGGTCATAATTCTGTAGATGCCACACAAGAGGTTGAGACCACTACTATTGTTGTCTATCAACCTCCTACAGTTTCTCCAAGAGATGACATTCATATCCCTCCACTAAATCTTCCTAAACCCGAATCTTCCAGCTCCACTTCTGACTCTTCTAGTTCAGATGGCTTCATAGTCCTTCCTGTCAAGCCCATATCTGCAGTCAAGCCTTCTGATCCTCTACTTGATTGATGTAGACAAAAAGGGGGAGAAGAGCTTGAGTGATTTTGTGGTTGATTGAGGACTCTTTCATTTTGGGTATATGGGTGTACATGGGATTTAGGGAGCTTTCCATATAGCTTTTTATACTTGTAATGCAATTTTTAAGTTCAATGCAAGCTTCTTTAAGTTTTAATTTCAATTTCGGTCCATTTAAGTTTTTAAGTTATAATACATTGTGGAACTAATGAGTTTATTATATATGCAAGGTGAATACGTTATATTTTCAAAATTTTCCAAAACACTTTGAATTGACACTAAATAAGCTATTTCAAAAAGATTCTCAAAATTACAATTTATTTCAAGAAGTGTTTATTTGAGAACTCAATTTCAAAAACTTTGTTCCAAATCACCAAGTTTTGTCATCATCAAAAAGGGGGAGAATGTTAGATATCAAATATTTTGATGATAACAAAGAATGGTATGAAAAAGATTTAATAAACAAATAAGTTTGAAAAAAGTAATTATAGGGCAAATAATCACTTGAAGTAAGCACTAGAGTAATGAAGAAAGGCCAAGAGAAAAAGCTGAGAAACTTCAGCACTGGCAAAATTTCTAAAGGGCTACTCGAGTAAGTACTCGAGTAATGAGACAAAAACTTGAAGTAATCAGAGTCGACCTTCAAGTAACCTCCCAATGTTACTCGAGTAAGTACTCGAGTAACCAAGAGAAAGACTTGCAGTTGCTCTCGGCCTGCCAATGTTACTCGAGTGAGTACTCGAGTAATCAGGTAAAAGACTTTCAGTTTCTCTCAGCTTGCCAACGTTACTCGAGTCTATACTCGAGTCTCCTGCTTCAAGAAATATGTTGCTCTCAGCATTTTCAATCCTGCTAATGTTACTCGAGGAGCTACTCGAGTAACTCACTATGGTAAGCAAAACTTGAAGGTAATACTCAAATAACCTGAAATGTTATTATCACTTCACTCGAGGCATTACTCAAGTATACAGGTATTCAATTATTCTTTGTCAAATATTTGAACTAGTTTACTCGAGTCAGTAATCGAGTAATCTGCAGAGTTATTTACACAGCACTTGAAGTATCTACCCGAGTAAGCTATGCAGAAAATTGATGTTTACTCGAGTAACCAGGTAAGCAAACTTGAAGTGCTCTCAGCTTTGTAATCCTGCCAACATTACTGGAGTGAAGCATCAAGTAACCTGAAGTTTATTTGAGAGATTACTCAAGTAGCTACTCGAGTAACCTATGAAGAAAATTGTACCATACTCGAGTAAGTACCCGAGTAAACAGGTATTTCCAAGGTTTGTAAATTTGTTTACTTCATGCACTACCCGAGTTATGTGATGTCCATTTATTAACTTGCTATCATTACTCTCACGATGATACTCGAGTAAGTACTTAAGTAAACTTAATGAATACTCGAGGAACTACTCGAGTATGCAAGTCCAAAAATTAAGAAATCATTCCAACGTTCATTGATTTGTTTCCTATGTGATTAACCCTTCATTGTATTAGTATTCTTAGCATATCCGCAGATAAACAATGAAGAGATCTTACCAAATAAGGAAAGTCAAATGCAACGTTCAAACACTACCTACCGCCACCTACCGCAAACGGATATTTTTCAAACACTGGAAAAGTCAACAGTGGCTGGGCACACTCTTACGGATGAGAAAAAAATGTTCCAACGGTCATTACCAACACATCTATATATATGGGAACATCCAAACAGAGAAGAACAAGAATAACGCACACACGAATGCATTATCAAGTTCAATACTCTGTTTTACATATACTTGTAATTCTGTACTTCAGTGATTCTTATTCACTCTGTGAGAGAGATATTTCATTCAAACTCAATATTTGTTGTTGAGGTAACTTAAGGTTGTGGAACCTTGAGTTGGGATTGGATTACAACTATAAGGGGGAGCGAGTGTCCAGGCGAAGGAACTTGCTTGTACTGAGGTGCCAAGAACCCACTGAATCTTGGAAGTTATAGTGAAACTCTCAGAAATATTCTAAGGACTGGACGTAGGTCAAAGTGGTTGTGGCCAAACCAGTATAACTCCTGGTGTACACTTCGGTGATATTTCTCCTTACTCTTTACTGCATTATATTCATCGTCAAGTTTTCATATTTGCAACAAAATTTTTAGTATCACCCAATTCACCCCGCTCTTGGGTGAAAAGCCTTATCTAACATATTCAATACCAAATTGATCATTTATAAATCGTTGAGTTTTTAAAATAACATTTAACATCTCACTACCTTTAGTAAATTTTTCTAGAGTCTTAGTGACATTAATATTTTTCTTTTTCAAAGAAGAACAATTTTAACAAACTTTTTCTAAATTTTCTTTAAGTTCTTCTTCAAAAACTTTGTTTTCCCTTTGGAAAACAACTAGTTCTTTAATTACTTTGATGAATTCAGAATGTAAAGCATTATATTCAAAAAGTAATTCATCATAGGCAGGATCAGATTCAGTTACCTCTTCTTCTATTTCTTCTTAAGGAACTAGACAGATATTGACTACTTATTCTTCATCACTATCTTTGTTAGAGGTCTCCCCATATAGCGGATACAAAAGCTTTCTTTTTGTTGAAGAACTTACCTTTTCTCTTTTCCTTGGTATGTCCTGACTTTCCATATTCATATCAGATAATGTGTTCTTTACTACTTGTTCCTTGTTTTTGAGAATTTATGAATCCTTGGCCTTTCTTGTAAAATTTTCTGAATCATTTTATTATCAGACCCATTTCTTCATCATTGAAATCTCATCATCTTCTTGGGTTTCATCTTCTTTTATCCAACATCTTATAGTTCTCATTTGAACTTTAATTTGCTCTCATATTCAGAGAGACTTCTGAATAAAGAAGCAGCTGATCACATTGATTCACCTTTTTCTTTCTTTATCATAGTGACTTTGGCCTCCCATTCTTTTGAAAGTATGTTCAGTATTTTTCTTACTTGGGTATATTGATCATAGATTTTCCTAAGTGCTGCAAGTTGATTAACAAGATGAGTATATATAAGTTCAAATTCAGCTATTGACTCACCTAATTTTATTCAAAGTAAATCAAATTCAGTAACTAGAGTATTGATCCGGTTTTCCTTTATTCCTGTAGTTCTTTCGTGATCTATTTGCAAGGCTTCCCACATTTCTTTAGCCATTGGAAGTGTATAGATCCTGAAGTATGCATTTTGACTTAAGGCAATTTGAATTACGGGTGTTCAAATCCCAAGATGGGACCAGGATCACCCATTCCCGGTTCCCGTCCTGGGGGGTAGCTGGGACTGGGAATTCATTCTCGGTCCCGGTCCCGGGAAATTCCCGGTATAACCGGGATCGGGAATTCTCGGTTTCAATAATATAATTATATTAGTTAAATTTTTTATAATATAGTGTTTGAAGTGATTATTTAACACCTAGTAAGGTCATAAAAATCACACAAATTGAGCTAGAATTGAAGAATAATATATTATTATTATTACATTCATCATTTTTGTTATTATCTTTATATATTATATAGTTAGGATTAGTATCACGATATATACGATTTAACTCTAACTAAATATGTGATATATATTTTATCAAATGATAACTTACTTTAGGGGGTAAAAAATACAAATATAAAAGAATAACTTATTTTTTAAGGAAAAAATAAAAAAAGGAGACCGGGAATTCCTGAGATCACAAGGTGTGATCCTGGTCCCGATTTCCCGGTCCTGGTCCCGGCCGGAATGGGAAATTCTCAGGATAAAATGTCTGGGATTGGGTTGGGACAATCGGGACTGGGTTGGGACAATCGGGACCGGGTCGAGACAATCGGGACGGGGACACTTTGAACACCCTTAATTTGAATCATTAGAATTGCCTTGCTATTGAGTGTAATGAGTTTCTTGTCATTCTCATCAAATTTTGCTGGCGTCTTATGAACCTTCTGAGAATCTACAATTTTCATAGGTTGATGGTTCCTACTCTCAATCACGTCCCATAATCCATATTCTGTGCCATTACAAATACTCTGAACTTTGCCTTCTAGAAAGAGAAGTGTTCGCCGCTGAAACCTGGTGGTCTGGTGATAGAGGCTCTATCAGGAAGTATTCCTTCACCCATGCTTGTCATGAGATTCTTCTTAGGTTGTTATACCTTAACAAGAAGACCTACGCTCTGATACCAAATGTTAGTGCAAGCGTTTAGCCCAAGAGGAGGTGAATTGGGTGATTACAGAAAAATCATTTCGTATATAAAAATTGACTGGAAATTTAAAGCAGTAAAGAGATAGGAGAAATATCACCGAAGTGTACACCGGGAGTATACTGGCTTGACCACAACTACTTTGACCTACGTACAGTCCTCAAAGCTTCTCTGAGAGTTTCACTATATCTTCCAAGATTCAGTGGGTTTCTTGCACCTCAGTACACAGCAAGTTCCTTCACTTGACACTTGCTCCCCCTTACACATTGTAATCAAATCCCCAACTCAAGGTTCCACAACCTTAAGTTGTCTTAATAACAGATATTGAGTTTGTAATGAAAATCTCTCTCACAGAGCAAATATATAATCACTGAAGTATAAAGAGTGAATGTAATAAAATTAGAGCACTAAGAATATGTTTATTGATGTATGTTTGCGTGTTCTCTATTGTTGTGTTCTTCGTTAAATGTTCCCAAATTTATAGATGAGTTGTGATAGTCATTGGAACCATTTCAATATGTTTGCTAGAGTTGTACAGCTTCGTTTGACTGTTCTTCGAATTTGAAAACTAGCCGTTTGCAGTAGGTAAGCGTTTCGGACGTTGCGGACGATATGTTTAACTTTTCTCTAAATTTATGATCTCTTCATTGTTTTTCTGCAAATATACTGATTACTTGAGTGATCCCTCAAGTAATGCAATCTTTTCATTTCAAATTACTCGAGTGATCCCTTGAGTAATGTCACTCATTTCTTGGCTGAGAGTTATTACATCATTTCTTCTCTGATTACTTGAGTAATCCGTTAAGTAATGCTTTAATTTCTTTTCAGATTACTCAAGTGATCGATCGAATAATGCCATGCAATTTTTGGTAGAAAGCTTCTGGAACAATTTCTTACACATTACTCGAGTGATCTCTCAAGTAATGAAGTACCATTACCTGAGGTCTTACTCGAGTAATGCCTTTAAAAATCTGCCAGTGCTTTCTCATATTCTCTATCTTTTAGTTCTTCTTCATTACTTGAGTAGTTACTCAAGTATTGATTTTGCTTGCAACCAAGAGCTTAGTTACGTTATTCAAATCTTTTTGTTTATTATCAAAACCTTTTGTAACATTAATCCAATCTTTGTTATCATCAAAACATATGGGATCTAACAACATTATCAATATCAACTTAAAATTTAACTCTAAAAATCAAACTATATTTCAAATCTTCATATAACCTTTAGATTGTCCACTTTAATATAAAACTTTTAAAATTCTCAATTTACTACCACAACTCAATTTCTCTATCCCAGTAATATTTCCATCATCAAATAATTTTATTTCACCCATTAAAATTATTGATAATAATACTCTCCTCCATTGATCCTTAAATCCCAAAAATTTACTCACTTTAAATCCTTAAGAAAAATTGCATAAATTACTATTTCTCAAAATCATCTTTCCAATTTCATTTCTTCATTCCATTAACTCTTTCTTACCTATTAGAAACATTAAACTATAATTGTCTCCTCAATTTCTTCCAAAACACCCAATTTCCAACACCGAACAATCTAACTTCAATCTACATAATAAGTATTATACAATTCCTCTTTACTCAAATTGCTAAATAAATAGACAATTTAATTACGTAGAGTTAAAGTCTCTAACTCTACCTTTACCTTCCAAATATCACTTTTAATGACTAAATCTCCAATAAAATCCAAATCATATCTTTTCCAAATCCTAATATCTCATTTGAACAAAAAATTTAACCCATAATTACTTAAATAGAACAAAATCCTCAAATTCCCCAACTTAGCGTTCCAACCAAAATACCCATGTTCATCTTACAAGCTTCAACAATGTTCTAAACCGATTAAACATCAATTCCACCTCCAATAAACATAACCCAATGATTAAACTCAAGTTTAATCGGTTATAACTATCATATCAAATCATAACAACCCTTTAACATTCAAACTCTAACTCTAAATCTCTCAAATAATGTAATAGAAAAATTCTAGACAGATTAAATGCAAGTATTCATGTACCTCTACAATATTATGGTTCCCTTTTGTTGAAAATCAATACTTGCTCCAAGCCTTAATTTTCAAATTTGTTTTGCTCTCAACAAGATTTACACCACTAAAAAGCTCAAATTGAGTAGAAAAATATTTGCGAAATAACTATTGACATTGGGAGATTTTATAAAGAGAACATGAAGCTTAAAAATGGAGTGCTATAACCAGATGGGAAAGATAAAGGACTAGAAGCAGAGTTGAGTTGGGATGAAAGGGGATATATTAAAGGAGATGTGGGCCCCACTTTTTATTATTATTAATATATTCTTTTTTTCCTTTTCCATTTCTTTTATTATTTCTTTTCTTTTTCCTTCTTTCTTCTTTCTTTCTTTTTTTTCTTTTTCTTGCTCTTAAATTCATATTATGGCAGGTATGTTCAACTTACATTATAGTTCAATACAAAAAAAAACTAAATTAGCTAATTGGAATCCATGAAAGATGGAACTTGTTTCTAATTTACCACTAATCACCAACAAAGAAAGACAACTTAACTTACTTATAGTTCACAACTTCACAGTACAATGCTTCTTATAAACAACCAATAAGCACAAAAGAACAATTCGCTAACACCAAGTTCATCAAAAATTTCACTCATAGTTAGGGTTGAACATTTCTCATGCATTTGTATCTCCAATTCAGATAACAAAACCAAAGAAAAAGAAGGGGAAAAAGGCGAACAGTGCCTTGACCAATTTAGCAAAGAAATAAACCCAATGAATATTCTAATTACCTGTAGGAAGAAACCGAAGGAGAAACGGCGAGGAGCTTCAGGAAGACACCAAAGGAGATAGGGCGAGGAGCACCGTAATGCAATCTAGATCTGCATTCATCGGCGGTTTTCATGTGCAGGAGGAATGACAAGGAGCATTAAGGACAGAAGAGGGGTGTGTGCAAGACGAACGGCTGGGTAGACGAGGAATTTAGAAGAAGAGGGGAAAGTTTCAGATTCAAGAATATGAAAAAACGCGCTCACGATTGAGGATTTAGGTTTTGGGCACTTTTAAGATTGGTTATTGGAAATAATTGGTCTAAAAGTTTCAACTTTTAGATCGGTTGTTCCCAACAACCAGTCTTAAAAACATTTTTAGACAAGTTAAAGCGAACAACCGGTCTAAAATATCAAACTTTTTAGACCGGTTGTTCCCAACAACCGGTCTAAAAAGTAGGCCACCTTTTTATTTTTAAATGCTCACCTTTTTAGACCGGTTGAAGGGAATAACCAGTCTATAAGATCAAACTTTTTAGACCGGTTGTTCCCAACAACCGGTCTTAAAAGTAGGCCACATTTTTATTTTTTACTCCTCCATGTTTTAGACCTGTTCTAAATGACAACAGGTCTAAAACTTTTAACATTTTAAACCTGTTTTGAATGACAACTGGTCTAAATAATAATGAATATTTTATTTTTTTTAAATTCAGAACATATATTATATCTATTATATTACAATCATCTATAAAGTGTATTGCTTATTTTTTTTGTTATTTTATTTCTTTTTGGAACGATTCTTATTATAATCGGTCTAAATAACATACTTTTAGACCTTATTTTAGGTGAACCAGTCTCACAAGTTTTGCATAATAGCGAAACTGCCACCGCCTATACCTTTTAGACCTTATCAGCTAAAACACGTCTAAATGTGCAGGTCTTAAAGGCGTTGTTTGTACTAGTGCGAGTTTCACTTAGCTAACTTTAAAAATGCATAACTCTTTGTCTATAGTTCCAAATAACTTATATGACTCATCAAATTAAAGCTTAATAAGTCAACTTTTATTCTAAAAAATTTCACATTCATTATACATCCTTTCTTTATCCAAAAACACATGAAAATAACACTGCCTCACAATAAATCACACTGGCAGCACATTACAGTTAACTAAAATTCACCATTTTATTTCATTGAATGCTATAAATATTTACAAGGCATATTAGTGTATAGAATGCAGTGTACAACATCCAACTTATACAAATAAATTGTTGATTTTACAAGTCCAAAATTGGGGAAAAAAGGCTTTACTCGAGGGAGCACTCCAATAATCTCTGAAGTTATTTGATTCATTACTCGAGGGATCACTCTAGTAACCAGGTAAGCAAACTCTCGCCCAAGATTTGAATGACAATACTCGAGGGAGTAATCAAGTAATCTGCAAACTTATTTGAAATCTACTCAAGGGATAACTCGAGTAACTTTTGAAGAAAACACATGGCCACTCGAGTAATCACTCGAGTAATCAGCTCACTGGAGTCAGCATCCGAGTAACTTGTGAAGAAAAGACGTGGCCACTCAAGTAATCAGGTATTTCCAAGGTTTGTGATGTATCTTACTCCATGTCTTACCTAAGTAATATCTTATGAAAAATGTTGAATTGTACTCTACCATATTTTTAATAGGATTACTCGAGGGACTACTCTAGTAATGTGCATGATCACTCAAGTAGCCACTTAAGTAATGAAGTCCAGAAAACATATTCTTGATCCAATGTTTATTGAATTGTTATCTATATGATTAACTCTTTATTGCACTAGTATTCTAAGTATATTTGCAGAGAAATAATGAAGAGATCATGCTAGAAGTGAAAAGTTAAATAAAAGTCTGAACGTTCACCTACACCTACCTACCGCAAATGGATAGTTTTCAAATTTGAAGAATGGTCAACCGTTGTTGTACAACTCAAATGGACATGTTTGATTTGCTTCCAACAGACACTACAAATCATCTATATATATGGAACATTCAAAGAGTAGAAAACAAGAACCGAGAACAACGAACATATGTTGATCAACACACTCTTAGTGCTTTGTTTTCTTATACTCATTCATTGTACTTCAATGATTATATATTTGCTCTGTGAGAGAGTTTTTCATTACAAACTCAATATTTGTTATTGAGACAACTTAATGTTGTTGAACCTTGAGTTGGGGATTTGATTACAATGTGTAAGGGGGGAGAGTGTCCAGGTGAAGGAACTTGCTGTGTACTGAGGTGCCAAGAACTCACTGAATCTTGGAGAGTATAGTGAAACTCTCAGAGACGCTCTAAGGACTGGACATAGGTTAAAGTGGTTGTGGCCGAACCAGTATAACTCCCGGTGTACACTTCAATGATATTTCTATTTGCTCTCAACTGCTTTAAATATTCTGTCAATTTTATTATACGCAACAAAATTTCTAGTATCACCCAATTTGAAATGCTTGCACTAATATTTGGTATCAGAGCGTAGGTCTTCTTGTTAAGGTTTAACAGCCTAAGAAGGATCCAATGGCAAGCATAGGTGAAGGTATTCTTCCCGACGGAGCTTCTATCACAAGACGTCCAAGTTTCAATGGTGAACACTTCTCATTTTGGAAAGCAAAGTTCAGAGTCTTCATAATGGCTACTAAATATGGACTATGGGATGTGATTCAGAGTGGAAACTACAAACCTGAAAAGATTGTAGATTCACAGAGAGTTCCCTAGACACCAATAGAATATGATGAGAATGACAAAAAACTCATCACACTCAACAGCAAGGCAATTCTGATGATTCAAAGTGCCTTGAGTCAAAACGAGTACTTCAGATTATGCACACTCCCAACCGCTAAAGAAATGTGTGAAGCCTTGGAAATAACTCACGAAGGAACTTTGAGAATAAAAGAAAATTGGATCAATACTCTGGTTACTGAGTTTGATTTACTTCGAATGAAATCAGGTGAGTGGATAGCTGAATTTGAACTTAGATATACCTACCTTGTTAATCAACTTGCAGCACTTGAAAAAGTCTATGATCAACATACCCAAGTACAAAAGATTTTGAATATTCTTTCTAAAGATTGGGAGGCAAGAGTCACTACAATTAAGGAAGCAAAAGGTGAATCAATGCGATAAGTTGCTTCTCTATTCGGAAGCCTTTCTGAATATGAAAGTAAGTTAAAGTTCAAATGAGAACTCTATGATATTGGTGACATGAAGAAAAGAGTCTAGCACTGAAAGCAAAAGAAGAATAACAAGATGAAGATGAAGAGCTTGACGATGATGAAATGGGCCTAATCATAAAACGATTCAGAAAGTTTTACAAGAAAGGCCAATGATTCAAAAACTTTCAGAAAGGAGGAACAAGCAATAAAGAACACATCATCTGCTATGAATGTGGAAAGCCAGGACATTTTAAATCAAAATATCAAGAACTAATTCTGAAGAATAAAGAAAAGAAAAAGGAAAATTCTACAACAAGAAGAAAGCCTTTGTATCTGCTATATGGGGAGATAGCTCTTCTGACAAAGAAAATGATGGTGAGGAAGTAGCCAATATCTGTCTAGTTGCTCAAGAAGAAACGGAAGAGGTAATTGATTTTGATCCTACCTATGATGAATTCCTTTCTGAATATAATGCCTTACATTCTGAATTCATTAAAGTAGTTAAAGAACTAGTTGTTTTTAAAAAGAAAAACAAATTTCTTGAAATAGAACTAAAAGAGAATTTAGAGAAAGATTGTTAAAACTATTCTTCTTTGAAAAAGAAAAATGTTGATCTCACCAAAAATCTTGAAAAATTCGCTAAAGGAAGTGAGATGCTAAATGTGATGTTAAAAGCTCAACATTTTGTAAATGATCGATCTGGTCTTGGATATGATCTAAAATTAGATAGAAGAAAAGGAAGAAAGAAAGCAGGAGGTAAGTTATATTTGAATTATTTTCATCATTCTGTGCATATATCAAATCCTTTTGCATATTGTAACTATTGTAATAGAAAAGGTCAGTATACATCATCATGCATTCATAAGAAGAAAGGAAAGATAGGAACCTACAAATGGGTACCTAAAGGTTCATATATTCCAAAAATCTTTTGTTCTAAGCCAAAAGGACCCAAAAAGATGTGGGTACCTAAGACTTAATCGTATTTGATTGCAGATATGTCTTAAAGCATCCAAAAGCAACAAATGGTATATCGACAGTGGATGCTCTAGACATATGACCGATGATTTCGAAAGTTTTACCACATTACAACCTAAGAAGGTGGAAAGGTAAAATTTGGAGGAAATCAATCCGGAAGATAGCAGGAATTGGTGAAATAAAAAACAACAAAGGAATACAAGTTAAAGATGTATATTACATTGAAGGCTTATGTCATAACTTGTTGAGTGTGAGTCAAAGTATAGATAAAGACAACTGGGTAATATTTGATTCAGGGGAATGTCTAATTGTCAACAAGAAAGATTTACAACTTGATAAGAAAAATATCAAGGCAAAGCTCAGAGCAAAAAGGGAAGGTAACTGCTATACTTTTGATATCAATAGAAATGACTCTGAAAATTGTTTTCTAAGTAATGCCGATGAAAGTTGGTTATGGAATAAGAGACTAGCTCACGTCAACATACACCAACTAGGCAAACTACTCAAAAAGGATTTAGTTCTTGGATTACCAAAAGTAAATGTTAATAACAATTTGATTTGTGACACATGTCAAAAAGGTAAACAAACTAAATCATCTTTCAAATCGAAAAATGAAATTACAACAAATCGACCACTTCAATTGATACATATGGATTTAATTGGTCCAGCAAGAGTTAAAAGTCTTGGTGGCAACTTATATTCATTGGTCATTGTTGATGATTTCTCTAGATTTTCATGGACTATTTTTCTGTCATCAAAGGATGAAACCTTTACAGAATTCATTGTTTTTACTGAGAAAGTGCAAAATGAGAAAGGTATATCCATTGCAGGTATCAAGACAGATCACGGTGGAGAATTTGAAAATCAAGCCTTTGAAGAATATTGTGATACTAATGGCATTGATCACAATTTCTTTGCTCCAAGGACACCACAACAAAACGGAGTTGTGGGACGTAAGAATAGAGTGTTCACTAAAAAGGCTAGAGCAATGCTAAATGAAAATAATGTGTCTCAAGTTTTCTAGGCCGATGCAATGAGCACATCATGCTATATTTCCAATAGAGCCTATATTAGAACAAAACTTGGAAAGCCACCATACGAGCTATACAAAGGAAGGAAGCCGAAGCTTGCTCATTTACACATCTTTGGTTGTAAGTGTTTCATTCATAATAATGGTAAAGATAACTTAGGAAAATTTGATTCTAGAACAGATGAAGGAATTTTCTTAGGATATTCTAACCGAAGTAAAGCATACAGAATTTTCAATAAATGAACATGTGTTGTTGAAGAATCAATTCATGTTGTATTTGGTGAATTTGAATCCTCCTACGAAACCATTGATGATGAGCAGGAAGTTCTTTTATATCAAGAAAATTGTCAATCCATTTCTAAATCTCTTATTCTAGAAGTTGATCAAACGAAAGAAGAAGATCAGTCACTAGGACAACCTAAAGCATGGAAATATAATAGAAGTCAACACCTAGATCAAATCATAGGAGTTGTGAATGAAGGAGTCAAAACTAGAAATAGAATTTTCAATGAAGTTAGTTTTTCTGCATTCATTTCTGAGATTGAACCTTCTAACATTGACGAAGCCCTATCAGACAATGATTGGGTTATAGCAATGCAAGAAGAACTAAACTAATTTGAAAGAAATCAAGTTTAGGATTTGGTACCTCGACTTAAGGATTATCCGATCATTGGCACTAAATGGGTATTCAAGAACAAACTTGATGAATCCATAATTTTTGTCAGAAACAAGGCAAGATTGGTGGCCAAAGGCTATAATCAGGAAGAAAGAATTGATTATGAGGAAACATATGCTCCAGTGGCTAGATTGGAAGCTATACGAGTACTCTTAGCCTTTACATGCATCAAAGGATTCAAACCTGGCCATGTTTTCAAACTCAAAAAGGCTTTATATGGTTTAAAACAAGCTCCTAGAGCATGATATAAAAGGCTCAATAAATTTCTTATTGATCAAGGTTTTGTACGAGGAAAAGTTGATACAACACTTTTTACAAAATGAAAACATGATGATATCTTAATTGTGCAAATATATGTTAATGAAATCTAGAAGTTGGAGAACCAAGGAACTTCTTTGAGAAAGTTGTTGAGGTGAGTGAAAGCTTAATTTTCATATAAGTTTTGTGGCCATTGGTTGGGCCTTGAATTTCTGGAAAATTTGCCGTAATTTTCGTGATTTAGGGTCATGGGGGAGTATGGTATGTTATTGTTATGTAAATGGTGCCTTATTTAGTATTTTGAATTGATAGAATTGCATTGAAGCTTAAATGTGAAGTTTGGCTACTTTGTGTTCGTTTTTGTGCATTGGGCTCAACAGGGCATGTCAATGGGTTGTGATTTTGGTCATTTTGATGTTACCATTGTGTTCCTTGTGGAAAATTGTATGGGAATAGGTTTGGTTATTAATTTTGGAGTCATTGGACACTTTGGTAGAAAAGTTGGGAAATCTGTCTTGAGTGAATTCTGTCTGGGCAGTCTGTTTGCACAAATGTTTTGAATGACTAAATGGTGTTGGAAAGTTATGAAACTTTCCCGTCTTAAATTTCACATCCCAAGCTCTAAAATTGATAGATAATTTGTGTCATTTCGTGTTGCTAACTGAGAGTTATGCTTTACCAAAATTTGGGACAAAAACTAGACTCTGTTTTGGAGTAGTATTGAGTTTTGGGTAATTCTGGAATTTTTTGATGATTTCTAGTTATGGTCCATATTTTTCCAATAAAAGCGACTTAAATACCTTTTGTTTGGATTTTAAATCACCTCGTTTTGATTTTTCTAGAATTAGTTATGAATTTTGGAAGTTTAGCCAAGAATCAGGGAATTTCTTGGCTGCGGCCCAAGGTGGCCACGACCCAAACCTTTCTGTCCTGATTCTGGCTATGACCTATGGGTGGCTGGGCGCAGCCAGTGACCTTCTGACTATATTTTGGCCAAGGCCCAAGGGAGGGTTGGCCGCTGTGTTCCAGCACTTTGAGTTTTTGAAAAGTGATCTTCACCCTATTGTTTCCCAACCTTTTAGGGCTTTTATTAGAGGCATTTGTGGCCTCTTAAGGGTCAATTATGATAACCAAATTTAAGTTTTATGAAGTGAACTAAGTCTTGGAATAGAGTATAACTCTTCGTCCTTAATTATGATTCTAGGATTTGACATTTGCCCTACTCGAGAGAGACCGGCGCTAGGACATGCACGGAAGGATCAAGGTAGTGACTCTTCTCTCATGTTGAGTATGATGTTTTGGTATGCATGATTTGTCATTGTGTTTTGTGAAATGTATGTGACATGGTGCATTACAGCGTGAGCACTTAAGTGTGAGTCGTTTAGGGGGTGACAGTGGTCATCTCTAGCTCGGCCGTTGAACTGCCATTATAATTGACATGGATCTTTGTGAATCTGACCCGTGGGGCAGCGTGTTGTGAATCTAGCCTGGGTTGTGTGTGATATATCTTTCCTATATCGCTTGCATATGAAATGCTTTATATGAATCCCAGCTGTGGTGAAATATATTGTGTGAACTATTATGATGCAATACAGCGTGAGCAAACGTAAGGGTGACATGAGTCATACCTGCCCTTGCCGCTGTAACTGCCATTGTAGTTGTCATGTTGGTGTGATGATTTGCTTTCATGCCTTATTAGTGTGCATACTATGAGTAATTTGTTACTACAGGGATTCTTTAGAATCTCACTCTCCCAAAACAACTTTTAGACAGGGCTGAAGGATCTAAGGGAAAGCAGGCGACGAAGAGCGGATAGAGCTCCATTTTAGAAATATATTTTGGTTATTGGTTATCATGTAAGTTATTTGGATGTTTTTGGGAAATCTGATTTTAACATAGTCAACCACCTTAACCTAAGCTTGCACTAACAAGTTACTACCTTAACCCCTTCTCAATTCGTAAATACGATCCTTAAATTTCGTGTCATAGCTCGGCACTTCGGTCCTAAAATTCCATATGTACAAAAATTAGGTTAAACCCATTCATGTACTAATTTAGCACTTCCATGATGTTTATAGTGGTTATATAAACCTACTGTGAAAATTTACCGAAATGCCTCCAAGGACTCGGTCAGGCCCCAGTATACCCAATCTGACCGTACTTTTCTCGAAATTTTGACTTAGGCTATTCTAACTTATTTTTGCTTAAGGAATCCATTTCCATACTTAGAATTACCAAATTCATTGGCAAAAAACCAGAATGCCCTTGGCAGCCCCTACTTTAAGGTCTCAGGGGCATTTTGGTAATTATGCTTTTTTCAGGATTTTCTGAAAAAGTGATCAACTATAACCCTACCTAATTTTCCCCCTAAACTCAATGGAATCATCAAAACATCAAAAATCCAGCCCTAATCCCCTTAATTGGAACTAGCTGAAACCCAGGATTTTCCGCGGAAATTTGGGGTTTTCCAATTTTAACTCCGCAGACTTGCTCCTTTCTACTCCTAACCACTTTATTAACTATCTAATTATGTGAAAACTACCATTTAGACTTAATTTGGGTAGCATAACATTTAGAACACCACTTTTCCAAATTTTAAATACAAAGAAAATCTAACAAAATTTCACCGATTAAACTATCCACAAGGACCAAAACAACCAAAGATTGTAGTTTAGGAAGTCACCTTAGCTTCTGTTTAGCTTTTCCCTCTAATGATCAAAACCCTAGCCTTCAAATCACCAAGATTTGTGCTCCAAACACCTTAAACCACAAGAAAGAGAAGCTTAGGAGAAGGTTTATATGCGTTAGGAATAAATTCACTGAAGAAATCGACCTACTCTCGAGATTTCTTCCTCTTTCTCTCTCTAAAATTCTAAACTCACTATCTTTCTCTTTTATGGCTAAAGCACGTCAGTTTTTGGAAGAGGATGGAGATGGAATGTTATTTTATAATACTTACAATTATAACATAATTCATTATATTTCCAAAATTCCCAAAATAGGACTTTTATGAACATAAACTTTATGCCATAAGCCCAATAGCATGTAAATCATATTTGTCTTCCTTGGTCCATGATAAATGGCGTCTAGGGAGTCCTTCCATCAGCCCAAATGACTTTTCTATTCATCTCATAATTTTAAAATTAGTCATCACATTTTTATTCAATTTTCGGATTTAATGGCAATTCTGGCAGATTTCTTGCTATAAATATGAAAAATCATAACTAAATTTATAGACATCAAATTGGAGTGATTCTAAAGGCTATAGAACCTTTATTGAGTCTAGTTTCAAGAAAAAATATAGACTTTTACCAATCAAAAGGACAAAATTTCCAGAATTAAATTCTTTGAATGTTGTTCTAGGAATTCAATAGTTTTTTTGGGCTAATTTCAAAAATTTATTACTCTTTGTATATAGCTTTAAATAATTCATATAATCTATCAAATTGAAGCTTAAGATGTCTACTTTCGTTTTTGAAAATTTCATAAATGTTTGTTATCATTTGCTTATCCAAAATCACATGACAAGCTCACTGCCTCGCATTATTCATCTTTCTATTTCCAATATTTAATTTCCTTAGCCTTGAGTATTCACCATTTTATTGAATATCTTACATGTTTACAATACATTTTTTGTGAATGAAATTGGGGGTGTTATAATGTTAGAACTGGCCAACACCCAAGAGGGGGGTGAATTGGGTGTTTGATAATAACTTAAGAACTTTGGAAATCTTTTCAAATCTTAATAAAAGCAATAAGTATGAAAGTAATAAATTATAAATCAATAGTTAATACATGCTAGAAATATAAGAGCTTAAGGAAGAGAGTATGCAAACTGTGATTTATCCTGGTTCGCTCCAATCTATGATAACCTACGTCCAGTCCCCAGGCTCCTCCTGAGACTTCAAATCCACTATTTTCTTGTTTAATCCAAACACAAGAAAAGCCTTTACAACCCACAAATTTAGCCAGGCACTTGTGAATCCTTTTACAAATCTCTCACTGAGTTACTCCCCCTTACACATCGTAAGGATACAATCGACTACTCCCCCTTACACACCGTAAGGATACAACTTTGATGATGAAACATTACAATCAATCTTCTCTCTTTCAGAATTGAATATGATGAACCCTGAAGTACAATACAAATGATTACATTCTCAAATACACATAATATAGAAAATAGATAAGAACAGAGAGTGATCGGGTCAGAGTAGATGACTCAAGATATAAGCATGTTTGTGTCGTTGTGTTCTCATTAGCGTTTCTGAACTTTGAATGCTCTTCTATTTATTGTTGATGATGATTGATGACCATTTGAGCATTTCAACATATATGTTGGAGTACGGTTGCTTCTTTTAATTGTTTTCTTAAGTTTGAAAAGCTAGCCATTAGAACGTTGGAAGCTCCGCTTCCGTAAAGTCAACTTTTATCTCTTCACATCATCTCTTTATTGCATTCTTCGAGAAATACATTAAGCACTAATACAATGAAGTGTTAGAGTGATTAGAAGCAAGATGGATGAATTACATAATCATTTCATTGATTTTTAGAAGCTTTGGATGTGTTGTCTTTCACATTACTCGATTGCTCACTGAAGTAATCCTGGGTCATTACTCGAGCGATCACTTGAGTAATCCCCTTCAAAATCTGACTGAGAGCATTTCCAACTTCATTACTAGGGGGTCACTCGAGTAATTCTTGGACATTACTCGAGTGATCTCTTGACTTTGATTTGAAACATGGAAAATTATATATCATCGGAAAGCTCTCATCGTCTATATTCCAATGCAATAAGAATCACCTCCAAACACATTGTATTCAGAAAGTTATGATCCAAAGAGTATCTTTTGCACTATATAATGTCTGAAATCACAAGAATTAAATTCCAAAAGTCATAAATCTTAGTATATGGCTTTAAATATGACAAACTACTTATCTATGGAAAGCTCTTTAAGTCTACTTTCATATGGGTCTAATTTTGTTGCAATCCGATGTGTAGTTTGGGAGTTATATCTAAAATACCAAAGTTGTCCTGGAATATAATGGTGATTTATATGTCAAATTTGTTAGATCTCTCATGTTTTGATGATAACAAAGGATGGTATGAAAAAGATTTGATAAACAAATAAGTTTGAACAAAGTAATCACAGGGCAAATCATTGCTTGAAGTAAGCATTGGAGTAATGAAGAAAGGCCAAGAGAAAAAGCTGAGAAACTTCATCACTGGCAAGTTTTCTAAAGGGTTACTCGAGTAAGTACTCGAGTAATGAGACAGAAACTTGAAGTAACCAGGTCAACCTTCAAGTAACCTACCAACGTTGTTCGAGTAAGAACTCGAGTAAGAAGGTAAATGATTTCTAGTTGCTCTCGGCCTACCAACGTTATTCGAGTAGATACTCGAGTAACCAGGTAAATCACTTGGAGTTGCTCTCGGCTTGCCAATGTTACTCGAGTAACCATGTAAAAAACTTCCAGTTACTCTCAGCCTGCCAACGTTACTCAAGTTACTCTGCTTCAAGAAATATGTTGCTCTCGGCATTTTCAACCCTGCCAATGTTACTCGAGGCGCTACTGGAGTAACTTACTATGGTAAGCAAAACCTGAAGGTAATACTCAAATAACATGATATGCTTTTAAGACACTTCACTTGAGGCACTACTCAAGTATGCAGGTATTTAATCACTTATTTAAAAATGGATTACTCGAGTAAGTAATCGAGTAATATGCAGATTTATTGACACAGAACTTCAAGTCACTACCCGAGTAAGCTATGCTGAAAATTTATGTTTACTCGAGTAACAAGGTAAGAAAACTTGTAGTGCTCTCGGCCTTGAAATCCTGCCAATATTACTGGAGTGAAGCATCAAGTAACCTAAAGTTTATTTGAGGGTTTACTCGAGTTGCTACTAGAGTAACCTATGAAGTAAAGTGTGCCATACTCGAGTAAGTACCCGAGTAAACAAGTATTTCCAAAGGTTTGAAATTTTGTTTACTTCATGCACTACCCGATTAATGTTATGTTTGCTTATTGACTTGTAATTTATCAAAGTTTTCCCGATGATACTCGAGTAAGTACTCGAGTAAACTTAATGAATACTTGAGTAGCTACTCGAGTATGTAAGTTCAGAAATTCAGAAATCATTCCAACGTTCACTGATTTGTTTCCTATGTGATTAACCTTTCATTGTATTAGTATTCTTAGCATATCCAAAGATAAACAATGAAGAAATCTTACCAAATAAGGAAACTCAAATGCAATGTTCAAATTCCACCTACCACCACCTCCGTAAACGGATATTTTTCAAATACTGGAAAAGTCAACAGTGGTTGTGCACGCTCTAACGGGCATGAAGAAATATGTTCCAACAATCATTACCAACGCATCTATATATATGGGAACATCCAAACAGAGAAAAATAACAAGAACACACACACGAACGCATTATCAAGTTCATTACTTTGTTTTACATTATACTTGTAATTCTATGCTTTAGTGATTCTTATTCACTCTGTGAGAGAGATATTTCATTCAAACTAAATATTTGTTATTGAGGTAACTTAAGGTTGTGGAACCTTGAGTTGGGATTGGATTACAACTTGTAAGGGGGAGCGAGTGTCCAGGCGAAGGAACTTGCTTGTACTGAGGTGCCAAGAACCCACTGAATCTTGGAAGTTATAGTGAAACTCTCAGAGAAGCCCTAAGGACTGGACTTAAGTCAAAATGGTTGTGGCCGAACCAGTATAACTCTCGGTGTATACTTCGGTGATATTTCTCCTTACTCTTTATTGCTTTATATTCACCGTCAAGTTTTTATTTACAACGAAATTTTAGTATCACCCAATTACCCCCCTCTTGGGTGAAACGCTTGCTCTAACAAAATTTAACAGATCATATCTCTCTCATATGAACTGCTTTTAATGTGATTTGGGTGCCTATAGTTTGTGTTGGGAGTCTAGTGTCATATTCCACTGGTGTTAACCAATTCAACAGGTGGTTAAAGAAATATCACCAAAATACCAAACCTCTATCCTGCTGCGCGAAAACATAGCACATCAAAATTCTCATTACTCTAGTGATCACTAGAGTAATTTTGGTTGATTACTTGAGTGATCCCTAGAGTAATCACCTCTAATATGAGGCAGTGGCATATTACTCGAGGGATTACTTGAGTAATCACCTCTGGAGTTAGCATAACTTCCGTATAAGTCACTTTAACTTTATATTGACCTATTCCAACCTCTGGTATCACTTCTATGAGCTTGAATCTTGATATTCTCATTTGATCTTACAAGTTCTTCTTTTTTCAATCTCTTTCTTCTTGTTTTTCATCTTGCTGATCATTCTTTATAACCCAACTAGATATATCTTGAATGGATAATCATTCTTCATAACTCAACTATATGTTTTCTTGAATTTCTTCAATCTTCTTCTTTCTTTGCTTGACTAATCTTTCTTCTTGATATTTCCATTAGTTCTTGCAATTTCTTCTTTTTTCAATCTCTTACTTCTTGATTTTCTTCTTGATGATCATTCTCTATTTATGACTAATCTATAAAATATACAATATTAAATATAGTAGTTAGTCAATGTAGAAGATCAATATATTATGTAAATTTTTTGCTCTTAATGCCTGACATCTATATTTGACATCATTAAAACTAATCAAATCTATTATACAGTTCTCCCCTACTAAAATAAATTTTGTCCCTAAAATTTGCTACATCTATACAGCCATAAATTCCGGGTGGCTGTTCCGCTTATCTTCTTTCATTTCCTATGTTGCTCCTCAAGGAGACGATCCCTTCCGAACAACTTTCATGAATGGGATACTCTTGTATCTGAGCTATTCCTCCTGCCAATAGATGACTCGGTCAGGTATGACTTCATATGTCAAGTTATCCCATATATCCACATCCTCATGTTTAAATACATGTTCTTGGTAGATTGCACTCATATATCCTTGATCTGAGCTTTTTCAATTTCTACTCTCATATCCTTATATGTCTCACCAATATTATTACCACTGATCAAAATCTGCTTAGACAGACTAAGATCTCCAAAATCCTCAATCAATTTCTGCTCATAAATTATCATGGCTGCCACCTGCAATGTTTTATGGCTCAATGCGTTAGCAACGACATTAACCTTTCCTGGATGATACTTTATCTCTAGGATAAAGTCTTTAAGCAGCTCCATCCATTTGTAATTTCTCACCTTCAGTTCTTTTTTATCACACAAACATTTCAAGCCCTGGTGGTCGTAGTACAATTCTACGGTTATGCCACATTAAAACACCTCACAATCCATACCTATTGGCATCAGTAAGGACAACAAAGGTCCACAATTGATCTAGGATCATCAGTATCTGTGCTAATATTGATTTCAATCTCAATTTGAGTTTCAATTTCAGTTTTAGTCTTAGTTGCAATTTCTATGAAACTTCTCTCACAATTATGGTCCCACAGATAATGTTAAGTTTTCTTTTTCGGTTTAACTTTGTCAAAGGCAAAGTTATTCTGGAGAAATTTGGCATAAATTTATCGGTAATATTCTATAAGACCCAAAAAACTACATATCTCAGCAATAGTCTCTGACCCCTTTCAGTTTAACGCTTCTTCCACCTTGCAAGGATCCATCGAGACTCCTTGATGTGAGACTATATGGCCCATAAATCTAACTTCTGGAAGCCAAAACTCACATTAGCATCAACTTGGCATAGAGTTGCTTAGATTTCAGTGTATTCAATATAGTTCTCATTTGCTATTCATGTTCTGATCTACTCCGCCAGTATATCAACATATCATTGATAAGTCATCCACTAATTCCTCTCTACCAGTTCCTGGCCCATTTCAACTTAAATCATTCTAGGCCATTTGAAATTTTTGTGGAATTAAAAATTAATAATTGATTCCTCAGTTACGTTTTACTTGGTAAACCTTCTCTACTTATACCTTTCAACACATTCTTTACTATCCACTAATCGGCTCCTAATATAGCCCCTAGTTAGTGAAATAGCAAGCAAATCAATTTTGTCGCTCATTCATCAGAGAGATATTACCTCAATCAATCCTTTAAGGGGATATTTAATTATCATAATCTTTCCCTATACTAGACTTAACAACTAGCAAATTTTCAAAATTCCTTTTCTGTAATGATTCATGTCCGTACGAATCTTATTTCTCAATTCCACGAATCTTCATTAACCCAACATAATGCTAAATAAATTTGCCATCCTAAGGACACACCAGTCCATTAGGTTTTAGGGCTTCTAGACACGCTGGTCTATTACAATATATCTGGCATGTAGGGCTTTACAGCCTAGGGTCTCTAACCTAACTGTTAGGTTTATCATGAAATCTAGAACCTCAATATCACATAAATTGGAAATCATTTTCCTCAAGTATATCCAGAGGTTCGCTAAGAATCAGGATTAGGGTCAATAGCGCCTATTCTAACCTCCACAATATTTAAGTAATATTCTCAAAACATTACTGAAGGTTCAACATTATCCACAAGGTTCAAACTTTTGTCATGTTTCAGAACTATAGTGCAACCAATTCACAGCTCGACCCAAGTACTATTTCAGCTTAGATCAAATTCAAGCCTATACTAACCATCATTATCATCAAATCGGATCCTCTAGGATCGACATACGGCATAATCATCATACCTCATTTATCACCGTACATCCTTCTTACCTTCCTTTATGACAACGGTGTTTCTAAGGATCATCGATTAACATGGAGAACCTTGAAACATTTTTTATGCCTTGAGTTCCCATAACCTCATCAAATGAACCTTTTTAGTAGTACTCACTACAACATAAATGTTTCATATTAAAATGATACTAATATCATCACTCTATACATCTAAACATTCTTCATATTGTCTAATTATGATAATCATTAGTCATGAAAAAATCTTAAGACAATTCATTATTCCTCAAGTCTCTATGACCTTACCAACTTAACTTCCCAGGGGGTCACCCATCCTAAGATTTTCCCTGAGTTATGCATGCTTAACTTTCGTGTGCCCTTGCCAAAATGCAGATACCGACTTTATTTGCTCCTGACCACTGCTACCATATGACTACTCTCACCTTAAAAAACATGCAAGCTACCTTCAGTCACTAAAAATATAATGAATAGGCCCCACTTCTCTCCCTATACATGTACCGCTGAACGAGATTGGTAGTGTGCTCCATAAAGTCCCAAAAGGATTCAGTTAGACCTTTCCTGACAATATCAATCTTCTTCTAGTATTTCACGACATGCTACCCTCACGTGTCCCCAAATTCTTTGGTGTTGATTTATAGGCTAAGAGGATTTACTATTTTAGTACTCTTGTCTATGCATATTTGCTATCATTGTGTTATCAAGACCATATCAGTATACTATCCTATTGCCAGAACCACTTGTGCTCTTCTAGAATTGCTTGGGCTCTGATACCAAAATGTAAGACCCATTTTACATACCCATTACCATTAACCTTAATCCGAGTAGCCTTTGTGCAATTCGGTAGGCAACACAGGAATAGAGTAATTATATTGATATATTGATACAAATTGTCCAAGATATCTAAAAGTATACAAAAATAATAGACTACATATAACTACTAGCTTCCATCTCAGGATCCACACTACAGTTGCCCGTGTCTACTACTTTACTCTTGGAGCCGCTGGTTCCTACTGGAATATTTATTATTTATGAAAAAGGGTGAGATTCAAAAGAATATCAGTAGTAACAACAATCTATCATAGAAAATGCAATAGTAAACATGTCATGTACCACATACAGCAATATTACACTAACGTACAATGCAATTCAGTTTAGTCAGAAATGTTCAGAGCCAACCACTGTTGCAACCCCTATTTATTTCGTGCCACAGCTGGGCTCGTGGCCAACAACTGGGCATACTAGTGTACCCGTAAGCATTATGTTCAATCATGCTCGGTGTACCCGTAGGCACTATGTTTGGTGTACCCATAAGCACTATGTTCAGTACATCCATAGGTACTATGTTTAGTATACCCAAAGGCATTATGTTCAGTCATACTCAGTGTACCTATAGGCACTATCTTCAATCATGTTCAGTATACCTGTAAGCACTATGTTTAGTCATGTTTAATTAGAGTCGAGAAATCGAGCTGAGCCTGTTAGGCCGGTGTAATATCCCAAATTTCGATTAAGGGCTAATGATAATTATTGAGGATAATTATCGAATTAAGGTGGAATAATTATTGGTTTTAGTGGCCATATTAATTAATATTCCATGATTAGTGAAAATTGAAAGAATGAAATTGTTGGGCATTTAGTTAGTGATTAATATATAAATTAATTACTAGCTAAGAGAAAATGAGATGTGGGATTAAAATGGTTAATGGAGTGATTAAATGGCTAATTGGTGACTTATTTTTGGTGAGCCAATAGCAAATTGACATGTGGCAAAAGTGTGTGTGAAGAGAGATGTATGTGGAAAAGTCAAATGGGGTTATTTTGGTGATTTGCTCTCTCTTCCTCTCCTCTCTTTTCGCTGAAGCATGGAGGGAGTATCATTATGTTCACTTTCTCACTCCATCTCTCCTTCTCTCATTCTCTCTCTTACTCGGTTATGGTGGAAGGAAAAAGGGAAAGGAAAAGCTTGAGAAAAGGTAAGGAAAATGGCTTCCTTTGCTCAAATCCTTTTCATAAATATTGTTCCTTAGAATGAGAGCTTCAATTTGATGGTTGTAGCTTCTCCATTGGTGGTGATTTGAAGAATCACGAAAATCTGAAGTGTAGAGAATCAAGAAGTGTTCTTGAGAAGGTTGTTAAGGTATGTGAACCCAATCTTTCTATCTATGTTTCATGCCAAATGATTAAGTTTGGAATTTCTGGAATTATTGCCCTAATTTCGAAAATATGGGTCAATGGGTAGTTTGGCATGTTATGGTTATAGAAATGGTATATTGGTATGAGTTTTGAATAGATAGAATGGATTTGGGATGGAAATGTGTAAGGTTAATGATTTTGGAAAATGGATGATTATATTGCCCTAGACCAAAGCATGTTAATAGAATGGGATTTTGGTAGTTCTGTTGATCCCATTGAATTCAATGAGTGATTTTATGTGGGAGTACCTTTGATAGAGGTTTTGGGTCCATTTGGATCAATTGGGCAAATGGTAGAAGATGTGGTATGTTTTGCTGCGTTTTCTGGAATCTGATAGATTCACTCGAGCAGACATGGGTGTGCTCGAGTGATGGAGGAACATTGCTCGAGTGAGGGAGATCCTGCTCGAGTGATATGTGAGTTTTCCCTTGTTTTGCTTCGAGTGCACCTAGGTTTTATGAATAATGCTCGAGTGCATTGCCTTGTGCTCGAGTAAGCGAAGAACATGCTCGAGTGAGCTGGGGTCTGCTCGAGTAATGGGTGTATTTAATACCAGGGGACTTGCCTCTCGGGTTGTCACTCGCGGGAAAAGTGCACGAGTGTGCCTTCTCACTCGCGGGTATGGGTATCGTAATTGAGTGAGGATTTTGTGCTTGAGTGATCCTGAGCCTTGAGAGCTTGTGTGCTTTCGGGTTCTCACTTCCTGGACTTCTCTCTCTGATGCTCGAGTGAGACATTTGGTCTTGTGCTCGAGTGAGGTCCAGCGTGCTCGAGTGAGCCTGTTTCTGAAGACTTGTTGTGCTCTCGGGCAAGCACTTTCTGTTCTCACTCTCTTGTGCTCGAGTGCTGTCCGTACCAATGCTCGAGTGAGAGCATTTGTGCTCGAGTGATGTCCGTACTTGTGCTCGAGTGAGGCCATCCCTGCTCGAGTGAAGCAGTGAAAAATATCATGTTTGAGCATTCAAAAGGGGATCTTTGGGGATAGTCTTCCAACCCTTTAGAGCTATCGATAGAGGTGTTTGAGGGTACTTAAAGAGCAATAATGATAACCAACTTGAGTGTCTAAAAGTTAAGGAATTGGAACAGGGATTAACCCCTATGTCCTTGTTTGGTTATAGGGTTAAGGATCGCCCTGATCGTGAGCAGCTGGAGCTGGAGCTTACGTGGAAAGAGTGTAGGGAACTTACCTCTCCTGCATGTATTGATAATTGTATTTGTGTATTAATGCATGTTATTGCTTTGCGTGATTATGTGAGACATATATGAATGATTGTAGCTCTGTTTCTAGTTATGCTATGGCCATGAGTATGTTTTGAAACATTGAGCATGCGGATATATCATTATGTGAACATGAGCTATTGTGATGCAAGCATGTCATGCATTAAATACTTATCTTGCATGCATATTGGTATCTGTTTCCTACTGAGATTCGCCAGAATCTCACCCTCCCCTATCAACATTCTAGGCAGGGAAGGAAGATTGACGATGAAGCAAGCATCCAAGGATGAAGAGGACTCGTTTCTGGGTGAGAGCTTAGTAGTTGGTTATCAATGCGTATTTAGAAATATGTATTCGTATATTTGGATCAGTATTTGAGCATGTATTCGAGTAAGTTGTGTAATCCCTATTGGTGGAGTTGTATGGGCTAAAGTGCCCTATGTTTATTAAGCGAAGATATGATTCCGGGATTGCCGGGAATTTATATTGCGTACTCTGATAATTGTATAATGTGATTTATCTTCGCGTAGTAATGATATTCGGAGTGTGGATGTGAGACCGTGCTTTAAATGATTTTCGAAACGTATTTGTGAAAACCCTGTCGGGTTGATGGATTCAAAAATGTTGTTTTGAATTAATGGTCTCTATTTTACTTTAATCTCATAATCCGGATATTGGTTACGGCGGGGGGGGGGGTTACACCGGCCTGTTTAAGGTCTGTTAAGTCTCAGGCCGGGCTTGTAAATTGGAGCCTCTAAAGGAAGTTGGGCCTAAAAGAGCCGGCCCGTTAGGCTCGTTTAAAATTTTCTTTTTGCCCTTGCCCCTTGCCCAGTCACCCCTATCCATAGGAATTACTAAAGAGTAAATGCTAACCCTAACTCCCTAAGTCCCATAGCTTACTCCATGTCTCCGTCTCCCACTATCTCTAATTCCCACTCAGCCACTCCGCTGGTTCTTTGCCTCTGCCCTCTAAAGTATGATCTCGCCGGTAACTTCCCTTCCCTTCCCTCTAGCCAAGCTCCGTGTGTCGAAGGTTGAAGCTTGCCATCGCTAGACACCATCTCTGACTATTGCAGCTCTTCTATGTCGCAGCTCGTCCATTCCTTTCCAATAAAACCAAGGTTAGTTACTTAGCTTTGAATTTTAATCTAGCTTCGCTCATTAATTTTGGGTTACTGCGATCTTATCTCTGCGACTGAGCACGACTCAATTTCTGGTTAGAGGAGATCGTTCTTTCTTCATACAGCGACCTTGCTTCTGCGATTTCAGATTCTCTGATTGCCTCTCCAAATTTGTATGGCGATCTTACTTCTCTGTTTCCAATTCTCTGATTGCCTCTAATTCTTATCTTTGTGATTGCCACTTCCACTCAAATTTTTCTTTTTTTTTCCAGTTTATCTTTTTTTGTCAAAAAAAGATTTCCATTTTTTTCCAAATTTTTCTTCTCTATTTCCTTTTGGTTTCGTTTTCTTAAATTTATTTTCTTTTAGTCACGAAACAATCATTCTTTTCACTTTCTAAACAACCATTCATTTGCTCTCTGTCCTGTGAATAGAATGAACAAAATTTAATCATAAATTGATTTTTCTATGTTCTTTTTCAGTTAGTAATTATTTTTTATTTTCTGCAGTACTCTTCTTTGGGCGGCTTCATATTAATTTTTTGTATTCTTAGAAAGATTGAATTTAAGAAGACCAGTGTTAATAGTTTACTTGAGTGTGATTTTTTATTTTTGATTGTTAAAAGTTAAAGATTGAATTTTTAAGTGTGATTTTTGATGCAGCCTAACGTCTTTATCACAAAAAGAACAAGGAAAAATGCAAGGTACTAATGAATCATTAGCTGTAACGGATAAAGGTCAGGCATCTTCTATTCAAGAGACCAATGAATGAAAGCTTAAGAAGCCTAGAAATTTGACTTTTGACATTTGGAGGTATTTTAGTAGGATTGATGTTAATGGGATAGCCAAGGCATTGTGTAATGGTTGTCAAGATCTATTTGCAAGGGGTGGGGATAAAGGCACCTCACATCTTAGTCGTCATGTTAAATGTTGTATTGGTTTAGAAAAATTTCATGATATTGGCATGATGATGTTGGATAGAGAAGGCAAAATTAGGTGTAAGAAAATTGACCATTAGTGTATTAGGGACATTATGGCTTTATGCATAATTGAACATGATCTTCCCTATTCATTCATTGAATATAAATAGGTCAAGGAACTACTAAGGACATTAAATCCTGATTTGAGGCTCATGAGTAGAAAAATAATGACGGCTTATGTGCAGAAATTCTACCACTAAAAAAGGGATATTTTGAAACAAAAATTAAAGAATGGTATTGGTAGAATATGTTTGACATCTGATTTTTGGACTTCTATGACTTCTAAAGGATATATATGTTTGACAGCTCATTTTGTGGATGAGATGTGGACATTAAATAGTAAGATACTTGCTTTTTTCAGGATGGAGCCACCACATTCCGGATATCAAATGTCTAGGAAAGTGTATGATTGCTTGCAAGAATGGGAGATTGATGATAAAATATTTTCCATAACTCTAAACAATGCATCTACAAATGATAATTTGCAAGACTTGTTGAAAGATAGGTTACTTTTGAAAAACAACTTTAGTTTGGTTTGTAATAGGGAATTTTTTCATGTGAGGTGTTGTGCCAACATTCTCAATTTGATAGTTCAAAAGGGCTTAAAAGTAAAAAGTCCTGCTTTGCATAAGATTAAAGAGAGTATTAAATACATGAAGGCATCTGAGGCAAGGATAAATCTTCTCAAGCAATGTGTTCAACAAGTTGGTGGTATTGACACTTCAATGGGCTTGCAGTTAAACGTGGCTACTAGATGAAACTCCACTTATGCAATGCTTGAGAGTGGTCTTAAATATCATCGTGCTTTTACAAAGATGGTTTTAGATTATACAAACTACAAGTTTGTTCTAGCACAAGATGAGTGGAATAGAGCAGAGGCAATGTGTGATTTCTTGAGGCCATTTGAGAAGATTACAAGGTTGATTTCTAGGTCGTCATATCCAACTTCAAATTCTTATTTTATGCAAATATCAAAAATTGAGATGTTGCTTACTACAAATATGGGAAGCCCTGACCCAGTGATTCGAGAGATGTCGATGAAAATGAAAGAGAAGTTTGACAAATATTGGCATAATTATAGTGTCATTCTTGTGGTTTCAGTGATTCTTGATCCTCGATGGAAGTTCAATATTATACAATATTTTTATGGAAAGATTGACCCTATGACTTGTAATGAGAAGACTGCAATATAAGAAGTAAGCTGAATTTCATTTTCAATGAACATTCCAATGTGGGGACATCTCTTCCAACTCATAGAGTTGAAGATGTATCAATCACTAGATCTTCAACAATAACGACCCATCATTCTTCTCAGACTCCAGGTGCTTCAGTAACCTCCTTTGATGATGCATTTGATGTATGTTTTAATTTTAGTGTTAATTGCATTTGTTGGGTATTCATCTAGTATTTACTTGAATGTTTTGTAATGATACAGGATTATGAAGATATTTATGCGACAATGGATCATTCTTCCATGAACAAGTCTAAGTTGGAAACTTATTTGGAAGAACCAATACTGAAGCATGATAATTGGAAAGAATTGGATGTCTTGAACTAGTGGAAGAACAATCAACAAAGATTTCCAATTCTTTCAAAGATGGCAGCTGATATTCAAAGTGTCACACCCCGCCAGCAGCCATGTTTGGCAATCCGACCGGCTCCATCGGCAGCCTTGTTCGGCAACCCGACCAACGGTTGCCAAAATTAACATAAATCATAACTAATAAATAATGGAAATAAAATCTAGTTTACTAGTGAGTTTATAGCTTCTCTAGGTCTAAAAAGAAAGTTAGCCACTCATGGCTAAAATAAAATCCATAATGAAACAAAGAAATTCATATTCAAATAATAAAGAGGAAGAAAGAAAAAAAATCAAATCTGTTGAATTTCTCTGCTGCCTCATTTGCTTCTTCGACTTTCTTCTTCATCTCCATCATGATGGTCTTTCTTGTTGCTGTTCGGATCTCCCCTCCCTTCTGTGCGTATTGCTTCCTTTAAATATACATAATGCAGGAATGCTATTTCCTTATCGGGGCGCATCAATCAAATCTTCAGGAATTCACATCTCATATGCCTCTTTTATTTTTACCTAATATATTATAATATATTCAATATAATATAATATATTCATTATGCTTTCCCTTCTTCAAATATCCTTCAGATTGTTGTTTATCTTTTTATTGCATAGGGTCCATTTTTGGCTTGAATGATTTGCTTGGTTGCTTTATCTACTTCTTCCATCGATTCATATTATATATATATACAGATATATACTCCTTAATTTATTTGATATTTCTCTTCTTTCTTCAATATGATAATATCCCCTTATAAAATAGGATATGATTAAATTTTACATCAAAATTCATTCTTTTCATATAAATTAATTAAAGGATGGAAAATATATAAAAGATAATTAAATAGATATAAAATATCAATAAATTTAATCAATTATGTCCTAAAATCTATACTTATTTCATTACCAAATACATCCTTATCAAATTCCCCCATACTTGAATAGTTGCTTGTCCACAAGCAAAAGAGAGAAAATTCATTATCCAAACAAAAAGATCATTTCTTATTAAATTCCTAAACAAAGAGCATCACACCACTACACTTATATCATGTTATTAAATTTTATTCAATTTAATATCTTGTAAGAATGGTTCATTAAACCAATAGCCTTAAACAATTGTAATAATCTCTTAATGTCCCATTATCAAAGGATCAGCAAGTAATAAGTACAATACTAATATTAGTAAAGGAATACTATACCACTAAACTCTTCTAGAAAAATTCAAATGCCCTACTTAACCAAGCTTTTTATTTAATTTACTAAGGATCCTCAAGTAGAAAATTGCTTCATTTATTTTCTTCTTTTTTTTATCTTGAGCTGTTGCAGGTCCTCTTTAGACACGACCCTGCATATGGGTGATGTAGCACTAGTTGCTTAGTTACTCCAACAGATACCTCAAGAGGCTTTTAGCCCAACTTAGCCCTATTTGACTTAACCATTTGATACGAGTGCCAACATTGGTGATGAAGTGTCCCCAATTACTATGTTAAGTCTAGAGAAGCCATTAGAGTCGTGTTTTTTATTCCTTTTTTTTCTTTTCTTTTTTCCTTTTATTTTAATTTTTTTTTTCACTTGAGTCATTTCCTTAAACAAAAGCTTACTTAGATATCAAAGGTCATAATCTAATTTCCTAAAGAAATTAGGTAGCAAAATATGCATAAACTAATAATTTGTTGATCATATTACAAACTACTCCCTATTCTCATAGTCCATCTCAAGATTTATACAACAAATCAAAGATTATAGGCTTAATTGAAACATTCTTTTTTTTTTTCAATAACACTCTCTAAGATGGGGAAGATTCAAAGTTAAGGTTAATCCTAAGCAATGCAAAAATTTAAAATTTTGAAAATCTTGCTCAAAAATATTTTTTTTCAATTACATAAGGACAAGCACAAAAAAAAACCATATCCTTGCCCCTACACTTAAATCAAATATTATCCTCAAGGTTGCAAAAATCAATAAAAAGGGAAAGGAATTGGTACTCCCTTAGTTTAAATCTCTGAGTCTGATGTGGGGGTCTTCATCTAGTACCATCCATGATGTTTCAAATTTTTTGAGGGAGGAAAGAGTACACAAGCAAAAATTTACAGCCATAAGAAGAGCAATCATCTTTAAATCTGAATAAAAATGAAAGAAAGAGAAAAAGAATAATAATTAAAAAAAATACAAGCAAAATCATTGGGTTGCCTTCCAATAAGTGCTTGGTTTATAGTCTTCAACCCAACTATGTCAGAATGTAAAGGAGGTTGAGACAAGCAGTGCCAATGCTTTCCACGAAATGATGTAGCGGTATTTGAAATTTGCTCACTGTGCCTATAACCATTCTCTACACTATTTGCTCAATAAAGATAGTTGTTTTAAAGAGCTCTTTAGTGGAAAATGAATCCAATTTAGCTGGATTGAGGTCATCCATCATAACAACCCTTGCACATCGTTTAAAGTCATTTGGATAACCTGTTGCTTTGTCTCTCTTAAACTTGACTTGCTCATCGCCAAGCCGTAGAATTATCTCTCCTTTTTCGACATCCATTAATGCTCTTGCAGTAGCCAGGAATGGTCTCCCAACAATTAGTAGAATCTCTTGATCCTCTTCCATGTCAAGAACAATGAAGTCAATAAGATATATAAAAGAGCCAACTTTCACCAATACATCCTTAATGATGTCATATGGATAAGAGAAACTTTGATTAGCTAGCTTGAGTAAAAGAGCCAAATCACATAGTGCACGACCTTCAAATTTGTCACCAATCACGTATGGAATAGTGAAAGAACATGGATCTTTACACTTTAGAGGGACATTTGGCTTAATGACACTAGTAATCTCCTTGGTTAGTGCTATAGTTGAAAACTCAGTAAAATGCGTCTTCTTGCTTAATATCACCTTCAAGCACTTGGCATACTTAGGCCTCTTGTTACGAGTGTAAATGATCTTTTAAAAAATACAAGTGTACACTGTCATAAACAAGTAATACAGAAGTGAGTAGAGTATCCTTCCCTCGAGGATTGATCATTAAGTACAAAAATGGATAATTTTAATTCTATTTAGTCGATCGATTAGTTGGTGATTAAGAGTACAAAATAAAAAATAATTAAATATGAATGCAAATAATATGAAAACAACTATGAGTAAAAGCCCTAGGCGTTAGATTTCACTAAACAAATTTTGGATTGAATCGCTTATCTATTCTTGCCTAATTTATTCCACATGATTGATGGTCAAGTTTTCCTAATTTAATTACTAGCCTCTTCCAAGGTCAATCAATTCTATAATTAATTGCTAATCCAATATATTCCTATATGAATTGAAGCAATTAAATATGCGTTAAGATTTATGGAACTCAGTAAGACTACATAACTCATATGAATATATTCCTATTTTATATGTAAGTTATGGTTTTAATTATAGGATATATACACATGGATCTCCTTCCAGTCTCAACATACATATTTAAATCATTCAAAAGATGGCCAATCACTTGAAAGCATTAAACACAATAATTACAACTCAATCATGAAGGAAAAATTAAAACTAGATTTAATAAGTTAAGATTCAATCTGTCATTAATAAGCTATATCATAACCCTAGGAAAAGGGAAATTTAGGTCATGATGGAATTAAAAATAAAAGAAAATAAATTGAAAACTTTATAAACATTGCATAAAACTTGATTATTAAATTCTAAAACATAAAAATACAACCACTAAATGCATGAAAATGGATAAATCTAATCGTCCATTTAGGAGGTAAAACTTCCCATATATGTGGCAACCTATACTATCCATAAAGGATGACTACCTAAGCTTTCCATGAAGAATGCATGTAAGAAGCAAATACAATGCATTAAACTACTCTAAGGTGATGTATGTGGAGAAGAGATGAAAGTAATGGATATGAAACTGTGTGTGTCGTATGTGAGGGAGAGGATGGCTATATATAGGGAAGAATGGAGTTGGTGGGATAGTTGGTGAAATGGTAGGTGAAATGATGGATGAAATGGAGTTCGTGGAATTCCACATTTTGATCTGCATGAAAGTTGTAGCTCTAAATCTTAGCTTGATTATGCAAGTAGAAACTCCTCATTTCAATATTTGCAGCTCCAGTTATGGTCAAATTAGTGGGCAAAGGTCAGACTTGGACAAATTCACGTTCTAACATCCAAACAAAATTCAAAACTCTTGGAGATAGAACTGGGTTTTGGCCTCAACATAAAAATTGTAGAGCTCTTTCAAAGCTTTTTATTCATATAAAGAACATCCCATTCTGACATATAGAGCTCCAGATATTGCCTGAAAACTAAAATAGGGTCTGATTTAGTTTTTTTTAAGAAATGATATTTTATGTCAAAATCATTATTTATTTATCAATTGCACCTAAATTCATTAAATTGAGCTCAAATATCATCCAAAAAATCATCATATAAGTGAAAATAAATATGTAAATATTTTACTTATCAAATTCCCTCACACTTAGCTCTTGGTCGTCCTCAGACAAGGAGTAACTAACAAGTGCTTCCAAGCAAAATCAAAAGTGTCAAGTCATATGTAAGAACATAATTGAAAAATAAAGAGATCATAGTATTTATGAATCAATGAACATATAAACTAGTAACTCTTTTTGAAAATGAATGAACCAAGTTTGTAATTGTGACTCATTCTCTCAATCTCTCAAGTATTTAAGGGTAAGTATTTTGCTCAAATTCAACCGAAAAAATTGCACTACCATAAGTTTGCTAAAAATCTCAATCTCCACTACCTAATTCACATGGATAATTCAAATCAAAGGGACTTATTAAGAGTTGTAATGGGGTTGAGGTAAAAGAAATGTAAAACATGATATGAAGGGCTACATTTAAGAAATAGAGCAATTGAAAAAAAGGGCCAACTTATGAATAAAGTAACACACAATATCTTCTAGAGCTTAGAGGAAACCATTTTTTTCACAGACATTAACACACAATAAAGTAAACCAAAATGCTAAGAGTAAAACCAAGAGATTAAGGAAAGTTACAACCGAAGAGTGGTATATAGATTCTGCTTCTAACTGCTATCTGAAGTTTGCCCACCATTTGCTTGACTAATAGATTTGGTTTAGGTTCATAGGTCTGTAGTTGATTAAGCAGTTGATCAGCAGTTGGTACAAAAATTGAGGAATGTTGAGTCACTTGGGGTATGAATCCTGTTTCCATAGTATGATCAAAAAAGATAATAGATCATCATAAAAACCATTAACATTTAACAATCCTAATGGCTTTTTGTGATAGTTTAGCTTAGCCCTATATGCAATACTAAAAATGCCATCCAACATCTCCAAACTACCGGGTAGAGTGATAAAAGCTTGAGTATGGTAGAACATTCATCCCATTCGTTCAGGAAAGCTTGAAACTTGTAACTCTTGTCCTAAGGAAATGGTGTGATCTTCCAACTCCTTCAGCCTTACACTTAAACCCTTGCTTCCTGATATTTCAAGCTCTTGTGGTCACAGTACAGCTTTACGGTCACACCATAGAGATAATGTCTCCATATTTTCAAAGCAAATATATTAGCTACCAACTCAAGATCATGAGTAGGATAATTCATTTCATGAGGTTTTAGCTGACGAGATGCATATACTACTACTTAGCCATGCTGCATCAACACACATCGCAATCTATGCCTACTGACATCTATGTAAACAACATAAGTAAACTGCGGATCTGGGATAGTCAGTACTGGTGCTATCGTTAACCTCTACTTCAACTCCATGAAGCCTTTCTCACAACTATCATCCCACACAAAATGTTAAATTTTCCGTACCAACTTTGTCAAAGGCAAAGCTATTTTGGAGAACTTCTGTATAAATCTTCTATAATACCTGGCAAGACCCAGAAAACTATATATTTCAAAGACTGTCTCTGGCCTCTTCTTGTTCAATACTATTGCTACTTTGTTAGGATCAACTAAAACCCCTTGTTGTGAGACTATATGGCCCAAAAACTTAACCTCTAAAAGCCAGAATTCACATTTTCTCAACTTGGCATAGAGTTGCTTATCCCTCAATATATTTAATACCATTCTCAAATGCTACTCGTGTTCAACTTTACTCTGTGAGTATACCAGAATGTCATCAATGAAGGCTACTTTGAACTGATCCAGATATGGATAGAATATTTGATTCATGTAGTTTATAAACATGACAGGTGCATTGGTCAGCCCAAATGGCATCACAAGAAATTCATAATGGCCATATATGGTCTTAAAAGCAGTTTTTGGCACATCCACTGCTTTTACCTTAAGTTGATGGTATCCTGACCATAAATTAATTTTTCAGATACACAGGAACTAGATAACTAATCGAGTAAGTTATCAATTCTATGGAGTAAGTATTAGTGTTTGACGATGACCTTATTTAACTCCCAATAATCTATGCAGAGTCTCAGGCTTCTATCTTTCTTCCTAACAAAGAACATTGGAGCTCCACATGGTGAAACACTAGGTCGAATAAACCCTTTCTCTAGCAGCTCCTTAATCTATTTCCTCAACTCTACCATTTCACTTGGAGCCATTCGGTATGGGGCCTTAGATATTGGACTTGCTCTAGGCCTAAGAACAATTACAAAGTCCACTTCCCTATTTGGGGGTAATCCGTTAATATCCTCTATAAACTGGGCAAGAAATTTATTCACTATTAGGATACTCTCCAAATACCATGTAACCCTGATAGCCTTTCTGTAAACATCTCTTAGCTTCAGCGATGGAAAAAAAATTAAGGTTGATTTATGTGATAACTTGAGATTGCAGATTAGGGTATATAACCCTTTTTCCATTGTAGTCTAGCAAAACACTATTCACAATCAACCAGTCAATCCCGAGTATTACTTCTAACCCTTGTAGTGGTAGACAAATTAAATCCATGGTTGATTCACACCCCTCGGCCTTTACTACACAATTCAGACAGACATTGGTCGTGACAACTTTAACACCCACATATGCAATGAATATAGAGTGGTAGACAAATCAAATCCATGGTTGATTCATGCCTCTTGGCATTTACTACACAATTCAGACAGACCATATCATATGGAAATTTATGTACTCTTAGGTCTAGCCGTCTCACACAATCATATGTAATTAATGAATGACTAGCACCAGAATCATACATAACATGCACTAAGTTGCCATTGAGGGAAACCGTATCTTATATCAGTTTTAGAGACTTTTAAGCTTCCTCCTGTGTTATGGTATAGACCTTGCCTAGAACTCTGGGCGTCGTCTCCTCTAGCCGGTGTCTTTATGGACAATCTTTAGCATTATGCCCCATTTCTCACACAGATAACAAGTAGGCTACCTAGATGGATCTGGTCTCAGTGGAGCACCATTACAAGCTCTGCCAGGGTGGATTGGCTTATGACAATGCCAGCAATTTCTATTTCCTAAAATGTTCTGGCCTTCACAGCTTCCAGCTTGGTATGGCCTTTTATAGTCACCCTGGATGGTCCACCTTGGTCTTTACATTTCTAAGATGACCACCACTACTAGACACACCCTTGGTTTGGTTGTTTCTAATAGAAGATAAGCTCAACAAGTGATTCTCAATGACACAACATTCTTCTACAACTTTGTTAAACTCAGTGAAATGCCTTGAAACCAATTTTTTTTCATCTCTAGCTTTAATCCCTCTATTATCGTATCTGCACTCCATTCATCATCATCCCAATATTTGAGATATGCCAAATATCGAGACAATCTGATATATCGAGCTAGGTAGTTGTCAAAGCTCTCCTTGTCTTGCTGTTATATGCCGAGGAATTCTTTTTCTTTTTTTCTCCTGACAGAGGGGGAAAATATTTCTCATTAAACTTCTCTTGAAATAATTCCCATGTTACCGAAACACTCCTCCCTAACAAAATCAATTCTATGTTCTACCATCATTAATTTAGATCACCTTCCAGTTTATAGATTGCTAGCAGGACTTTGATTTCATCTTGGCACAACATAATGTTGAATATTTTCTCCAAGCGTGATAGCCTGTCTTCGACTAACTATGGATCAAATTTCCCTCGGAAGACAGGAGGTTGCTGCTTACTAATCCTGCCTACTTAGGTCTGTATTTCTGTCTTAGGCTTAGGTAAAATATCCTCTGGTTGGGGTCTTTCGGGCGAATCTTCTTCAGCTTCACCCCTTACCAGTTCCTCCAAGTAATCTTTCCTCTGTTGCATTTCACGCAGCTCTTCCCTGATTTCATTCATGGTAGCCTGCTGTTGAGTCAATATACCCAGAATCTGCTATTGTATCGGGTCATGTCTATCCTCCTGATCTGGGTTATCAACTCTACCTTGGCCTCTACCTTGACCTCTACCATTTCCTCCTGTTCGTGCCATCTCTATAATTCACTCTACATGAAAATAAAGAAAAAATAAATTTCCTATAGATGTAAAGGAATATTTGTCATTTCATAATATTTTGGGTACAAATATATGCAAATATAACATACAACAAATATTATAGTAGTTAAGGAAAACTAAAAACACCATACAACCTACAAACTACTATACATCACGTATTTGTCCTTTTACACCACATAAAATAATTTACATATAGCTTCCCGAGGGGTCACCTATCCTAGGATTTTCCTGGGTTAAGCACGCTTAACTTTCTATATACCTATACAAAACACAAACACTAGCTCTATCAGCTTCAGTCTACCAGTTCCCTATAACTGCCCTTACCTTAAAAGACGTGCCAGCTACCTCCGGTCACCCAAAATATACTAAATGGGCCCCACATTACTGGTTAGTAATGTGCTCTAGAAATTCCTAGAAGCACATGCGTGGGCCTCTCTCAACAATTTTAATCTTTTACCGGTTCCATAATGCTGAGTTCGAAAAGAAATCCATGGTTGTGAAGATCCATATCTTATCATGCACATCAACCTCCAGCCGCTCCTGGATTTGGTACAGAGACTCCATACCATCCAAAAATAAGAGGTATCGACCAATAGGAGTGACATGTGCTCGTATCGCCCATTTATATCTACCCTGAATGTAATCCCACAGTTCTAGGTCTGGCTGCAGGTCGTATTACATGCACTATCTCTACCCTAGAGACATCAACCTCTCTCAGGTCCTCATCCGTTAGTGGATGTCCTGTCTCTCCTAGAGTAACCCAACTGACAACGTAGGCCTCGGCTCAGGACCATAAACTGTCTCGCTGGTATGCTCTTCCTAGTTGTTTGACTCATCTTGAGACCTCCAGGTGTGTAGTACTCAACATATTGCTATCCCTTCGGATCTACTACTCCGGTGGACTCTGGTTCACTTACGACAATGATCCCTCACTCTGCTTGCTTCCACTACTCATGATTCTTGTCACTATACAAGCAAAACCATATCAGTGTACCATTCTAATAATGCCAGAACTACTTTAAGCTCTGATACCAAAAATGGTAAACCCCTTAACATTTCGATAAGAGTAGAGTGTTAAAGGTATAGTTCCACATACATAAAGAAATAGTACAACTATACTGATAAAAAATACTTGTTTACATACAAGAGTCTCCTTGCAGAGTTTGATAAAGTATATACAAATTTTCAAAATATCCAAAAACAAACTAATATAACCAAACAGCTCCGCTCTCAGGACCTGCACCCTTTAGTTTCCAATATTTACCGTCTTGCCCCTGGAGCCATTAGCTTCTACTAAAATGTATTTTTGTTTGGAAAAAAGGGTGAGATTCAAAAGAATCTTAGTAGTAACATAAAATCGATGATATAAAATGTGAAAATTAAATATATCATGCTCCATGTTATGTAACAAATTAATAAAAAATAACACAACATGTATACATGAGTTAGGGGCTCAATCCCCTACTATCTGTATACCTCAGTTGGGTTCTTACTCAACAACCAGGTAATAGTGGCTCCTTGCACTAATTACTCTCCTCGGCAAAACCATGTTCCTTAATTAGATCACATAAGATGGTAAACACCAATATACTCCCTCTGGTCCTAAATATAGGACAAAGTTTGTAGTGCAAATTGCACTACAAACTTTGTCCTATATTTAGGACCGGAGGTAGTATAAAATATTGACATAGTGTATAAAAGATAGAGTTACTACCTTATCTACTTTTTTACAATACAATTCAATACCTAATTTAATCCAGCTCGGGCTCAACAAACTGGTCCAAAAAATCCAAGTTTACAAGAATTAGGTTAATACCCATTCATGTACCACTTTAGACTCTTCCAAATTACTTTTATTGGTTATGTTAGTCTAAAACTACAAAATTACCTAAATACCCGAAGGGACCTGGTTTAAGCCCCTTTTTACCCGGTCTGACTGTACTTTTCGAAAAAATTTTGACTTAGGCTATTCCTACCTAGTTTTACATGTAGAATCCATTTTGACTTCAGTTTTTGCAAAATCACTGCCAAATGACAACTTTTCCCTTGACATCCTCTATTTAGGGTTTTAGGGGTATTTTTGTAATTTCACTTTCTAGGGCTTATATCACAAAGTGATCAACATCAACCCTACACAATTTTCCCTCCTAAACACCATGGAACCATCAAATTTATGAAATTCTAGCCCTAACACTTGTAACTCTAGCTAGTCAAAACTTGTGTCTTGAAAAATGGAAAATGTGATTTTTGAATTTCAACCCCTAAAGCTTGCTCCCTTTCACTCCTAACCCCTTATTATACCATTTAAACACATACTAAACATGATTTGAGGAAATTTGCTTAGTATAACCCCTTTGGGTTTTCACTTTCCGACTTTACAAAATCAACAAACAATCCATAAACCAAGCCAATAACAACAATATACCAAAATATTTGAAGTTCTTGAGGTTACCTTGGATTTCTTTAATTTCTCTCTCTAATACCATCCTCCCTCCCTCCCTCTCTTCCCTTGAATATTTGCTTGCTACATATGGTTTTCCATGAAGAACAATAGATTAGAGAAGATGTTACACAAGTTGGGAGGCAAAATCACATGAAACTACAAGCCTTACCTTTGGATTTTGCCCTCTTGCTCTCTATTTCTCAAGTTCCTTAAGGCTTTTATCTCTCTCTCTCTCTCTATTTGATGATAGTGGCATGAAATGAGGAAGAGAAAACACTAGTGAAAATATCACTTTTAAGACCAGTTAAAAAAGGCATTTTAGACCAATTCTGGATCCGGTCTTGATACAGTCGGTCTTAAAAGTATGCTACTTTTTAGGTTGGTTATGGAACTGGTCTTAAAAAAATGTTTTAAGACTGGTTATTATAAAACCGATCTAAAAATAAAGATTTTTAGATTGATTATCAGAGGAACCGATTTAAAAGGTTCAAATTTTAGACTGGTTTTCTGAAAAAGCGGTCTAAAACGTTGAAATTTTAAGACCAGTTTGCTACAAAACCGGTTTTAAAGTAATACTTTTAAGACCGGTTCTCTCCAAAACCAGTCTTAAATGTACTTTTTAGACCGATTTTGGAGAGAATCGGTCTTAAAAGTTTTTTTTTAAAATTTTCATTTAAAACATTTACCTAGTAAGCATTTCCCCTGTTAAAACATTTCATTCAGCAAGCAGCAGCCAGTTCAACGACATTCAAATAAATTCTTCTCTTACAGATTATAACTAACATCTTAATGACATGTGAGAGACTCAAAACTCATTGGAACATATTAAAACTCAACTCCCTTGTACTTAAACAGTGCTGGCCGAAACAGAAGCAATGAAAACAACCATGAATAATAAACTCACAATCATAGACAAAATCATAATGCAAGGAAATCATACAACCATGACAATGTTGTTTTGACCAAGTTCCTTATCTTTTCACTCACATACATACATCAAAGATTAAATTACATTAATGACAATATTGTTATTCATTATGGCCAAAATACTTTATACACACTCTTCCCAGGCAGATGATCACTAGCTGGCTTGGCTTTAGAGAATCTACACTAAGACGTACACCTCATATCCTTCAATTTCCTGTGACAACAACAAAAAAAGTAGTTTTGTATATACACCAATAACAATATACATAATTCAAATATAGTTCATGATAATTATTTTAGCTTACTAGCCTTCAATGTAGTTTTATAAAGGGATATCCTCCCATATCCCTTCATGATGATCGTTTCTTGTGCCGTGTTCATTGTCTGCTTCATCTTCTTTGTTCAATTCTGGTAAACCCCTAGAAAAAGGAGTCTCAAGAAGATCATTCATTGAATGACTTTGCTGATTAATATCAACGACCCTTTTTCCTTGGAGACCTACAGACCACATTTTATTTTCCTGATCAGTAACATAGAACACTTGTTTCGCTTGATATGCCATAATAAAAGATTCATCTCCAAAACTTCTACTCTTCAAATCAACCAATGTAAATCCCAACTGATCAATCATCACACCATTGTTGACATCAACCCACTTTCATTTGAAAATGGGAAGTTTAACTTTAACATAATCAACCACTCAAATCTCTTCAATAACCCCATAATAAGGTATTACTGCCAATGTAGGATTCTTATCTTTTGAACTAGAGAAGAGCATAGATTCAGCCACTAACATAACCCCACTATTCTGGATAGTGCTCCTATCAACATAGACAACATGATTTACTTTTGTTTCATGCATAACAGAGGAGATAAGTTGTAAATTACCAACAGAACAGGCCATGAACTATGTATACTGTTCAGGCTACCAAAAGGATTCATGCCATCCGTGTTAAGCCCAAGCCTAAGGTTCCTAGGCTCTTCATCGAAGGTAGGAAATAATTGATTGATTTTCTTCCAGTGAGAAGAATCAGCCAGATGTCGAAGTTTTCCATCGGATATCCTCTCATCCACATGACATCTTAAATTTCTTGCATCGTTTTCATTAGCAAATAAGCGCTTGAACCTTGGTATGATTGGAAGGTACCCTAATACTTTTGCAGGAGAGTTATTTGATTTGTACCTCGAGGTTTCACATATCGTACATTGTTGTTCCTCTTCATGCTCTTTTCTATACAATATATAATCATTAGGGCATGCATGAATCTTTTTATACTTCATCCCTAGTGGACACAATATTTTCTTAGCATCATAGTATCGAGAAAGCAACACATTATCATTTAGAAGCATGTCCTTAAAAGGCTCAAGCGTTTCTGAAAAACTCTTGTCGCTCCATCCATGCCGTGCTTTCAAGCTTACCAATTTCAATACTACTTTCAATAATTGGTATTTTTTACACCCCGGGTACAACGGTGTCTCAACATCACTACACATATTACCATATGCATGTGATTGCTCAAAAGTCTCTTCTCCTACATCACAAATAATATCCGATCATCCGTATCCATGTCATTATCATCAAAGTTCACTCCCCTTGTTGAGATGAACTTGGCATTTCTAATTCTTCACCATGCCATACCTATACTATATAACTCTTACAAAATCCTTTACAAATTAAATGTGCATATATATCTGTAGTGCTTAGTCGCTTCTCATTCAAACATACTACACAGGGGCAATAAAAATTCCTACTACCATCATCGTCATTTCTTCTAGCGAAGTCTAAAAAACCCCTCACCCCATTATCATATTCAACACTCGTTCGTTTAGCGTTTATCCAACTATCATCCATACATATCTCAACACTTCTAGCACCCTATATCCAACAACAAAAGGATAGACAAAAAAACAACAATAATAGAGTTTTAGAGATTTCAACGAAATTAACATGCACCATTTGAAACTAGTATTGTTTTAACAAACCAATAACACTAAAAATAATCAAACAATCACACTAAATTAAAACAGAACATAGAGTGGTATTACTTCAAGCCAAATATCACAGGGATATAATTAAAAGTCAGAGCATATATCTAACAAGAATGTGCAGATTTAATTTTTTCCAGATTACATTTAAGTGCTCAAAACAACAACAACAACAACCATTTTTTTATAGAACATTATTAATTAATGAACAACGTACAACTAAATAACAGATCGAACACTAACCTGATTGAAGACCAAGGAGTGAGCTTCAACCCAAAGTCACAGTGGCATCTACTGAGGTTAAAATAAAGTCCTCAAATTCACAGCATTGACAAAGGGAAGTCAAGGCAGAGGAGTCACCGTGGATAATAGAGGTGGCGGCAGAGAAGACTGACGATAATCAAAGAAAAGCAAAGATGCACACAATAATAGCAGCGGTAATGACGGAGGAAAGTTGAGCAAATGAGGGACGGGACACTATGGACGAGTTCAGAACAAGCATGCATAAAGCTCACAGAGAAATGGCGAAAAGAAAATAAAGGGTTTATAGAGCACGCCATATGGGCGCGAGAGTAAAAATACAGGCGAAAAATCTTATCTTTTAGACTAGTTTTCAAAAAGAAAACCGGTTTTAAAAGAGGAAAATTTCAAATTTAAATTTAACACATTTAAGACCGGTTGATATAAAAATCGGTCTTAAATGTTTTACATTTAAGACCGGTTTTTGTACAAACCGGTCTTAAAATGTTAAAATTTTTAAGAATGTAAGATGTTTTAAAATTTAAGACCGGTTTATATAAAAATCGGTCTTAAACTATTTAAGACCGATTTTTATATAAACCGGTCTTAAATGTGTTAAATTTAAGACCAGTTTTTATATAAACTGGTCTTAAATGTTAAAACATTTTAAATTCTTAAAAATTTTAACATTTTAAGACCGATTCTATTTATAAGCGGTCTAAATAAATTTTTTAAGGCCGGTTTTTTTTAGAACTGGTCTTAAAAGTTTAATATAATTACTGAACTGCCACTGTGCAAAATTTTAAGACCTTATCCATGAAAACTGGTCTAAATGTGGTGATCTAAAAAGGGATATTTCCACCTTTATAGTATAAAAGGGAGACATGATGAATTTTGGGACATTTGGAATGGTCAAACAGTGCAATTAGTGGTTACACACAACATCATTATTTTTGGAATACAAATTGTACAAGTTGAAATTTGTTGCCAGTGTGTTTTCCTACATGATAGTGAGATTGTCATGTGTTTTTGGATAATCAAATGATATCCAATGAATGTGAAATTTTTCAAAATAAAAGTAGACATGTCAAGCTTTAATTTGATATGTTATATAAGTTATTTGGATCTGTATACTGAGAGTTATGTATTTTTGAAGTTAGCCAAGTAAAACTGGCAAGTTAATGTGGCAGTATCCAATAAATGGTAATTCTGGAATGTTATGTATCTAGTTGGCTAAAGGCAATATTTTCCTTCAAAATAGACTTAACAAGGGTTACCTAGCCTTTAGAACCATTGCAATTGGACATCTATAAATAAGATATGAATTTTCAAAGTTTGATGAAAATTATGTTAGCATTTAGGCAAGATGCGGAATTAACAAGGTGATGGCAAGAATGTATGGGAAAAATAGTGATTTAGCTAAATAAAATCCAAAGCCAATGTATTTCCCATTTTCTTATGTGTGGGAGTCCAAAAGTAAGAGCAAGAGGGAAATAAATGTTTTAGATAAATATGCCAGAATTTGAAGCATTTTAAGCCTAGTAAATGAGGTTGAAAAGTCAAACGTAAGCACATGTGTTAATTAGCAATAAAGTAATAATATGTAAGGAGGTGGAATTGGGATATTTTTGAGATCATTATCCCTTCCCAAAGACCCTTCATTTCATCCAAAAGAGGGAACAAGAAGGGAATAATTACTCTTAATAAATATGTGAAAAGTGTTAGAACCGGCTATCACCCAAAAGGGGGGTTATTGTGTGTATAATAAAAACTTAAGAACTTTAGAAATCTTTTCGTATCTTAACGAAAGCGGTAAGTATGAAGGTTTATAAATCAACAGTTAGATTAAATAATATATGCTGGAAATATAAGAGCTTAGGGAAGAGAATATGCAAACTGTGATTTGTCCTGGTTCGGTCCAATCTATGATGGCCTACGTCTAATCCCCAGGCTCCTCCTGAGATTTTCAAATCCATTATCTTCTTGTTTAATCCGGGCACAAGAAAAGCCTTTACAATCCCACAAGTTTAACCGGGTACTTGTGAAACCTTTTACAAATCTCTCATTGAAATACTCCCCCTTACGGCAAGTCTTACGAGCAGAGCAATCCCGAAGATCTTCCTCTCCTGTTTACTCATGAAAGTCTTACGAGCAGCAACGTTCTATCCTGCTTACACCCCTGTAAGTCTTATGAGCAACAACGTTCTCTACTGCTTGCACCTTGTAAGTCTTACGAGTAGAATGTCTTACTGGCAATTCTCTCTACTGCTTCCCCGTAAGAAAATCAACCCTCTTAAGGTCCCTCTACCTTGAGATCAACTCAGAAATATAATTGAAAGCGTTTACAGACTCTCTCACAGAGTGGATATAATGCTCACTGAAGTGCAATACAAATAATCACTCTCTCAATGATAAGTAATATGGAAACTGGAAAACAGAGAGTGTATGGGTAGAAGCAGAGGATTCATGTTATTCACATGTTGGTGTCGTTGCTCTGTTTTTTCTATCTACCATCGACGTTGAATGCTCTCTCATTTATAGTTGATGAAGATGATGACCGTTGTGAGCATTCATCCGTTGGAGTCATTTTGACCGTTGAGCATATTTGAAAAAATGAGCTATTGTCTGTTGCAGAGTAGAGCATCCCGTTGAAGAGTGGGATGTTTCATTGTGAGCTGTAGTGGGATATTTCATTGTGAGCTGTACATCACGTTGTGGAGCGGTATGAAGATGTTTGAATATTCGACAATCTTTCGTGGTGTGTCAGTTGCTTGTCGTGGTAGGTAGCCGCCATTCGGTGTGTAATGATGAAGTTCACCGTAATTAACTTTTATTTGAATCTACAATCCGAACATTTAATATCCTGTTTCTCACTTGAAATATATGTTAGCTATTATTTAGAAACAATAACAAGTGAGAACATAATGATTGTATAACATTTAACTACGTTTGGATTGATTGTTATGAGGCTCTGTTTCGTTTCTGCATTCTACCAAGTTCTCACTCGAGTGCAGTATGGTTCACTCGAGTGCAGTTCATATTTTCACGTTCTGACTTCCTCTCGGGCAAGCACTCGCTGCACTTCACTCGCATCTGCCCGAGTGAATTCTCAACATCACTCAAGCACAACTAGTCATGCTCGAGTGCGTTTCTTGCTTTCACGTACAAGCTTCTTCTCAGGTTAACACTTTCTTGTCAAAACTTGCATGTGCTCGAGTGAGAAATGGTCTAATGCTCGAGCATGGATCCTAGTGCTCGAGTGTTGCAAATTTCTTCACGTTTCAGCTGCTTCTGGATATCACTCGCACAACTTTTTCAAAGAGTCAGTTTTTACACTCGCTGGTGATGTGGGTCCACTTTAGAAAAAATTTGTTTATTTGATTCAAATGATGTATCATAAGAAAGCTCTTGCCATATGCATTCCAATGCAAAAAGAATCAGCTCAAAACTCCTTGTATTCTGCAAGTTATGATCGAAAGAATGTCTATTCCGCTAGACTGCACAAGCGCCAACTTCCAGAAGACATAGCTCCTAGAATATACGTTCAAATTAGGCAAATTACATATAAATGGAAATCTCTTTGAGTCTAGTTTCATTTGGCACTGGTCTCGTCTCAATCCGATGTGTCTTTTTTGAGTTATGCTCGAAATACCGAACCTGTGTTGAAAAGTGACGGTGATTTCACTGTCTTCTTCCACAGATCATATCTCCTTCATTTGAGCTTCTTTCAATGTGATCTTGGTGCAAATGTTACGTGTTGGGAGTCTTCGTTTATATGCCACCAGTTTCGGGTCAATCCGACGTGTGGTTGGAGAGATATGGCTAAAATACCGAACCTCTGTCAGGCTGTACGTAAAACAGAGTAGAACAGAGTGTTCACCTCGTGCTCGAGTATTGCGCTCTGTGCTCGAGTATAACTCCCCTAGAAGTGCCATAACTCACATATAAGTCATCTTAGCTTCGTATTAACCTATTCCAACCATCATTTGATCATAGATCTTCCAAGTTCTTCACTTCTAACAACTTGAATCTTAATATTCTTGATAGTTCTTCCAAGTTCTTCATTCTTCAATATCTTTCTTCTTGATTTTCCTCTTGATAATAATTCTCCATAATCCGAGCAAGCATCTCCTTGACTATCTTCAATTTCTTTTCTTCTTCTTCCTCTTGTTCATTTTCATTAATTCAATCTTCTTCATTCTTTGCTTGACTAATCTACAAAATATGTAACATTAAATATAGTAGTTAGTCAAAGAAATACGTTATATAAACTTTTTGCTCTTATCATTTCACATCTATATTTGACATCATCAAAACTAATCATATCTAACATTCTCCCCCTTTTTGATGATGACAAATCCTTTAAGAAAAATATGTCTGAATGAAGTGCAATATACATATATAATGCAAAGTGCAAACATACATATTATATATAATGCAAAGTGCAACATACATATATAATGCAACATACATATTTTTCTTACATTTTTCTCCCCCTATTTGACATCAGCAACAAGTTTGAAATATATAAAAAAAGTAAAGGTTGTGAAGAAGTAAATAGAGTAGAAATTACTTTAATCAAAATGAATGAACAATTTACACTCCCCCTATGTGAAAGTACTTTCAATTTTAATCAAAATAAATGAAATATATGAAACGTATTCTTGAAATGTAAAGAGAAAAGGTTTAGAAATGCTCATGTAGATTTTGAAAATTGATGAAGCGCTCCATGAAGTCCGTTGCTTTATCCTTTGGCAATTCTAGTTCATGATGATGTACACCACACTTCTGTTATGTAACTTAGATATATATTCATGTTGTTGCCAGGATTCTCCAATTGAGTTGAGCTTCTGTTTAGCATGTTCAATGCTCAGTTATATTGGCATATGTATTTGTTGCTCTGAATATTGCCGCCAATATATTTTCCTTGATTGAGTGTTAAAAAACATCCTCAAGGTTGATAGAGTCTTCTTATAGTATGCTGAGGAATGCTATTGCACACAACAAATTCTCCTGTCATAAATCTAATATTTCTTTGCAAAGAGAATTGTTAGTTCAATCAAGTAACAAACAATTCCTTTCCATATGATATATTAAAATTAAGATCATGAAAAGAACAATGTACGAATAACTCATCATCAAAACTAATCAAGACATGGTGAATATAGATGAGTATATTAAAATGATTTTCTTTCAAATAGGAGATGAGCTTTCAACATATAAAACACATGTGAATGTGAACCTCCCCCTTAATGATGTATGGTTTTAAAACTTGTCTTAGAAAAGCAATTAATTACTCTCCTGGATTTTGAAAATAATTGAAAACTTTATAGAAAAAATGATTTTGAAAGTATGAAGATTTAGAGAGAAATTAAATGGCAATGCTAAACAGAGGTTTTAAGAGATATAACCTAATATCACTTGAGTGGTTACTTGAGTGATTCTACTCAATCATTACTTGATTGTATACTCAAGTGATACAACTCAAGGATTTTGAATTAAGCAAGAATACAATACCTCACTCGAGTAATATTGTAATCACTCGAGTCATAATCCTCTGTAGTCCATTAATGCTTCATGTCCTAGTCAATATTGGATGATGTGACTAGTACTGAGGGATTTTGAAGTGTAGTCTTCTGTGAGCACTTTAGGATTCCAAGATGAGCTTAGAATAAGGCCTTGGGATTCTAGTTGATCAAGTCACTGAGTTGTCTAATCTTTCCATTCACAAAAGTGATGAACTCAGCATATTTGTAACAAGCTCTGTGTGATTGTGGAAGCTCCTATCTCAGAAGGCCTTAGACAAATTGACCAAGGAATAAAGGATCAGGGAGACCAACTCTAGCAAAGTGTTGTCTCTCATTTATTCTTGAAGTCTCAGCTCTCATCCTCTGGAGTAAGTCTTGTAAAAGTATATATAGACCTCTTGTTATCTAACAGACATGATCTTTCCAGTATTTCTCTCTTCCTTGCTTATAATATAGACCATTATGTGGTAATTCTTCTTGATAAAGTAAGTAAAGTTATTGGCCTTGTTCACCATAGCTCTAGTGTAGGTATAGCAGATAATCCAGTAAAGATTAGACATAGAGCTAGTATAGTAGTTAAGAATCCTCATAGGCTCATCAATCTTGATGATTCTGTGCATCTCAGCATCTTCCTTTGAACATCTCTGTTGGCTCCATATCATAGTGAAAATGATCACCTTGAAACGATAAGGAAAGTGGGTAGGCAACAAAGATTCATATTGAATAAACTTATTCTTGGCTCTGTACTGCTTGAAATAATCTCTGCTGGGTCTACTAAGAGATCTTCCTTCTCTTTCTCTTTCTCTAATTGTATCACTAGCTAGTTATTTGCTAGTGATGGGATGTCATTTGAGTAATATCACATATTCTGCATCAACTCACGCTACAACACTATCAATCATGCCTTTTATGTTAGCCTCTGACCTTTGTATCCAAAATAAAAGCATCTTGATCAATTCCTGTAAAAGTATAAACATATGCTCTCTGGTACCCATCTTCTTTTGGGTCCGTACAATATTAGACATAGCAACTCTTATGCTCTTATACAATTAAGCATATGATATTTGAGCAAAGAGTACGATAAATCAACAAAGATCAAAATATAATTCTTTACCTAATCAAGTCATTATAAAGCATAACGAACAAGTGATACCAAGAATGATGATGATCAATGACAATTTGTAAATACACTTTATATAGAAAATATGTGATTGATAAGATTTTCATGCAATAGATGTAAGTTATATCAAAGAGAGTAGAAATCTTATCCATAATGATCAACTTTTATAAAATGATAAATCATGAATGAAATCAAGTTTTTCAAAAATGATAATAACATATGCAAATTGTTTCAAAATCTCAAAGGTTCTTTTGAATCATGAATAGGCATTATGATATTAAGATTTTGAATACATGAAAACTCATTTATGAAGTTTGTAAAATATCAATGCTGATGCCAAAAACAATGGAAGTAAACAATTATAAAATATATATCAGAAAACTTCACTAAGGAGTTCAACAAAGATAACATGTTAATTATAAGAGTTAACATGTTGGAGAATTTTTTCAAGAACAAAAGTCATATGAAAAATGAATTAGCCTAAATGGCTTATCTTGACATATATAAGCATGATGACTTCAGTTTTGATCAAGAGATAATCTTGCCTCTTAGTATTGCGTCTTAAAATGGATGAATATTTAAGACAACAAGACTTAAAGTACAAGATTCTAGTTACTCAAAAAATTGATAAAGACAAATATTAATGTATTTCAGCAACACAATGAGTACATTGATCTCTGGATGATGAAGCATATACTCATTAGTCCAAATGACTAGAGTTTAAGAATATTAGTATGTTATTCCACAATAATGGTTAATGCATCAACATTCAATGCAACAATAAACATTTATAATGCTTGGAATAACATAATCATCCAGAGATTTATGCATCAGGCATAAGGCTTTCACAAGTTGAATTCTTATCAAGGAAATATACTTGGAACTCATATAGATAGTTAACTTGTTAGACATAAGGTCTAGCATGTTAAAGAATGAAGATTAAAGAGAGTTCAAGTATTGGATAGCACATTTAAGATCAATGTGTCAATGATGGGAAAATACTTTGATAAATGAATTTGAAGCATTTCTGACTTTCAGTTTACAAAAGAAAATATTAACTTCCAATTTTGAAACCGATTTGAATGCAAACAAGATATGAATAAGTTTCAAAAAATGTATATACATTTTATAAACAGGATGAATTGAAATCCAAGTAAATTTATGAAATGTGCATTTCAAATTTCCAATGCATAGAAAAATTATGCACAATTCTATTTCAATACAATTAGCAATCTGAAAATATTTTGAAAACCATAAATCATTGACTGCTAATGATATGTAGTAATGAGCAAGAATTTACCACTCAAATTGAGTTGGAAAGAATGAGTACGATGGTTGAGTTTTGAAATTACTGATATAGCATACCTGGCTTGAGTGTAACTTGTAGACACCCAAGTTAATTTCCATCTCTTTGTATCTTTGTACTCAAATCCTCCAAGATCACTTGAGTAATCCATGTTTTAAAGATAATTTATGCATTTATACCTATGGCATTCGCGAGTTCTTGATGCACTTTCAGGTGAGTTCTTCAAATATTCGAGTGTGCTCACGTCTCACTCGAGTGTGTGACAGTACTATTAATGAATTTGAGAGTGTCCTTAGAGTTTCTGCATACTCTGTTAATCCCTATTTTGCAATCTAAAAGCAAAGCATATGATTCAAATCTATAATCGAGTGACCAACCGGTACTCAAGTGTTAATATGCCTTGCACTCAAATGTCATGCTTCTTTTTCAAATTGTTCCTGCAAAAATCATATAACCATTTTTCTTCCTTGGGTATCCAATTCTACTTGGATCCACTTATGGTCAGCTTGAAAGAATCATAATTCACATGCTCTAAGAATATAATTACTTCAAAGAGATTGAACATAATGAATTAAGTATGACTTTATGCATAAACATTGTTTTCTCATGAAGTATGTATATGCATAACAATTTAGACTAACGAACATTGCAACTCTTTATGCATGATTTTTCTAAAGATTGTGAAAACATATGTGCAATGCTCATACCTAAGGGAACAAGTAACAAGGTATAAACCTCAATAAATATTAAAGATGATACTGTAGGAGGTTTTAACCGTTGATTACTTTTACATTAGGTGCTTGAAGGATTGATTTTGCTTACCCATTGCATCTTTCTATGATGTTGATACTTTGAATATCTTGCTTTGGGTGCTGGCAATCTTCTCTCAAAATATATAGACTCCAGGAGTCTTTTATTTGATGTTTGAGAGATCCTCCTTTTCTTGTTCTCCTCACGATAGTTGAATGGTATGCTATGGTAGTTCATTCTTGAGGTAGAACGTACTCCTTTTATCCATTGCCTTTCTTTGTGGTTAAACTTTACAGTTCCAGCAATGGGTGATCTGAGAGTTCTCCTAATTGATGTGAATCTCCATATAGGTGCATGAGAAACTCTTGGCTTCTTCTTTATCTTCTCCGTACCCTTATGTCCATTCTTCTTATAATCAGTCTGCACACATAAAGTACTAGATGGACATTTTGGTACCCACATATACTTGGGTCCTTGATTATTAGTATTAAACCTTACATGTTTCTTCGGTACCCAAATATACTTATTTCTCACATGGGAATTTCTTCTAATATAGTATGTGTGAGAAATATGACCGGATTTGCCACAATAATTGCAAATTGTATCAAGATATGCATTATGGGATATCATGCAAATATTATGTCGATCATGAGAGTAGAAATTCGAATGGATTTGATTTGAACATTCTTTCTTCCCAACAAACTTTCCAGCATATTTGAAAACATTTTTGCTTTTCTTGATAGAATCAACAATTGGTTGAGAAACAAACTTTTGTAGACTCTGAAAATTAGTTTTATGAAAATCACACAAAGAATTGGAACTTTTTACCTTAAGTTCATCTTGAGCTCCGGAGAGTGATTTTTCATGTTCATCCATAATGAACTCTTTTCGGGAATCCTCTTCTTGTCTACCCATGTTGACTGTATGGAAGTGTTTTATGATTTCTTCATCTTCATCATCAACTTCCACTTGTTCATGCACAGTAGATGCATAGCGTGTAGTTTCACACAAACTATCAACACTTTCAACTTCAACACAATTGTTAGAAGCATAAATAAAATCAAGAGTGTCCCAGAAGCATAAATAAACTTCAACAGATATGTTTAGCATTAGAACAAAATCTAATTTTCTCAAAATCATTTTTGGTTAAAGCACTATACAGAATTTTCATTGCTCTAATGTTCAACGAAAACATTTTCTTTTCACTTTCTGTCCAATCCTTTCTTGGTTTGAAATCAAAAACATTTGTAAAAACATTCCACATATCAAAATCAAAAGCTTTTATAAAACTAGTCATTCTAGCTTTCCAAAACCAAAAATCAATATCTTTCAAAAGAGGTGGAATTGTATAATCAAAACCTTCTGAAAGTGTAAAACACCCAAAGTCAGCCATTGTAACTCTTGAGACGGTTAAGTCCTTTAAACAAGAGCCCGGGCTCTGATACCAAATGTTAGAACCGGCTATCACCCAAGAGGGGGTGAATTGGGTGTATAATAAAAACTTAAGAACTTTAGAAATCTTTTCGTATCTAAACGAAAGCGGTAAGTATGAAGGTTTATAAATCAACAGTTAGATTAAATAATATATGCTGGAAATATAAGAGCTTAGGGAAGAGAATATACAAACTGTGATTTATCCTGGTTCGGTCCAATCTATGATGGCCTACGTCCAATCCCCAGGCTCCTCCTGAGATTTTTAAATCCACTATCTTCTTGTTTAATCCGGGCACAAGAAAAGCCTTTACAATCCCACAAGTTTAACTGGGTACTTGTGAAACCTTTTACAAATCTCTCATTGAAATACTCCCCCTTACGGCAAGTCTTACGATAGAGCAATCCCGAAGATCTTCCTTTCCTGCTTACTCATACAAGTCTTACAAGCAGCAACGTTCTCTCCTGCTTACACCCATGTAAGTCTTATGAGCAACAACATTCTCTACTGCTTGCACCTTGTAAGTCTTACGAGTAGAATGTCTTACTGGCAATTCTCTCTACTGCTTCCCCTTAAGAAAATCAACCCTCTCAAGGTCCCTCTACTACCTTGAGATCAACTTAGAAATATAATTGAAAGTGTTTACAGACTCTCTCACAGAGTGGATATAATGCTCACTGAAGTGCAATACAAATAATCACTCTCTCAATGATAAGTAATATGGAAACTAGAAAACAGAGAGTGCATGGGTAGAAGCAGAGGATTCATGTTATTCACATGTTGGTGTCGTTGCTCTGTTTTTTCTATCTACCATCGACGTTGAATGCTCTCTCATTTATAGTTGATGAAGATGATGACCGTTGTGAGCATTCGTCCGTTGGAGTCATTTTGACCGTTGAGCATATTTGAAAAAATGAGCTAGTGTCCGTTGCAGAGTAGAGCATCCCATTGAAGAGTGAGATGTTTCATTGTGAGCTGTAGTAGGATGTATCATTGTGAGCTGTACATCACGTTGTGGAGCGGTATGAATATGTTTGAATATTCGACAATCTTTCGTGGTGTGTCAGTTGCTTGTCGTGGTAGGTAGCCGCCATTCGGTGTGTAATGATGAAGTTCACCGTAATTAACTTTTATTTGAATTTGCAATCCGAACATTTAATATCCTGTTTCTCACTTGAAATATATGTTAGCTATCATTTAGAAACAATAACAAGTGAGAACATAATGATTGTATAACATTTAACTACGTTTGGATTGACTGTTGTGAGGCTCTGTTTCGTTTCTGCATTCTACCAAGTTCTCACTCGAGTGCAGTTCATATTTTCACGTTCTGACTTCCTCTCGGGCAAGCACTCACTGCACTTCACTCGCATCTGCTCGAGTGAATTCTCGACATCACTCGAGCACAACCAGTCATGCTCGAGTGCGTTTCTTTCGAATTTGAACTTAGGAACCAAAGACACCTTGTTATTTATAAACGAGACATATGATATTGTTGAGACATGATGACAAGCGTTGGAAGTTGAAACGTTATGTGATTACACTGATCGTATTTGAAATGCAATCTAAATAAAAATTATGAAACCAGATGCTCATCTTATTCGGTGTAAATAAAAAGTGAACTTTAGAAAAAAAAAAACAACATTTACACTGGTTAAGAGTTAAATGATGGTTCATATTAACATATTTATATCTTATGCACTACTACTGGTTTGAATGTAATTAAATTGTATATTTAATATGAATATAATTAAGTTGAATATATATTATAAATTATATAACTAAAAAAACAAAGGAACTAAGATAAAAAGAGACATGATCAAGATCAAGATCAAGATCGAACAAGATAAAGATTAGAAATTAAAATATTTTTTTCATTAATAATATATTTTTCATTGAGTAGCATCAGTATATAGATTAAAAAAAATATTTTATATAATTAAAAACCCTCAATCTTCCTCCTTATCACCAAAGGTAGAGGAGGAGAAAGAAGGGGAAGAGGAAGAGGTAGAGTCATATGAAAGATTATACTCGACGTCATTGACGTTGAGTACAAGGTTGAGTTGTTGTTGATTGTGTGGAGCAACGCGACGAGTCTTCCGTACTGTCTATCTATATGATCCACCCTCCCATGGAGTTGCTGAAGAGGCTGCTTGGTTGGAGGTGGTTGTAGAGGAGGAGGAGGAGGAGGAAAAAGAGGATGAACATAATTAGCCATAGAGGTCTAGATGTGGTGGTCTTATAGGCCTTTTTTTCTAGTAGTGTGACTAGCATTGATTTCGTTGTTGATGTTTGCTTCTTCTTCTTTTTTTTAAGCAATGACATTTCCCCAGTTTCATTCTCTTGATAAGAGTTTTTAATATTGATGTTATCAATATTTATCGACAAGCAATACATTTGAGACTTTCAATATATATATAGGTAATTTAAAATAGATCGTTACAAGGTATAAAAATAATAGATGATTATAAAAACATTAGAAGATTTATTATGATTATAAATAAATATTACTTATCATACATACTAAATTATATAATAAATATTACACACCTTATGAAACAATATTTTAGAACTATAAACTGTCCTTCTAAGCTTGCAAAAGCCTCAGAAACTCTAAATGATATATTTAAACTTTTGCTGGTAATTCATGGATTGCAATACTTGTTTTATGCTGGCAAAAAAAAAAAAAAAAAAGAAGGAAGCAATACTTGTTTTATTTGTTTAAGATCTTTAAAATTACCACAATGCCCTTTAAAATAAATAAGTACAGAAGGGGAAGAAAATTGCAGTCGCCTCTGAAGAAAATCCCAGAACACTTCATCGTGTTTGTTCACTTGTTGCCGTTCTCCTCCATTCTCCCTACCGTCGCCGGTGTGTGCGCGGTGCTCATCTCCGTATCCGTCGATCACGTTTTTCTTCATATGCTTTGCAAATCGTGGTTGTCTCTCGTCCTCTCCTTCATCCTCCGTTGCTGTTCGTCGCCGCGGTGGAGTGTGGCGAGCAGTCCGCTTTTCTTCTTCCCTTTGTTGTGTCTGGGTGATTCGATTGAATTTTGCATTTCTCTATGTGTGTGCTTGCTTCTTGGCTCTTCAGCGTCAGACTCATCTTTGTCTGCTTGCTCTGTCGCTGCAAGTGAAGTTTGGGTTCAACTGTTTGATTACTCATCTCTTCCTCATGTGTTCAGCATATGGTATGCCCAATACTTTCTTCTCAATGTTGTTTGGCCAAAAAAAATGTTGTTTGCTGCTGGTTGAGGAAAAAGAAAGAAGGAAAGGAGTTATAATTAATGTATTGAAAGCTAAGAATTTATTGATTGAAAGCTATCAGACTAAGGAAGATATTGATAGTGAAGAATAAATTTATGTTCTGATTTGCTTAAAGAAAATCTTGATAAGAAACTGGTTATATGAATTTAAAAAAGACTATTTTAATCCTTGAATAAGTTGGTGGATAATATATGAATTTAGAAGCTGTCCTATTTAAATTTGAAACTAAATTCTGCTATGGAATATTGGGATTTTTGTGAAACTACTTTGTTGTTTGAAGGTTATGGGGTTTTTGAATGGTGAGCTATGATGTTTGTTTTATGAGTTAATAAAAAATGCATAGGTGTTTGTGAAATTGTGTAGAATATGAATTTGGTTAAAGTTAGATTGTTCTACGTTTATGAGTTGATTTGTGGAATGCATGTGAAGTGTTTGATTTAATGCTTGAAAAGGAAGCTCGGGGATTGGGAATGAAATCTGTTGATCCTAGCATTGAGTGAAATTATAATGTGAGTGGAGTGGTGGTGTTGGTGGTCGGGGTCTGGGGAGGGGGAGGGGGCTTTGTGATGTGCGAACGGATGCCTGCCAGCTACTCTATAGTCAGATTGAGGGAGAAATCATTCCTACCGAGAATGAGTTATTTGTCAAGCCAAAATCACACGTGCAGAGAACGAGTTCACTTGTAGTATTCTGGTACATAATTTATAAGATGTAGTATCTTGGTGATTTATTTTACTATTTATAGCAGCTAGGTTAAAAAGCCCTAAAAGAATCAAACCTGCGGGAGTATCCACCTTCATTAAAGTTTTTATGCCACTCTTATTATAAAGCCATTCACATTTGAGTCTAATGCTGATGGGACTTAACCTGTTAATCATGATGATGTGGCAGTTAAGCCTCAAATCCTAGGAAGCCTGAAAATGTACGACATCAGAAAGCTGAGTCCATGGTGGCCAAAGATTGGCAAATTATGAAGCAAAACAGCATAAGAGACGCAAAAATTGGGATGAAGAACTAGGGGCTCGGTGGCTTCAAACATGGAAGAAGTATAGATCAATGAAGGAGGTGGAGAACTCGGAATCTGAGATTGGAGTGTCTAACTTGATGGTATTTCTGTTGATGAAATCTTCTTCCTCCTTTGATGCAGGAGGATTAGAATTTACAGTAGGATTGGTAGTGCTGTTGAACTTCATATATGAATTGGGAGGGGGTGGTAAACAAGAAAGTAGGAGTTCTAATGTCTTGAATTGTCATGTTGTTTGGTATGAATTGTCATTTTTCCTTTTAACTTCACATCAGACATCGTTACAAGCTATTGCAACGTAAACTTGCTGTGCCCAGTCCCCGTTGTATAACCCTTATGATTTCCCATATAGATCAATGCTTCCCAGCTAGGATTTCACACCTTGCTTCCAGATTCTCATCATCACTTGCTTTGATTGGAACATCATACACTACTTCTCACAAATATGTCAAAAAGTCCACGCCTTTCGACCCTCTTAAACTGTTCAATGATCACAGAATGTCAAGACAGCCCAGCATTAGAAACACAAAGATATTACATGCCCATCTGCTCAAAACTGATGCAATGCGATCCAATGTATTTTTTGCGAACTCTTTGCTTAGCTGGTACTGTAAGTCTTCTTCCATACTTGTTGCCTGCAAGCTGTTCGATTCAATTACTCTTCCAAATCTTCAGTCTTGGAATATCATGATATCTGGATACAATGGCAATTCAATGTTTGATAAATCATGGGAGATATTTTGTCGGATGCATTCATTTGGTGAGGAGCTAAATGAGTTTACTTATGGGAGTGTTCTCTCAGCCTGTTCTGCCTTACAAGCTCCAGCATTAGGTAAGCAAGTTTATTCACTTGCAATGAGGAAAGGGTTTGTTTGTGATGGTTATGTTCGTACTGGGATGATAGATCTGTTTTCCAAAATTTGCAACTTCAAAGAGGCTCAAACGGTCTTTTTTGATGTTTCATGTGATAACGTGGTTTGTTGGAATGCTATAATTTCTGGGGCAGTTAGAAATGGAGAGTACTGGGTTGCCTTGAATCTTTTTTGTCAAATGTGTCGTCAATCGCTAAAGCCAAATGGTTATACATTTCCAAGTGTTTTAACAGCATGCTGTTCACTTAAAGAGCTGCAAATTGGGGAAATAATTCATGGGCAGGCAATAAAATGTGTTGCTACAGATATATTTGTGGATACTGCTATTGTTGATTTATATGCCAAATGTGGACGCATGGATGAAGCTGGTAGGAAATTCTTGCAGATGCCAATCCATAATGTGGTCTCCTGGACTGCTATAATTTCTGGATTTGTGCAAGAGAATGACTCTATTTCTGCACTGAAGTTTTTCAAGTATATGAGAGAAACAGGGGAAGAGATAAATACCTACACTGTTACTAGTGTACTTGCTGCATGTTCCAAGCCAGGGATGATTGAAGTGGCAAGCCAAATTCATTCCTTAATATTAAAATTACCTTTAAGTTTGGAGGCACTGGTCCAAGCTACCTTGATCAATACGTATGCAAAATTAGGAGAAGTCGGACTTTCTGATCTAGTCTTCAGTGAGATAAAATATGTGAAAGATGTGCGGATATGGGCAGCAATGATGTCTTCGTATGCTTACAGTCAAAATTCTAGAAAGGCAGTTAAATCATTTCTTTTTATGTTACAAGAAGGTGTTAGACCAGATGAGAATTATATGTCTACAGTGTTAAGTATTATAAGCTGCTTATATATGGTGAGACAGATGCATAGTTACACTTTGAAGTCTGGACTAGTCACTCATGCTACGGTAGGCTGTTCGCTTTTTACCGTGTACTCTAAATGTGGTTCTTTAGAGGAATCTCATAGAGTTTTTGAGGAAGTTCCTAGCAAAGACAATGTCTCCTGGGCCTCAATGATTGCTGGTTTTGTTGAACATGGCTATGCAGGTCATGCTTTTCAACTATTTGAAGAGATGCTATCTCAAGAGATTTTACCTGATTTCTTGACCTTAACTGCAATTGTAACTGCATGTTCTGCTCTTAGTTTGCTGCAGACAGGTAAAGAAATACATGGTTATGCTTTTCGTTCAGGAATGGGAACAGACACAGTTATTGGTGGTGCGCTTGTGTATGCTTACTCAAAATGTGGAAGGGTGGACCTAGCAAGGAGGGTGTTCTATATGCTACCTCAAAAGGATGCTGTTGCCTGCTCTTCCTTAGTGTCAGGATATACCCAAAATGGTTTAATTGAAGAGGCGCTTCTGTTATTCCGTGATATGATCTTGACTGATTTACCCATTGGCACCTTCACAATTTCATCCATCCTCAGGGCCATTGCGTTGTCAAATAGATCATCTGTCGGGACTCAGCTGCATGCCTACACCGAAAAATTGGGCTTACAATCGGATGCATATGTTGGTAGTTCGCTTGTGACCATGTACTCAAAATGTGGAAGTTTGAAGGATTGTTGCAAAGCATTTGACTATATTGAGAAGCCTGATTTGATAGGCTGGACGGCTATTATAGCAAGCTATGCTCAACACGGTAAAGGTTCTGAAGCGTTAGCTACCTACGAAGTCATGAGGAGAGAAGGCATTGAACCTGATGCAGTAACTTTTTTGGCAATGTTATTGGCTTGTAGTCATAATGGGCTGGTTGAAGAAGCCTTCTCCTATCTTAATTCAATGGTCAAAGACTATGGCATTAAGCCTGGTCTTCATCATTATGCTTGTATTGTCGATCTTCTTGGTAGATCAGGTAGACTAAAAGAGGCAGAAAACTTCATTACCAATATGCCTGTAAAGCCTGATGCTTTAATTTGGGGAACACTCCTTGCGGCTTGTAAGGTTCATGGTGATTATGAGGTTGGGAAGTTGGCAGCCAAAAAAGTAATGGAATTGGAGGACTGTGATGCTGGGACTTATGTTTCCTTCTCAAACATTTGTGCGGATTTAGGACAGTGGGATGAAGTCCTTAGGATTCGAGAGTTGATGAAAGGATGTGGGACGAATAAAGAGCCTGGTTGGAGCTTTGTGTGAGGAGCAACCATGCAATGATGATTGATCAGTTTTATTCAGGGTTTTTTTGAAGCTTTTCAAATTACAGTGTACGAGGTAAATATATCAGATGAATTTTGTTTTGGCTTGTGTAAACGTGTGTGATAAGCAGCTCCAAACAAGCACCTTTTTGGTGGCTTGCATGTGCATGCCATTGGGCTTGTTTGGTACACAAGAGTAGTAGAGTAGGAAATGGGAATGGCAAAAAAGAAAATGTAAGGTAGACTTCATTCCCGTTTCCTTGGGAATGTGGATTCCAATCCTTGTATGATCATATAATCTAATTCCCGGGAATGAAATCTAGTTTTTGCCATCATGTTTTCATAAAAATTCAAAATGCCACTACGCTCTCATCTCATCATCATGCATACACCAGATGGATGGGCTCTCTAATTAATGATTATAGCTTTATTGTTTGGCTCTTTCTTCTATCTGTTTATTTATCTACCCTTTTATCATTGATTTTATTACGCTTTATCAATGCTGATCATGTATTCACATCAGCATCTATATATCCATTTCTTTTACCGTATCAGAGCGGAAAGAAACTTGAAGATTTTTCGTTTTACTACTCTGCAAGATACTTATCCGGTCCTAAATCTATGATATAGTTTGGAGATGAATGTTAATCTTAAATAAAAGGTTTTTTTTACCATTTTATCTTATATTTATCATCTTTAAAATATTTTATGTAACTTATAAAATGATATACAATCTAATGTTACACATGAATATTTTAGAAAAATTATGTCACATATGTTATTATTAAGTAATTTATTTAGTTTGATTAATTTCTATAAATTAAAAAAATAAGTCTTGCACTAAAAAGAGTGGAGTATTTCATATAACTTAGGTTATGAAACTCGGACCGGCCGGTCGGGAGTCAAACCAGTTCACTTTTAAAAAAATAAAAATCAATTTGTTTAAATTTTTTTTTTTTATAATTTCATATTAGTAACAATCTTCAATTTTTCTCTGGTTTGGTCCCGAGTTAGCTCTGGTTTGACTTCAGTTTGACTCAATGACCCTTGACCTAATACCCGTGTCAGTTCAGTGACTGATTCGAGTTTAATTACCTTGCATGGAACATACTATAGAATTAAACTGGCAAGACAACTCGAATACCTGGATATCATCTCGTATCATGGGAAATAATAATCAACTGTAATACATCATTTGCTTAGCAAACAAAGTGAAACATATGCAAGACTCATTTTTTCTATAATTCTTCACCCACAAGTTACTTTTTGTATATATAAAATAAAGTAACTAAATGTAACACATGTCTATATAGCCAAAATCACTTAAGAGAGATACAATCTATCTCTTCAATAATAGTTGTAATAATGCTGTTAAAGACTGTTCCGTGAGCAATCATATTTTAAAAAAATAGTTGTGTTTATATTAATCTCATTAGTGTATTTGGTGTATCTTCAAACTAATTGTAATATCCCAAATTTTGGCCCTATGACTTTGAGGACAAGTTTATATCAGGCAGATTACTAAGCCTAATTAGGAAAGAGTCCCAAGAATGTTGGGAGATAGAAAGACTCTAGGGGACTATGTGATCTGGTCCTACTGGGCAGATAGCCCAGTATGCGTAGGCAATAGGATCAAAGTGTCAGTGCAGATGTGCACAAGACATATATACGGTGCCATTATGTTGGTAGAAAGACGTCACCCAGATATATCATGAGGTATGAGACTAATTGATCGAGCGAAATATGCTGGTATAGATGTGCACATGGCATTTTCAGAATAGACATGTGTACCCTGCGTTTTTAGAAATAGACACCGGTGTGTGGCGCCATGTGGGGCCCACACACATATACTCTGACTTGGCATCATTTGGCGGGCCTCGATATACATGAAAATCCTGAGTAAGTCCCAAGTAAAACTCGAGTAAGCACCAATAAAGTAGCTTTATTAAAGTAAGCAATGATAACACAACTTTTGTGTTGGATAAATAAGAGAGGGACAAGTGTCCTCTCATCATTACAAAGTATCAAGTGCCTTTTTTGCTAGCCTTATAAGAGAGTGACAAGTGTCCCTAATGATGAGGGTTACTTTTTGCCTTTTGAGATGGTACTTAGAAAAGATGACACTTAGCCCCTAAGTCAGGGGAATCCACTGATCTTTAGTCCGGTCGCATATTTGACTTTCTGAACATCGAACCTAAGAGTCCGGGGAAATTGTCAAGCCTTTCCTTTCCCTTGACATAAAAAGGACGGTCAAGAGAGAGAGAAAGATAAGACAAGATACTTTATTGACACATTTCATCTTGTACTTTTTTCTTTTGACATTTGGCTCACAAGGAGGCTATCAAAATACAAGATTGAATCACAACCCTCCATTCTTCTTTAAGATGTCAGCCAAGGGAAGAAAATAGAGAAAAACATGGAGGAAAATAGAGAGACAATAGAAAGAAGAGAGTAGGTGTGTAAATAGTGATTTTCCCGGAGTTTCGAAGTCAATTTCACCTTCGATTCGACATTTCCAACTCCCAAAGTCTTCTGTAACTTTGTTCCTCATAGTGAGAGCAACACTTTACGGTTTCGGATTCTTGGTTAAAGGTTTTTGGTGCCATCTAGTTGGCCGGAATGCTGCCAGAATACCGAACCGATTGTGGACATGTGAAGAGTTAAGCCTAAGCTTAGTTTTGAACCAATTGGCTTAAGGTTTTAATGAGTTTTCTTGGACCTTTGGGCTGCCATATGTTTCGTCAAATTGGGGTTTTTGACAGACTTGCTACTTTCTACTCCTAACCACTTTATTAACTATTTAATTATGTTATAACTACCATTTAGACTCAAATTTGGTAGCATAACGCCTAGGACACATACTTTCCAGCAGAAATTCACCAATTAAATTGCTCACAACAACCAAAACAACCAATATTTGAAGTTTAGGAAGTTACCTTGGCTCCCTTCTGGCTCTCCCTTACTTGGTCGAAATCCCTAGCTCCCAAAACTCTAAATTTCTATTTCAAATACCTTAAATCACATAGAAGAGATGCTTAGAGGAAGGATTATACACGTTATGAGCTAACTTATCGAAGAAATCAAGCATACCTGGCGAATTTTCTCCTCTTTCTCTCTAAATTGCTCTCAAGCTCTCTCTCTCTCTCTCTCTCTCTCTCTCTCTCTCTTATTTTGGCTATAGTTGACGGTTTTAGAGGAGGAAAGAAGATAAAAAATGGATTTTATAATATCTTGGCTTATTGTTGGATATGATTAGTTTTGATGATGTCAAATATAGAAGTTAAATATGAGTAAAAAGTTTGTATAATATACTTATCTTCTACAATGACTAACTATTGTGTTTAATGTGAAATATCTTGTAGATTAGTCAAGCAAAAAGAGAAGATATCAAGTTGGGTTGAAAAGATTCATGTGATTTAATACTGTGGATTATTCGAATAGTCAAATTGTTATTCGAATAGTATGCTTAACAAATGTTTATGAAAATAATTTAAGTGAAAAATTATTCGAATAGTCAAGTCACTATCCGAATAGTCATTGTGATTTCGAACTCAGTTTCTATTAGCTATTATTCTGATAAGCCTCAGATTATTTGAATAGTCAAATAATTATCATGATAATGCATACGCTATTCGAATAATGATACACTGATAAATAGTTGTATTATTCGAATAGTCCTTGACTATTCGAATAGTATGAACTAATATGACAGTTGAAAGTTTATCTGAACTAAAAGTATTCGAATAGCTTGCACGTTATTCGATTAGTGCTTATATTTCCCAAAGTGAGTTCCAAATGCATTATCCGGATAATAGTATAACTATTCGAATAGTATAATTATTATCAGAATATTACTTTATTCATTCAAAGGCTTTTTCACATCTTATTATTCGAATAGTATGAATACTATTCGAATAGTATATCCACTATTCGAATACAAGAAGTGCTATTCAAATAACAGCAGCAGTCAGCACAGGCGACATTCAGTATTTTGATGATATCTCTCTAACCACATGTCGGATCGAACTGAAACTGGTGGCATATGAAGCTAGACTTCCAACACGTCATTTTGACACCAAGATCACATTAAAAGGAGTTCAGATGTGAGAGATATGATCTGTTGAAATTGATACATGAATCAGCGTCATATTCCTGGACAGCTTTGGTATTTTGGACATAACTCCCAAACTATACATCGGATTGAGACGAAACTGGTGCCATATCAAAGTAGACTGAAAGAGCTTTCCATGGATATATAATTTGTCACATTTGAAGCTATATCCTAAGAGCTATGACTTCTGGAAGTTGCTGCTCGTGATGGCTCGTGAGTTCATCATCAAAGTGCATTATTCGAATACAACAAGTTGTATTCGAATAGTATATCATATCTTGTATAGAAAGGCTATTCGAATAAGGGTTCGTCTATTCGAATATTAAAGTTCATTATGAGAGAATATTATTCGAATACAAATGACACTATTCGAATAATATCATTTGTTTTACAAGGCAGCTATTCGAATAAGGAAGTCACTATTCGAATACACTTCAAGTTCTAAAAGATTATTCGGATAGAGGATAAAGTATTCGAATAAATATTACTCGTTATCAAAGAAGGCTATTCGAATACAACAGAGGTTATCCAAATAACTAATTTTCCAGAAAGCAGAGTATCACCTTGAAACTTCTGAAAATCATTGAACTTTTGTGTAACTTGTTCTTATTAATTCTAATCACTCTAACACTTTATTATATTAGTGATTAAGCATTCTCCAGATGATCAAACAAGAATTAAGACACAAGACAGAGAAAGCACTTTTGTGTCAGAAGCTCCCAACGGCTAGTTCAACGGAAATATTTTAAGCCTCAACGGGAAGAAGAAAAGCTCAAACGGTCAAATGCTCTTCATCAACTATAAAAGAAGAGTCAGTCATAATGAACGGTAATGACGAGAGCCCATGCCTACAATGTTGATATGCTATTACTCTAAATCTTACTTGACCGAAGCAATGTAATGATACTCCTACCATGTACTTCAGTGTTAATCATTATCTACTTCATATAGAGAGAAGTAATCCTTCGTTGTAATCATTCTATATCTGTGAGAGTTACTCAAGATTGGGGAATCTTGAGTGGGAATCAAATTGTATTCTTACAGTGTGTAAGGGGGAGCTCATATCTCAGTGGGAGAATTGTAAAGGCTTCACAAGTGCCCGAATCAAACTTGTGAGATTGTAGTGGTTCTCAAGTACCCGGTTAAACTTGAGGGAGATAGTGGATTGAAATCTCAGGAGGAGCCTGGGGACTAGACGTAGGTCATCGTGGATTGGACCGAACCAGAATAAATTACAGTTTGCATCTTCTCTTCCCTGAACTCTTATATTTCCAGCATATATGATTTCAATAACTGATTATGGTTTTATATTTCACTACTTACATACTTATTGATTTCATAAGATGCGAAAAGAATTTCAAAGTAGTTAATTTTTTATAATACACCCAATTACCCCCCTCTTGGGTGTCAGCTTGTTCTAACATTTGGTATCAGAGCCAACCTCTTGTTTAAAGGACTTAACCATCTCAAGAGTTATTAATGGCTGATTTTGGGTATTACTCACTTTCAGAAGGTTTTGATTATACAATCCCACCTTATTTAAAAGATATCGATTTTTGGTTTTGGAAGGCTAGAATGACATCATTTGTAAAAGCCTTTGATTTTGATATGTGGAATGTCTTTACAAATGATTTTGATTTCAAACCGAGAAAGGATTGGACTGAAAAAGAAAAGAAAATGTTTTCGTTGAACATTAGAGCAATGAAAATTCTATATAGTGCTTTGACCGAGAATGATTTTGAGAAAATCAAATTTTGCTCTGATGCCAAAGATATTTGGGACACTCTTGATTCTGTTTATGCTTCTAACAACTGTAATGAAGTTAAAAGTGTTGACAGTTCATCATAAACTATAATCTGTATACCTATGATTGATGAACAATTGGAAGTCAAGAATGAAGAAGGAGAAATCATAGGACACTTCCATGATCTAGTCAACATAGAAGAACAAGAGGAAGATGATTCCCAAGAAGAGCTCATTACGGACGAATTCGATGGGTCATCCTCTGGAGCTCAAAATGTACATATGGTAACCAATTCCAATTCTTCTAGAGTTATTTTAAAAACTGATTTTCAAAATTTGCATAAAATTGTTTTTCAACCAATTATTGATTCTACTGAGAAAAACAACAATGTTTTCAAACATGCTGGAAATTCATGTGGGAAGAAAGAACTTAGGCAAACTGATCATTTGAGATCGTCTTTTCTTGATCAATACAATAGTTGCATAGAATCTCATAATGCACATCATTATATTACTTGCAATTATTGTGGTAAATCAGGTTATATTTCTCACACTTGCTATATTAGGAAAAATTCTAATGTGAGAACTAATTTTGTTTGGGTTCCTAAAATACAAGTGAGTTCAAATGCTAACGTTCAAGTACCCAAAGCAAAGTGGGTACCAAAATGTCCATCTAGTGTTTCATGTTTGCAAATTGATTCTAGAAAAAATGGACATAAGGGTACAAAGAAAATGAAGAAGATTCCAAGAGTTCCTAATCCACCTGAAAGGAGATTCACATCAATTAGGAGAACTCTCGGATCACCTATTGCTGGAACTATAAAGTCTAATAACAAAGAAAGGAAATGGAGAATAGGAGGACGTTCTACCTCAAGAATGAACTACCATAGAGTACCATTCAAAAGTTAAACATAATAGAAAAATGCATTGGGTAAGAAAATGCAATCCTCCAAGTACTTAAAGCAAAGGTATACAATGGTAAAACCTCTTGCACTATTATCTTTAGTATTTATTGAGGTTTGTATCTTGTTACCTTAGGAATGAACATTGCAAACTTTCTTGGAAATATGGTTTTCACATCCCTTAGAGAGCTGATTTTGTAAATTTATTTACGAAGGGATTGCAATGTTCAGAAATTTAGTTCTTTATGCATACATATGCATTTTTCAAAAATATTCCCTGATATGCATAAAGTCATTGATTAATTCATTGTGCTCAAACTGGTTTGATTTAGTTATCCTTAGAACATGTGAATTTTATCTTGATTCCTACAAGCTAACAAGAAATGGATCCAAGCAAGGTTGGATACTAAGAAGAAAAAGAAATTTATACAGTTTTGAAGGATAAGAAAAAGCTTCTCAAGGCTATGGCCACATGAAGACAAATTCATATCTTGATGATGCTGAATTTTGGAGTTTGGTGCTGAGTGTGCAAAGGAGGAAAATCAATATCACTCCACCAAAATCAGGCAAGCTATTGCAAAGGCAAGAGGAATTATGGTGATATCTAATCCTTACCCTATAACTGTGTTTATATGAATGATTTAATTTGGGTAATGAATATTTGTCTATTATTGCATTCCTTTAGCAATCAATCTTTGATAATCGTTAAATTATCTACAGATTGCTAAATGAACCAAAAGTGAAACTCTGCATAGTTTTTCTCTCAGTTCATGTTTTGAAGTGCACAATCCAAAATTGTATTTTGGTTTCAACTCATCCTGTTTATAAAACTGCATACACATATTTTGAAAATTCTTCATATTTTGTTTGCATTCAAACTTATTTCAAAATTAGAAGTTAATATTTTTGTGTCAGAAATGCTTCTAATATGACCACTAGGTTCTTCCCATCATTGATAATAAATGTGCCATCTAGTGCTTGCACTCCTTAGTATTTATTCTCAAATGAGTTAGACCTTATGTCGAACAAGTTGATCATCTATATGAGTGTCAAGCCTATCTCTAAGAAAAGAATTCAATTCATGAAAAGCCTTGTTCCTAATACATAAGTTCTTATTGGTGGAGTTATTCCAAGCATTAGGAATATTCGTTAGCACATTAACCATTGATATGATCTATGTTTGAATAACCAGTGTTATGTGTTTGAATCTTTGAGTTGAATGTTCCAATTCTTCAAGACAAAACTCTAAGAGTCAACCTTATCTCTTAGTCAATAGCAAAGTCATTGTGATTATATATGTCTATCAAGCTAAGCCTTTTTGGCTAATTCCTTTTCCATATGACTTTTACTCTTGGGAAATCTTTCAAACATGTTAACACCAATGTTTAATATGTTATCCTAGTTGTTCTCCAACTGAAGCATTCTGATATATTTTTAAACTTGTTGACTTCCATCATTTTCAACATGAGCATTGATTCTAAGCATGTTTCAAAAATAAGGTTTGCATATATTCAAAATCTCAAATTTTCAATGCATTGTCATGATTTGAAATAATATTTGAAATTTGAAACAATTTGCAAGCTTGATCCAATTCATGATTTATCATTTCATACAAGTTGGGCATTATGGATGGACTCTCAACTTTCCTTGATCCAATTTATATGGATTGCATGAAAATATTTTCAATAAAATATTTTCATTTAAGAGCAAGAGAGCTGTTATGTCTAATATTGAGTGGACCCAAGAAAAGTTGGGTACCAAAGAATATATTTACTTTTGCAGGATTGTCCATAAGAAGGATGCTCTGAGAAAAGAAGTGTTATTTGAATACTAACCACTGTATTACTATCTCAACCTAGTAGTTGTCAACTATTCGTACAGTGGGGTAACTATTCGAATACAAAAGAAAGGTTTTCGCAACGGCTTTATTGGAATAAATAGCAAACTATTCGAATAGTATAAAGTTTTCATAAAACTATTCAAATAACTATTTCTCTATTCGAATACAAAAATAGATTTTACAGTGAAGGTATTCGAATAGTGTATTTATTATTCGAATAGCAGAAGATTATCTTTAAATGTTACTTAGGGAACTATTCGAATACTCATGTTGCTATCCGAATAGAAAAGCAAGGATTACAAATTCACTATTCGAATAATCAACAAAGTATCCGAATAGCATCACTTTCCTTCGGAGCTTGAAAAGGAACTATCCGAATAACAGAATCACTATCCGAATACAAAGGCAAGATTTGTGATAAAAGTATTTGAATAGTGTATCTATTATTCGAATAGTAAAGATTTTATTAGATTTCAATTCAAAAGACTATTTGAATACTACTCATACTATTCGAATAGTGACAGTAATTATTTTTGACAAACTATTCAAATACTCTGAGAACTATTCGAATAATGCTGTTTCTTAAAAATGTATTCGATTAATGAATCTTCTATTCGAATAATCTCTATTAAATTTTCAAATTGACTATTCGAATAATAAACTCTCTATTCGAATAGAATAAACTCTTGATATTCCACAAGAAGGAAGTGTATCAGAATACTGAACTTTCTATCCGAATATACCAAGGAGCCAAAGATAGAAGACTATCTGAATAGTGCTATACTATTCGAATAAAACAAATGGGTGAACAGACTTGAAGAAACTATCCGATTACTACTCCTTCTATTCAGATAACAAGAGTCACAAATCAACAGAGACTATTCGAATACTTTGTCTACTATTCAAATAGTTGAGGAGATCAAGGAAAAAGATAAGGGATCAGCAAACACTTCATCTTATGATTCATCCACAGAAAGCGAGGATCTTGACAGAACAATGAGGAACATTATAAAAGAAATTGCCAAAAATTTTGAAGCTGGACCTAGCGCAGTCAATTACAAGGAAGCCAACAAGATCAATCAAGGACTTTAATAGAAGAAGTTGCAGAACTACTCCCTGAGTTCAACACAAAACCTCTTGTAATATCCCAAATTTCAATTAAGGGCTAATGATAATTATTGAGGATAATTATCGAATTAAGGTGGAATAATTATTGGTTTTAGTGGCCATATTAATTAATATGCCATGATTAGTGAAAATTGAAAGAATGAAATTGTTGGGCAATTAGTTAGTGATTAATATATAAATTAATTACTAGCTAAGAGAAAATGAGATGTGGGATTAAAATGGTTAATGGAGTGATTAAATGGCTAATTGGTGACTTATTTTTGGTGAGCCAATAGCAAATTGACATGTGGCAAAAGTGTGTGTGAAGAGAGATGTATGTGGAAAAGTCAAATGGGGTTATTTTGATGATTTTCTCTCTCTTCCTCTCCTCTCTTTTCGCTGAAGCATGGAGGGAGTAGCATTATGTTCACTTTCTCACTCCATCTCTCCTTCTCTCATTCTCTCTCTTATTCGGTCATGGTGGAAGGAAAAAGGGAAAGGAAAAGCTTGAGAAAAGGTAAGGAAAATGGCTTCCTTTGCTCAAATCCTTTACATAAATATTGTTCCTTAGAATGAGAGCTTCAATTTGATGGTTGTAGCTTCTCCATTGGTGGTGATTTGAAGAATCACGAAAATCTAAAGTGTAGAGAATCAAGAAGTGTTCTTGAGAAGGTTGTTAAGGTATGTGAACCCAATCTTTCTATCTATGTTTCATGCCAAATGATTAAGTTTGGAATTTCTGGAATTATTGCCCTAATTTCGAAAATATGGGTCAATGGGTAGTTTGGCATGTTATGGTTATAGAAATGGTATATTGGTATGAGTTTTGAATAGATAGAATGGATTTGGGATGGAAATGTGTAAGGTTAATGATTTTGGAAAATGGATGATTATATTGCCCTAGACCAAAGCATGTTAATGGAATGGGATTTTGGTAGTTCTGTTGATCCCATTGAATTCAATGAGTGATTTTATGTGGGAGTAGCTTTGGTAGAGGTTTTGGGTCCATTTGAATAAATTGGGCAAATGGTAGAAGATGTTGTATGTTTTGCTGCGTTTTCTGGAATCTGATAGATTCACTCGAGCAGACATGGGTGTGCTCGAGTGATGGAGGAACATTGCTCGAGTGAGGGAGATCCTGCTCGAGTGATATGTGAGTTTTCCCTTGTTTTGCTTCGAGTGCACCTGGGTTTTATGAATAATGCTCGAGTGCATTGCCTTGTGCTCGAGTGAGCGAAGAACATGCTCGAGTGAGCTGGGGTCTACTCGAGTGATGGGTGTATTTGACACCAGGGGACTTGCTTCTTGGGTTGTCACTCGCGGGTAAGGTGCACGAGTGTGCCTTCTCACTCGCAGGAATGGGGTGTGTGCTCGAGTGCATATGGCTGTGCTCGAGTGATCCTGAGCCTTGAGAGCTTGTGTGCTTTCGGGTTCTCACTTCCTGAACTTCTCTCTCTGATGCTCGAGTGAGACATTTGGTCTTGTGCTCGAGTGAGGTCCAGCGTGCTCGAGTGAGCCTGTTTCTGAAGACTTGTTGTGCTCTCAGGCAAGCACTTTCTGTTCTCACTCTCTTGTGCTCGAGTGCTGTCCGTACCAATGCTCGAGTGAGAGCATTTGTGCTCGAGTAATGTCCGTACTTGTGCTCGAGTGAGGCCATCCCTGCTCGAGTGAAGCAGTGAAAAATATCATGTTGGAGCATTCAAAAGGGGATCTTTGGGGATAGTCTTCCAACCCTTTAGAGCTATCGATTGAGGTGTTTGAGGGTACTTAAAGAGCAATAATGATAACCAACTTGAGTGTCTAAAAGTTAAGGAATTGGAACAGGGATTAACCCCTATGTCCTTGTTTGGTTATAGGGTTAAGGATCGCCCTGATCGTGAGCAGCCGGAGCTGGAGCTTACGTGGAAAGAGGGTAGGGAACTTACCTCTCCTGCATGTATTGATAATTGTATTTGTGTATTGATGCATGTTATTGCCTTGCTTGATTATGTGAAACATATGAGAATGGTTGAAGCTCTGTTTCTATTTATACTATGGCCATGAGTATGTTGTGTGAACATTGAGCATGCGGATATATCATTATGTGAACATGAGCTATTGTGATGCAAGCATGTCATGCATTAAATACTTATCTTGCATGCATATTGGTATCTGTTTCCTACTGAGATTCGCCAGAATCTCACCCTCCCCTATCAACATTTTAGACAGGGAAGGAAGATTGAGGACGAAGCAAGCATCCAAGGATGAATAGGACTCGTTTTGGGTGAGAGCTTAGTAGTTGGTTATCAATGCGTAATTGGGAATATGTATTTTTGCATTCGGATTAGCATTTGTCTATGTATTCGAGTAAGTTGTGTAATCCCTATTGGTAGAGTTGTATGGGCTAAAGTGCCCTATGTTTATTAAGCGAAGATATGATTCCGGGATTGCCGGGAATTTATATTGCGTACTCTGATAATTGTATAATGTGATTTATCTTCGCGTAGTAATGATATTCGGAGTGTGGATGTAAGACCATGTTTAAATGATTTTCGAAACGCATTTGTGAAAACCCTGTCGGGTTAATGGATTCAAAAATGTTGTTTTGATTTAATGGTCTCTATTTCACTTTAATCTCGTAATCCGGATATTAATTACGGTGGGGGGTTACACCTCTGCAACAACCTGATGAGAAAAAGAGGAGCTTCAACAATGTCACACTGAGCTTGATACAAATAATATTGAGTTCATCACTTCTGTAAACGATAAGATTATATTACTCTGTGACTTGATCAGAACTTCAAGGCCTTATATGAATAGCAAGAAGATCAGAGTAGGATGCTACAGAAGCAAGCTAGCAGTATGAGAAATTTATGTGCTATGGTTGGTTGATAAGCAAAGGGGTACACACTAAGTTAATGAAGGCACAAGAGACCTTATTTTGGGCTTATCTTGGTATCTTTAAGTGTCCACAAAGATTAGCTTCAGAATTCCTCAGTACCGATCACATTATATGACAGTAAATAGCCAATGATGCATCAATAGACTACAGAGGACTATAACTCGAGTGATTACGACATTACTTGAGTGAGGTATTGTATTTTTTTTATTAATTCAAATTCTCTGAGTTGCATCACTCGAAGTGAACACTTGAGTGATGACTCGAGTGATATTGAGGTACAACTATTAAAACTTCTGATTAGCATCATCATTTTCAAAACTTGATCTTCCGACTTTTATACTCAATTTCTCTCTAAAGTTTTTCCAATGAATTTCAAATCCATAAGAGTTTTTAACTCTATTCCTTATAATGTTTTTTTAAAGCATTGCACTCATTAAGGGGGAGCTTCACATTCACATGTGTTTTATACCTTAAAAGCTTATCTCCTTTATTTAAAAAAAAATCATTATACTCATCTGCATTCACTCTCAATTGATTAGTTTTGATGATGAGTTACTCATATATCTTCTTTCCATAATCTTAATGTGCATATTTTATAGAAAGGAAACTTTTGATACTTGATTGTACTAACCATTCTCCTTGCAAGAATGCTTTTACTTATAGTAGGAGAATTTGCTCTACGCAAGATCATTCCTCAACACACTAAAAGGAGAATATATCAACTTTGAGGACATATGCTTTAACGATCTATCAAGGGAAATACATTGGCTACAACATTCAAAGCAACAAATACCTAGCCCAATACAACGAAGCATTATATGGAACAGAAGCTCAACTCAAAAAGAACATCCTGGAGACAACATCATGGCTGCACAACGAAAGCATGATGAACTGGACTTCATGGATCTATCATCAGCTTGTCAAATCCTAATGAGCATTTCTAAACCCTTCCTCTTTATATTTTGAGAATATATTGCATATCTTTGATTTCAATTTACTTTGATTCTGAAAGTTTTGTTGAAAACCTCTTCAAATTGTTTCAAACTTATTTTCATCACTTTTATTTGCATCGAAATAAAAATACTTTCAAAAAGGGGAAGAGCAATTTATTTTCTTGACACACTTCTTTTGATTTAAAAAAAAATGGGGGTTTGTTTTCTTGAACACCTTTCATATGCATTTGTACTTTGCTCTCATATTTGCCCCCCCTCAAGCTTTCTTCTATATGGTCCAAACTTTTTGCTGATGTCAAATAGGGGGAGAGATACTGCATGAAAAATATGTTGCATCTAATATGTTTTCATACTCATACATATATTTTTAGTAAAGGATTTGCCATCATAAAAAAGGGGGAGAATGTTGGATATGATTAGTTTTCATGATGTCAAATATAGATGTTAAATATGAGCAAAAAGTTTGTATAATATACTTATCTTCTATATTGACTAACTATTGTGTTTAATGTGAAATATCTTGTAGATTAGTCAAGCAAAAAGAGAAGATATCAAGTTGGGTTGAAAAGATTCATGTGATTTAATACTGTGGATTATTCGAATAGTCAAATTGTTATTCGAATAGTATGCTTAACAAATGTTTCTGAAAATAATTTAAGTGAAAAAGTATTCAAATAGTCAAGTCACTATCCGAATAGTCATTGTGATTTCGAACTCAGTTTCTATTAGCTATTATTCTGATAAGCCTCAGATTATTCGAATAGTCAAATAATTATCATGATAATGCATACGCTATTTGAATAACGATACACTGATAAATAGTTTTATTATTCGAATAGTCCTTGACTATTCGAATAGTATGAACTAATATGACAGTTGAAAGTTTATCTGAACTAAAAGTATTCGAATAGCTTGCACGTTATTCGATTAGTGCTTATATTTCCCAAAGTGAGTTCCAAATGCATTATCCGGATAATAGTATAACTATTCGAATAGTATAATTATTATCAGAATATTACTTTATTCGTTCAAAGGCTTTTTCACATCTTATTATTCGAATAGTATGAATACTATTCGAATACAAGAAGTGCTATTCGAATAACAGCAGCAGTCAGCACGGGCGACATTCAGTATTTTGATGATATCTCTCCAACCACATGTCGGATCGAACTGAAACTGGTGGCATATGAAGCTAGACTTCCAACACGTCATTTTGACACCAAGATCACATTAAAAGGAGTTCATATGTGAGAGATATGATCTGTTGAAATTGATACATGAATCAGCGTCATATTCCTCGACAGCTTTGGTATTTTGAACATAACTCCCAAACTATACATCGGATTGAGACGAAACTGGTGCCATATCAAAGTAGACTCAAAGAGATTTCCATGGATATATAATTTTTCACATTTGAAGCTATATCCTAAGAGCTATGACTTCTGGAAGTTGCTGCTCGTGATGGCTCGTGAGTTCATCATCAAAGTGCATTATTCGAATACAACAAGTTGTATTCGAATAGTATATCATATCTTGTATAGAAAGGCTATTCGAATAAGGGTTCGTCTATTCGAATATTAAAGTTCATTATGAGAGAATATTATTCGAATACAAATGACACTATTCGAATAATATCATTTGTTTTACAAGGCAGCTATTCGAATAAGGAAGTCACTATTCGAATACACTTCAAGTTCTAAAAGATTATTTGGATAGAGGATAAAGTATTCGAATAAATATTACTTGTTATCAAAGAAGGCTATTCGAATACAACAGAGGTTATCCGAATAACTAATTTTCCAGAAAACAGAGTATCACCTTGAAACTTCTAAAAATCATTGAACTTTTGTGTAACTTGTTCTTATTAATTCTAATCACTCTAACACTTTATTATATTAGTGATTAAGCATTCTCCAGATGATTAAACAAGAATTAAGACACAAGACAGAGAAAGCACTTTTGTGTCAGAAGCTTCCAACGGCTAGTTCAACGGAAATATTTTAAGCCTCAACGGGAAGAAGAAAAGCTCAAACGGTCAAATGCTCTTCATCAACTATAAAAGAAGAGTCAGTCATAATGAACGGTAATGACGAGAGCCCATGCCTACAATGTTGATATGCTATTACTCTGAATCTTACTTGACCGAAGCAATGTAATGATACTCCTACCATGTACTTCAGTGTTAATCATTATCTACTTCATATAGAGAGAAGTAATCCTTCGTTGTAATCATTCTATATCTGTGAGAGTTACTCAAGATTGGGGAATCTTGAGTGGGAATCAAATTGTATTCTTACAGTGTGTAAGGGGGAGCTCATATCTCAGTGGGAGAATTGTAAAGGTTTCACAAGTGCCCGAATCAAACTTGTGAGATTGTAGTGATTCTCAAGTACCCGGTTAAACTTGAGGGAGATAGTAGATTGAAATCTCAGGAGGAGCCTGGGGACTGGACGTAGGTCATCGTGGATTGGACCGAACCAGAATAAATTACAGTTTGCATCTTCTCTTCCCTGAACTCTTATATTTCCAGCATATATGATTTCAATAACTGATTATGGTTTTATATTTCACTACTTACATACTTATTGATTTCATAAGATGCGAAAAGAATTTCAAAGTAGTTAAGTTTTTATAATACACCCAATTCACCCCCTCTTGGGTGTCAGCCTGTTCTAACACTTATGTCATAATTTCCATAATTAATTAATTTACCAAAATCAATTTGCTTACATATTTTATGTACATATAAATGTAAGCCATAAGCCCAATTGAATTCTAGTAAGTCCTTCCCTCTCTTGTCCATCTAAAAATGACGCATATGAATCCCTTAAAAGAGAAAAATGGGCTAATGTAAATGTTATCTGAAAATTAAATCATTTGCCATCAGAAATTTTTCATTTTCGGATTGGTTGCAATTTTGGCAGATTTTCTGCTCAAACTTTGAAAAATCATAATTTAATTTGTAGACATTGAATGGTTGTGATTCCAAAGACTATAGAACCCTTATTGAGTTTAGTGTCAAGGAAAAATATAGTTTTTAACCAATTGGAAGCACAAAATTTCCAGAATTAAATTCTTTGGATGCTGTTCTAGGAAATTGGTAGTTTTTTTGGGCTCAATTCAAAAATTCATAATTCTTTGTATATAGCTTCAAATGATTCTTATGACTTATCAAATTAAAGCTTAGAATGTCTACATTCATTTTGAAAAATTTCACAATTTTTAGATATCATTGGTTCTTCCAAAACCTCATGACAAACACACTGCTTCATAGGAAATTTTACTGGAAGCATAATCACATTTTCCAAAATTCACCATTTTATTTTCTTTAATACCCCAATGATATAAGAATCATTGTCAAATAGATTTGGGACACTTGCTAAACCAGGGCTTAGTAGTCCATTTAATTCAAGCTTATTCTCAAACCTCTAATCCCAAAATTTGAGATATTACATTTCTCCCCTCGTTACTAAATTTTGTCCTCAAGATTGGAACGTCTACAACTTGGGGATCAATTCTATCTCACTATGTAACTCATCCCTAGGTTATGCATACTTATAATGCATGCACTACAACTTACCTGATATGTGGGGATGAATTACTTATCAACACTTACACATTGGGCCCATTCTATACGCATGTGGTACCCAACCCATTATTGTATTGATTGTCCATCAGGACACTCAGTATATTATTCTAGGCCTTATTACTTTGTTGGAACACTGCCTGGTGTATTTAGCATTGTGGTTTATGTCATTCTACTCTCACAACCCTGAGTATCCGAGTCTTGCCGCCCTATGCAAACATGTATACTCGGACTTACCATCAACCGGCCTGTCTATAGATGTGACTATCTATATCTATATTCACTATCTGTAATCGTATCTGCCTATTTGGTGTTCAGGATCAAATAACCATTTAACCATTACTAGCCATACTGTATAGTCTGATCCTACTATGTGTTTTGCTCATGATCAAATGACTATCTGCCTCATTATTAATCATACTGTGTGCACCGTCACTGTATATACTATTCATTATGTGCACCATCCACTATATGCACTGTATCACGAGTGGGTGATTCATTCTTTGAAGCTATAGTGTGGAGAGTATTCACCACCATTGCACCCTACTGCATTAGGGCTCTTCGCAATTCTAGTTCACATGTGTTACCATAAACCACAAGGGTTATGTGGCATTGATCATACAGGTCATTACACTACACACCACTCTGGATGTAATACTGTACACCACACAGGGTGTAATATTGTTCATCATGTCAGGATCGGCAGGCACAGCAAAAGAATTTTAAAATTTTCACCAATCCTAATCGAGGATCTATCAACGGCATTTAAATCGAGTTAGAAGGATTTGTACCTCATTCAATTCAGGTTTTTGATCTCAAGGAGCCAACACCTTAGGTCCGCTCCCTTTACCAGTATCCACACGAATGCTCTTCAACACAGACTGTGTGCTAGCGCCACAAATGTCTTCTAGGGTTTCCCTTACGTCTTTGAATTCTCATACGTGTATAAGTATATCTGCTTTATCAAGTTTATAACCTATGAGGGCTATATTCTAATTTCAAAATTAATCTTTATTAATTTTGAAATTAATTAACAATTAATTATCTTGATGAGCTAATTAAATAAATTTAGTTTAAATTAAATATGTCCAATAGTTTTAATTTAACCTATTTATTTAATTCAAATAAAGAGCCATTAGATTTAAGTTATTTGCATAAATTAAATTTGAGATACTATATATCTATCATAGTAGTTATTAAATTTAATTTATCTTAATAAATTAAATTTAAAACTAGTACAATATAATAATATCATATAATATATATACATACATATATATATATATATTATATGTATTTCAAAAATACATATATATATATATAATATTATTAACGAATTTTATATTATATATATATAAATATAAAATTCATCCACCCTAGATTAAACGTTATCTCTTGTGTTGGGTCATTCTTGTGTGTGACCCTGTAGGCCCATACAAAGTTGGCAATGGGCCAATAACTGTACGAACCCACAAGTTGCAAGCGGCATCTAGCAAGCCATTACGACTACCCAATTCATATGAGGTTCGTTAACATGATGCAACTTGTCATACAACAATGTCACATCCCTTTTGTCACACGATATATCGATCAAGGATGAGGCATGGATAATTTCATCCTCTTGTTCCTGACCATTACTTTCTCGATTCCTGAGTAGTCTGACAATAGAAATGAAAACTCCTTTCCATCGTACTATGGCCATACATTTCTTAAACTCATTCATCGAGGGGCCCATTAATATCTCTATACTAATGTGAGGGACAAATTCCATCTTAATCATTCATATTCCTCTGCATAAAAAACTACCAAGCCCAATCGTAGCTTTTATCATCACCCAGTCAAAAGTGACTTTTGATTAGTTCAAAGCTTAGCAACTCTTATGTAGGAATCCATGATGACCTCATATCAAAGGGCATTGTGACGTGGTTATACATGAGAAAAGCTTATGGCTTGATCCATGTAGTTTTCTCATAGTGGGTTGGTCCAGTACCTTGTACTCTTACAAGTCCTAAGACTTTAATTTGTATCTCTATATCTTATCAAAGTCATACTGGTCTTAATTCATCTCTGCTCATGCATAGATGACCGACCAGGGACATTTTAAGACAATCTTTATGATTTATCCAAGGATACAATTGTCACAGTTAACATGTAAATAGTATAATAACATAATGGAGAAATTTCATTAAATTAATAATATTCAAAGTACAATGATTGGCCCTTTGGGCACAATTTTCAACACATTGCACATATTGTAACACTGTTGACCATCAAGGCCATATTATGTTTTGGGATGATCAACACTGGTGTGACATTAATCTCTCCTATAAGTCTCAAAATTGCACCTAGATTCGCCACACTTCCACTGCCCACTCTGATGCTTTACACTGTTAAATACAATATAGGTGAGGCTACACTGTCTGCCCACCCTTGTATTATTACTGTTGTAGTAACACACAATTATTCATAGCAAATGTGATAAATAAATATGTCATACACCATATAAGTAAAGAATTATAACACCATAAATCTGACCGTCTGTCGGGGTTTGGGTACAAACCTAGTTTGTGCTCCTACTGGCCTGACTGCATACATTACTCTGGATCATATGATTGTATGACGCCTACTTGAGCCCTGTTCCTGCACAGACAACTACTTGCCCACCAATGTTTCACTATCTCGGCACAGACAACTGCTTATCAATAAATGTTGTTTCCCTATCTTGACTCAAACGACTACCTGCCCAGAAATGTTTCTCTGTCCCAGTTGTATCCCACACCACAACCAGGTTGTGTGTCTACAACTCATGTCACAAAACATGGCATATAGATTATCACATAATTATGCTAGGCACTAAATCATGTAACAAAACCACAACACTATGAATGCACCCCATGTGTCAGTTCTTGACCCGTTTCAACTCAAATCATTCTAGACCATTTCAAGTTTTTGTGGAACCAGAGCATCACAGTTGATTCATGGGTTATAGATTACTTGATAACCCTTTCGTACTTATACCTTTCAATACATTCTTTGCCATCCACCAATCGACTCCTAGTACAGCCTTAGAACCAAAGGCTCAAACAATTCTGAGCCATTTTAGCATTCTTAGAACCAAAGGCTCAATATTGGTTCTTGATTTACATTCTAACCTTTAATTTCATTCTAGATCTATAACCTCAAAATCAATTGAGTCAAAGATCATTTTAGCTTAATCATACCCAACATACATACTAAAAATCATCATGTAGTATTATATGTCATAACTAACTAATATCATCACTTAGCATGTATAAACCTCAAAAAAATTACTATACCTCGAGTTTCCATAACCTCATCAAGTGAACTTTTCTAAGCAATAATTATTGCAACAGAGATGGTTCGAATTAAAATTAATACTTACATTGTCAAAATCTCCATGCTTCTAAGCATCCTTTGAATTATCTAACTAAGATGATCATTAGTCATAGAGAAAACTTAAGACAACTAATAGTCCTCAAGTCTCCATGACCCTATCAACTTAACTTCCCAAGGGTCACCCATTCTAGGATTTCCTTGGGTTGAGCACGCTAAACTTTCACGTACCCATGCCAAAATGCAGATACCGGTTGCATATGCTTCCAACCACCAGTACATCGTGATTGCCCTTATCTCATGAGTCATGCTGACTATCTCTGACTGCCAAAATATCATGCACAGACTAACCATTAGCCTTGTCCGTACCCCACTACATCGGTTTTAACAACCTCCTCGTCCATCCTTAGTTTGGTATTACACTACTTGCTGCTTTTCGGATATTTGCTGGTCTCTTGGGGCTAGTTCACAGCTTAGGAGGATACACTCCTTTGTGTTAGATCTCTCATGTTTTGATGATAACAAAGGATGGTATGAAAAAGATTTGATAAATAAATAAGTTTGAACAAAGTAATAACAGGGCAAATCATTACTTGAAGTAAGCATTGGAGTAATGAAGAAAGGCCAAGAGAAAAAGCTGAGAAACTTTATCACTGGCAAGTTTTCTAAAGGGTTACTCAAGTAAGTACTCGAGTAATGAGACAAAAACTTGAAGTAACAAGGTCAACCTTCAAGTAACCTGCCAACGTTACTCGATAAGCACTAGAGTAATAAGGTAAATGATTTCAGTTGCTCTCGGCCTGCCAACGTTACTCGAGTAGCTACTCGAGTAACCAGGTAAATCACTTGGAGTTGCTCTTGGCCTGCCAATGTTACTCGAGTAAGTACTCGAGTAACCATGTGAAAAACTTCCAGTTACTCTCGGCCTGCCAACGTTACTCGAGTCTATACTTGAGTTACGCTGCTTCAAGAAATATGTTGCTCTCGGCATTTTCAACCCTGCCAATATTACTCGAGGCGCTACTCGAGTAACTCACTGTGGTAAGCAAAACCTGAAGGTAATACTCGAATAACATGATATGCTTTTATCACACTTCACTTGAGGCACTACTCAAGTATGTAGGTAATTAATCACTTAGTTAAACTGGATTACTCGAGTAAGTAATCGAGTAATATGCAGAGTTATTTACACAAAACTTCAAGTCGCTACCCGAGTAAGCAATACAGAAAATTTATGTTTTCTCGAGTAAGTACTCGAGTAACAAGGTAAGAAAACTTGAAGTGCTCTCGGCCTTGAAATCCTGCCAACATTACTAGAGTGAAGCATCGAGTAACCTAAAGTTTATTTGAAAGTTTACTCGAGTTAATACTCGAGTAACTTATGAAGTAAAGTGTACCATATCCGAATAAGTACCCTAGTAAATGGTATTTCCAAAGGTTTGAAATTGTGCTTACTCCATGCACTACCCGAGTAATGTAATGTCCATCTGTTAACTTGTAGTTTGTCAATACTTTCACGATGATACTCGAGTAAGTACTCGAGTAAACTTAATGAATACTCGAGTAGCTACTCGAGTATGCAAGTTCAGAAATTCAGAAATCATTCCAACATTTATTGATTTGTTTCCTATGTGATTAACCTTTCATTGTATTAGTATTCTTACCATATCCACAGATAAACAATGAAGAACTCTTACCAAATAAGGAAAGTCAAATGCAACGTTCAAATGCCACCTACCACCACCTACCGCAAACGGATATTTTTCAAATACTGGAAAAGTCAACAGTGGCTGCGCACGCTCTAACGGGCATGAAGAAATATGTTCCAACAATCATTACCAACGCATCTATATATATGGGAACATCCAAACAGAGAAGAACAACAAGAACACACACACGAACGCATTATCAAGTTCATTACTCTGTTTTACATTATACTTGTAATTCTATGCTTCAGTGATTCTTATTCACTATATGAGAGAGATATTTCATTCAAACTCAATATTTGTTATTGAGGTAACTTAAGGTTGTGGAACCTTGAGTTGGGATTGAATTACAACTTGTAAGGGGGAGCGAGTGTCCAGGCGAAGGAACTTGCTTGTACTGAGGTGCCAAGAACCCACTGAATCTTGGAAGTTATAGTGAAACTCTCTGAGAAGCTCTGAGGACTGGACGTAGGTCAAAGTGGTTGTGGCCGAACCAATATAACTCTCGGTGTACACTTCGGTGATATTTCTCCTTACTCTTTATTGCTTTATATTCACCATCAAGTTTTTATATTTGCAACGAAATTTTAGTATCACCCAATTCACCCCCCCTCGCGCTTGGGTGAAACGCTTGCTCTAACACTTTGGTACCCCCTTCCTTGCATATTTCCTATCATTGTGTAATCAAGACCATATCAACGTACTATCCTGTTGCCAGAATCGTCACATTACCAGAACCACTTAGGCTTTTCAGGAACCGCTTTGGGCTCTGATACCAAAATGTCACTCCCTTATCTTATTTTCACCTTTTTCAAAGTACTTGCACACAGTTCAGTGAGCAACATATGAGTAGCATAAATTTACTGATATATTGATACAATGTACTTGCTTATATTACCATTTTTTCCTGTGGTTTGATAATAATTACAGAGTTATCCTAAAATAATAAAAAATAATGACTACATATAACCACTAGCCCTATCTCGGGATCCACCACCATTTCTCTATGTCTACGACCTTGCCTTTGGATTTCTTGGTTACTGCTAGCACATTATCAATTTTGAAAAAGAATGAGATTCCAAGGAATCCCAGTAACAACATATAATCAAACATATAAAATGCGAGAATTAAATATGTAATGTACTATATAATGTAACATGAAAATTCATAACAATACCTATGTGTACATAAAGCTCAGGGCCAAATCACTGTTTGGATCCCCTACGTGTACCTTAGCTGGGCCCTTAACCACAGCTAGGTAATGTACCCCAGGCATACCTCAGCTGGGTACCTAAACACAGGTAGGTAACATACCTCAGGCACTATGTTCATATCATATAATATAACAACATACAGAATATCAAAAATCACGTAGTGTATGAGAGATTATAGTACTACCTTAACCCTTTTTGCCTCAAAACTCGTTCCTCGTAATGCATGCCAACGACCCAGTTATCAATTTGGTCCTAAAATGTCAAATGAATAAGAATTAGGTTAAAACCCATTCATGTACTAATTTAGACACTTCTCTAGTTTTTTTAATGGTTATATGAGTGTATAGTGAAAATTTATCAAAATGCCCCTGGGGACCTGGCTCGGCCCCGACTTACCTGGCCGACCATACTTTTCTTGAAATTTTAACCTAGGCTATTCTAACATATTTTTAGCCAGGGAATCCATTTCCAAACTCAGAATTACTAAATTCACTGGCAAAAGACCAGAATGCCCTTGACAGCCCCTATTTCAGGTTTTCAAGGGTGTTTTGGTAATTATGCTTTTTAAAGCTTTTCTAGAAAAGTGTTCAACTGTAACCCCACCAAATTTTCCCTTATGAGCACAATAGAATCATCAGATCATCAAAAATCCAACTCTAACCTCTTAAACCATCACTGGCCAAAATTCCCAATTCTTGATGAAAAATTGGGGTTTTCCAATTCTGAACTCCATAGACTTGCTCTTTTCTACTCCTAACCATTTTATTAACTATTTAATTACATTATAACCACCATTTAGACACAATTTTGGTAGCATAACTCCTAGGACATATACTTTCCCAAATTTACAATCAGAGTAAATTCAGCAAAAATTCACCGATTAAATTGCTCACAACAGCTAGAACAACCAATATTTGAAGTTTAGGAAGTTACCTTAGCCCCCTTCTAGCTCTCCCTTACTTGGTCGAAATCCCTAGCTCCCAAAACTGCAAATTTTTGTTTCAAATACCTTAAATCACATAGAAGAGAAGCTTAAAGGAAGGATTATACATGTTAGAAGCTAACTTACTGAAGAAATCAAGCTTACCTGGCAAATTTTCTCCTCCTTCTGTCTAAGTTGCCCTCAAGCTCTCTCTCTCTTATTTTCACCATGGCTGACGGTTTTAGAGGAGGGAAGAAGATGAAAATGGATTTTATAATATCTTGGCTTATGTCATAATTTCCATAATTAATTAATTTACCAAAATCAAAATGTTTACTCTATGTACATATAAATGTAAACAGTAAGCCCAATTGAATTCCACTAAGTCCTTCCCTCTCTTGTCAATCTAAAAATGATGCATAGGAGTCCTTTAAAAGAGCGAAATGGGCTAATGTAAATTTTATCTCAAAATTACATAATTTGCCTCACAAATTTTCCATTTCCAGATTGATTGCAATTCTGGCAAATTTTCTGCCCAAATTTTGCAAAATTATAAGTTAATTTGTAGACATGAAATTGGAGTGATTCTAAAGGATATAGAACCCTTATTGAGTCTAGTTTCAAGAAAAAATATAGTCTTTAGCCAATTGGAAGCACAAAATTCCCAGAATTAAATTCTTTGGATGTTGTTCCAGGAAATAGATAGTTTTTCTGTGTTAACTTCAAAATTTCATAACTCTTTGTATATAGCTTCTAATGATTTATATCCCATCAAAGTAAAGCTTAGAATATCGACTTTCATTCTGAAAAATGTCACAATTTTGAGACATCATTTGGTCTCTAAAACCTCAAAACAAACTCACTACCTTATAGGAAATTTTACTAGAAGCATAATCACATTCTCCAAAATTCACCATTTTGTTTTCTTTAATACCCCAATGATATAAGAATCATCAGGGAATAGATGTGGGACACTTCCTAAACCAGAGCTTAGCAGTTTACTTAATGCAAGCTTATTCTCAGACCTCCAATCCCAAAATTTAGGATATTACATAATGCAATTTAATTAAAAGCTAAACTATTATGTTTTGCCTTTTCAATAAAAATGGGAGGATATGAGGAAATGAAGTGAATTCTCTTGAGAAATTGGTTCAATTGCTATCCTTACTCACTATATGTTATGAGAGTTTGAAATCCATCAAGTCTTAACTAAAAACCCCAAGTAATCACATTAGGTCTAACACTTCTAATCAGTAGCTACTCCAACAATCACATTCATAGTTATTGCTTAGAAATATTATTCAAGAACCACTTGATGTGTGAAATGGAATGAATTAATGAAAATGTTTCCACTAATATGAATGCACAATCTCGACACTAAAATTAACCTAAATAAATTACATAAACTAGTAATCACATAGCAAGCATAATCTCATTGAATTAATATGAAATACATGACTGAAAATCATCCAATCACAATAATTCCAATTAAAACACAATATAAGCAATCTTAGTTCAACAATATGGAGTACAAATAACTCACAACAAAATCCTACTAACACTACCTTAAGATGTAATATGCCAAATTTTAGGACTAGAGGCTTAAGAATAAGCCTTAATCAAGTGGATTGCTAAGCCCCAGTTAAGCAAGTGACCCAAGAGGGCATGATGATATTCTCTAATATTCCATATATTTTTGTGGAATTTAAGGGAATAAAATGGTGAATTAAAGAGCACAAAAAATGATAAAACTAGGCAATTGGTGGTCACACACAACATGAGTATTTTAGAACATAAATTGTAAACATTTGAATTTGCTGCCAGTGAGTTTTCTTGTGTAGCAGTCTTGGTGTGTGATATTTTAAAATAGAAAAATGATGCCTAATGTCTATGATATTTTCCAATATGAAAGTAGACTCAAACTTTAATTTGATAGGTCATATATGTTATTTGAAGCTGTACATAAAGAGTTTTGAATTTTTGAAGTTTACCCAGTGAAATTGGCCAACTTCTGGGATAGTGTCCAAAGATTTAAATTCTGGGAATGTTGAGCTTTTAGTTGGCTAATAGCTATATTTTTTCTTGAAACTAGACTCAATAATGGTTTCATAGCCTTTGGAATTACTCCAATTGAATTTCTACAAATAAAGTTATGATTTTTCAAAGTTTGGTCAGAAATTCTGCCAGCTTTTAGCTAAGGTACTAAAATGGCAAAAATGCATGGGCAAACTAGTTACTTGACTAAATAAAGCCCAAAGCCAATATTTTTCCCTTTACTTGGTGCATATGACATCCAAAAAAGGACGTATGAAGGGAAATTAATTTTTGGGATAAATATGCTAATAGTGGAAACAATATAGACCATGTAAAATAAGTTTGAAAAGTTAAAAGTAAGCACATGTTACATTGCAATTAAATATAATATGTAAGGAGGTCGAAGGGCTTATTCAATAAGCCATTTAACTCCCTTACAAGGGCCAATTACGGTCAAAAAGTAAGAGGAAGAAGGAAATAAATATTTGAGACAATTATGACAAGAATTGGAGTATCTTACGCATGACATAAAGAAGCAAAGAGGAAGATGAAGACTTAGTCAAATATTTCATACTAAATGGCTATTTAACATTATTATTCAAGGAGATAAAATTATGATATTTCATAAAGTCTTTTCCATCTTTCCAAAGCTAAATTTCGGCCAAGCTTAGTGTAATGGGGGAAGAGAAAGGATGATGATCAATTAAACAAGCATGTGGTTAATTTCATTAAAATAACAATATAATAAGGAGGCGAAGAGGATATTTCTTAAAGGCTTTTCTCTTTCATTAAGCCTTCATATTTCAGCTATTTAAAGAAAACAAGAGCAAGAAAGAGAGCTTGCCGAAGAGAGACCAAGTGTAAACAAACAAGAGAAGTTCAAGATGCAAATAAGGTGAGTTGAAGGTGATTTTCATGTGTTTAAGCCTTCTAACTCATAGAAAACCTCTTTTAAACTCTATATCTTCATGAATAACACTTGCGGCAAGCAAAATCAAGAGAAAAGATAGAGAGGGTGTAATATCCCGATTTGTGATTAGGGCTAATGACTATGAGAATTGATGTAATTAGTGTAAGTAAGCACTATCGGGATTAATATAATGTGAATCTTGGAATAAATATGTGTGGTATTTAAGATCAAGGGTTGAGATTCATGGCACATGGGTCGGAATCCTATGTTTTGTGGTTGTATGGGCTCATAGGAGAGTGATTAAGATTTGGACATGTGGCATGGTGGTGGCCATGGGATGTGGCACTAAGTGACAAAAAGCCACTTTTCTCTCTCCCTTATCTCTCATTTCGGTTGGGTGTGGGTAAGGGGGAGGAAGAGATATTTCATCATCATCATCTCACCATTTCTCATCTTCTCTCTCTTTTCTCTTTTTTCGGCGACCTTGAGGCAAGAAAGAGGAAGAAGAAAAGCTTGAACCTTGGTGAGTTATGATCTTCTAATGCCCTAATCCTTTTCTCTAAAGATATGCATCTCATTGAGATCTTCATTGTGGTAATTTCAGAATCTTGAAATAGTGTTGATTTGTGAGTTGGTCGAATTTGGAAGTTGAAGAATCAAGATTTTGGATTGGGCAAAGTGAAGAGGTAAGGATTTAGTGCATTTGGATATATTGTTTGTGATTTTTGGTTAAGTTGGTAAAATCTAGAAAATTGCCCTAGTTATGCCTTTTTCTGGATATATGAGGTTCATTGTGATTGATGATTGGAAATGATTTATTGTGGAAATATATGAGCATTTGATTTAGTTTGGAATGTTAGAAATGTGTTAAGGGAAATGGGATATTTGTTGTGATAGAGACCTAAGAGCATGATTGTGGTCAAGTTAGTTTTAGAGTGTTTTTGAAGTGGCCAATGTGTTCCCTAGTTAGTGCCAAGTGGGTGTGAGCTTTTGGTAGGATTTGGGAACCATTTGGGAGTGAAATTGACCATCTGGTGTTTGCTGAGATGATCTGCGTTTTTGGTCTCTGATGGACAACACTCGAGCACGGGATGATCATGTTCGAGTGATGTGAGAATTTCCCTTTTCTGCTTGATTGATAGTTAGGGTTCTTTGAAGGAATCTCAAGTGCTCTTCTTCGTTCTCGAGTAAGGGATGATCATGCTCGAGTGATGGTGTAAGCCCAGAGTAGGGTTTACTCTCGGGTTGTCACTCCTGGGTAAGGTGCACGAGTGTGCCTTCTCACTCGCGGGTATGTGGTGTTCACTCGAGTGCATATGGTTTTGCTCGAGTGATCCTGATCCTTGAGAGCTTGTGTGCTCTCGGGTCCTCACTTCATGGACTTCACTCGCGGGTGCTAGAGTGAGGCATTTGGCCTTCACTCGAGTGATGTTCAGTGTGCTCGAGTGAGCCAGTTCTTGAAAGCTTTTTTATGCTCTTGGGTGTTCACTCGCTGTCTCTCACTCTCTTGTGCTCGAGTGCTATCCGTACCAATGCTCGAGTGAGAGCTTTTGTGCTAGAGTGAGGCTGTTAAAAATTAGTGTTTTGCCTTTGAAAAAGGGGTCTTTGGGGGTAGTGTCTTCCAACCCTTTAGGCATATATTTAGGCCTCTAGTAGTCTGACATCTGTCGTCCTCATGAGACCACGGAACCGGAGATAGTCAGGAAAGATACAGGTAGTGACTCTTTATTTATATCTTATGTGATACATTGTATGTGTGCTATATCATTGTGATGAAATGGATTTCGTATGCTGCAAGTTTTATGAAAATTGTGTGAACCACCGCTATACCAATAGTCCCTGAGTCGCTAACAACGGTTCGGGCAAGGGCTGTGTGCCTTCCCGGCGGTAAAAGGGGATGAGGTTAGGGTGTGTTATATGTGATTATGTGGGCCGAAAGGCTAATTGTGAGCCGAAAGGCTATTTGTGAAGGCCGACGGGCCATTTGTGAAAGCCGATAGGCTATATGTGAGCTGTAAGGCTATTCATATGCAATGTCATGCCAATAGTCCTTGAGTCGCTAACAACGGTTCAGGTTAGGACAGTGTGCCTTCCCGGCGGTAAAAGGGGATGAGGGTGGAGTGTGAATTGTGTTGCTGTTATGAGATGATTTGTTTACATATTATGTGATTGCATGTGGTATGAAAAAGTTGTTACTATTGGGATTCTTTAGAATCTCACTCTTTCCAAATGACTAACCTTTTCAGACAGGGCGAGTGGCTCGAAAGGGAAGCGGACAACCAGGAGTAGTTAGGATTACTCTGAGACTTAGTGGTAGTTGGTTATCTTTGTTTTGGATTTGGGGTTACCAAATGTATATGAGATGTAAATGAATATTTTGGATATGTAATCCCCATTTTGGGAACTTGTAAACCCATTATATTTATGAAGTAACCCGGGGTTTTGCCGGGATTTAGTTTCCGCACTCTGATATTTCTTATGTGATTTGATTTCTCAAGTAATTATATCCGTCTGTGAATGTGAGACCAGCAATAAGTATGTTTTGAATTGATTTTCGAAATACCCCATCTCTTTGAGGTGGGTTTATAAATTGTTATTTCGTCTTATTGGTCTCTATTTCACTTAAATTTCGTAATCCGGATGTAATTATGGTGAGGGGTTTACAGAGGGAGTCCATGGTTTTAGAGAGAGAAAGAAGAGAAATTAAAGGTCATCTAAAGAGCTTAATTTCTTTTGTTGATTTATACCTGTTGTTGGTGGTGTGATTGTTTGGTGGTTTATTTTGGTTAGTTTTTGAAATTTGGAAAGCTCAAACCCTAAGGGGAGGTGCTACCTAAATTTGGATTAATCATGTGGGAAGTGTAATTAAGGGGTTAAACAAGTGATTTAGAATGAAAAGAAGGTGTTAAGTTGATTGGAATCAAGAAATTGCATTTCCCCTAATTTTCTCTAATTTTCATCTAAATCTATTTTGGTAGTGTTTGGATTGGATTTTGGTGCTTTTGATGGTTCTATTATGTTAAGAAGGAAAAATTGTGTAGGGTTCATGTTCAATATGATGTGTAAAAAGCATTGGAATGTGAAATGACAAAACTACCCCTAAAATCCAAAGTTCAGGGCTGCGAAGGGCATTTTCATCTTTTGGTAGTGAATTTGACAAATCTAAGGTCAAAAATGGATTATAGGATAAGCTCTGGTCATAATTTTTGGAAAAGTACAGTTACACCGGGTACAAAAGGCCTTAGACCAGGTCTTCAGGGGTATTTTGGTAATTTTTACAATTTTAAGCAAAGATAACCAACACAATGAGTATAGAATGATACATGAATGAGTAGTAACCCATTTATTGTAAATTTGGGATTTTAGGATTGGCCAATAGCCCAACTCGGACATAGAGTATTGGATCAACATTGAGTCAAGGTAAGGGCAATGCAAGTAGTGAACTTACCTCTCCTACATGTATTTGATATTTTTACTTGTAAATTGATACATGTGATTGCTTTGCTTAATTATGTGAAACATATATTGCTAGTGCAACTGTTTCACCTAAGAGGGGATAAATTGGGTGATTACAGAAAATTCATTTTGTATAAAAATTGACTAGGAATTTAAAGCAGTAATGGCTTTCCCTGCCACCAAGTACTCTGCTCCTTTGTTTAAAAACTCTTTTGTGTATTTATCAAAACCTTTTGTAAGTTTATTCCAATCTTTGTTATCATCAAAACATATGGGATCTAACATTCTCCCCTTTTTTGATGATGACAAAACTTGGTGATTTTTGAACAAGATATTTGAAAGCATTTTCAAAAGATTCACCTTCAACTAGGATCATATGCTTTTTAAAATACTTGACATCTTTCCATTAGTCCAGACTAAACTTGGATATTTCAAAACTTTTTTTCAATCAATGATTTTGAAACTTATATTTTGAAATCATTTTGAGTTCAGTCTTAATAACTGTGAAACTTTTAACATTTGAAACTCCTTTGAATCCAAATCTAATAATTGTGAAACTTTGATATATTGAAATCATTTTGAATTTAAATTCAATAACTTTGAAATCTTTAGCATTTGAAATCATTTAAACTAATATCTTACTTTGAATTAAAACCTGTAATCTTCTAACATACACATTGAAAAGCTCATTAGTCCACAACATAATTAGATTGCTTGATTAATAATTTGAAGTAAATTTAGGAAAAATATACATATGTCAAAATATAGTACAAAAGTCAAAAGCTGCTCTCTAAATCCCAAGCTACTCTTTGAACTGGCTTGGATGTGGATGGATCAGGCATAACAAAGAAAATGTTACTAGAAATGGTGATAGGTATGGTAGGAAGAGGAATAAAAGAAGGTCTAGGCTTAGAAGTTGGTATTGATTCAGGTGCAGTAGTAAGCATAGATGGACCATTAGTGGATGAGCCAGGTGTTATGGCATCAAGTCTGGCGTAAAGTGATCTCAGGTGGTCACCTTGGGCCCATTGTTCTGCCAATATTTCCTCATGCCTCTTATTCATAATCTCTACAAGCTCTCCTATCTTATGGTTTATGTGAGTGATGAGTTCCGCATTGGTGTTGGCTATGTCCATATGAAAGCCATTAAGAACATTTTCCATAAATGTTTGCAATGTGGATCTAAAGAATGATGGAGGAGTAGTACTGGCAAGAGCAGAGGATTGGGAATCATTTAACCTACTAGATCTAGCTTTTGTCTTTTTCTTCTTGGGCCTAGACTCAAGTGGATTCTTCAAAGGGATCTCTATCCCCAATTTCCCAATCTAATTTCACCTTACTAGGGTTAGCCTCTCAATAGGCTCATTCTTCTCCAAGTACCAAATCTTATTCTTTTTCAAGAATAAAGATATAAGCTAGGGAAAAAACATTGAGGTAGTCATTTTTCCATCAAACCTATATCTTTTTATCTCAGCAAATATAAGCTTGCCCAAGTCCATTTGCTCTTTTAGTAGAATGGAAACAACTATTCTAAAATTCCTCTCAATGAAATGAGTGAAATTATTGGATTTATTTACTATGGCTCTAGAATAAATATACCATAGGACTCGGTCAAGATCACACATATCACTCGGGTTAAAATTGAGGGGTCCCACTATCTCACCGGGCCTCAGGATTGAAAACAACTGGTTTGAGTCAAGAGTAGGATGAATATCTTCAGGAGGGTCCTCTATCCCTAACTAGGTGTTTATTTTGTAGGGTGAGATTAGGATTTCTTGCCCCCTAACCTTAGAGACCATTTCCTCTTCAATAAAATCTGTAAGGGAGTCATCTACAGGTTCCAGATTGTAGTAAAAATGTCTAACTAATTTAGTACAAAAAGGAAATCTAATAGATAACCAGGGCATATAGGATTCAAGGTAGGGAGTGAGGTAGAATTTCAATACCTCTTTGAGAAGATTGAGGTCTATATAGGGCATTTTGCACACTCTCCTTCTTGAAAAATATTCTTTGTACTTTTGCGACTCCTTTAGCTTTTTCATATTGAAACCCTTAGGAGGAAATGTAATTTCTTCTTCTTCTTCTCCCTTTCCTTCTTGAGGTAGTGACTTAGAGGATTGTCCTTGCTTCCCTCCTCTAGACTTGGAAGCCTTATCTAGCATACTTGCCATTGCTTGGGCAAGTTTTCTATCATACTTGGCTCCCTTAGAAGGTTTCCCAAACCAAGAGGGAGTATCAGATGAATATGGGGAAGGTAAGGATGGCACTATGGTTTCCTTGCCTTTGCCAGGAGGAATGGCCTTCTTTGTTTAAACTTAGGTTCCATGATTATAGCCCCTTTGGCTTTTAGTTTGGAGGATAATTTTTGTTTCTTGGTTGGAGGAGATGGAGGAGATTTAGATGGTTATTGAGGATCAGAAGAACCAGAAGGAGTGTTAGAAAGAGGAGTTTTGGTTCTAACCATTGTGATTGAGAAAAGAGAAGATTTTTGGAAGAAATTAATCCTACAGACGTGATCTTAGGGCTTAGAGATTTGAAAGATATGAGAGGCTTTTCACACTAAAATATAGTGGGTTTTGCCAAAATAAAGTGAAAAAGTGTTGGTGAAAGATTTTGTAAGAGCAATAGGTGAATCACTAGAAGAGATTTTATGAAAAATGACTGAGTTGCGATAGACAAAGCCTCAGTGCCTGACATCACTCGAGTGGTCACTCAAGTGATCCTACAAAAAATTCAAAAATAGTGCAAATTAAAATGTGTACCTGGCATGAATAATATTGTAATTACCCATGTATATCCCCATTATGATTTGATAGCACTTCAAGGTAGATTTGTGTGGAAACTCAGTTGATTTGTGATCTACATTGATTACTCAAGGGCTCACTGAAGTACTTATTTGACATCACTTTAGTGCTTACTCAAGTGAGCAGTCTCATCAACTTCAGATTCAAACGTTATGCTGTGTCTGTTTAATTTATTTAACTTGAATGCTTACTGCCAACTTTTATAGGTCAGCACTCGAGTGGTCACTCGAGTGATGCTTACCATCACTTGTAGTTATCACTCAGGTAATGTAGATTAGTTGAAGTTGTCCCTTGAGTGATATGATACTCTATTAACCTTTACTTTTCATGCCCCAAAACAGAGCATCAAGATCCTACAAAACAATTGCTAGATAATCCGAAGCTTAAGTCAATAGTCTCAAAACATAATTAAATTACAATTTCTAACATAAAAAAACCTTACAATTCATTGGGATTTACCATTACCAATTCTCTTCTAATGAATAGGAATTGATATTTTGCAAGGGGTTTTATAAAGATGTCAGCTAGTTGAAGATGAGTTGGAATGAATATCACTTTAACATCTTTCTTTTGAACATGATCCCTGATAAAGTGATGTCTAACATTAATGTTCTTGGTTCTTGAATGTTGAATCAGATTCTTTGCCAAGCTTATCATGCTAGTGTTGTCATAGGAGCTAGGTATCTCTTTTAAATATATACCAAGGTCTTGTAGCTGTTACTTCAGCCATAATACTTGTGCATAATAACTTGATGCTGCAACATACTCAACTTCCGTTGACAAAAGAGATATTGTGTTTTGTTTCTTGCTAAACCACGACACAAGTGAACCTTCAAGAAACTGGCATTGCCTACTAGTACTCTTTCAATTAGTTTTTTTATATATGAACAGTTTTGATGATGTCAAATATAGATGTTAAGTATTAAGAGCAAAAAGTTTGTATGATATACTTATTCTCTACATTGACTAACTACTATATTTAATGTTGTATATCTTGTAGATTAGTCATAAATCTGATGGTGGGTTGATGTTATAATGCCTCATATGTGGAGAATGATCATCAAGAAGAAAATCGAGAGACAAGAGATTGAAGAAAGAAGGCATTGCAAGAACTAATGGGAATATCAAGCATAGATTGAAGAATATTAAAGATATTCAAGAAGACATCTAGTTGGGTTATGAATCATCAAGTAGCAAAACAAGAAGAAAGAGATTAAAGAAAGAAGAACTTGCAAGATTACATGAGAATATCAAGATTCAAGCTATTAGAAGTGATATCAGAGGTTTATATGGTCAAATGAATGTTGGAATGGGTCAATACGAAGCTAAAATGATGAATGCAGAAGTTATGGTAACTCCAAGGATGATTACTCAAGTAATATGGCACTGCCACATTTTGGAGGTGATTACTCGAGTGGCTACTCGAGTAATCTATAGAGTTACTTGAAGATTACTCGAGTGACCACTCGAGTAATGACACTCTGTTTTTCATGCGTTAGGACAGAGCTTCGGTATTTTGGGTATATCTCTCTAACCACACGTCAGATTTATCTAAAACAATTGACATATGAAACTAGACTTCTAAAAAGAACTATGGACACCAAGATCACATTAAAAAGAGTTCAGATGAGAGAGATATGATCTGTTGAATTTGATACATGAATCAGCGTCTTTTACCAGAATAAGGTTCGGTATTTTGGACATAACTCACAAAATAAATATTGGATTGAGACAACACTAGTTCCATATGAAATTAGACTCAAAGAGCTTTCTAAAGATATATAATTTGTCACATTCAAGTTATATACGAAGATCTATACCTTCTGGAAGTTGCTGCTCATGATTTCAGACTTTGTCTAAATACAGAAGATATTCTTTGGATCATAACTTTCTGTACAAAATGAGTTTAGAGGTGATTCTTGTTGCATTGGAATGTAGATGATAAGGGCTTTCTGATGATATATGATTTTCCATGTTTCAAATCAAAATCAAGAATTCACTCGAGGGCTCACTCGAGTAATGACCAAGGCTTACTCAAGTGACCACTGGAGTAATGCTTCCTAGGAGAATAGAACTACGTACTGAAGTTTTCAAAAATCATGGGATTAATTATGAAACTCATTCTTCTTGCTTCCAATCATTCTTACAATTCATTATATTAGGGTTTAATGTATGTCTCCAGGAATATAATGAAGAGATGATGTGAAGAGACAAAAGTTGACTTTACGGAAGCGGAGTGTTCACCAACCACAACGGCTAGTTTTCAAAATTGAAGAACAGTCAAACGAAGCTACGCTACTCTAACGGATAGGTGGAAATGCTTCCAAGGGCTATCACAACTCATCTATAAATATGGGAACATTCAACAAAGAGCAACACCAATGAGAAACATGCAAAGATCATGAATCATCTACTCCAACCTAACTACTATCTGTTCTTATCCATTTTCTATATCATGTATATTTGAGAGAGATATTATTTGTATTGTGCTTTAGTATTCATCTATTCACTTTTGAGAGAGAAGATTGATTGTAATCTTTCATTATCAAAGTTGTATCCTTATGGGGTATGTAAGGGGGAGTAACTCAGTGAGAGATTGGCAAAAGGCTTCACAAGTGCCCAGCTAAACTTGTGGGTTGTAAAGGCTTTTCTTGTGCCTGGATTAAACAAGAAGATAGTGGATTTGAAAATCTCAGGAGGAGCCTGGGGACTAGATGTAGGCTATCACAGATTAGATCGAAAAGGATAAATCATAGTTTGCATACTTTCTTGATTTATGATTCATTACTTTCATATTTATTACTTCCTCTAAGATGCAAAAAGATTTTTAAAGTTCTTAAGATTTTTATCTTACACCCAATTCACCCCGCTCTTGGGTGTCAACCGGTTCTAACATTTGGTATCAAAGCCGGACTCTTATTTAAAGGACTTAGCATCTCAAGAGTTTATAATGGCTGATTTTGGGTGTTATATGCTTTCTGAGGGTTTTGACTACACAGTTCCACCTATTTTGAAAGATATTGATTTTTGATTTTGGAAAACTAGAATGACATCTTTTATAAAAAGCTTTGATTATGATATATAGGATGTTTTTACAAATGTCCTTGATTTCAAACTGAGAAAGGATTTGACAGAAAGGGAAAAGAAAATGTTGTTGTTGAATATTAGAGCAATAAAAATTTTGTATAGTGCTTTAACCGAAAATGATTTTGAGAAAATTAGATTTTGCTCTACTGCTAGAGATATTTGGGATACTCTTGATTCTATGTATACTTCTAACAAGTATGTTGAAGTTGCAAGTGTTGATAGTTCATGTAAAACTATAAGTTGCTTATCTACGATACATGAACAATTGGAAGCTGATGATGAAGAAGAAGAAATCATAGAACACTTCCTTACAGTCAACATGGAAGGACAAAAGGAAGATGATTCCCAAGAAGAGCTTATTATGGACGAATTTGATGGATCATCCTCTAGAGATCAAGATGCACATATGGTAAACAATTCCAATTCTTCTGGAGTTATTTTGAAAACTAATTTTCAAAGTTTGTATAAAATTGTTTCTCAACCAAGTATTGATTCCATTCTGAAAAAAAAATATTTTCAATCATGCTGAAAAGTTTATTGAGAAGAAAGAATGTTCAAATGAAATTTATTCGGGTTTTTACTCTCTTGACCGACATAATAATTGCTTAAAATCTTATAATGAATATTATCATACAATTTGCAATTATTGTGGTAAATCTGGTCACATTTCTCATACATGCTATATTAGAAGAAATTCTAATGTGAGAAATAAATATGCTTGGTTATGAAAAGTGAAGTAAAGTCCAATGCTAACAATCAAGGACCCAAAACAAAGTGGGTACCAAAATGTTCGTCTGGTGTTTCATGTGTGCAGATTGATTCTAGAAAGAATGGACAAAAGGACATTGAGAAAATGAAGAAGATTCCAAGAGTTCCTAATGTACCTAAATGGAGATTTACATCAATTAGGAGAACTCTCAGATCACTCATTGCTGGAACTACAAAGTTTTACCACAAAGAATGGCGATGGAGAAAAGAGGTATATTCCACCTTAAAAATGGACTACCATAGAGTCACATTCAACTATCTTGAGGAGAATAATAAAAGGAGGATCTTTCAAGCATCAAGTAAAAGACTTCTAGAGTTTATATATTTTGAAAGAAGGTTGCTAGCACCCAAAGCAAGATATTCAAAGTATCAATATCATAGAAAGATGTAATGGGTAAGCAAAAGCAATCTTCCTATCTAAGGCAAAGGTATACAATGATAAAACCTCCTATGCTATTGTCTGTAATATTTATTGAGGTTTTATATTTTGTAATCTTAGGAATGAGCATTGTAAATGATTTTGAAATTATGTTTTCGTGTCCCTTAAAAAGCCATTTAATAGATTTATTTGTAAAGGGATTGTAATGCTCAACAGGTTAATTCTTTATGCATGTATAATGATTTGAAAAGAAAATATTTCTCTTGTGCATAAAGACATATGCTCAATTGTCTTAAATTAATTATATTCTTAGAGCATGTGAATTATGATTCCTACAAGGTAACCATGAGTGGAACCAAGTAAAACTGGATACCAAAGGAAGAGAAAGATCTATATGGTTTTGTAGGAAAAAGAAAGGGAGAGCTTCATCTTAAGATTATGAATACATAGGATTTAATTCAAATCTTTAGGAAGTTGGACATTGAAGATGCATTTTTGAATGTGCAAACAAAAGGAGGCATTACTTGAGGCAACACTATAAGTGCCTAGCTAGCAATGAAGGAAGAAAAGATGCACATTGAAGCATCACTCAAGTAACCAATCAAGTGATCATCATCACTGCTTGATGACTGGGAGTGAATGTTCAAGTGATAACACCAACTGGAAGCTTGGAAGGTAAAAGTCAAGGAATTATGCATAAATGAACTTCAAATGATAATTTCTCAAGTAATTACGAGGTTACTTGAGTACGGTACTGTCTTCTTTATTCTTACCCGATATTATGCTTGTATAAATTATTTATTTTGGTAATGAATAACTTGCTCATTATTTCATACCATTAGCAATCAATCATTTATGGGTTTCAAATTGTTTTTAGATTGCTAAATGGACTGAGAGTGAAATTGTGCATAATCTTTCTATGTATTTGAGTTTCGAAATGCACATTTCAGAAATACACATTTAAAAAATGTACTTAGATTCCAAATTCATCTTGTTTATAAAAATGCATACACATTATTTGAAAATTATTCATAACTTGTTTGCATTTAAATCAGTTTCAAAATTGGAAGTTAATATTTATGTATGCTGAAAATTAGAAATGCTTCAAATTCATCCACCAGAGTATTTCCCTATCGTTGACATATTGATCATTGATCTTAAATTTGTTATCTAATGCTTGAACTCCTCAACCATTATTTTCTAACAAGTTAGACCTTATGTCTAACAAGTTAACTATCTATATGAGTTTTAAGTGTATTTCCTAGAAAAGAATCGAATATGTGTAAGCTTTATTCCTAATGCATAAATCTTTGGTTGGCCATGTTATTCCAAGCATTATGAATGTTCATTAGTGCATTAAATCTTAATGCATTAACCATCGTAGTGGAATAACTTACTAGGATAATATTCTAGAACTCTAGTCATTTGGTTCAATGAGTATGTGCTTAACCATTCATGACTCATTTGCACTCATTTTCTTTCTCAAATACATGAACCATTGATATCATATATCTCTGAGTAACTAGTGTCTTGAATTTGAATGTTTTAGACATAAGAGTCAATATTATCTCTTGGCCAATAGCAAAGTCATGATGCTCATATATGTCTATCAAGCTAATCCTCTTGGTTATCCATATGACTCTTGATCTTTGGAAAATTCTCAAAAATGTCTAACATGTTATCGTAGTTGTTCTCTAAAAAGGAAACTTTCTGGTATATGTATATTTAAACTATTGACTTCCACCATTTTCAACATGAACATTGATTATAAACATATTTTAAAGATGAGTTTTGCATATATTCAAAATTTCAATTTTACAATGCATTGTCATGATTTGAAATTAAATCTGTGATTTGAATCAATTTGCATATTTCATTATCATTCTTGAAAAACTTGATGAAATCTTTTATGGATATATCTACTACTTTCTTTTGATCTCACTTACATGCCTTGCATGAAAATCTTATTAATGACATAGTAAAGTGTGTTTACAAATTGTCATTGATCTTTGAAATCATCAATCTTGGTATTATTTGTTCGTTGCCCTATATGATTCAATTGCTTGAATTTATTTAATTGGGTAAAATTATATTCGGGTATTTGTTGATTATTATACTCTTTGCTCAAATATCATATGATTCAATTATATAAGAGCATAAGAGTTATAATGTCTAATACTATATGGACCCAAGAGAAAGTTGGGTACCAAAGAGCATTTATTTATACTTTTGCAGGAGTTGATCAAAATGCTCTACTTTCGAATACAAAGATTGGAGACTAACAGAGGAGGTGTGACTGGTAGCATTGCAATGAGAGCAGAAGCAAAATCTGTGGTATCACTCAAGTGACACCACATCACTAGCAAGTAACTAGCTAGTGATACAGCCAGAGAAAGATAAAGAAGAGGAAAATCTCTTAAGTGAACCTAGATGAGATTCATCTCAAAGCAGCTCAAGGCCAAGAACAAGTTTTGCCAATATGAATCTTTGTTGCCTACCCACCTTCCTTATCATTCCAAGGTGATCAGACATTTTCACTGTGATATGGACCCAACAGAGATGTTCAGAGGAAGATGCTAAGATGCACAGAATCATCAAGCTTGGTGAGACTATGGGGATTCTCAATTTCAATCTTAGCTCTATGTGTGATCTTCATGGCATCATCTGATATACATATACTAGAGCTATGGTGAACAAGGCCAATAACTTCACTTACTTTATCAAGAAGAATTACCACATAATAGCCTATATTATAAGCAAGGAGGAGAGGAATATTGGAAAGATCATGTCTGTTAGAGAAAAAGAGGTATACATATATTTCTACAGGACTTAATCCAAGTAATCTGAAATTACTTCAAGTAGACCTTTAAGTAATCAGCAATTACTTCAAGTAATTTGCAATTACTCCAAGTAAGTCTGAATCTCACTCCAAGTTAACACAATAGGCATAGAGGATGAGAGCTAAGACTTAAAGAATAAATGAGAGACAACACTTTGCTAGAGCTGGTCTCCCTAGTCCTTCATTCTTTGGTCCTTCTGTCCAAGGCTATCTGAGAGAGGAGCTCAACAAACACACAGAGCTTGCTACAAACAATGTTAGGTTCATTACTTCTGTGAATGGCAAGATTAGAACACTCTGTGATTTGATCAACTAGAACTTCAAGGCCTTATTTTGAGCTCATCTTGGTATCCTAAAGTGCTCATAGAAAACCACAATTCAGAATCTCTCAGTATTGATCACATCATAAGACAGTGAGTATCCAATGATGCATCAACGAACTTAAGAGGATTATGGCTCGGGTGATTACGACATTACTCGAGTGAGGTTTGTATTCTTACTTAATTAAAATTCTCTGAGTTGCATTACTCAAGTGATGGTTGAGTGGAATTACTCGAGTAACTACTCGAGGGATATAGGGTCACAAGCTTAAAACCCTGACTAGCATCATCATATTCAAAACTTGATTTCTCTTTAAATCTTCAGATTTTCATACTCATTCTTTATATGAAATTTCCAATGGTTTTTGTAAATCCAAGAGAGTTATTAATTGTATTATTCATGTCAATTTTTTTTAACCATGCATTCATTAAGGGGGAGCTTCACATTCACATGTGTTTTATATCTTAAAAGCTCATCTCATTTATTGAAAGAAAATCCTTTTAACATACTCATCTAAATTCACTGTCTTTTAATTAGTTTTCATGATGAGTTACTCTTATACTTTCCTTTCATGATCTCAATCTTTAACATATCATATAAAAAGGATGACTTTGATTTGTGCAATAAATTTAATACTTGATTGCACTAACCATCCTCCTTGCAAGAATGTTTTTACTTATAGCAGAAGAATTTGCTCTATGCAAGATCGTTCCTCAACACACTAAAAGGAGAATATATCAATTTTGAGGACATATGCTTTAACGCTCAATCAAGGGACAACAACATTTCAAGCAACAAGAGTTTAGACACCACTTGAAAAGCAAATACTTTAGTTCCCTTCCATATCTCAGAGGTTATTCCTAAGCTTTCTATTGAGTACACTTCAGAGCCTACCATTGAGCTAGCTATAGTTCACTCCTATGAACTTGATTCATTAGAGTTGCGCAACACAAGTATGGTGAACACAACATCATGAATCTACACAACAAGAAAAGAAGGCAATAGATTTCATGGATCAATCATCAGCTTGCTAAATCCAAATGAGCATTTCTAAACCTTCTCTCTTTACATTTCAAGAATATATTTTGTATATTTCGTTTATCTTGATTATCAAAATTTTCTTGAAAACCTCTCCAAATCTATTTTTAGTTCCCTCTCATTAAAAATGAAAGTACTTTCACAAAGGGGAAAGTCAATTGTTTTCTTGGTTAATTCATTTTGATTAAAGTCATTTCTACTTTATTTACTCCTTCACAAGCCTTACTTCTTTATATATTTCCAACTTTTTGCTGATGTCAAATAGGAGGAGAAAACTATAAGAAAAATATGTTGCATTTATGTATGTTGCACTTCATTCAGACATATTTTTCTTAAAGAATTTGTCATCATCAAAAAGGGGAAGAATGTTATATATGAATAGTTTTGATGATGTCAAGTATTAAGAGCAAAAGGTTTGTATGATATACTTATTCACTATATTGACTAACTACTATATTTAATGTTGTATATCTTGTAGATTAGTCATAAACCTGATGGTGGGTTGATGTTATAATGCCTCATATGTGGAGAATGATCATCAAGAAGAAAATCGAGAGACAAGGGAGTGAAGAAAGAAGGCACTGCAAGAACTAATGGGAATATCAAGTGAATATTGAAGAAGATTAAAGATATTCAAGAAGACATCTAGTTGGGTTATGAATCATCAAGTGGAAAAACAAGAAGAAAGAGATTGAAAAAAGAAGAACTTGCAAGATCACATGAGAATATCAAGATTCAAGCTATTAGAAGTGATATCGGAGGTTTATATGGTCAATTGGAAGTTGGAATGGGTCAATACGAAGCTAAAATGATGTATATGGAAGTTATGATACCTCCAGGGATGATTACTCGAGTAATATGGCATTGCCACATTTTGGAGGTGATTACTTGAGTGGCTACTCGAGTAATCTACAGAGTTACTTGAAGATTACTCGAGTGACTACTCGAGTAATGACACTCTATTTTTCGTGCGTCAAAGCAGAGCTTCAGTATTTTAGGCATATCTCTCTAACCACACGTCAGATTTATCTGAAACTAGTGACATATGAAACTAGACTCCCAACACGAACTACAAACACCAAGATCACATTAAAAGAAGTTCCGATAAGAGAGATATGATCTGTTGAAGTTGACACATGAATCAGCATCTTTGACCAGAACAAGGTTCAGTATTTTGGACATAACTCTCAAAACACATTTTGGATTGAGACAAAACCAGTGTCATATGAAAGTAAACTCAAAGAGCTTTCTAAAGATATATAATTTATCACATTTCAAGTCATATACTAAGATCTATACCTTCTGGAAGTTAATGCTCTTGCTTTCAGACTTTGTCTAAATGCAGAAGATATTCTTTGGATCATAACTTTCTGTACAAAATGAGTTTAGAGGTGATTCTTGTTGTATTGCAATATAGATGATGAGGGCTTTCCAATGATATATAATTTTCCATGTTTTGAATCAAAATCAAGAATTCACTCGAGGGCTCACTCGAGTAATGACCAAGGCTTACTTGAGTGACCACTCGAGTAATGCTTCCTAGGAGAATAGAACTACGTACTGAAGTTTTCGAAAATCATGGGATTAATTATGAAACTCATTATTCTTGCTTCCAATCATTCTTACACTTTATTATATTAGTGTTTAAAGTATGTCGTCAGGAATACAATGAAGAGATGATGTGAAGAAAGTAGTATGTCTCCTTTTTCAAAATTGAAGGACAGTCAAATGAAGCTACGCCACTCTAACGGATAGGTTGAAATGCTTCCAACGGCTATCACAACTCATCTATAAATATGGGAACATTCAACAAAGAGCAACACCAATGAGAAACATGCAAAGATCATGAATCATCTACTCCAACCCAACTACTCTCTATACTTATCCATTTTATATATCATGTATATTTGAGAGAGAGATTATTTGTATTGTGCTTCAGTATTCATCTATTCACTTTTTAGAGAGAAGATTGATTTTAATCTTTCATCATCAAAGTTGTATCCTTTCGGAGTGTGTAAGGGAGAGTAACTCGATTGTAACCTTACGGTGTGTAAGGGGGAGGAACTCGGTGAGAGATTTGCAAAAGGCTTCGCAAGTGCCCGTCTAAACTTATGGGTTGTAAAGGCTTTTCTTGTGCCTAGATTAAATAAGAAGATAGTGGATTTGAAATTCTCAGGAGGAGCCTGAGGACTAGACGTAGGCCATGGCAGATTGGACCGAACCAGGATAAATTATAGTTTGTATACTCTCTTCCTTGAACTCTTATATTTCCAGCATATATTAACTGTTGATTTATGATTCATTACTTTCATATTTATTACTTCCTCTAAGATGCAAAAAGATTTTCAAATTTCTTAAGATTTTTATCTTACACCCAATCCCCCCCCTTTTGGGTGTCAGTCGGTTCTAATAGTTTGGTATCCTTTATGATCAGAGTCTAAGTATGCAACTAAGTATTCATTTCTTCCTTTAGGATACCAGAGACCTAATTATATTGTGTTGGTGAGATATCTGAAGATTCGTTTGATGATTTCAGCATGTGATTCCTTCAAAGCTAATTGATGTCTTGCACACATACCAAAATTGAATTAAATGTCAAGTCTACTTGCAGTAAGATAGAGTAATGATCCAATCATTCCTCTATATTTTGTGATGTTATAATCTTTTCCCTTGACATCGGCATCAAGCAGTGTGGTTGAACTTATAGGTGTGTCCATGCCATTCTCTTCATCCATTCCGTATTTCTTCAATAGCTCCTTTAAATACTTTGTTTGAGATATGAAAATTTCATTCTTTCTCTGTTTGATTTACAAACCAAGAAAGAAGTTTAATTCTCTCAACATTGACATCTCAACTCCCCTTGCATTATCTTAGAAAATTTCTTGCACAAACTTTCATTAGTAGCACCGAAAGCTATATCATTTTGTAAAATGTATTGTATCGAATTTTTCTATTACAAAACCTTGATCAATGAGAAATTTACTGAATCTTTCATACCATGCTCTCAAGGCTTGTTTTAAACCATATAAAGCCTTTCTTAGTTTGAAAACATGGTTAGCCTTAGTCACTTCTTTAAAACCTGGAGGTTGATCTACATATACCTCTTCCATGACATATCGATTTAAAAATGCACTTTTCACATCCATTTGATATAATTTGAATCCTTTGATGCATACAAAGACTAAGAGTACTTGTATAGCTTCCAATCTAGCCACTGAAGCATATGTTTCCTCATAATCAATTCCTTCTTCCTGATTATAGCCTTTGGCCACCAATCTTGCCTTTTTTCTGACAATGATTGTAGATTCATCAAGTTTGTTCTTGAATACCCATTTTGTGCCAATGATTGGATGATCCTTAAGTCAGGGTACCAACTCCCAAGCTTGATTTCTTTCAAACTGGTTTAGTTCTTCTTGTATTGCTATTACCCAATCATTGTTTGATAGGGTTTTGTCAATGTTAGAAGGTTCAACCTCAGAGATGAATGCAGAAAAACAAACTTCATTAAAAATTTTGTTTCTAGTTTTGACTCCTTAATTCACATCTCCTATGACTTATTTTAAGGGATGACTCTTGTTATATCTTCGGGCTCTAGGTTGTCCTAATAATTGTTCCTCTTCTTTGCCTTGATCATTTTTAGGGTTGTATGGTTTAGGATTAGGTTGTTCATTATCTTGATTTAATACCATTTCCTGCTCATCGTCAATAATTTTTTCAGAGGATTCAAATTCATCGAATATAACATGAACTGATTCTTCAACAACACATGTTCTTTTATTGAAAAATCTGTATCCCTTACTTCAGTTAGAATAACCTAGGAATAATCCATCATTAGTTTTAGAGTTGAATTTTCCTAGGTCTTTTTACTATTATTATGAATGAAATACTTACAACCCAAGATGTACAGATAAGCGAGATTCAGTTTCCTTCCTTTGTATAGTTCTACGGTGTCTTTCCAAGTTTTGTTGTGATGTAGGCTCTGTTTGAGATGTAGCATGCTATGCTTATTGCATCAGCCCAAAAAACTTGGGACACTTTCTTTTCATTTAGCATTGCTCTAGCCATTTCAGTAAGTATTATGTTCTTTTGTTCCACGACTCCATTTTAAGGTGTCCTTAGAGCAGAGAAGTTGTGATCAATGCCACTAATGTCGCAATAATCTTCAAATGCTTGATTCTCAAATTCTCCACTATGATCTGTCTTGATACCTATAATGGACATACCTTTCTCCATTTACACTTTCTTAGAAAAAATAATAAATTTATTGAAGGTTTCATCCTTTGATGATAAGAAAATAGTCCATGTATAACCTCATTTTTTGATTTGAATATAAGTTGCCACTAAGACTTTTAACTCTTGCTGGTCTAACTAAATCCATATGCAACAATTGAAGTGGTCTGTTGGTTATAACCTCATTTTTTGATTTGAAAGATGATTTTGTTTGTTTACCCTTCTGACATGCATCATAGAACAAATCGTTTTTGAAATTTACTTTGGGTAGACCAAATACTAAATCCTTTTTGAGTAACTTGTCTAGTTGGTACATATTGACATAAGCTAGTCTTTTATGCCACAACCAACTGTCATCAGTCTTACTCAGAAAATAATTTTTAGAAGCATTTCTATTGATATCAAGAGTATAGCAGTTACTTCCCCTTTTTGCTCTGAGCTTTGCTTTGAGATTCTTCTTATCTAATTGTAAGTCTTTTTTGTTTACAATTAAACATTCCTCTTAGTCAAATATTACCCAGTTATCTTTATTTGCACTTTGACTCACACTCAGCAAGTTGTGACACAAGGCTTCAACATAATACATGTCTTTGACTTGTATTCCTTTATCATTTTTTATTTCACCATTTCTGCTATCTTACCCAATTGATTTACTCCAAATTTAACCTTTCCACCTTCTTTAGGTTGTAATGTGGTAAAACTTTCAAAATCACCTGTCATATGTCTAGAGCATCCACTATCTATGTACCACTTGTTGTTGTTGGATGCTTTAAGACATATATGCAATCAAATATGATTAAGTCTTAGGTACCCACATCTTTTTGGGTCCTTTTGGGTCAGTACAAATTGTTTTTTGAATATATAAACCTTTAGGCACCCATTTATAGGTTCCTATCTTTCCTTTCTTTTTGTGTATACATGATGAAGTATAATGACCCTTTCTATTACAGTAATTGCAATATGAAAAAGGATTCGACGTATGTACAGAATGTTGAAAATGACTCAAATACATTTTACCTCTTGTTTTCTTTCTTCCTTTCTTTCTGTCTATTTTTGGATTATATCCATTACCAGATTGATCATTTACAAATCGTTGAGCTTTTAAAATAACATTTAACATCTTAGTACATTTAGTAAATTTTTCAAGAGTTTTAGTAAGATCAAATTTTTTCTTTTTCCAAGAAGAGCAATTTTCACAAACTTTTTCTGAATTCTCTTTAAGTTCTTCTTCAAGAACTTTGTTTTTCTTTTTGAAAACAACTAGTTCTTTAACTGCTTTGATGAATTCAAAATGTAAAGCATTATATTTGGAAAATAATTCATTATAGGTAGGATCAGAATCAATTACCTCATCTTCTATTTCTTCTTCAGCAACCAGACAAATATTAGCTACTTCTTCTTCATTGCTATCTTCGTCGGAGGAATTGTCTCCCCATATAGTAGATATAAAAGTTTTCTTCTTGTCAAAGAACTTGCCTTTTCTCTTTTCTTTCCTCTTCTAAATTAGTTCCAGACATTCAAACTTGATATGTCTTCGCTTTCCACATTCATAACAGATGATGTGCTCTTTACTGCTTGTTCCTCCTTTTTGAAAATTTCTAAATCCTTGCCCTTTCTTGTAAAATTTTCTGAATCATTTTATTATCAAGCCCATTTCATTATCGTTTAGATCTTCATCATCTTCTTGAATTTCCTCTTTTTCTTTTAGTGCACTACCTTTCTTTTTCTTGTCACCAATATCTTCTAATTCTCATTTGAATTTTAATTTACTTTCATATTCAAAGAGACTTCCAAATAGAGAAGCAACCGATCATATTGATTTGACTTTTACTTCCTCAATTATAGTGACTTTGGCCTCCCATTCTTTTGAAAGTATGTTCATAATCTTTCTTACTTGGGCATGCTGATCATAGACTTTCCCAGCGCTGCAAGTTGATTAACAAGATGAGTATATCTAAGTTCAAATTCAGCTATTGACTTACTTGATCTCATTTGAAGTAAATAAAATTATGTAACTAGAGTGTTGATCCAATAATCCTTTATTCCTAAAGTTCTTTCGTGAGCTATTTCCAAGGCTTGCCATACTTCCTTAGCTGTTGGAAGTGTGCAAATCCTGAAGTGCTCATTTTGACTCAAGGCACTTTGAATGATTAGAATTGCCTTGTTGTTGATAGTGATGTGTTTCTTGTCATGCTCATTGTACTCGGCCGGTATCTTTTAAACTTTTTGTGAATCTATAATCTTCAGGTTTATAGTTTCCATTCTCAATCACCTCCCACAATCCATATTCTGTAGCCATTATGAATACTCTAAACTTTGCTTTCCAAAAAGAGAAGTATTCACTTCTGAAACCCGATGGTCTGGTGATAGAGGCTCCATTAGGAAGTATTCCTTCACCCATGCTTGCCATTGGATCCTTCTTAGGCTATTTTACCTGAATAAGAAGACCTACTCTTTGATACCAAATATTAGTACAAGAGTTTCACCCAAGAGGGGATGAATTAGGTGATTACAGAAAATTTGTTTCATATAAACTTTGACTGGGAATTTAAAATAGTTAAGAGCTAGGTAAAATATCACTGAAGTATATATCGGGAGTTCAACTAGTTCAGCCACAATCACTTTAACCTACGTCAAGTCCTCAGATCTTCTTTAAGAGTTTTACTATATCTTCTAAGATTCAGTAGGTTCTTGGCACCTCAGTACACAATAAGTTTCTTCACCAGACACTCGCTCCCCCTTACACGTTGTAATCAAATTTCCAACTCAATGTTCCACAACCTTAAGTTGTCTCAATAACAAATATTGAGTTTGTAATGAAAATATCTCTCATAGAGCAAATATATAATCACAGAACTACAAGAATGAATATAAGAAAAACATAGCAATGAGAATACGTTAATTGATATATGTTATTCTGTTCTCAATTGTTGTGTTTTGTTTTTTGTTGAATGTTCCCATATTTATAGTTGAATTTCTAATAGTCGTTGGAACCATTTCAACATGTCCGTTAGAGTCACGTAGTTTTGTTTGACTATTCTTCGAATTTGAAAACTAGTCGTTTGTGGTAGGTGAGCGTTTCGGATGTTGCAGACGATATGTTTGACTTTTCTCTCAACGCATGATATCTTCATTGTTTCTCTACAAATATACTAAGAATGCTAACACAATGAAAGATTAATCATATAGATAACAAATCAATAAGATACAAATTAAAATCATGCTTTTTATATCATGCTTTTTGAACTTTATTACTCGAGTGGTCACTCGAGTAATATAAATCCATCACTTGAGTGATCCATTGAAAAACTTGGTAGATAGTTAAGTTAACAACTCTTGACTTGATCACTTGAGTGGTCACTCGAGTGATTCAGAGGAATCACTTGAGTGGTCACTCGAGTAATCTCTTCAAAATATTGGTAGAGACTTTACTGCCTAAATTCTTACCTAGTCACTCGAGTGATCCTTTGTCATTACTCGAGTGATCCCTTGAGTAACATCATGCAAATTTTGACATCATGCAAATTTTGGCAGAGAGGTTCTGAAACTATTTGACAGACATTACTCGAGTGGTCACTGAAGTAATGAAGAATGATCACTCAAGTGATATCTTTAGAATTCTGATAGTGATACTTTCTCCTGTTCTCCAGTTCTTCTTCATCACTCCAATGGCTACTCGAGTGATGTCTTTCCCTGCCACCAAGCACTCTGTTCCTTTGTTGAAAAACTATTTTGTCTATTTATCAAAACCTTTGGTAAGTTTATTCCAATCTTTATCATCATCAAAACATATGGGATCTAATATATATGAATGATTGAAATATTGAGCAAGCAGATATGTCATTGTGTTAGCATGAGTTTATGTAAGGCAAGTATGTCATGCATTAAGCACTTATCCTGCATGCATATTGGTATTGTTTGCTACTGAGATCCCTCGAATCTCACCCTTTCCATAAACAATAAAACGTTTTCAACAGCAGATAGCGACTCCGAGGGCAGAATCATAATTACTGGCAACGAAAGGTTCTGAACTAAGACAAGATAAGACATTGGTTATTTGAAGACCTTTTATTGTTTTAAGGTCTGTAATATTATGTACGATCCCATGTGGGGAACTCTAGTATTATAATCAAGCAATATTGTATCAATATATCAGTATATTTACATGATTTTTGTGTTGTTCACCTAGCTGCACTCAAGTACTATGAAAATACGAAAATAAGATTAGGGTATTATATAGAACATAGCTAGAAATTACAATAACAATAGGAAATTCATAAATGAACTAAGAAAAATAACTCCCCATTGAAGCTCTTGAACTTAAGCCAATTCCTTAATCCTCAAGAGTTGAAAGCTTAGCCACTTATTGAAGCTTTTAATAGCAGTAATAGCAACTTGTTTGAAACTATAAAAATCCATGGAAACTGAGCTCATAAAAAAAATCAAATACTTTGGTAGAAAATCAAAATCTTGTCGAAAAACTCATAATCTTGCCAGAAGTTGCAAAACCTTGTCGGAACTCACAAATAATGCTAGTAATCAAAGAATAAACTAACGAAGGAGGATGGGATGGTTTTCCATTGAGGATGTGATGATGGTAGGATGAAGCTAGTGGTAGAGAGAGAATGGAGAACTATTTTGATGATGTGGTTGATGGAGAACAGAGACGGTGGAGATAGAGTGGTGAGATTCGAACTTGAGCTCGCGATATGAGCTTCTCTGCTATGCTGTCTCTGTTCCAAAATGAAGAAGAAAAAGATTCATGTGTCGTGGCTTGTTTTGAGCTCTTATCTTCTAGTTTAAAGATCATCGCTGGCAACAATGGAAAAGGTGACTAAGGTTGCCAGCAACAAGAAGGAAAGCACCAGTGGAGGAAGGAAGAAGTGATAAAAGTAAAAGTGTCCAAGGTTTAGAGGTGTATGGCTCTCTAGTTTCTCATTTCTATCTCTGTGATCTATAGTGACATAATCCTCCTGAAAATCGTCGCTATACTAAGAAGAAAAGGGTCAAACTTGCGAGTTTTGACTAGGGACTAAACTATAAAGTTTTAAAAGTTTGTGAAGGGACTAAATTGGAATTCTAAAATGTTAGTAAGGTAAAATGTAATTTTCTAACAATTTGGGGCCTTTTATGTAATTTTCCCTAGTCCCTTTTCTTCACATAATTGCAATTTGCAGAAATTATGGGGCTTATTTTGTAATGTTTTCTAGTCTTCAAAAATATTAATTATGACCCCAATTAACATTTTCACCTTCTCTAATTTTCTTCCAAAATACCTTTAATGCAAGATTAAGTACAAGGTAGCATCAAAAGTCCAAGAAATCATTTGCATGAATAATTAATAGATTACGACCATTTTACCCCTAATTACACATAATTCAATGCAAAATGTCCCTAATTTAAATTAGTTCTTAATCATGAAATAATGACCTAGAAAATACATTAAAAATCCCAGATTAATCATAAAAAAACATATTAAAATATGGTTTAATCAATTTCCCATACTTATACTTTTGTACTCCTAAACAAAGGCAATTGAGTACAATTTTCCAAAGTTTCAATCATTAATGCATTCAAAAGATGAGCTATTTCATAATTAGAAAGCAATGGATCAATTAATCAAATTCTTCAAGCCAATACCAGTCATAATCAAGTGATGAAAGAAATTAGCTAACAACATAATCCAACATTTTAGATTGAAGCACAATAGAACTCTCAAGGTATTAGTGTTTCACTCTTCTCATCTCATTTTGATAATTTCACTTTAGTTTACTTAATCAATAAGCTTGTAAAAATTCTAATGTTACACCCCATCTTTATTTAGACATTTATTATAGAGTCTGCACGCAATTCGGTGAGCACATAGAAATAGCATGAATATACTTCTATAAAGTACATGATTATATTAAAAGAATTCCCACAGGGACTTGTACATAATATTTACAAACTTTAAAATAATAAAAAGCCTGCAGATAACCAGCGTTAATACTTGAACTAGACCAGAACCTTCAGTTACTGGTAATTACAACTTTGCCCTTAGAGCCGCTTCATCGAACTGGAAAAATGATGCATTTATGGAAAGGGTGAGATTCATACGAATTTTAGTAGTAACAAGTTATCAATCATATAAAATTTGATAAATAATATGAAATGAACCTCATAGTGTAATAGAAAATTCATATTGTTACGTATGTGTGTGCACACTATTCAAGGCCAAATGACTGTTTGGACCCGTACTTGTTTGTCACCTCAATAGGATCCCAGACCATAGCTAGGTGCTATTCATACTATGTATATCATAGCTAGGTCCCTACTGGACTGAATGGTACTTATGCTTTTCCCACCTGACAATACTTGAGCTTATCCCGTTCCACAACTAGATATTGTGCCTCAGGCACTGTGTCCGTCATAGAATATGGCATTCATATAACATACAAACAATCATATAATTTATGAGAGATAGAGTTAATACCTATATTACCCTTTCTTTGCATGTCTATCTTGTTAGATATGATTAGTTTTGATGATGTTAAATATAGATATGAAATGATAAGAGCAAAAAAGTTTATATAATGTATTTCTTTGACTAATTACTGTGTTTAAGATGAAATATTTTGTAGATTAATTAATTTGAATTATGAAGGAAGAATGAGAAGACAAAATTATCAAATATACAAAGAAGTTATTGAATTGATAAGAATGAACAAAAGGAAGAAGAAGAAAGAAACTGAAGATAGTTAAGAAGCTGCTTACTCGGATTATGGAGAATGATTATCAAGAGGAAAATCAAAAAGAAAGATATTGAAGAAAGAAGAAATTGGAAGATCTACCAAGAATATCAAGATTCAAGTCATTGGAAGTAATTTTGAAGATTTCAAAAATTTGAGGCACTGTTTGGCACTGTAGCAGTTGGCACTGTAGCCGCGGTACTATAGCAATCACTCGAGTGAGGCACCGTAGCGCTCGAGTGAGGCACTGTAGCATGCAAATAATTGTAGTGCTCGAGGTGCAGAATGGAAGTGCAAAATCACTATAGCAAGTGTGGCACTGTAGTAGTCGAGTGAAGCAAGAACACACTCGAGTGTTGGAGTACTCTGTTCTACTCTATTTTACATTCAGTCTGACAGAGGTCTGGTATTTTGGCCATATCTCTCAAACGACATGTCGGATTGACCCAAAACTGGTGGCATATGAAAAAAGACTCAGAACACGAAAAATGTTCAGCAAGATCAAATTGAACGAACCTCAAATGAAGGAGATAGGATCCGTGGAAGAGGACACTAAAATCATCGTCACTTTTCAAGACAGGTTCGGTATTTTGAACATAACTCACAAACCACACATCGGATTGAGATGAAACTAGTGACATATGAAACTAGACTCAAAGGTCTTTCCATGGATAGGTAATTTGCATAATTTGAAGTTATATTCTAGGAGCTATACCTTCTGGAAATTTACACTTGTGCAGTCTAGTGCGATAGACATTCTTTCAATCATAACTTGTAGAATACAAGGAGTTTGGAGCTGATTCTTTTTGCATTGGAATGCATATGGCAAGAGCTTTCTTATAATACATCATTAGAATCAAATAAATAAATTTTGGTCTAATGTGGCCCCACATCACTCACAAGTGCAAAAATGCACTCTTGGAAAATGTCATGCGAGTGTTGTCCAAAAGCAGCTGAAGAGTGGAGAAATTTAGCAACACTCAAGCATTGAACAATACACTCGAGTGAGGATCAGATTTGCACTCGAGTCATGCAAGTGTTGACATGAAAGTGTTAACCCGAGAAGAAGCATGTACGTGAAAACAAGGAGTGCACTCGAGTGAGAGATATTGCACTCGAGTGATGTCCAGAATTGCACTCGAGTTTGTGCGAGTGAAGAGCAGCAAGTGTTTGCCCGAGAGCAAGCTAGAACGTGAAATTGTACATGCACTCGAGTGAGGCTTCTTTGCACTTGAGTGAAGTCATAAAAGAACCAAAACGCAGAAGTTCAGACTCTCATAGCCATCAATCTAAACATGGTTAAATGTTATACATTCATTATGTTTTCACTTGTAATTATTCCTAAACTTTAACTAACTTATATTTCAAGTGAAAAATAGGAGATTAAACATTTGGATTGCATCTTCAAGAATGGAGGTCACGTATGGCAAATATCATCACTCAACGAACAATCCGAATATGGCTACATGTTATTGAATCATTGTGTTCTCACTTATTATTATTTATAAATGTTAACTAACATATACTTCAAGTGTGAAACAAGATATTAAACGTTCAGATTGAAGTTTCAAATAAGAAAGTCAATTATGGTGAACTTCATCATTACACACCGAATGACAGCTACCTACCACGACAAGCAACTGACATACCACGAAAGACTGTCGAATGTTCAAACATCTTCATACCGCTTCACAACGTGACGTACAGCTCACAGTGAAACTTCCCACTCTTTAACGGGATGCTCTGCTCTGCAACGGACAACAACTAGTTATTCAAATGCACTCAACGGTCAAACAAAGCAATGGGACTCCAACGGAC